>OY294028.1:78548992-79203743 GCA_958510845.1 Cantharis nigra
AAATTATTTCTCTATCGAATGTCTCCAATAATTTATTGTAAATGTTTTAAAACTTTTAGAAAACACTTAAATGATTAGAACTAAAACTGTTAGGTTAGTCGAAAAGTAATTCGATTATTCCAGCACTCCTTACAAGAATAAAAATAAACTGAATGCAATCGTAAAATTTGTCACCGTCATCGTTTTCAAGTGTAAAAATAAAACAATTCTACGTGATCCTAAAAATTATTAACTCTCCCTATCTAAAATAAAGTTATATTTTTTTATTGAAGTATTTGATTATAATAATTATAAGGTAATTCAAAAGTCTAAAATATACTATGTAAATTTAGGTATCATTTTAAAACTGCATTTGTCTGAAATTTTGCATTCAATTTAATTTATAGTTTAATATTTATTTAACTTGTTTGCAATACAAAATTTGATTTTTATTTTGTCTTGGTAGGAATCTCATGCGCATTAATTTCACCGACTGAGCTAAGCAAAACATAATATAACAACTGTAATAAGTAATTAAAATTTTTAGAATGACCAAAATTTTCACAAAGGATTTCTAGAAAAATGTATTAAAAAATCCCAAATTTTGTCATTATAAAAAATTTTAAAATAAAAAAATTAAATCAGACTGACACTGACATAATATATAATTATGCTTGCACATCGAGAAATAATTTCGTCGTTACTTTAACAACATTTTAATTAAATATTTCACAAAATTTTACTGTAAACCGATTAAGTTTCCAATCCACTGATTAGTTATAATTCTATTTCCCATCCATCTTCTGTAATCTATCCAATCTCCAAATTAACATCTGTTGACTACCAAATTAAAATTGTCTTTATTCAAATCATTTAATTTTTTTTCAAATTACTAAATTCAATATTGGAAACTCATCATTAAAGTCATCTTTTAATTCCAAATTATTACAAACTTACAATTAAATTTTACGGACAAAACAAATTGCGACTTGTTTCTTGGCAAAAAGCTCTATTTTCGCCCCTAGTTATAACTCGATCAACCAAAACGAGAAATTGTACGAAAACAAAGTCAAAATTTCACACAAGCTGCTCAAACCATCCTCGACACAAATAATATTTTGCGAAATTCCGCACCAGCAATACGGATTTCTGGACCATGAGAACAAGGCTGTACACTGTTTACAATTTCTTGAAATTACTTTTGAAATTTTGTTCGTACTTCAATGTACTTTCTGCAAGGATTTCAAGGTGTCAATGAAAGCTCAGACCAATTTTAGCGTACGCATATGACTGGCACTCTCAAACTGGAGAAACAAACCTAATCATGATATTATAACACTAGAATCACAATGGTGCTTCGCTCTAATCGGGGTATCGTTAAGGAGAAAAGTGAAGATACCGATATAATCTTATATTTTTGCAGTAATACACTAGAACGATCTTTAAATTTAATAAAAATTATTTATTTGCATTATTACTAGCGAAGTAGTACAAACTAGGACTATAATAATTATTAAAATAACTTCGCCTGACGTAAAAAATTTCATTATAAATGAAAATTGTTACTTGAATATTTATGAATGTCTGAATACGTATACACATGAATTTTAATTGTTATTTTAAACATGGTAATTGGAATTAGCAGTCTAAATAATATTTTAATAGAAAGTTATGAGTGATGGATTCTGTTAAAATGCAAGCAATAAATTATACATTTCTGAGAGCTATCAACAAAAAGAATAAAATAAAGCAAAAATATATACAGCTTACAAAAATCGTTTACTTACTGTTAGCTTTCGTAGATGCATGCGGTTATGGATTTTAAATCCCTCAAGATGCTAAACCACTTGCATTTGAATACATCAATCATTCAGACTTTATACCATAACGCGTTTATAGAAATACATTATTCCTTGCAAATATGTATCAAAAAAATCTCTGGAGGAAAATATTGTAGTGGATAGGTAAGTTATAGTCAGTAATATTTACAATTGTCATTCATAAATTTTATTTAATTTTAAAGAAAGAAAATTATAATTTTAAAATATGAAAAAGAATAATAGTATATTATTTAACTAAACATTAAAATAGGTGATTAGTCGCGATCTGTAGCTCTTTATAGCAAATTATTTAAATTAAATGAATTTGAACAAAAAATATAACAAGAAAACATTATAATTAAAATATCCCTTGAATTCAAAGTACTCATAATCAGATATGTTTTTCAAAAAATCATATTTCATTGCAGGTGTCCGGCGGTGTCATACTGGCGCGTAGTTCATAATATCATCTATCTATTACTATAGACCACGTAAGTCCTGACGTCACAAGTCGCGCGCGCATTTCAAAAACCTTTCCATACAAAATCTTTTTGCATACAAATTCCCATAAGGGGATTTGTTATTGCTTATTTTTATACTTGAATTACTTAAATAAGGGTGTGAGTATATATAGTCATGAACAAGAGACATCAAAGAGTTAGTTTTTATAGATTATAGTAATTGTTAGCGTATCAAAACGTTTCAATTCAATAACAAATTCTCTTATGGGAATTTGTATGTGGAAAGGTTTTGTTTGGAAAGGTTTTCAAATGCGCGCGCGACTTATGACGTCACACTTACGTAGTCTATTGTATAGTAGTAGTATAACGGTAGTACCAACCTTTTGGTTGGTTTTGTTAAATATTATATTTTACGAATACATAACTACTAGATATTATGTATTACACATTTTACTTGACATTTTTTATTATTAATTCTTTTCTGTTAAAGAAATAATGGTTTATAAAATATGCTATTTACTATTTATTATAACATAACCCAAGACATTCTCTACAGTAACATTATCAGATACATTTAATATGTAGACAAAGCGTAGGCATATTACATCGTAAGAGAGGTAACTAAATATTTAACTTATTCTCGAGCTCATACGATTTGATTTAAATATTCGTACTCTCTGATTATTCGTAGGCGAATCAAATAGAGTGAGCTCCAAGACGTTAACCAAAATGCACAACTACTTTTTAGAACTAAAATGTTTCTAAGTTTTCAGTTTATCACAAATAGAATACACTGTAAGTATACTATACAGCATCATATTTGTTCGTTGATGTGTACAAAGCAAGTGTACAAACTACAAGTGTACAATTACCATTTGTGTTCTTAGTGACATCGACGATGATTTTAGGTTTAATTAATTACTTAAAAATGAGTTACGCCAAAAATTAAAATTCGTATGGCAAAAGACCAATACTTTGTTAATATTGCAGATTCTATGGCTTTCTATAACTTACAGTTTTTTACACCTGCTGTGGTAAATCGTAAATGCTATTAGAAGTTAAAATCATTTCTGGTTTCCATAAATTCAGATTTATTATTAAGTACTTAATTAATTGTAGTTTATAATTGATTTAGTAATCCTAACTAAGTTCTGTGCAATGAGAAGTAAAACATCTGCCTAAGACATTTCTAAAGGCCTTATTATGTATTACATAATCAAATAGGTTAAATAAGCAACACTAATGTTTATATCAATCTTGTTCTAGGTACAACCCTAGAAAATTTTTATTTTTCACGAACAAATATTTTGCAAGACAAAGAACGTTTAATTTAAAATTAATTTGAAAAAGACGAATACCTAACTGAACATTAAATTAAATAGAATAAGACACCACTCTTGCACCAAATAATACAAGGTGCGAATTGAAAAAGAAATTTCATTTATTACATTTTTCATTTTAAACTGATTTCATAATAACTTTCAAGTACATTTGAATAAAAAAATCCAACCTGTTGCTGAAATTAATTTCCGTTAGTTGTCTATCGACTTTGAATAAGAAATTTAAAATTAAAAAATCATTTCACTGTAGAAACTAAATTGAACAACGTCATTGCAAAATAGCAAAGCAATTTTATGTTAACAATTTCGACGATCAACAAATTTTAAAATGAAATTTTTGTGAAAATATTATCACGCATTGGTATAGGATAAGAAAAAATGAAATGAAAACATTCACATTTTCATACTTCGATTTGAAAGTTTAAATGTTTACGAAAAACGATGAATATCAATTGAGCCAATAATGTAAAATAAATTCCACAGGCTTAACAACGCAATATTTATCTACTTTGATTCGATATCTAAATAAAACATAAATCATAACTTATTTATTTTGTGTAGTAGCATCTTGAGTATAATGCGAAGAAGACGTCCATCCTTATAAGTAATTAACTACTACGTAAGATGGGGCCAGTATAATATGGAGTTTCTATTAATAAACGATTTTCATTTGAGCTTAAATTCACGTGGGAAAACGTGTAAATAACAACTTAGTTTAATGAAAATTATTTGCTTTCATGAACACCAGAGTAGCAAATTTCAAAATCAGAGAAGATAGACCAGAACCAAGAGATTTCGGAATATTTGTCTTTGTTAAAAATTAACGTTTTTAAAATCGTAATATTTATTTGCATCAAAGCTTTTCAGTTTTTCTGAAAGCTTTTATTTAAACTTCTTAAGTAAAAATACTTCCAAGTTAAATTATTAAAACTTTAATTTCAAATCTATGTCGTAAAACTTTTTCATCTTGTACATCCTACAGACCAAATTAAATTAAAAAAATAATTAGCTCTTACATCCGACGCAAGCTTTCAGAAAAAAGAAAAGTGCAATTTGAAGTCCGCAACTTTAAATATAAGAAAATCATCGGTTCACAATCTAAGAAATTTTTATAAAATTAAAATACGTTTAAGACTTGTTATGGAACTCACAAGTGGGGTAGTTCAAGCTTAAAATACGTTTATAAAGTTGAAAACAATTTTGCAGAAATGAAATAGTTTTCGAGCATAAAATAAAAACCGCAATAGTTTTTAACTTCGGGCTATTTCAACAGCATCGATATTGCGAATTTATTTAACCCCAGGATCAAGGAAAACTTCTACTACATCTAGACTTGCTGGTAAGTTGTAAGTTCTCATAGGAATAGTGGTATTTGAAAAAGTTCAATATATCGCTTATTTACTGTTTTCCAAGCATACACCAATATTCTGTAAAACTTTTATAAAATATCCAAGTGAAACCAAAATGCAAAAGCTCGGCAAAATTATTTCCTTGTGACTAATACTGCAAATATTAAATTACACTTTGCATTATTTAATTTTTAAAAACAATTAACGTTTTGGGATTAAATAATAAAAATATTCTGAAATTTTATAAAATTATATAACATAACTTTATAACAAACCATAAAATAATTTTTTTCTCTCTAATTAAATTTTATATAGGATTGTAGTGACCTAAATTTACATTAGTAAAATTTCTAACAAACAAAATTTAATTGCATTTGTAACGCCTGAAAATAGGCAACTTGCACTATATTGCGACTTCAGTTTCGTAGTGAGGTTATGTTACTAATTTTGATTGACATAAAGCTTAATTTGTGCCGCAATTATTTTATAACTTTATAACTCAAGTAGTAGTTGATCTTAAAAAAATGTAAAGAATATGTTGTTGGCTGAATTGGCCTATTACATTAAAATTTTCTTTTTTACGTCAACTGATTGGATTTGGCCGTGGCCTATAAAATGAAAATAATAATTGTCCTCAACAAAATTAGAAAATATTTGATTAATTAACAATTATATTGCAAAGCTATTTATGAAATGAGCAAACCATACTATCTGTCATTGGAATTTCACAGAGAAATTAATACCAGTGCAACTATTCATGTCAATCATCCAAATAAAAAATTATAAATTCATATTATCTGTTTAACATTTGAATAGCCATAATCAATACTAAGCCATTCCTGGAACTAAACAATGCCATTGTCTAAGGTTAAGTCTAAGACGTTAACATGGCAGCGAATAATAATGGTACGTAAGATCGTAAAATTTTAATAGCGAAGATTCAGTCGAATGCAATTTAGAAATTTTGAAGTTATCGCAGTTAAGTTTCCTCTTTGTTGCGCGTTGTGGTCTCAGGTGGCTGTAATATTGTATCCAGTGTATGTGTCCCTTTTGCTAAGCTCAAACGTGATGTAATCACACTGTGCCGAACATAAGACTAGGTACGCACAGACACAAGGGTATTGTATACACCAATGACCTATTGACCATCAGCAAAAATGTATTTTGCCAGAATTTATACGTTAAATGACTGGTACTACTAATAATTAAATAATAATAAAGTACAGTACAGTTGATGTTGGTAACTGAAACTGGATAATGTTGATAAGCATGTGCAAGAAATTGTTCTTAATGTTGGTATGTCTGTTAATGTTCGTGACGTGACACTTCCTTGAGTTTACAAGTAGCTGCGGTTTCAATGCCATACACTTCCGAACAACCAAAGACACCTTCTGATATTCTCATCATCGTTACATTTGTTAGAGAATTGTAAATGTAATTACGAAGTTTATTTAAGTGTATTATATGATCGTTGTCAATTGTACTTCAAAACTTTCTTATCTTAAAGAAGAACCTCTTGTTTACATATTAAATAATTAAAATTGCAACTTCTCACCAAAACGGGTAATAAGTAGTATGTAGAAAAATACAATTGCATAATATCAAATTTTTTACAAATCCAGAACCCTCATCCTTTGAGACTCTCAAATCAAGTCTACTACATCCCCTGTCAATACGTAATGGTACTTATGCAAAACCAACAGAACATAAGTTTGATAACAAATGCATCAGCTGTAACCATATCAATACAATAAAAGGAAAACTGCAAATACCAACTTCCCGGCGAAAAGATATATTGAAAAAATAACTTAGAATTTTTGTGTCATCTATTGCTACAATTGTAGCTAAGATACATTGTGCAATCTAAGAATTATTATTAAAATGTTGTAGTAAATGGTAATACTTCAGGATAGAAAAAATTTCAAGATAAAGGATCTTTTACAGACACAAATTTTTGGTGTGTTGATATCCACCTAAAATTTTTGTCTTTTGATAAACCATCGTTTGATTGTTAACTTTCGATTCACCTTTTTTGCCGAATTACTTAAATTGAAAAGTCGAAAGGCAGTTATTGCTCGACAGAGTGTATTTACTTATAGGAACGATCTGCGATCCTCGCTACCGCAACAGTACGAGCTAGTATTACATCAGGGTGGGCTCCACATTTTACAAATTTAAGCTAATGTAACTTAGAGTGCGAAGAAATTTGCCTCCCTCCAAGAAAGCATAATTTTCTTTCATTTTTTTGTTGCTACAGTTTCAAATCCCTACATAGTAATAATAAAAACTAAAAAATCGTAAATTAAAAATTGCGAATAAATGCAATTATGTACTATTAACTATTACATTCAATTTATTAAAAGTTATTACAACTTTGTAGTGCTAACTTAATTACGACAAATTGTTATGTTGAATAGCTCAAAATATTACTGCAATAATTTAAAAATTTTTAATTCTGTTTGTACCAAGTTCTATTTGTAGTAAAACTCTTTGAAAAATATTTTACATTAGTTTTCCTTTAGTGTACCCATAACAAAATTTACTCATTCTAAACGCTTTCAGAACTAACTTGCGAAAAAAAGCAGTGCACTGAAGTATACAAAAACTGAACTAGGAAATGACAACCATTACAAATAAGGATTTTCCTAAGCACTGGTGTAGACGTTCCAAAATTCGGAAGTAGTAACGTTTTTATATACGAAACGTTTTTATATCACAACAAATGTTACGAGACAAATTTCAGCGTTTGACTATTTATCATGCGAGAGATACCAAAACTGAAAAAGTATCAAAATAAATAAAGCACTCGGAATAAAAATATAAAAAAAATTAAAATGTTATAAATTACGTCGCTGTAGGTATAAAATAGAACGATAAATGAGTAATTTAGTACTCAACGTACAAAATTTTATCCCCAATAATTCATTTCAAATGTGATGAAATATGAACATTCTAACCCGGTAATCCTAACAAGTTCTCATGTGTTTAAAAGAGTAATTAAGAAAATATCTGAGAAATTCAATAATGCTAATTAGCAGTTTAGAATCCAATCACACATTTCTCCAGACACCATAAACCTACAAATATGTCATCATTTAAATGTTATTTTATTCCCGTGTAAATGGAAGCATTTCATTTAAGAAGTTGGTTGAAAAGTTCCTTTTTAAGTAACAACCGCATAATTCAGCAATATTTTACTTGGTGACAATGCAACAATTGGTCAATTACAGTAAACGTTATTTTTATTGACTGGTATATTATTCAAAATTATGCATTGATGTAATAATCTGGTGACATACATTCTCAATATTTCTCAATTTTCCCTATCAATTTTGATTTACTTCTTCTCGTGGGGTTTCGCTTCATTTTCTGAGAGATGTCTAATAACGCAAGAAATATATTTTCCCCAAAAAGATTAAAACTTGAAGTAAAATAATATTGTTTGGGTCAGGTCAATAAAATGCAAACTAAATTATTTACTACATTTTCTAATTTTGAAAGTAATTTCTGGAATTTCTTTTAGTGTAGAAGTAAATGCTGCCATCTATTAGAGTAGCCATTACATTCTACAAGTTGAAGTGATGCAATTTTCTTTTTACATGTTATTTGTGGAGCAAATGTGCTACATAAAAAAGGAAAAATTTTCTTTAAAAAAGTAAATAATAAATGCATACAACTCATATTTAATAATGCAAGCGTAATGGCTAAGTACTTGGAGGCTCATTTGTTAGCTCTATGAAAGTAAATGAGGCGCAAAAGTTGTATGTGTCTCATTAAGCTCGTAAGCAAGATCAACAATATAAGTCAAATTACAATAAACATTGTATGCTTTCATTAAATTTGCACAACAATAAATTTAATTGTAATGCTTTAGAAATATGAACGCAATTAACGTAGACTTCTACCTCCAAATTGTTAATTTGGCAGATTGCAGATTGTTCGGTTCGGAAGTTCTTTTTGGTCATCAAATATTAACCAATAATCACGTTTAATACAAAAATAGAAAACTACCAAATTAATTATTCTTCTTTGTAGTATATCTAAGCTATAATCTGAGTATTTCTGCTGACGTCCTTTATAATATAGAGTAGCCGGCACTAAGTAATTAACGACAGCTCATTTAACTTTTACGATCTACAATTAGGTGATTTAGTTCGTTTTCCTTAGGGATTTGTGGCCTATTTAAGAACACAAAGCAAATGAAAGCAAGAATTAGAAAAGATCTAGGGAAAGCCAAATGTATTTTAAGACTGTCGTTAATTTAATGTCCTCGAATTTATTTGTTTTGTATTTCTACGAATTAACACTGTTTTGAAAGTTTAAATAAAACACCGTATAATTATTCATAAAAAGCAGACAACCGTGCAAACCGCGATTAAGAGTTAGCTTAGGTACGCTTCTGCGCTAATGCTTAGTATTGCGATGGCTTTATGTCAGTCTATAATATATTCGGAAAAATACTAAATGATTATGGTACTGATTTAATTACAACTCGATAACCAATCGTGTACAAATTGCTACTACAAGTAATCCTATCTACTTGTTTTCCGCAAATGTAAAGCCAATTAATTATACTAACCTAACTAATTGAATTAAGGCATGTTATTTTCATGTCAAGAGATAGTGCTTTGTATGCAGAACGCAATGTTTCTGTGGAAACAGTAAATACGACTGCAGTCTTTCGAAGTTTAATTAACCTTGCGTTTCAGCATGCAATGCGGATAATTTCTTTTTATCATCAAATTTATAACTAGAAAATCCGGTAGAATTTTTTTTGGGAGCAACACGTTTGTTAGAAATTGTGCTAGTATATAAAAGCAATCGTTCGCTTTATAACCAAATAAACGAATTGCAGTTTTATAATTTTATTTAGGAAAAGAAGAAAAATATAAACTGCTTTACTTTAAGAAAACTGAAAAATAAATCAACAGTATTTTTGTTGCAGAAAAATCAACAATTCGAGAGATAGCTACATCTACTTAGTACTTAGGTGAGAGAACCGACGCTGTCCCCACGTTTTTTGTCCATTTGAGGTTGCAATATTTCGACTGAAAGCTAGAAGCCGTTTGAAAATTTATTTGACTGAATTAGTATAGCATTTTTAATTAACCGGTTAAATTTTCGTTAAAAGAGTAGGAATTGGAATATTTTGAACAGCAAATTTATTAAATTAAATTATAAAAATATATCGAGTCGAGCTTTATTAATGAAATTTTAAATTAAGTAATTCAATTTCTGTACTTCAAAACAGCAAATTTAAATGTGTTGCCTTTTAAAATTAAACTTTCGAAAAAGCAATTAGTTTGTTCTATTTGCAATCCGGATTCGATCAAATTAGAACTGAAGTAAAATTTTATTGTTGAATTATTTTATCGATAACTTTCTAAATAAATCCTGGGAGCTGTGACAATCTGATATTTAAAAGTCAAATATTTCTTATAAACTTGAGAAAAACTTGAAAAAGTTAAAACTTACAAATACGCCATAAAACTTGAAACAATCAGAATTCGCTCGCAGTTAATGTTGTTTTATACAATATTTACATATACTTGACATTTACATTAAAAATAATTCGAAATTCGACTCGGCAAAAATTAAATAGTAGCCAGTTTTTGAAATTAAAATTATCCATCAGTTCCAAGCTTCTCCGAGAGCTTGAGAGAAAATCATAAAATTATTGCATGTCATTTTTAAGCTACAATAGGCATTAAAAAACTTTAAATCAGCACTATCGATAAAATAAAAAGTAACGCCTTATATTGAACCCGATATTTCCAGAATACCAAAGAATACTCGACCAACGACAGTTGACAAACGATGAGAACGTTACTGCCATACTAAACACTCTTGAGAAAAGAGTAAAACAACATTAAAAAGATAGAGGACAAGGCCTCCCAAAAATTTCGGTATGCTTCTTAAGATTTATGTATTGTGATATAAAGTTCTACCACATTCTGGTGTAATGTAAGCTGTTCAAAGATTTATAATAAATTCGCCAATCCACTTTGATATTCATAAGTTCGGAAAAAGTGATTCAAAAGCTTGTAAGAATAAGAAGAAGCCTACTGAGAAAATATAATTAAATTTAGAGATAAAAAATTTTCATCACTCTCAAATAGCTATAAACGAATGTATTAATAAATGGATCTTACCTCAACATCAAATTCCACCTTTTCGTCATCCTCGAATGCATCTGCCGTTTTGATAAATTCAATGGGAACAGGAGAGAAACTTTTTCTTGTTACTACGATATTTTCCTCGTCTACGGTTAGCGAATTGCCGCACTGTAATGCGACGTCGGCGTATTTATCCATTACGACTTTCGAATAAAATTTTTTCACTAAAAGTAACTTATTTTTATTTGAGCACCAATTTTCCACGATATCACTGGTTGTATTTTTAACAAATACACTACTTCGGTTTTTCGTCGATGGTTTTCTTATTTGTCTAACTATCCAATTAGTTTTTTGTTGCAATACCTATAGAGAGAAAAAAATAAACAATCAGGTATTATACAAACAAAATAAATTAAATTGTTAAGCAGACATCGACCATTAATAATTTTATAACAATTCGAAAATTACTAAACCAAAACACCATTAACTAGTAATCGCTGCTTTAAATCTTGAAGATTAACCCAATCGTAATTACGAACTCCCTAAAATATTACCCGTGTATTTATTTAATGCTTAGATATTGTCACGGAATCCGATTTTATCACAACCTCGAGGCACAATAAAGTAATTCACATTTTAAAGAACTTGAAACCTACCCAATTATGTGTTTTATTTTGAGATTATTGCAAATGCACTTTCAGAATTAATTCCTTTTCAAGATAAGTGTAACTGATAAGTGTTTGTGCGAATTTATGGAGGAAATTAAAGGTTGAAAAATTAGGAAACATAATTTAACTTGAGACAAGTAGTCCAAGGTGCCGATCAATAGTAGGTCCTATGTATACGTCTGACAATAAAGCATAAATATCTGATGACAAAAGCTCAATTTATTAAAAGAAAAGAAATTTAAATTAACTTATGTCGATTTGATTGAAAACTTGGAAGAGAGCTTTCAAGCATCTCATATCTGAATATTATTGTCTTCGCTTGAATAACTTTATTTAAAAATATAGCACAATTGACATGTCGTCAAGCACAACTACATACTAGCAAGTCAAGCGCAAAGAATTGGCAAGAGATACTATATTTTGGACATAATTTGAACAAATACTAAACGAAAAATGTGTAACGTGTCAAGCAG
This sequence comes from Cantharis nigra, assembly GCA_958510845.1. Lineage (NCBI taxonomy): Eukaryota > Metazoa > Arthropoda > Insecta > Coleoptera > Cantharidae > Cantharis > Cantharis nigra. The sequence goes on from OY294028.1 coordinate 78,561,199, forward strand.
GATGTCCCTTATATAGAAGATTAATAAAATCGAAATAATTTCTGAAACATATTACTTTTAAAAAAAATTGAATATTTTTCGATATTGCATAATATGCGTAATAACTTTTGATTATGAAGGCTTTAACTAGAAAATTGCGCAGTTTAGACCCATTTTATGTAAACGTAGTATCAGTAAAAGAGCTTTACGGAAAACTTCTAAACTATAATTAGGGCAAATTGACCGCCTTTTTTGCACTTTTTGCTATGCAAAACGTCAAGATTGCGATCGGCTATAATATTTTTACGTTATCATGCGCAATATAGGAAAGTATTGCTTCGAATAAATTTTATTTTCAGATTTTGATGTAAATCGGTACATTACAACATTCGAAGTCTTCTGAATACAAAATGGCTATCTACAGAAATATCTGTGTGTGAGGCTTTGTTATGCGTTTGAATCCGATACAAAATATTTAAATATGGATATCACTACGTATGCCATTAGAAAACTGATTAGAAAAAGTTCCAACTTTTTATTTTATAATAATACCTATTCATTATTTATTTGTTTTTTGAGTCTTTTCACTTATGAAAACAAAAATGAAATACTGTTATTATTATTTATTAGGAAAAACTTAAGAATTAAGTACATCTTTCTTTTAATTTCTAGCTTATGAAGTTTACAATGTGAATTTATAAGAAAGTGTAGCATGGTTGAACAATTTTTATTTAGAAAAAAATAAAGAAATAAGTTAAAACAAATTTCCATAAAGAAATAAATAAAAATCAAACATTACTGTAATCGTTATTTACATTAAACAATAATAATAATAATTTATTGCAGAATTTTCATAAGTCCTGTTTATTTTTTGTAAGTTTTAATATTTCTATTAAAAATAAAATTTGTTATTGATTTGTTAACATTTGAATGACTCTGTCTTGAAAAAAAATTTGTGGTTTCGTACAAAATTTTTGAGTTTTTGAAATTTTTTAAAGGAAATTTACTTAATTAATTCCTTCAAACACTAACTTCCACAATACTTTCCTGAAATAAACAGTAAAGGACATGAAAATATAATTGCCAGAAGAGTTATTTATTAATTAATTAGGCAAATACAAAATAGATATAGACTTTCAATAAGTTCATTTTTTTACATTTTCAAGTATAGAGGCTTATATTATTGTCGTCGAGCCAATTTTACTACTTTCAATTCCACACAGTTGTGCAGAAAAAGTACGCAATTGTGTAATTTTTCTGCACAATTGTGTGAATTAGTAACACATATTTCTCCCTGTGTATTTATCGATAATCTACATAAATCAATATTTTAATTACAATCGTCCTTACAAACCAACTGTGTTATAATCCACAATTACTCATACCCTTAGTGTACTATATTGCGTGGACCATACACGCAGAATATTTGAGAGCTGGTTACTATTGCGAAATTTAGCGGCCAGTGCATTAAGCAACCTGTACGCTCTACCGCCTCCATATCAGAGGGCTGTTGAACAAAATGTGAGCATTCTTTTATTAGTTTTTCGTTTCTTTATAGAGGTTACTATATTTTTTATTTTTCACAATTTTACCAAGTTTAATAGTTTAATTAAAAAAGAATTTTTAGGGCTAGCAACATTCTAAGAGGTGATATCCGAGGTTTTCATTTAAAGAAAAAATAAAAATGAAGTTTCGAGCATACCGTTGTTGGGCCCTAACATAAACTTGTGAACGACGAACACAAAATATATTTTTAACAGAGTTTTTTTCAAGATATATTAAAAAAGACAACTGGATATAATATGTAGTATATAAATGTTCAGTTTCAAATTTATTGCATGGTTTCCCCGTGTTTATTATATTTTACAACGCAGGAATGAATCCAAATTGGGTAGGATCAAGGAAAAGCATTTTGTATAACCATGAATATTATGAATCAAAACTACTTTAATAACACTGTATAAGGTTGGCCTTACTTGACAATTTGAAAAAAGTATGAATTACCGATAAGCACCGCCAAGCTAAATTCAATTATAAAATTCAAACCGAATGAATTCTAGGACAATGTAATAAATAAAACCGTTTATTTTATTCATACTTGATTTGCCTCGTGTCAAAGGACTTTGCCTGTCAAAGTATCATGAGCCGACTATTGGTACTATTGTAAAGTTAATCTGAAGACACGCTGTACACGTACTACGGTTATACGTGCATACGTACATCCAACATAATAGTACGTAGTTACGTACAAGGAGATTTGAATTTTAACAGAGATAATAATTTAAAAATATATTCAAGCATATTAAAATAAAAAGTGGTATTATTGATCGACAGTAACATATGAAAAACTTTTCATCCTAAATAAACAATCCTTTCAAAGCAAAAATGTTTGAAATGTAGTAATTTTTGCATATAATTGCTTAATTTGATGGGTAGGTATTTTAAAAAATTTAATTTTTTCATTTTTGAAAAATATTATGTTACGTCAATTATAGGTTTACGTAATATGACAATGTTATGCTCTCAGTAACAGCCACATATAGAAATTTAAGCTCGGTACATTGTTATTAGCATTTGAGGAAATCATCAAGATTTGATTATTTATACTCCGATAATATAATGATATTATTGGGAAGAATAGAAAGAAAAGTAGTTCAAAAAAAATATATTGAAATAGATACGTACTTTTGCCTTCGAAGCACAGTTTTATAGAAACCTCGGTCCAAAAAAAAAATAAAATCAAAAGATTTTCAAACCATGAGCCTCTATAAACAATCGTGCAATATAGTAAACTCAACAAAAATGTAATGATATGAACCCTACAACTGAACACAGCATAAAGATATATTCTTCAAACCAAAAGTCTTCAAAAAAATCAAAGGAAGAGAGAAGAATACTTCTTCTTCTTCTTTAGCAGTTCTCTTTCGACTCCTGGACGTAACTGGTATGGAGCAGGGCTGGAGATGTGGCACGCAAGAAGGAGAAGAATACATAATATGCATAAACTGTGCGAAAATAATGTCAGTGCTAAAGAACATTGGAATAATGTACAAAGAAGAGATTGTCCATTGGTATAATAACAATAACAATAAAAAGATTTTATCCCTTAAGATAATCAACATATTATGGTAATATATCTTTGTAGAAAATAAACCAATATTGGTAAAACAACTGTAGAAAATTAGAAAAGAACTATATTTCGAAAAATTAAATATTCTGGAAAAACGCAGGCTATCCTGTCATAATGATAAATACACATTTGGTACTTTTATATGATTTTCAGTAGTGTTTCAAAAAATGATTGAGAACCACTGATCCAATTCATACTAATAAGTAAAGTACGGATTTCAAGAAAATTTGTTATTCATAAATAATATTGATAGCAGAAGTGTAATTGTCTTAGATGTCAATGAATTTTTACAAAATATGTTATTTGACCCTACTTTTTATGCTTATTTTGACACTTTTACGCTTAGATTTAATTTTAAGCTTTTTTAGTGCTTATTTTAAAACATTTTCAATAAATTTTAAAAAAATGCAGTTGATACGTAAATCCCTACATTTATATTAGACCAGAATTTAGAAATCTAGAAACCCGGAAGTTAGAGACCTAACCCATTTTAGAAATTACGAAATTTTGTGAGATAAATATAGGATGCTTCTTGACTAGAGAATAGAAAGTGGCAGACGTCTACTCCTAAAGATAAGGGTAATAAATAGATTTGAAATTTAAATCACAGCAAGTGTTCTGCCGACTAAACTAAATTATTAAATAAAAAGAGCTTTAACAAAAACTAACTTTCATAAATGCGCATTATAGCTACATTAGCTCACCTGTTAGGAAATATGAGATCTTCCTTAAACAGAAGCTATAGATGTAGTAAATATCTTTTAAAATGCCACTTCAAAAGTTTCAGGAAATATAGGCAGAGCAATAAATAAAAAATTTAACGAAGTATTGGCAAAAAATATTGGATTCAATACATTAAAGCAAATAGCTAGTGTTTTTAATGGACATTTTGATAATGAAATTAACCTTAAAATACCACAAAACATTATTGTGAAATTTTAGAACGCCCAAATTACCGGTGTGGAGGTGGAACGCAGTTTTTCCACATTTAAATGATCATCGCAATAAATGTTTAATGAAAAATTTAGAAATAAGTACATTTAATAATCGTATTTTTTAGAAATGACGTAGAGTACCTAATTATTTTATTTTGTTATTACTTTTCAAATCAATTTTATTTCAAAAAAGTCTTTTCAATGCTTATATTTAAGATTAATGCATATAATCAGGTGCCGACTGGCCAGGGGTGCTGAGCGCTAGAGCATCCCGTGCCTCTCGGTATAAGCTGAACCGCCCTCTTAATTCCAACAAATTAAAAATAATCAAAAGTCGATTACAATCATCGATAATTATAAGCTTGTAAGCTATGAATTATTGGAATTATTAATTTCGGAATTAACACCCTTGGCCGACGTCATAATGGATTAATTCGGCAGCGGGCCCTTACAAATATTGGTAACACTGAAAAAATACTGCCAGTCCGTGTCTGCATATAATGACAATTTTTTGTGCTCTTTTCAGGATGTTTTATGCTAAACGGTAATTTTTAGAAATTTAAATTTTATGTGGTACTAATTAATTAATTTGATTCGTTTTTCAATAATTTGTTCAAATATTGGTACCTATCGACTTTAAATCTTCATTTTAGTCCGCCCCTGAATCCAAATCACCGATTATAAGGTACTTTACGATACTTGCACGAGTATAGATTTTCGAAAAACGAGCTAAATTATTAATTAGCTCTTATATCAACTGAAGCTTGTTTAAAATGTTAAATGTTCGTAGGAATTTAAAACGCAAGTAATGTATAATGTACAGTTTATTCGTAATAAGAGAAAACGAAGACTACATAACCTAAAAATCACGGTTCAAGTCGGTTCAATAAATGTCTTGGGTTTATGATTTAACGTCAAAATGTAAAAAGACGTCCATAAACGACCGCTTAATTAAATTATGATATAATGGTAAGCAGTATAACGTGCTTTTTAATGACAAGTTTGATAATTTAAATAAAATTCAAAATACTCACTAATCGCAAAGTCAACATTGGAATCTGTCACACACGTGCACAAACCATCAACTGGCAACACCTAGCGTGTAAAATAGCGAACTAATAGTTCTAAGAACTACAGGAATCTCTAATCAATTATACCCTGTGCATCAAAATTATCAGTACTAATATGTTGCATTGTTATTAAATTTGTCAGAATGATAATTTTCAAAAATAATTTTTTTTCTTTTATGAATATAGAAAATACGTTTTTTACTTTCAAGGACAAACAATTTTTAAATTTTTTTAGAATTTGTTAAAAAATTACTGAATTCTCAATTTTTATTTTCAAATTTAAGCTCAAAAATGTATAGCTGATTTTGTATTTGAATAATTTTTATTGTAAATATCCAGATTTTTAAATTTGGTTTTTCCCCTTACCCTCAAAATACACCCAACTTATAATAATAATAATAACAATAAGTCGTAATAAGTATTTAATCAAACAAATAATTTTCATTTTACAGTAATTTTACACATTAAATTTGTAGAAAAAAAATGTAAAAAAAGTAATATCCGAATAGTAACATCAATGTTCACTGATCGAAAAATTCTTTTTCCAAATTGTAATATAAGAAACCTCTGAAGATACCAGTCTCACACTTAACGGTATAATTTTTGAAGTTATTTGGATAAAAAAGATCGAAGGACGTATACAGAGTTGCCGACCGTACATTCGAACCTAGGGAAATGACATGAAAAATGAATTTTTTTTGAATCAACAGATAAGAATGAGAGAGGTATCGATTTAAAAAGGTTTTTTTCTGCGTCCAAAAATACCCATCACTTAAGTATTGTTCAAAACTCAATAATAAAATGAAAATAAGTGCATTTAATCAGGGCCGGTTTTAGTGGTCATGGGGCCCCAAGCTATTTTTTTTCGGGCCCTCTAACGTGTTTGTTCGATTTTCGAAAAGATTTTTAAATTAATTAAAATGTTTTAGATTTATTAAGAGATCTATGTTTTGAATTATAATTTTATTTTAACTTAAATTTTTTTTACTTCCATTTTTTTATTTTTGAACTTGGAAGACGGGTCCCCAAGCGGCCGATTGTTCCAATTTATGGATAAACCGGCGCTGCATTTAATAAAACTTGAGTAATCTGGTTTGAATTGAATTTCCAAACAATGACAAAAAATTAATTCAAAAATACGTAAAAAACTTTTTGAGCTATTTTCCCCCCACCCCCCAAGTAAAAATTTCTAGGATTTTCCAGATACCAAAGTTCAAAATGTATTTTTAAATTCATAAAAAATGTTAGGGGTTGTCCTTTAATCACGTGAGGTTCTAACAGGGGGGGAGGGGGTTCGAATAACATCACGATTGATCACGATGGGGGGGGGGGGGGATGCTGTGACAATCACGTGTATATTTTCTTGCTACCACGTGAAATATCGAGCGAGCAAGTTTATGCCTAAAAAGCAACATAACAACAATATTTAGCTCTCAGCTGGCTTCCGGCACTGGACCTTGTGACGCCACTCGTCGTCCTGCTGTCCGCGGCCTTCTGCCTCGCCGTTTCTACTTGAAAACATTAAAAAAAAAATACACGTGATGTTGGATAGGGGGGGTAGGGGTAGCCTAAAACCTCACGACTTATCACCAAAGGGGGGGGGGGTAAAAAAATGGCATAAAAAACCTCACGTGATTAAAGGACGGCCCCTTAGGTAAATAATAATTAATTTTTATTTTTATTTTTAAACTGAATTAAAAATTTTATTTTTAATATATCTATTGAAAAATACCAACTGAAAGAATGATATCAGAGTACAAAAATATGTCACAAAAATTCATAGCTGATTTCACATTCGAATTTGATTATAGATCTTCTTCTATTAAATAACCTGACTGTTACTTACATCACCGAATAATAACATCAAAGCTAGGTACATACTTTTTGAAAATAATATTAAAATTTATTTTATTTATTTGAAGTTATTCGAGTAATTCTTTGTATAAACAAAGAATTGTTTATTTAAAGAAAAGAACAGCTGATGCATTTCCAACTAATTTTATAAATTACATAATTCTTACTGATTTATAATATAAAAATGAAAGGCTCATTAATTTAAAAAGATTTTAAATCCAAAGTTCAAAATGAATGGCGAGGGGGGACTGGCGAAATGCGATTATTAGATATTTTAAAATATCTCGGAAACAAACGAAAATAAAGATGGTACCAGCGATTTTGATTATTTTAATTTGACGATTATTATTATTTATTTATTTGATTTTTTGAATTTTTGCATTGCCGTGTAAAGTAAGCTTTTTCCTGTCACTCCCTAACCCTGGAGCAGTGGCGTAACTAGAGTTTCTGCTGCCGGAGCGGTCACTGAATTTGGGGACCCTATACTTCGCGCAAGTCAATTTTTCTACCCAGATTTTGCGCACAGATTATTTGATACTGAATACAAAAAGATAAATTGAAAAAGGAGAAATATTTATTTGTTTTATTTTTTATTTAATTTTTATATTTCTTTGTTTTTAATAAAAAATCGTGTCATTAAAAAATTCGCACGGGGCTGACCGCCCCTTTCCTAGCTATGCCACTACCCTGGAGATGACTCTATAACTTTCTTCAAAAAATCTTGAATTATTTCGTGCGACAAGCGACAGCTACATGTAAAGATTTGTTATTAGATTATTTTAGTCATCTTCGGATGAGTATACATAATTAACAAGAAAATTTACCGCTGAAATCATATTTATATTTAAAAAAAATCAAAATACATAATATTATTAATATTACACATAATTAATATAAAAAAATATAAGACAATCAAATTAATATATAACTTTCCCTGAACACAATGGACGGTTACAGCAGCATAACACAAATATTATTTAAAATTAATATTGAAAAATATTTGACAAAAATTTAGAGAATACTTTTATAAAGTATATCTCGCTAGAAGTGTGTATTCGCTTATAATTTGCAAAATCCTAATATACAAAATGTTAAAAATACCTTAAAATTAAAATAAGATCGGGATAAAATTTTAAATGCAACAAATTATTTATAATAATTAGAAACACAAAATTTGAATTCTAATGTGATGTTATATATAACAAAAATTAATTTATACTGGCGAAAATGTTGCTTATTCTACTGTGATGTTTATGAAAAACTCGTAACGCTTAAAACTATAACAACTTTGGGCACTTTTAGCTTTTAAGGCCGTAGCATAAATCAATAAAAAAAACTTTAATAAAAGATACGTATTGCCATGGTGCTCTTTCAATACAACGACAAGCACACCATTTAGTTGCAAAAATATAATAACAATACTCGATAACGCTTAAGGCAGTTCAGTTCAGTAAATAGAAAAGCTTATGTACTTCAAATGCTTAATATTACTTCATAAAATATTATATAATTGAGATAACGTGATAAACTTTCAATATTAAATACAGTGCTTGCAATAATAAAATAAGCGGCGAATAGGGACGGAACTTGCTCGGAGCTTACTTCACCCCATCACCGCTCAGTTTAAAATAAAAATATTATTATCGAAACTAGTATTTTACTTTTCAAATTCTTTTCATTCACACAGCGACATTAAAACTTATATATTAATAAAATGTAAAATTTTCAAAAATTTATGTTTTTAAATGTTCGATAAACATATTACGGCAGTTAGTAAATCCAATTGACAGGAACCCACTGATGTTCGGATGTAAGAACTTCAAGGGATTGTATAATTTTTCTGAACGTTGAATCAAAATCATTGTTTGGAATTACGGTATCGATGTATTTATCATATGTTCGTTGCATACTTGCACTATCTTCCAAGGCTTTCTTTAAATCTTCCTCCTATTAATTTTAAAGATTTCATCAAAAAAAGTACAATCAAATTTACTACACAACTTATTATAAAAGTTCATCAATTACCTCGTACAACGATGCTAAAGACTCCAATGTTCGTGCCCTTCTAGAACTGTAACGAATTGAACTTTGGCGCTCAAACTATCATGCAAATAAAATGCAACATTAATAAATAATAAAAATTCAAATGCTAAAGAAAATTTTAAATTGGGTAAAAAAGCACATTCTTCAAGAAAATTATTGCAATTTCAAACTCAACAACATTTGAATTAACAATCTAGGAAAAATAACTTTTAAACAAACATTGGACATTGGACAAACATTTTTTTAAATATGCAACATCAATAAAACTAAATTTTTAGTTGTTCAATTGACTTACTGTTAAATTACGATTTGAGGCTTTTAGATTTCCTGTACTTCTGGAAACATCATACAAATCCTTCAGCTGTTCCATTCCTGGTGCCGCAATAAAAATTACAAACGGAAGGAACTCCGTACTGTTGTGCAGAATTTTTAAAGATTGAGGGCTGCAATCCAATATACACATTTTTCCCTAAAAACCAAACCAACCAATTAAATTTTTCAAATTAACGCAATCACGTTATTCACCTGTTTGATAACTTCTCGGACAGTATCCAAATGGGTTCCATACAGATGCCCATTATATTCACCATACTCTAAGAATTTATGATTTTTAATTTCTTCTTCCATCTCGGCTCTATCTGCAAACCAATAGGTTTGGCCGTTTTCTTCTAACACTCTTGGAGGCCTAGAAGTCCCTAAAAAAAAGAAGTTTATAATATACTTTCAACAAACTTTACAATTAAGTTACATGGACAAACTCCTGCAAATTTTTCAGGATCGCTGTTAATCAATCTGTTCTTTAACGTTCTTCGGCCAACACCTTGTGTTCCAATTAAAACAAGTGTCTTTCTTTTGAATGGTGGCATCCTAGTTACTTCTTCGTATAACACAAGATCTGCTTTATCAAAATCGCTGTTGCTTCTTGTTTGATAAAGAAATTTTTTCTTTCTTTTAGAAATTCTCGCTCCACATATACTTATTTTGTGTACAAAATCAGCTTCTGGTACCACGAAGGCCTTTCTTCTTTCCTCGAGTTCGGGAGATGGAATGAGACCAGCTGGACCATTACTGCCTACAATTTTAGCTTGCCACCAATTGGGATCTTTCTGATCGACTATTTGCAATATATCTCCATGTTCAAATTTTAGACCTATTTCCTTGCAAGGCAGAAGAGAATCTTCTTGTGGGTCATAGTAGAAGAGAGCACGCATGTAGCACTGTAAAAGCAAACGTGTTAGAAATTCGGGAATACTGAACAATTTCACATATCATGAAAATTACATCTATACAAACTACGTAATACTTACATACGTAGTATTTCGGGGCCTTTGGGTAAAATGCTAATAAAGCATTAGAAAGCAATAAATTGATATATTTTAAATGAAATCAAAAATAAACATATAAAAAAGACAAAAATAAATAAAAATCTTACCGTAAGCTTTTTTTGCAAAGTATCAATTTTGGTTCCGTTGGTTACCTGGGCAGCATGTGTTACGTTGGAATCTATTGTTGTTCTAGGTCCAATTTTCAGTGTTATGGAATCTTTTGTTCTGGATATTTCACTTTGAAGATCTTCTGGTGTGTATACAGGTATGCCATTGACTTCTAATATTACATCTCCAAGATGCAAAAGGCCTTGTTTGTCGATTGCTCCACCGCCAAGTATTCTTGCTATTACTAAATTTTGAGTGTCCTCGTCCACTTGAACCTTAACAAATATATACATGTATTAAGTAAAAAATTACATATCTAACGTTCGAAACTCACTGTAAGCCCAAGCGGTTCGTTAGCTTTTCGTCTTATTCCTACCATCCGAATTGCTTCGGTTTGGACATCATCAAGTTCTATGGGAACTTCTTTCATTTTGGGCTCTTGATAATTTTCTTTGCCTTCAGCAATTTGGTCGTGAGTATCGATTAGTGCTTTTATATGAGGTGTAGATAGAAGTCTTGCTAAATCTCGAGCAGATCTTAGTTTTGATTTACTGCAAACTGTTGTTAGTTCCTGCAGCAAAGCGGTGTTTCCTAATGACACAGGTTTGGGGCTATCAACTTGTTCTTCTAGTCGATCTTGAACCTGGAAAATAAAAATGTGAGGTCATTTTTTGCAGATATCAGTATTAAATAATTTAAAATGATAACTTATCATTTTTACTGTTTTTATCGGAAAACGTGTTAACACTGACATAGTTGTGTTAAATTGAAACCTCAACATTCTTCAATATTTTGAAACCATCATGATTCATTAAACTTGAAAATGAAATAATCGCACGTGAGGTGTGATTACAGAACCACATAAGTAGTATATTATTATTGTTAATTATAACACGGAACGTTCGAATAAGCAAAAATAATTCCTATATTGGCAACACTACAAAAAAAATGGACCAATTTTTTCAGAATAAAAATAGTATATTGTGTCATAAAGATTAAAAGTGGGGCTTTGAAATTTTTTTTTTTTGAAATATTTGGATAATCAAATTTATATTTTATTCCGGTTTATCAACTTGAATATCAAATAATGCTTGTATATTAAGACAATTGGAGAAAAATATTTTTGCTTAGCCTTCAAAATTTAGCTTAAATAATAATATACAATTATAACACCAATTAAAATTCAAATATGAGTCAAGCATAAAAAAATTATTAAAAAGGTGAACCATAATTTCAAGATTGTCGCTAACTAACAATGAAGTTCAACTTACGTGAGTGTGGAAAATGTTATTGTATTTTTTAACTTTTTTGCAACAATTTACTCGTAATGATGAGAGTATAATTTCGCTTCTATTATTCTTTAGATTTTAATAATATGATAAAAGCAGAAAATTATACTATAGATAAGCTTACATAATAAAAACTTGACAATGATTATTGGATTGCACCCATGACGTGTGGAATTTTTATGAAAATTCATGCGGGGTTTTGGAACCATAATTAATTATTTATTTCAGTTTTTAGTGATAAATTTTGAATTTCATTAAAAAGAAAAAACAATAGTTTGCTGATCTTTTCCACTATAAGATTATGTGTCCATAATTATTATTTAATCTCTGAATGAATACATAGACATCATAAACATAACATTATTGTCAAGACAATCTGCTCTAGGAATAATAGCATTCGGAAACTTCCATATGGGGTAGGGTGCATAACCAATATATATCTATAGCAGAATATTCAAGCTATCAATGAATTGCATCTCATTGGCATTTCATCATGTACTCTAAGAAGAAATACAGCAGCGGAAGCAAAGTGGAAAGAGCACTTTCAAAAAACTATCTTGCTATTCTCCAAAAGCCTGATGCTTATGTGAAGAAATATAAAAATCTTCTGCTTTCATGCATAATCGTGCATAATAGTTACGTTGGACATGTTTTCACATATTTAAAGAACATGAAAAGTAAGTTAAGAACATTTGACGACCAAATGAGACTGGAAGAGAATGCTTGGAGCTGCATAATTTCTCAGTATAAATAAATAAATTAAGATTTTTATTTCAAATTAACCTTTTTTTGTGAAATAGTGAACGGGCCCCGCTGTAGTACTGCACCAGGGCCCGGTTTTGACTTACTATGTGTCTGCCTAAAAATTAAAGATTTCAAACCTCACAGCCTTTTAATTACATTAAATCGAAACAACAAAGTAAGTTCGACAGAAGCTACATAAATGGAAAACAAATTTTAACAATATAAATCTGTCGCAATTAGCATTGTTAGAACAAGTTATTTTGGCACAAGATAATTGAGAGTATCTAATTAGCATGTCTTATCTCACGACTTTTTCCAACATTGCCAAGAGTTGGTATAGTTTGACTAGGAATTAGAATTTTGCTTTTGAAAAGCTTTTGATATATCTGAGTAATTGATTTTGATTGTTTATATTTATTTTTCCTTTTATGGGATAAAAAATTTCCTAATCAAAACGATCGAAGCCAAATATTTGACCAAGATTTCAATATCTTTTTATAAAATATTAATATATTATGTAGAGTAGACTAAAGCTCCTTCATAATATTGATCATGGATATTATTGGCGGTTTAGCCAAGTACTTAGAGCTTACAAAGAAGAAGGCAAGAAGTTCATGATTACACAAATGGGTGAAAAGCACCCTACTGATATGTTACACTAACTGAACCTTTGTAACACCTGTCTCAAGGGTTTAGTTACCTGTTCGTTTACCTTTTTCTGTCTGAGAATTTCACGTAGATAAATGTGTAATAGTAAAAGTAACAAAGCACCTGTTGTGATATAGTATAAAGAACCTTACGATAATAGCATTAAAAAATGTTTCATGAAATAAAAATAAGTAGAATCTGGAACTATTACCACTTTCCCAAATCATCCAATATTATTTTACCTTTGTATAGGTTGGAATTGAAAGCATAATATATTATTTACATTGAAATGGAGGAATACAATAACAACAAAACACATGGAAACCATAATGAATATGAATATTTAATAGATGCCATTATTGCTCACAGCAAATTTCAAATTTTACATAAAATTTTTGAGTTTCGAAATATTTTCCCAATGTTTTGACAATATAACGGTCAAAATGTCGAAGTAGCTTTTTAAAACGCAGTAATAGCAACGTAGGTAGGCTATATGCTAATTATCACATTTCTGGAGAAAAACTGGTTGACCTTATTAATTGATATTGAAAATCATAGTCAAAAGTGTAACTTGTAAACAAAAATGATTCACCGGAAAAATATTTTGATAGGCAAAGAATTAAAAAAATAAAATAAAATGCACTGTTGCCATTATTAAATATTAAGAACTTTCACAGGTGTGGCATATTTGAAATTTACCTTTAAAAGTTTGAAAACCGTTATATAAAATAGAACTCAATTAACTGTCTTTGAAAAATCAAAAAATACTTTAAAACTGCATATACGAAGTGAATAAATATTTACCCTTTAATTTGAAACCCAACTCTGCTTTAATTAAATCCAGGTAACTACGACAGGTACACAATCAAACGGCGTCATTGCTGACATCATCAAAATAATGTTAAAATCACATAATTTCACGAAAATAACACAAAATCACGTTTGTAATAATAAATTAATAACTTATCGGAAATCAATTCAAAATTTACTTTATTATTTTAATAATTAGCACAGGTATACGTATTTTTTATATTTAAAACACTTTCAAGTCTTGTGTTGATGATGAACTGGGCACGACTCTGAAAATCTTAGTGGGGGCACCTCGATTACTGGTCGGGCCCCCGCGAATGTAACCTGGAAGGTTAAGTGCTTTGACTTCTAAACTACAAAAACAATTAACCCATTAAAGTCATAAGAACAATGCAGAATATTACGTACATATGGTAGTTACTTGCCATTTGAACTATTTCAATTAAAATCTATCATTTTATTACATTACTATGATATCTTCTAATAAAACGTTTGATATTGCCTACCTTTTCTACATAACATTTACAAACTCAAAATTGGATGAATCACAATTCAAAACTATTATTTTCTTCAAAAAGGAATATCAGTTTCAATAAAATGCTTTATTTTTGTCGAGGAAGTAAACAACCTCGATGTTGTTTTGCTACAAAACTTTGGATCAATACAACCCGGGCATTTGAAATCACTGGGGAGGTTTATTGCACTGAGACAGTGTTTTATCATTTTATTCGACTTCTGCTATAATATTATATTTCCAAAATAGTTTAGAAATTTTATGTAAAAATTTTTAATTTAAATTTAAAAAAATGAACCCCAAAGGCAAACAATTTACGAAATCGAATCGATTGAATTTTATGCATATTTTGAATTTATATTTTCTAAACAAATTCCACCATGAGTCAGTATTCGCTTACATACCTCTTAATGACGTGATAATAATAATTAATGAGTGTTTTACTCTTATAGAAAAAGAAAACCATAATGATTCAAATGAGTATAAATTTTAAAAATGAAAGAGAAAGTCAAAAACTTGTACTTTTGCGTTTACAGGTTTACAGGCTTCGTGGTTTTAATTCTTCTTCACACTTTCATACAGGCATAAATTTTTTAATTAAGCTATTCAGGTCATAATCGTAAACTTTGATCAAATGAACTTGTTATTAGAGAAAGGTCACAAATATAAAAAGAAATTCGAAATTAGTGCTAATAAAAGCGTCGAAGTGACCTAGGGTCCTCTAAGTAAGATAGTTTGATTTTTCTGGAATTAGGGCTAACCTGTTGAAAAATTCTTGTACTGCGGATTACGCTCCAATAACTCTCTCAAAACTTTGATGAATTTACTGCATGAAACTATTTCTCGATCAAGTACATCAATGCAAGTAAAAAAAAAGTAGGAAATACGCTATTACAGACTAATGACTTAAAATCTAAATCAAGCGGAAATAATGACTCAGATGCTACTTACAATTAAAGATGTGGTTATAACGCAGTGAATCGTTCTTGTCTTTCTAATTAAATTATGCTTATAAACGAATTTATTCATAAATTCTCATAAAAAAATTAATAAGCAAATGATTCACTTTAAACGTAGTAGAGGATAGCTACTCCATTAAACCAAGATTTAAATAGAAACAAACAGTGATTTAAATAAACCATACCTCGGCACCGTAAGAAGTTCTAAAAATCAATATTTAGTTTTCCATTTTATTTATTATTTTATAAAATAAATTTTTGCCACATTTCCTATAATCTTATCTTAGTTGCTAGTAAAATGTTTTAATTACTTTGTGGTGTCACACCTACATTTTTTAAAAATGAAACATTAAAGGAAATTCCATACCAGTACTAAACTTTTCATTACTGGACTGTCCATTATCCCCTTCAGGAAAATTAGGTCATTGTTGTCGATTCCAGATTTATCTTCAAGTTCTTCGATGTTATCTCTGAGATGTTCAAAAGCAGCTGGAAAATAAAACGTTTTTATGAAAATGCATTTATGCGGAAAAGTCAGTTTAGCTTGTTTATATATTTATGGCAACAAAGTTTTCAAAAGATATCTAGTGGCGCAAAAATTGGATCAAATTGGAAAAAATAAAATATATTGTTTGTCTAGAAGATTTTGATTTGGACGTCTATAGTAGCCTGAAGCTTATAAAGTGAACTCGCGGTTCTCAAATATAACTAACATTATTACAAAAGAATTTCACCTACTAACCTGGTAACTGACTTGATTCAGCGTCAACTCTAAAAACATTGAATAAGTAACCGGTACTAACTTACTTAGCTTTCCACTCAAGGAGTAATAATATTGTCTTGAACTGAAAAGACATCTTATAGTCTCGATTAGACGAATTATTTCAGCATTATAATTATTAATTGCCAGCGGTGTGTCATAAAGTATACTACAACGACCGACTAGGAAGTCGGAAACCACGGTTCTAATCCTATTTGCACCGGTTGAAAGGGCTAGACTGATTGCTAATCAATATGTCAACTATGTAGAATTCCGTAATTTTTAACAAACTTTACAAACATGAAACATGAACAAATTAAAAAGAGTGAAAATATTAAATAAAGACGACCACAATTGTAAAATTAATTGCAAAATCAATAAAGAGGTTTTTAAAGGATTTTAAAGGATCCTGCTTAGGCAGAAGTGGGTAGTATTTGAAATAATATTACGTATTCAAAGTGACGTATTTTGTATTTTGAATTTTATTTTATACTTGATATCATCAAATATGTCATTTCAATATGTCTTGTAAAATTATGTAGATTATATTGAATGTTACATTCACGATTTACAATTGGAGGGTCGTTATACGAGGGTCGTTTAATTTCTAAGTTTAACATCTTTGGTTTAACGTTCCTAGCCTCCGCTCAGTGAAACAGCTCAAACAGAAACAGTGAAACAAATTTTTATTGGTTAATTTCTCATCGATTGTGTACCTGTTCGTTCGAAATTAAATCGATTGAAGTTGAACTGTTTTATAACATTTTACCATGGAACTGCCATTGAAAGTTGCGTCCAAATGAGAACTTCGCGATGTGATTCGTTGTTTGGCTCAAAAAAATAAAACGGCGACGAAAATTCATCAAGAATTGTGTAGTGTATACGCTTAATAATGTATGAGCCTTAAAATGGTGGCGCGATGTAATTCGTAAACGGTCCAGATCAATTGCACGACGAAGAGCGACCTGCGCATGCAAGCACCGAAAAAAACGTTGCGCTCGTCAAAGAACTGTTTTAATACGATCCGTGGTAAACAATCGACGAATAAAATCCTACAATTACTTAGTAGAGAGGAATGCAGTCGTTTTCTATTCGAACAATTCAATTCAACGCCATAACTGACTATTCAATAAATTAGTCATATCGCACTACCAACTTGGCATTGATAAGTTGATTTTTGCTACGACAAATGTCTCGAAAGGAAAGAGGAGGGCGATTATGTGGAAATAGATATTTAACATAACCTAACATTTTTCCATTCAAGGCGAAGTTTTACGATCGAGGCCCTCGGCCGAGATCGTAATCCGAAGTCGAGAATGGAAATAGATAGTTTTCCTATTATTTCCTATTATAAGAAAGAAAATTATAAGAAAGTAAATACATTCATTAATAATTTTGGGGGAAAGGATTGTTTAGTGTTATGTACCGTCAAACGGGGTGGGTCAGGACATGCGAGGTGAGTCGGGACAAACGTGTTTAGATTTAAATTTAGCGCTCTTATGCCAATAAATAACGGTAGATTTTAATTGTAACTTACAAAACTGACTCACCGATGTCGCCTACAGTGAATGTTTGTATTTTATCCGTGCTTGTCACACATGTTCGTCAATAATTAAAATTTGATTAATTTTAAAAAAATTACCTGTTTTTTATTAATGAGATAGTTTCTATTAGAACAAAAGGAGCACTTTCTTTTCAAGGTGTGTATATTTTTTTTCTTACTCAGTGATGTTTGTACTTTGAGGTTATGATTCTGTTCATCCAATATAAGGTCCGGTTTTTTTGCATGAGCCCATTTTATTTTTCCAGTACATTTTCGGGGTGAGTTCGGACAATGCCTAGAACCTATACGACCCCACTGGGAGCTAAGAAAAGAAGCAATTATAGTAAAGATATATTTATAGAAGCATTGCAACATGTGCGAAATAAACAAATGACCTTGAGAGAAGCCCAAGATGTCTACGGAATCCCAAAATCTACTTTGCAAGGTAACCTTAAAAAAAATTTAAAAACTTCAGGGGGGCAATGTGTCTTTTCTGCACTAGAAGAACAAATGTTTATCGATGTTATTATAGTTGCATCTGAATGGGGCTACCCCTTTGAAAAAATCGATATAAGACTTCTAGTAAAAGGTTATCTAGAAAACCTTGGCCGCAGAGAACCACGATTTAAAGATAACTTTCCTGGTGCAGACTGGTGCGTTAGGTTTATAAAATCCCACAGGGCTGAGTTAACTGTTCGCTTAAGTGAAAACATCAAACGTTCGAGAGCTGCCGTCTCCAGAGACATATTAAATCTATATTTTGATAATTTGTTTCTAAGTTATTTTTATTTTATTATTTTTGTTTAATCAATAAAAAAATACTAATAAATGAAGTTTCTTAAGTGATATTTTTTTAAAAACATTAAATATGTCCCGACTCATCCCACACATGGGAAATACGGGCTAAACTGTGCATTTTAAATCGTTGTCCCGACTTACCCCAAGCACTGGGGTGAGTCGGGACGGCAAACAAAAAATGTTTTCTCCTAATTTAGATAACTTTTTGCTAAAATATTTAGTCCAAATTATAGCTCAGGCTTTGATTGCAACATGGTTAAAAACTTGGACCTCTAAATGTGACAGAGAAGATTTTGTCATTCAAAATATACCAAAACCTGTCCGGACTCACCCCGTTTGACGGTACGTATAATTGATTACAGAAATTTACACAATTTTTCCGACTGAATAAGTGATTGGATTTGGCAGGTCATTACCATATAAATTATCTATTTTGTGGTTATTACATATTCCAAACAGGCACACAGGGAAGGTTGGGAAGACTTAAACTTTTCCCCTACCCAAAAGTCGCTCTATTCACTGTTATATATTAGGGTGGTCCTTAGTGTTATGGGTAAAAATTTTTTTTTTGAAATTCGATGCTCCCACCTACTAAAATTATTCCTTTTGGTGTTTTATCATATTAGAAAAAAAAATAGAAAGAATCCAGCAATGTTTAATGGTCGCCCAAGACATTCAAACTTTTGAAAAGTTAAAAAACATTACAACACAAAAGTTTTAATGTCTTGGACGACCATGAAACATTGCTGGATTGCTTCTATTTTTTTTCTGATATGATGAAACACCAAAAGGAATGATTTGAGTGGGTGGGAGCATCGAATTTCAAAAAAAAAATTTTACCCTTTTATATTATATGCATCACTCAAACTGAGGAAAAAAACCTCTCAAGAGTAACTATAGGCGTTAGGATAAGAATAAGCTTTGGTAGGTTGAAGGAGTTCTAAAATTTAGCAAAACCTGTTATTTAAAATCAGATAGTTAATACAATAAAAATCTAAAGGCCTTCTGGTTGAGATAATAACGCGTCACTTCTCCGCAAGAATAACCGATTTTTTAGTATGTCATTTATAAAAATAGCAAAATATGGACGATAGATAGACTCGGAACATTTAAAAATATCTTTAAAAAATTTATTTTTTTTATAAAAAAAAACTTTTTTTGTGGGGAATCAAACCTGTGATCTTCTAGTAGAACGCAAGTACTGCCGATGAGTTACCATCTCAGCTAAAAATTATTTGAATTATTATTGCATAAACTTGCTCTAGTATACTACCTATTACAATTAGAAACTTATAATTAGAGCTAGGATTTTATGCATTTGCATGTTCTTTAATATTGATATGCCAACAGATTCATTTTGAAATCTGGACGAATTAGGCAAAAATGAATCCGCAAATCCGGTTTTCAAAATGCATATTTTCAACGTTGGGTGCATATTTTAGCAAATGATGCATATTTGTGGATACATTTGGGCCACTTTTTGTGATTTTTGAAGAATTTTAATAAAAAAAATTAAAAATTATTATCAAATTTGCCAGTTTAAGCAATTGTTTTGAAGAAAAGAATAGCAAAGTGTAAATTAAATAAAATCAAAATATAAACACAGGGTGTTCTACGGAGCACTTTCCGAAGGGGTCGAACTGACATGTCATAAGGACAGTACAGGGGGGTGTTGAGGATTGAACCTCACTCATAACCTTAAGGTTATTATGGCCGTAGCTTATTCTAGCTACTGAGAATTGTAATAATTCAAAGTTAAATCAATATAATCAAGAACACAACAATGATAGACATGTTTCGACCTTATTAGTGCTCCGTAGAACACCCTGTGTTTATATTTTGATTTTATAATCGGGGGTCGATACCAACATATAGCATTGCGCGAAAAATGCTATATATAAGGTAAAAAATCAAATCAATATTTTCAAGAATACAACTATATGATACTGATGAGACCTAATAAGGTCGAAACATGTCTATCATTGTTGTGTTCTTGATTATATTGATTTAACTTTGAATTATTACAATTCTCAGTAGCTAGAATAAGCTACGGCCATAATAACCTTAAGGTTATGAGTGAGGTTCAATCCTCAACACCCCCCTGTACTGTCCTTATGACATGTCAGTTCGACCCCTTCGGAAAGTGCTCCGTAGAACACCCTGTGTTTATATTTTGATTTTATAATCGGGGGTCGATACCAACATATAGCATTGCGCGAAAAATGCTATATATAAGGTAAAAAATCAAATCAATATTTTCAAGAATACAACTATATGATACTGATGAGACCTAATAAGGTCGAAACATGTCTATCATTGTTGTGTTCTTGATTATATTGATTTAACTTTGAATTAGTAAATTAAATAGTCGATGATGTTGAATTAAAAATCCCATGTTACCTTATTCATTTTGAATGATGCATTTCTTGGAACATAGCCGTGCTTTACTATAATTCCTTTTGGAAATTTTTGTTATTAAAATAATTATTTATTAAATTAATTATTTATTAAATTAATTAATTATTTAGTTATTAATTTTTAAATTTTCTTTATTATTAGAAGTAGTTGGTTAGCCTTCGCTTTGGTTAGAACCGTGGTAAATTTTTTGTCCATTTTTGTTATTAAGTAAAGTAATTATGACACCAACAAAAGGATTTTGAAGTTTACTTAGATTCAAAACTATCCAGAATTATATCAAAAAACGAAGATAAGGTGTTTTGTCTACAGTGTTGAAAAGAAGTAATAAGTTAAAAGCAACTTCTTATTAAAATTCGAAAAATAAATATTTTTTAGTTTGCATATCAATGCATAGTTTACCTGTTTTTATCAATTTTAGTGCATATTTTAGAGAAATTCAATGCATATATATGCGCATATTTTCAAGTATTTTGCTGCATATAAATCCGAGCTCTACTTATAATAGTTATTTGTGTATCAAGGGCATTATGACGATGTTTATGTCGAGGGCAACCAATTTAAAAGGTCGAGCGCCGCTAGGCCCGAGAGTTTTTAAGTTGCTCGTAGCATAAACATCGAGTAATATCAGTGATGCATACAACATTTTATATTACACTGCATTTGAATTTGAGAAAATTTAAAAAATTTGGAATTTGATTTTGCTAAATTTCCTTGACATTACTTGAATTGTATAAGTATATAATTGCAAATGAGAGGGCATAATAAGCGGGCGGCATTATAGCTTACTTAATATATTTGGTTGTCAAGGTATAAAATTGATTCAGTGTAATATAAATGCTATTTTATCAGAAATAGTTGCTCGTAGCATTTTAAATGCAGTAAATTAAATTGCTTTTTAAAAACAAATGTTGGCTTTATTTTAGTGCTCTTTCAACCTTCCAGCTGAAAGTATTTAAAAAGCTGTCTAGAGAAGTTTGTAAGATGTTAGTTAGTATGAAAGTATTAATGAAAATAATTTCCCAAAGGGAAATAAAGCAGTAGGCGGTAAAAAAAACTGGAAGTCTAAAATTAGGACCCCCAAAGTTATTGGATTTTTGAAAAGGATTAGGATGGGTAGTTAAGTATATAACAAAATCATAATGTTTTTGAAGTTCTAAAGTATCCTCAATGCAAATTTTTAGGTGTGCTACCTACTTATGTAATTGTCGTCAGCAACAGAATTAAAAGAAAAGTAGCATTTTAAGGTAATTTTATTTAGACACTTACTAGCATTAAGCGTACCATTGTCTTTCATTTAATAAAGAAGTTTGTAATCAATGTTTTTCTTGACCTACTCTATATTTCTGATGTTTAGGTTTGTATGGGAATTTATTGACGAATGTATAGGTATTGCCATGCTGTTAATGTAATTACCAGGTAGAATTAAATTGTTTATTGCTATTGGAATAAATTAATTACACTGCAAAAATTACTTCCGTGCTGACTGTGTATTTCACAAATAATCCAGAAAAATACTATATGCATAAGTTTAAAAACATTGTACACTAGGAAGTTAGTAATTATTGCCAAACAGGGGTTAAACCGTACCGTATAATGTGGAATAAAATTATATTGAACTGCGAAAAAGTTTTACCAAACATACCAGTTCTGCATATGGGGCATTCCACGCCAAATCGGACAACGTTTTACTTTTGCATCTCGGATTTTTTTGAAAAATTTTTTTCTTTTAGTTCTAGTTAAGACTAGCCTTCATGACCTTTCTCAATTTTTTTTATGAAGCCATTCAAGAGATATAAATTTATTGAAAATTACGTTACATTTTTTTGAAATGCTCATAACTCCGCAAATAATTTACCAAATGCCACGTTTTTTTTTCTAAATGTTTCTTTTAAAACGTACTTTCTATAAATTGATCAGTACAAACATTGTTAAAAATGGCGATTTTTTTTAAAACTTGAAAATCAAATAGTAATGTCGTTTTAAAATATTTTTCTATAAGAAAGTACGTTTTAAAAGAAACATTTAAAAAAAACATGTCATTTGGTAAATTATTCGCGGAGTTATAAGCATTTCAAAAAAAGTAACGTAATTTTCTAAAAATTTATATAATCTTGATAATTTAAAATTCAAAAAAACATAGAACCCATCGTTTGCCCATGATGAAACTAGGCTTAAAATTTGTTAAATGGATAACAGTTTTTTACAAAAATTTTTTTAAAAAATCGATCAGTTCAAACATTCTTAAAAATGGCGATTTATTTTTAAAACTTAAAAATCTAATAGTAATGTTGTTTTAAAATATTTTTCGATATTTTTTTATAGAAAATACGTTTTAAAAGAAAGATTTAAAAAAAAACGTAGCAGTTGGTAAATTATTCACGAAGTTATGAGCATTTAAAAACAAAGTAACGTAATTTTCAATAAATTTATATCTCTTGAATGGTTTGATAAAAAAAATTGAAAAAGGTCATGAAAGCTAGTCTCAACTAGAACTAAAAGAAAAAAAATTTTCAAAAAAATCCGAGATGCAAAAGTTAAACGTTGTCCGATTTGGCGTGGAATGCCCCATATACTAAATGTATTGTAAAATATATCAGCATTTCAAATTCTAGTATAGATTCTAAAATAATTCAGAGAAATGCCCCAAAAATTATAACTAATTCAATTTTTTAAATTAAATTACAAGAAATGTTTGTTACGTAATTCGGGAGTAACCTTCGCTTGGTACCAGTTTAAAAATTGTTATAAAAATATCCAAAATAGAAAGAAGTTCCTTTATAAGCAAATCAATAAATTGGATAGAAAACTTATGTGGGTCAGTTAACTAAGTTTGATTTTTGTTGACTTTTACAAAGAAACGAGAAAACAAACAGACGCAGTTAATATCAAATTGTAAAAATAAATTTTCTAGACGAAATCTATCCACAGTTTATTTTGCGAATTAAAAATAATACTCGTTGAATTATTGACTTAAATATAAAAATGTTTTGAATTCAATTCATATGCCAATAAAATACTATTTTATTGCTGTGCCATTTTCGTTTTTGATGTTATATTGATGTAGTATCTACTATAAATGATTATTAATTCAAACAATATTTCACATATTACCTACTTCTAACCATAATCGATATAATTGTAAGAATAATATACATAATATGTCGTAAATATATGTTGAGAATTATTTCTAATTTGTCCTACAAGATATCACAAACATTGTCGATTATTATCATCGACAAGTATAATATGTTTGTTTATATTCCAAATTGAAGTGCGCACTGGATTGGGTTGCTAGCTTACTCCTGAGGCCCACTAAACCGGAAATGTCTAGTTTTCATTACTATACTAGATATTGAAATTTTCCTTCTAAACTATAGCGATTCGATCAATGGATTATTTACCTCACTCTATATTTTACTAACTTTAAAAAAAATGTACAAGTTAAGTTCTATTGTCGATTATCCATCTACTTTTTTTCTATGAGTTACCACAAAAACATAGTCCATTGACATACATATTGGCCAATTAATTATTTATCATATTGTTCGAGGTAGGGATTATAATTTATATTTCCAAATTGGAGTTCGATCTATATTAAGTTCTTAGCCCTCGTTCAATTAAATTAACCCGGAAATGTTTATTTTTCATCAACATAAAATTCAAAACTTTCCTTCAAATTATAGTGATTTGTAAATGACAAAATTTTTATTTATGTCTGTGAAAAATGCAATTTTTCCCTTATAAGATAGCAATACAATTGGTAATTTTACCAACACGCAATCCATTTAATCTAATCTTCGGGAGTTCATCTAAAATTCAATACTTATTTATTATTCAATTTTTCCATACTTGCTTTAAACACTGAAAAGCACAAAGAAAAAACAAAATTAATTCGTTGTTGTCATTAGTCGGCTTGAAATATAAAATGTTAGACTGTAAAAACGAAAATTTTGTAATTCTAACTAGATTTAGTGGTTTACATACCATCGTCATCGTCGTCTTCTTGTCTATTTTGGATAATATCACTACAACTATCAAGCAACCTGCATTTTTCCAGCTGCACCTCTTTTCCAAATCTCATCATCGTAAAAATAGTGAATTACTTAAAATAAATCTTTAAAAAGTAGACAATGAAAAATTATCGTACATATTTCATACGGAATTCACGCAATTGCGCCTTTTCCATGCGGCATTTTCACCACTACTACCGCAGGATCATAGGGATAGCTTCTTACGA
The DNA here is from genome assembly GCA_958510845.1 of Cantharis nigra. Lineage (NCBI taxonomy): Eukaryota > Metazoa > Arthropoda > Insecta > Coleoptera > Cantharidae > Cantharis > Cantharis nigra. The sequence continues at coordinate 78,586,363 of OY294028.1, forward strand.
CCATGTGGTTACTATGGATACAGAAATTCGTTAATCGCCAGGTTTGTATCCACAAAACGCGGAAAATTTAAAATATTTACATAATTACAGTCTAAATTTTAATAAAAGAACTGCATATTCATATAACTCTAACTTGCTTGTAGTAATTTCTAATTCTTTTGAAATGTTTATGAGTTAAATCAAAAACAAGTAAATTTAGCTATTATAAAATATGCGGTATTTTATTGATTCTCTTACGCAATGCAAAATTCGATTTTTAAATTTACAAAACTTTTTAATTTAGTAATGAAATTATTAGAGCGCGCGGTCATAGGCTAGCAGTTAGAATTGCTATGTCGGAGTCGTAGAGGTTCGATCCCCGACTAAGTACAACAGGCTATTTCGACCGTGTTTCTCTCATAAGAATTGAGCCCACGAGACTTGTCATGTATATTTCATTTGTTTGTATTATTCTCTTTTTTTTGGAAAATTTGTATAAATCAATTCCATTTTTGACAAGAAATTGATCTCCTATCATCGTAAATATACATTTAAGTAAAATCAAGCAGAAAAGTGTTAGGAGGAAAGATACTTTCATCGCCGTATACTTATGGAACCGCCTGAGATAATAAAATATTTATATTTTTTCGTAGGTTTTCATAAATTTTGAGTATATTCTAATAAACTAGAAAGGTATCACAGCTACATTTATTATACAGTACAACCTCGATTCTGTGAACACAAAAATCCAAAGGTATGTTCAACTTAAAGCAAGTTTTCACACTAACGGGGGCGTAGAAAAACTAGAAGAACTCGTATGCATATATTTATTCGTTATAAAACGAATAATGCATAATGTTGGTAATTAAGACCATTGATTGACATAGAGAAGAAATTGGGTGATCCCAGGACCGAGATGTTCATTGTATCGAGTGTTCATGTTATCGAGTTTCTACTGTATAAGAATAGTAACAATCCAATACTTGCAATATTGCTAGACTACATTTTTAGATCAATAATAATTTATTTACATTGTAACTAAATATAGAAGTACCTACCTACCCACAGTTGTTGATCTACTACTGTTGGCTTTTGTCAACTAAACTCAACAATCATTGTTTACGACATGGACTATTGGTTTTATTTATTTAACTTTTAGTGTATTACAGAGAGAAAATTCTGGGTTTGAATCTCGGACTTCATAGAATTTCTTAGCTCGGCCTTCCGGTGAACATCAACACAATGTGGATTTAAGAATTGCTTTTACATTTACGCTCTTTCGCTTTTATATTGTGGTTTTTTCTTGTATCTTTGAAATTTATAAAAAGTTTAATTTTTTTTATCGTAGCGTTGAAAGAGCTCAATTTTCCCAAAAAAGGCAACAAAAAGATAAAGAAGGCAGATAGCATTTGTAGAATTATAGCTGATCAGTATAGTTGTAATTTACAAAAATGTACAATATTAAACAGAAAATTGAAAATTAAAATTTTATTATGTATTTTTTTTTCCAAATTACGTTTATTATCTCTGGAATCAATATACGAGACCACGATTGATTTGAACTTTATTTAGTTTTAAATTATACATTTTTATTTGCAAAATAAACTGAAATTCTCCTGAGAAATTCAAAACGTACGATATCTCCTAATTGAATTAAATTTTCATCTTCTCGAAGCAACATTTTTCATTTTGGCATACATGCTTATGCTTAAACTAATTAACCAATTACCTATAACATAAATTATACACTAATCTAAAATCCAACATAAAATTGAAAAATTACAGCATTTTCTGATACAGTATAAAACCAAAAAAATAGGTAAATTTTTGTTAATTTTTAAATTTTTGGCAAAGATTTAGGCTTATCCTTCAACTAATTTAATTTTATTTCTAAATTTGGTTGATTCGCTTGAATTGCATCATTACTCGAGTTGTTATCGTGTACACAGTGCAGGCATATTTTATTTAAACTTCTCAAACGAATGTGAAGTGCATCATAGTCACATCAGATTTTTTGTTAATAAATTAATTTTATCTTTAAGAACATTTTTGTGCTATAACGGTGCTGTATAATCGATTGAAACAGCTGGAGTAAATCAGTGGCGGATCCAGGGGAGGGCGATCGCCCTACCAGTTAGATATCAAAAAACATCAATTCTTACACCAAAATGTTTGAATTTATTAAAAACCAGAATATAAATTAAATTTTGTTATTATAATCTACTACTAATTACTTTTATTATTCATATTTTTTAATAAATTTTTATTTTTGCCCCCCCACCCTAATGATGATTGTCTGGATCCGCTACTGGAATAACTGTGGTTAATATTCAAGATGTGCTTGCTGTACAGTCTTTGGATTGATTTTACAAAGACCAAATCCTAAAAGAAGTAAGAAGTAAAAAATGATCCAAAATATTTAGCACAACACAAAGGTTGTTATATTATAATATACTAGGAAAGACATCATATCCAAAGAACAGGCAGTCTGGTCATTTGCGATGCTCCGAAGAATTTCTCTTCGCGAATTCAGACACCCATAAATTGGATGTTTAGCTGTTCTAAATTCCAGCTCTGCAATTGGTCCTACGCTACAATAAAGATGTTTTCTAATTATGTATTACTTAATATTGTTATTTTCTTGAAGTTCTATTTTCTAAGTCATAGTTATAATTTTAATTTTTACAATTAGTCCAGTCAATACGGATCCAAAAATGATGTTTGCTTGCAATAAATCATAAAGTTTTGAAACTTGGCAAAAAGTTTCGTCTTAGATCCCTGTTTAACCAAAAATAAGTCGCCATTCCTCCAAGGTCCGGAAGTGTCCGCCATCTTGAATTTTAAGTGAAAATTTATGGTTTTTCAATAATATATTTAAAAATATTAACTTTACAAAAAAATTGTTCGTATAAAAATTGAAGCTCGTTAAATTCTCAATAAGAAAGTTTATATTCAATATTAGCCTAAATGTAATATTTAACCGACAAAATCCATCTGCCTGTCGTGAAATGTTTTGCTGCGTCTGATTAATACTACAATGTAGCGGATTATCGTCAAAAGCGTTCACTAACCCAATTACGACGTAGAACTAGACGAATTATATATCAAAATATTCGTATTGACCTAATGGACCAAAATACGAAGTTTGGGACATCGGCAATTGTGAGAAACAAAAGTTATAAGCTAAAAACTAAAAAAAAATTAATTTTATTTCACCAATTGAAAGAACTTTTGAAATCGTTCGTACTTTAAAATTACTGTAGGTATGCCAAGATGATTTTAACACTATTATTTAGGTCGAAATGTCTACTTTTCATCGATATATAAAAATATGTATTAATTAAGTTCTAATTAACTTTAATTTAATATTATACGAGCGATGAGAAATTTTTGTGAAATATTTTCATTCAAAATGGAAAGTTTTTCTTTAGTAGCATCTCACTAAAATTTAAAAATTCGTGCACGTGACTAAAAGCGGAATTTTATGGAAAATATTTCATACGCTTACATTATGCACTTATTTTTATAAATAAACACAGGAGAACAATAAAATATAAAGACCGATAGCGTAATCCGCATGAGCAACCCCCTATCGCTCTAACCGCAATTTATTCTATTTTTTGATTTCTACCGCATGTTTCAGTAGTAAAAACAGCATTTTATAAGGTACATGTCGCTGGCCCCCCCCAAATCGAATTTTTGATTAAAATTGGTGTCAAACGTTTGAGCTTCGTTTGAGCCTCAATGAGCTTCCATTCCCGTCGTTTGAGCATTCAACGGTCGCGGAGTTATTTGCAAAAACTTTTGGGGGGGGGGGGCTGTGGACATGATAGCCCCCCCAAGTCGAATTTTTGACTAAAATTGTTGTCAAACGTTTGAGCTTCGTTTGAGCCTCAATGAGCTTCTATTTTCATCGTTTGAGCCTCAACCGTCGCGGAGCTGTTCGCGAAATCTTTGGGGGGGGGGGCTGTAAACATGATAGCCCCCCCCAAGTTGAATTTTTGAGAAAAATTGGTGTCAAACGTTAGAGCTTCGTTTGAGCTTCAATGAGCTTCCATTCCCGCCGTTGGAATTTTAATTGAATTTTAATCAAAAATTCGATTTGGGGGGGCCAGCGACATGTACCTCATTTTATATATTTTAAATCAAGTATTGTACCAAACTTGCAGAAATGTTTTATACAATTTGATCCAATTAAACAAAAATTTCAAAATTTTTTTGAATTTTTGAAAATTAGAATTTTTTTCAAGTAGTTACGAATTTACAAAGAAAATATTAAGTAGTTAAAAATAAATAATACACATAAATAACAATATAATAAGGAATGAAAAAATAAAATTAAAAATTGGCATCTTCTTCGTCACTACTTCCATCAGGCACTTTTTTGATTGCAAATATTCAGGTACTTCAAATTTCTCACTGCTCGTATAATATTAAATTAGAGCTAATTAGAAATTAATTAATACATATTTTTATATATCGTTGAAAAGTAGACATTTCGTCTATTTCGATTTCAAAAGTTCTTTCAATTGGTTAAATAAAATTAATATTTTTTATAGTTTTTGGCTTATAACTTTTGTCTCTCACAATTGCAGATGTCCTAAACTTAGTATTTTGATCCATTAGGCCAATACGAACATTTTGATATATAATTTGTCTAGTTCTACGTCGTAATTGGGTTAGTGAACGCTTTTGATGATAATCCGCTACACTGCAGTAATAATCAGACGCAGCACAACATTTCACGACAGGCAGATGGATTTTGTCGGCTAAATGTTACATTTTCTTTCTTATGAAGAATTTGACGAGCTTCAATTTTTATAAGAACAATTTTTTTGTAAAGTTAATATTTTTAAATATATTATTGAAAAACCATAAATTTTCACTTAAAATTCAAGATGGCGGACACTTCCGGACCTCGGAGGAATGGTGACTTTTTTTTGGTTAAACAGGGACCTAAGACGAAACTTTTTGCCAAGTTTCAAAACTTTATGATTTATTGCAAGGCAAAATTCCCCATTGACTGGACTAAATTCAATTTTCAAAAAAAAGATATTGTAAAATTTGTTGGGATATAGCGTCACAACGTGTGGCTTGGTTGTTGTACATACACCTTTAGCGTTCCCATTTAGATCGGGAAATTTGTATTGAAGGTTGATTTGAGAGAAAATTATTAAAAAAGAGTGTCATGCTCACAAAAAATATTTTGCCGGTGATGAGACGCAATTTTTCCAACATTTTATAAATTTATAAAAACTTTATCAGCAGGTCATCGCAATATAGATATAACTTTTTAATTGAAATTATAAGCTGAAGGGTGTCCCTAGAAGAACGAAAATTTAAATTTGGTTCCATTTTTGCTACTGTGCCATTATGACAATTTGATGGTAGACAGCATAGGCATAGATGATAAAGATAGTTACTCTCTATCATCTCTATCATCTATGGTAGACAGTCCGCCATTATTAAAAATAGATCGCTATTCGACCTATTATACAAATGAACTCGGCAATCATCGTATTTCAGCAATAACTTTCTTAATTTTTGAGATACGGTAAAACTTGTAATATACGAACTTAAAGAATTTTATTAGTTCTTTAAATTGTATATTACAATTTTTGCTGTATCTCTAAAATCAAGAAAGTTATTGCTAAAAAACGATGATTTTCGGTTCTATTTCTATTTGGCACGAGCTCTAGCAACGCATTTTTATTCATTGTTGAACGTTATTTCAAAACAGGTTGAAGTTTGTCTGCCACAAATTGCTAATTACTTTCAATTTTTTTCATAGATAAAATATTTCAAGAGGCGACTGGGTGAATTATTGATGTCAACACATCAACATAGTGGCGGATCTCGAAGGAGGCAATAGGAGCGATCGCCCCCTCCCGTTAGGGTTCAAAAAACATCAATTCTTACAGCAAAAAATTCTAACGCGTTACAAGTTTCTAAAACTATTTTGAGAATTTAAAAAGTATATGTTTTTTTTAAACTTCAAGTTTTAATTGATGACCTTATAACAAAATAACAAAAATAACAAGAAAATGTTACATCTGTATTATAACACAAGACCACATTTTGTACTTCAAAAAATTTAAATCCAATTTCAGGAAGCCGTCTATCTGCGGCTTCTACAAAGTCAGGTAAATATCAGCTTATTGTAATTTTGGAAAATCCAGAAGTTTAGTGTTTCCCTTAATCCCTAAAAGAGTGTTTTTAGATATTTTTTGTTCTTACACAGGGACTACATTTGAAAACGATCCACCTCGTGAACCACATCAAATATCGAAAAACTGTGAAAGAAGCTTTTCTCATTAGGAAAGGTGCGACTACACCAGACGAGACTAAGAAACATTTTTTATTTGAAATAGGTAGTTTCAACAATAATTGTTTTTGTTTGTTTCTGCAACAATTTTTTTTTGTTGAACCAACTAATTTATTTGTTAGATTTAATAACATTTTGTTATTTGATATTTGTTTTGAGAATTTAATAAAAATTTAAGTCGAAAAATTTTCTTTTCTTTTTGATTATAAAGGTAGCATTATAAAGGACCTTTGGGGTCTGTTGGGACAGGTAAAGGTGAGAGTGTGAGTCCTAGCGCAACGCAGAGTATCTCTTCTCCTATCTGCAAAGCTTCTTTTACAGGTTTTCGATATTATTTAGTTTAGTTCAAAAAAAATTTAAGGTGGATCATGTTAAACAAATTAAAAAGAAAATTATGTGGAAATTAAACAATTTTCCCAATATTTAGCTCCAGTAAAATCCTAATAATTTGAATGATTGATAGGTAATTTTCATGAATAAGTTTTTAATATTATATCTACTTATTTTTACATAGTACAAAAAATTTATACAAAAAATTAGGTACCTAGCCTAAAAAAATTTCTTAAAAATAAAGGAAAAAAATAATTAGAAATGTTCAGAAATTAGTACCTAATCATTTCGTATGCTTCTGGGAGAAAGCTCATTCTTAAGTTACAGTCTCTACATATCAAAGCTGAACCTATATTTGTGAATAATTTCAAAAAAGTTTTAAAACTTTAACCAGGCTTTTTGGATTTCTTAATATAATTGGTATAGATTCTAGTATTGACGAATCTCGAGATATCTTTGACTATTCATGCTGCGAATATAAAATATATCTGAGGCAACGTTTATTATATTATCTTTTTAAGTAGTAGATATTGTATTATAATAATAATTATTTATTTCTGTGATTAAAAAACTATTTTTATTTATCAAAAATTATTCCAAGCACTTAATTAGCGATGAAATTTGAGAGTATAATAGGTTATTGCTGTGTTGTCAACACTTCGTTTTCACATAAAAAATTTAAATTTTAATTTTTAATCAAATCTATAATATTCTTGGAATAAACTAATTTAGATTTTTAAGCTAACTATGCTGATCAAACGATAAAATTTACTCGTATTATATTACATTTTCAAATAAGATGAAAATTATTCCAGTATATGGATAAGTGAGTATAGATATTGCAAAATTTTCTGTTTTATAAATTAAAAGCATAATAAAATTTATTATTTACCTATTCCTGAAGTAAATTTTGCATTTGAATTTTTTATCAAATTTGTATTCACTAATTCTCGAATAGTTTTTCGAATTCTTTTGCGTTTCCAACTTGCACTTTTCCATGTGCGCACCATCGCGAACTTGTCTAATATCTAAATAACTCAACCTGTGCTTCTACCTACATTAATAACAACAAAAATCAATAATGCCGTGATCAGGTTAGACAATAAAATATGTGTTAAAAATAAATTCATAATTTCTTTTTTAGGAATAATTACTCTACAAATAGCACACAGTATTAACCGAGAATTTCTATGAAAATTTTTGATTCAAATTCGATTCGAGTGCGCTACAAATTATTGTTTTTAATAATAATTATCGATACACTCCCGGTTTGTGAACTTCTAACTTATGATTATTTAATGAAAATCGCATATTGGCTTTTTGCAGTGAATTCTTATTTGACCGATATTTTTGTAAATATAAATATAAATAACTTAAAAATCAAAATTCTGGTGGTTTTCTGTGCAGTTCATCTAACTTCAGCTCACGCAATGTCTATTTATTCCATAAAAAAGCCTAAAGATTTTCTTTAAAATTACTTGCAAACACGAATGAAATAAATTGGAGTATAATAAAAACACGAATTTTAATCAGGGGATGACTAAGCACGCACCCTTTAATTTCTGTTTTAATTCGGCGTCTGATTTAAATTAGCAAATTATATACGCAAAACGCAAATATACATACAATAACTATAACATTTATACAAATGGTTTGAGTTAATGATTTTTAAAATCAAACCTTTTTAATAAAATTTTCTTTTCTTTTACGATTTTTTAAAAAGATTGTATTTGACTGTACTACTTATTGAATATCGTGAAGTATTATCTGTTCATTGCACTCTTGACATAATTTTTTTGTACTTTAACATAGCAATTATGGCATAATAAAAAATATTTATAATAATACCCATTTTAGTAAATTATCAAACTAAAAATTAAACCTTAAAATTATTATTTTTTACATTTGTATTTACAAATATGTTTCTAATTAAATTAAAGTCTTTGAAAATGGCTTCAAACTGCCGAAATACTGCTACACACACACTTTCCCGACAGTCAGAGAGTCACCGATTTCGATTGGACTGACACAATAAGCCAACCACCGACTGAGGCCAACTGGGAAATTGCTAAGAAGGTTGTGAATAAGACCAAAACGGCATGGGCCATCAAATCCTTTAGCTCCTTCAAATCGCCCGGACCTGACGGGGTACTTCCAGCCGTACTTCAGTGGGGTCTGGATCACGTGCTCAATCATCTGGTGCTAGTGTTCCAGGCGTGCATTGCACACGGATACACACCGAAGGAATGGCGCAAGGTTAAAGTTATCTTTATACCAAAACCAGGTAGAGGCGACTACTCCCTGGCAAAATCTTTTAGACCAATCAGTTTAACTTTGTTTTTCCTGAAAACGTTAGAAAAACTGTGCGACAGAGAGATACTTGATACGGTTCTGATGCACAGACCACTACACGTAAACCAGCACTCGTATATCCCGGGGAGATCTACTGAGACCGCTCTACACAAGGTGGCAGAGCGCGTCGAAAGGTCACTGGGCCAAAAAGAATCCACCCTAGGAGCGTTCATTGACATCGAAGGGGCCTTTGACAAAACCACTTTTGAAAGTATAAATGCAGCGCTATGCCAATACGGTGTTCCCACGACCATTGCCAACTGGATCAGTTTTATACTGAAGTGGCGAGACGTGGAGGTTAGTGTCGGTGACATAAAGATTAAAGGTGTTGTGACTAGAGGCTGTCCTCAGGGGTAAGTACTCTCCCCGCTACTGTGGATTATGGTAGTAGACAGCCTTATACGACGCCTTAATGAAAAAGGTTTCTATACCATAGGATACGCAGATGATATGACCATACTGCTTACTGGCAAAGGGTATAGCCGGGTTTATATGGGAAATCTGCCCTTGCGGCTTTTTCGAATTGTACTTGGGGGATCATTTTGGTATGAAATAAAAATAATTCAGCCAAATTTTCAGCTCTTTATCTTAAACGGTTTTCGAGTTTTTCAAGAAAACCTCTTTTTTTGATTTTATTTTTTTTTAAATAGTAAAATTCAAAATTAATGGATGGTGATTTTTTTGCTAATTCTTAGGAGTAAAAGACATGAAAAATTACTTTGGTCATGATTATTAAACGTAAAGCCGATTTTTGGCGTAAGAAATAAATTTTAAATCTTATTTTTTAACGCCTTTCTGAAAAGTGTCACTCACCAAATTTTGTCAGAAAATGTCTTTTATACTCTCTTATACTCATGAATTTTTTCGATTTTTTTGAAGTGGTGCAACAATATGACAAAAATTAAAATGTAATGTTTTTCTGTAATCTTGCATTTAAACAAACTTTTATGTTATCTATGGTTAAAAAGAGTAAAATTTTTTTTTACTGAAAATATATCCTCACCAGAGAAAAAACAGAGAAAACCATAGAAAATTAAGACATATCCTGCATAAAATAATATAGTATGTGTAATAGTATATTACATGACTAGTGGAGAAACCGAAAGATTCGCTCACGCATTTGCCAGTTTTGCACGCGAGCCGACAGGCGAGTGTGCAGAAGCAAATAAGTGAGCGAAAGGGTTTCTCCACGAGTTATGTATAGCGTTTTGTTCAATCCTGCACTTATAAATCTAAAAAATTTATGAAAATACAATTTATTATAATTCGTGTCATCAATAATTAAATTTGAGATTTTGAATTTGCAATAACTCGAAAACGGCGTTAGATATCGAAAAACTGAGCTAAAAATTTACCCCCCTTTGCTCGTACCCCGTAGCAATTTGTCGTAGGAAGCTTTATGCAAAATTTTAGATCGATAGCGCGCATTTTGCGCGCAAAATAATTTAAAAAAAAGTTAGCTTTGGTTTTAAAACATTTTAATATTATTATAAAGAACGTAGGCAGGTTAATGAATGACTGCATTTTTCACTCACTAGTGGGTGAAAAGTCTTTCGCCCACTCGTTACCATAGATATAATTTGAGTGAGTAAAACAAACGGTTTCTAGTTGCGTATCCAAGTAAGAAACAACATGTTTCAATAGCAGGATTGAACAAAATGATTAAAGAGACTTTAAAAAAAATCTTGTTTCCATGCTTTACTCTTAAAGATAACTAGTAGGTGCTTATACTTATATATAAATTTTCCGTATTATTGGGAAGGTTTTTGCACTAGGTGTTAGCCGAGTACAAAAATCGCAAACGGGATGAAAAGAACATTAGTCCCGAGGCATGGTATAAAAGGTTTGTTCCAACAAGCTATTCGATTATCGACGGCAACCAGTAATTTGACCACTTATTGCGCCTGCGTTAGGAGCACTAGTAAATTCACAAATAGTAACGTAAAGCTGTGTTGGAACGTTTTCCGAATTGTTTTCGAACGGAGATTAACCTTAAATAATTAACAAGTGTGATCATAGAGAGCGATGCTTATCGTCAATATTTAAGGCAGCAATAAATTGTTTTAAAATGTATACGATTTACGGTATGAAGTTTTTCTACGCTTTTTTTTGCCTTTTTGGGTATTTTGTGCAAATTTTCAATTTTTGTGCTTATTTGAAGCCTGTTTTCAGGAATATTTTTTTGTTCTTAAAGTTAATTTATAATTGTTATTTTAAGAACAAGTCCGATGGTGAATTTTACTAAAAAGCTCTCGAAAATCGGATATACATAAATAATGCCGTTGGCAATGTTATTTGGTACTGTACTTACTTATTTCTTAAACGTCTTTAAGAAATTTTTTCATTAAATTATAAAAATTAATTTTTACATCTTTAATTGGATAAGTAAAACGTTTTCTCATTTTTTAGAATAGCCAGGTAACAGCCCGAAATTAAATCCGATTGAAAATCTTTGGGCATTATGAAACGAAAAATTACCGATAAGAATACAAAATCACAATTGCAAAATTTATTAAAAATTGTATGGCAGATGGCAGAAAGTCATTACAGAAGAAATTTTACAACATTTCGTTAAATCTATGCCTGCCCGGTTAAAAAACGGTTTTAAAAATTAATGCGGGTTCTAGAGGATGCTAATAAAATACCTGTAATGTAAAACCATTAAATAAATTTTTGATTTCATATTTCTATGGTTTGATACAATTTTAATAAATATTTTTTAATCCTCGTTTCCTGTCACCATCCATTTATTAATATTTTTCTTTTTTGTAATGTGTACTTAAATATGTATGTACCTACTTTATCATTTCCTACTAAAAATTTTTCGATTTTATTACGAAAATTACAAAATAATTAATGATAGAGAAGGCTGTACTCTCAACTAACATTTGCGCATGGCTATTCAGGTTTCGAACTACTTGATACTTGCTCCTTAGCAAGTATCGTTTGAACCGCAAATGAACCAATTCGATCCGTTCAACATAGTTGTTGGAACAGCGGTTTGTTAGTAATCTAGGATTGCGAACTGGTAACTTGTGTCTGTTGGAACGACATTTCATTAATGCGCTTGCGTTGTAGTAATATTACTAAAGATACTCGTTGCTGGAACAAACCTAAAGATTACAAGGTATGATCTATCCGTGAACGAAAACTCGTTGAGTACTGCGCATTCAAAAATGGCGGATCGAGGAGACGTCTTTTGACGTTTCCTATTGTTTATTTTAGAATTCTTATTATTTCAAATAATTTAAAATGTATTTTAAACTAAAACGTTTCTGATTTTAAAGTTGGTCATGCCTATTTTTTATTGCAGTTGGTAAACAATGTAATTACTATAATAATAGTGAAATCAAAGTGAATTGTTTGTGTTAAAATAAAAGCAAGTAGGTAAGTGTGAAGTGCAATAAACAGGTGTGAATATTATATTACAAGAATGAGGTGTTCTGTTTTCGGTTGTAATAATAGCAATCAAGGTGGAAATGCTACCACGTCGATATATTACCATACATTTCCTAAAGATGCTACAGTAATGAAACGGTGGCTGCATTTATGTGGACGCAGTGATAAAATTAATCCAAACACTGCTCGAATATGTTCTGTTCATTTTGTTGAAGAGGATTACCAAGTAGATACTCTTTTTGCATCTTATGGTATCAATAGAAGGTTTAAAAAGTTAAACAATGGTGCGGTACCAACACAATATTTGCCTCGACAGCAACCGAAAGATGAAAGTTCAGTGCGATTTGATCGTCTTACAAGGAGGAATGAAAACAAAACCACAGCAGAGTTAGTTTTAGATAATTATTATTTTTTTACATTAAATATTATAAATTTATTACAGAATTCAGTCGCCCGAGCTCTCTTTAATGAACATTTTTGAAACTAATGACATCGAAATACATCAACCATCATCTTCTACCTCTTCAATTGAAAATCAAAGGTAAATAATTTAAATTAAATAATTTAATTATAGATTAATGCATTTCTTACAGAATTGAGCCATCGTTAATCCATAATGATGGTATTTTGGAAAAAAATAATGAAACTGAAATAGTAGATCGACCAGAAAATGAAAGGTAAATAATTTATATTGTATTATGTTTATATTATTGCTTTATTTACATTTACTTTTACAGTGAATTAAGGCAAGAAATTTGCATTTTAAAAAATTATATTGAAGAGCTTGAAGCTAAAATCAAGTTACTCGAAGCAGAGGAATAGGAATACCCACTGCCCGCTGTATCGACTCTTCGAAAGTGGTGTGGTAAAATCAAGATTTGCCCAGGAATTTTAGAACCTGTTTTTCAAATAATGGAAAATTCAGATTTAACAATGTTAGAGAAGTTATGTGTTCTTTCATTTGATGAAATGAAGATCAAAAAACAATATTTATACAATAAATTAGATGATGAAACTCTAAAGCCAGCCAATTATGTACAAGTGGCAATGATTCGAGGGTTGTTTGGTAATTGGAATTTTATTATTAAATTATTATTATTCAAATTTTTATTTAGGTATCATAATGACAAATAATGCATTAAAGCTACTTTTTAATGATCTTAAAGAGCGGTATAATATTTCCTATCTTTTAACGTATCGCCTTAATCAAGACGTCTTGGAAAACTTTTTCGGAGTGATCAGATCCAGAGGGGGCCTAAGTGATCACCCCGATCAACTTCAATTTTTGTACAGGCTTTGTGCATACATTCTAGGCCGAAATGAGGGGAATATATCGTTTGAAGGTAATACAAGCGTAGATGACACACCTGACTTAGATAATGTGGTAAACTTTAGTTCGCAATATTTTAATAGTGTATCAGATCCAGTACCATTAGAACCTGAAATTGATGAACTTGCTTCCCTCCAATATGATGCTCTAGAACATCTAGCGGGTTATATTTGTTATCGCCTTAGAGATAAGCCAGAATTAGACTTGGAGTCTAATAATCCGGAGCAAAGTTACACCTGGACCAATCAGCTCTCTGAAGGTGGTTTAAGAAAACCTTCCGATGAACTAATGCAGAAGATGGAAATTTTAGAGAAAACTTTCAACGAAATAAATGGTAAAGATGCTCTGGTATTTATGAAAGGGTTTCTTCGGCTTCATTTGGAAAGTTCTTCACACATCGATTGTGATGAAAAAGTTAAAACTTTGTTTTTCAGATCCAGAATGTATTTTAGAATGAAGAAGCTTAACAAACTACTTCTTGATTTAAGTAATACCAGAAAACGAAAAGCAATAAAGATTACTTCTTAAAATGTTTATTTTATTTTTATGTTCAAATAAATATAAATGCACTCTTATCATCTTGTTTTTATATCAAAAACCTATATAAATAATTAAATTCCTACTTAGAAAAGTTTACACAAACTAAATGTTTAAAATAATTATTCAAATATGAAGTGTGAATAAGTCTAATTTTTAAATTAAAATCGAAAAAATATTTAAATTTCATAATATTATTTGAATTCGTAATTTAAACCTCCATTGAATATCTCTTGGAGTCCGCCATATTGAATTATTAAACGTCACTAGATGCGTCAGATCATACCTTGTAATCTTTATACCATGCCTGTCCCGAGGTGTATAGCGGGTGCTGAATGAGTTAGCCGAACATAGGAATATAACATGTAAAACTACGGATGATAAGAGCATTGGGTTCTATCTACATTTTACTTAAAAAATCAAAAAATGGTTTTGAAATTGTTAAAATTTTCATTTATCGTACTAGCCATGTAATAAAAAATTCAATTTAATTTCTATTTTCAACAATACTTACCTTGGAAACTAACATGGCCAGTCTGATAAATGAAACTTTTAGAAATTTCAAAAGCAATTTTTGACTTTTTAAGTAAAAGTTTGATGAAATCTAATGCTCATTCGTATGAGCATTAAATCTCATTAATAGTTTGTATTTCTTCATTATTTTTGTGTTTTAAATTTTTTCTCTAAAATAATTAGTAAAGCAGATATTTGTATAAATAAATTTCTTATATTCGGCTAACTCATTCGGCACCCTATATACTATTTTTCACAATTTCGCTGCAAATGATAAATTACATTGGTTAATAGCTAAATTTGAGATTTTGAATTTACAATAATTCGAAAACGGCACTAGATATCGAAAAACCGAGAAAAAAAATTTCCCCTCGTGCCCCACCTCGTTTACCCTAAACGTCTAGTAATTTGTCGTAGGAATCAATGTATATAAGCAAAATTTTAGATAAAAAAAATAGTACTTTACTTCCGCAAAATGTGAAAAATATATAAGTTTCTTTAAATGCAAATTACAGAAAATAATTACTTTTTAATTTTTGTCATATTGTTGCACCACTTCAAAAAAATCAAAAAAATTCATGAGTATAAGGGAGTATAAAAGACATTATCTGACAAAATTTGGTGAGTGACACTTTTCAGAAAGGTGTTAAAAAATAAGATTTAAATTTTATTTCTTTCGCCGCAAATCGGCTTTTTGTTTAATAATCATGACCAAAGTATTTTTTCATGTCTTTTACTCCTAAGAATAAGCAAAAACATAACCATCCATTAATTTTGAATTTTACTAGTTAAAAAAAAATAAAATTAAAAAAAGAGGTTTTCTTGAAAAACTCGAGAACCGTTTAAGATAAAGAGCTGAAAATTTGGCTAAATAATTTTTATTTGATACCAAAACGATCCCCCAAGTATAAGTCGAAAAGGCCGCAAGGGCAGATTTTCCATATAAACCCGGCTATACCCTTTGAAAACATGCTCTGCAGGCTAATGCAGACAGCTTTCAAAATATTGGAGGAATGATGCATTGAGCACTCTCTCTCTCGGTCAATCCGACAAAGACGGAGCTTGTCCTGTTCACCAATAAAAGAAAGTTACCTGGCATGACAATGCCTAACTTAATGGGAACTCCTCTAAAACTGGCGAACGAAGTCAAGTATCTGGAAATAATACTTGACAAGAAGCTAAACTGGGGAAAACACTTGAAAACCAAAATTAGCAAAGCAAGAATGGCTTTCTGGCAGTGTCGAAGAGCGATGGGACGGTCATGGGGCCTTTCCTCTAAGATCACTTTCTGGCTCTACACTGCGGTTGTCAGACCTATGCTTTTGTTACGATGCACTTGTCTGGTGGCCCAGAACCAAACAAGTAACAGCTGCGTCCTCCCTACACCGGATTCAGAGACTAATCTGTCTGGCCGTAACGGGAGTGATGCACACTGCACCCACTACGGCATTGGAAATTCCTCTCTGCCTCCCACCACTTGATCTTCATGTGCAGGAGATGGCGGTTAAAGCTGCTCTTAGGCGGCGTAGTTGGGAACTATGGAACCATAGGCGAGGAGCTGTGGGTCATATGCGGATCTTAGAGGACTACTCAATTGGAGTACCTCTGCTGCACCTTGAACCTGACAGTATCTCCCCTAAATATATATTTGACAGGAAATACAATATCCTGTTGAATCCAACAGAAACCAACGACTATGAAATTTGTCTATTTTCGGATGGTTCCAAAAACAATGTTGGCTCAGGAGCAGGAATTTTCTCTGCTGAACTTGACCTAAACATAAGCATACCGCTGGGCAGGCACACATCGGTTTTCCAAGCGGAATTTATGGGTATACTGCACTGCGCAAAAACAGTCCAAGATAAACTTATCTACGACAAATACATTCAGATATCTACAGATAGTAGAGCGGCACTTGTGGCACTGAGGAGTCACAAGGTCACATCTGGTCTGTTGCTAGAATGCATTCAGACGCTAAATGAGATATCTAACTTAAACATCATTTCACTCTTGTGGGTGAAAGGGCATCAAGGCAACGTGGGTAACGTAAAAGCGGACGAGCTGGCAAGAAACGGCTCCAACAGCCTTCCCTGCGGTCCGGAGCCGATGATTGTACCAGCTGTCAAAACTATCGATACCCTCCTAAAACAACACATCCTAAAACTGCACTATTGCAGATGGGCAAAAGAAACTGAATGCAGACAAGCAAGGGCAGCGATCAAAGCACCCTCTAGTAGGCATTACTTGAAGTTGTCCAGAGTCAATCTACGGACAATTGCAGGGATTTTAACTGGACACTGCAAACTGAACAAACATCTCAACACAATGGGACTTGTAGATAACCCCAGATGTCGGGGATGCAATACAGCAGACGAAACCGCGGAACATGTGCTCTGTCACTATCCGTCGCTAGCGTCAATTAGAGGTACCATGCTAGGGGACTTCTGGCCTAACATGGCCAGAATCAGCGACACTCCGCCTGCCAAGATACTCGAATTTATCCTGGAGACAGGGTGGCTTGAGGACTGACAGGACGGGGGGCCGCTGAATTCGGAGGCAGTACAATGGGCCCGATTTAGTGGCCTAAGTGCGTGTGGGGATACCTCCCTACCCTCCTACCTAAAATCCAGAATTCAGAATGGCTTCAATTAATGGGCTGAACCGTTGACAGATAGTGAATTAGTTTTTATGTTGCGTTCCCAAATTCCCAAGATTTCTATTTAATATTACATTATTATTTGTAGTATATGCTATATATCTAAATTATATTCAAAATTCAAAAACAAATCAGACGGCTTGTAAATATATTGACAATTTATCAACAATAAAAAAGTTAACACAACTCTCTACAACCCAAAGTGGGTTTTGGCTAACCACTTCATTTTATCAAGGCAGACCACCTCGATGGTTTGCCATTGTCCGTCAAGGGAAGATAAAGGATAGTTAGAATAAAGTTCTTGCTCTACTCGGGCTCCAACCAGGATTATCTGCTTAGTAGCCGACGCACTTAAGCATCAGACCGTAACCAAATGATAACTAAAATTTTTAACGAGCCGTTAAATTTAACTAACCAATAGAAATTAACTCTCAGTACTTGTTGACTTTAACGGCTTGTTAATGATTTTATGAAACCGGGCAGAAGTCAGTCAAGGTATTCCCACTGCTTGCAATACCGGTGCGCAAAAGCTTTAAAAGTTAGCCAATGAGTTGCCTGATATGAAACCCATTCAGTTAGCTTTAACATTGTTTTAAGTTAATTTACTTAATTTAATTTGTATTTCTATATAAATTTGGTTTTGAATATAAATTTCGTATATCACATTAAAAGTAGAACCAAATTGCAATTTGAAAAAAAAGTGTGAGCAGTACCTTGGAGATTAGTGTTAATTTAATTTGAAGATAAACTTTGAATAGGTAATACAGTAGAACCCCTCTATAACGAGAGCTCAAGGGACCAGCCTACTTACTTGTTATAAGCAGATTTTTACTATAAACAGTCAGTTTAGCATGTAAACAAAAGTCAAGGGTCCAAACGATTTTTCGTTATAACCGGGACTCATTAAGAAGGGTTCTACTGTACTAAATCATTTATAATATCTTTTTTATTTCTTTTCAAATCCTTCTTTAATTTTCTTTTTCTTTTTAAAATTTTGTAAATTCTTTTAACATCATTTAAATAACTAATTATTAAAAAAACAAATTTAAAAATTTACGAAATTATATTATATTATGTTTATACAGGGGGACCGGTCGACTATCTGAACAAAGGAAATTAACATAGGGAATTGATTTTTCTTTAATTGCTACTTCCCATCACAACGGATAAGTATGAAAATGGTATCAATTTAAAGAAATTTTTATTCCGCTTCTAAGGATACCTAACACTTGATATTTTGTTTTTTAATTACTGGTAAAAACTAACTAATAAAATACAAAAAAGAGATTTTAAAAATTATATTAGTTGCCTTGATTGAATTTTATTGCAATTGTTTTTGTAATACAACTACCACTGTAATATAATTTTACCATAAAAACTTTTTCTTCCACGGAATAAGTGTTAACCAAATTTATTGTAATCTGTCAAAGTAACTTGTTGGAAATTATTGGTTTTCAAACTAAAACAATTGCAATAAAATTCAATCAAGGCAACTAAAATTATGTTTTAAATCTCTTTTTTGCATTTTATTAGTGAGTTTTTCCAGTAATTGAAAAACAAAATATCAACACTGAACCAAATCAGAGCATAAATATAAAGCACACGGTAGTTGTGATAAAGAAATAGTTCTTCAAAATTGATCCAACGCACGGTTTCTTCATCTTAAAGGAAATGTGTTCTTTAATTGACGAACGCATTCACTAAGTAATGCATAAGAATTGGTATTAATGAAAATAAATTCTTTGAAATTAATACCTTATACATGCTCATATTTCAAAAAAGGTTTCGTCATCGCAAGGAATAGCGTCTGCGGTCGGAAGAATTGGCGTTCGTTGACTGAAGAATATTATTTGTTGTCGTATGGATTTGTGTTTTTGTGAAAAAGATCAACATTCTTTAACTGACAACTGCATTTCATTGATTCAATAAGTATTGGTTTTTGCTTAACGTAAACATTTCGTAGTTGTACGTATGGTAGTAATTAATGCAACGTATTTCAATATTTCTTTAAGCGAATAAAATTGATAGTCCAAAGAAATGGGTTCGTTCATATAAAGAACATTTAATTTACTTTATAATGTTTATTATTCAGGAAAAAATTGAATTTTATAATAAATTAAATTATTTATTAAAATTAATTAAAATTAAAATAATAAAAAAAAAACATAAAACATATCCTTAAGCGTTAGCCACATAATTAAGATATTGCAGTTATACATAATTAAAAGTTATACTACATAAGATACGATAGCCTAGCCTAGAAGATATTTTATCAAATACGAAAAATAATGTACATACATAACTATACTTTGACTATACTAAAATTCTTACAATTGCCCTCAGTTTAGTCAACAAAATCTTAAATTGTCACCTTTGATTACTAATCTATAATGTTATTGTCAATAAGTATTTTAAAAATATTAATATTAATAAAATAATTTCATAATTTATTGTTTTTTAATAATGGTATTCAAATTATAAGTATAAAATTATGCTACTGTAGTACGAAGTTAGTGTTAATAACACAATGTTGATGCACAACATTTTACAATTTTTTATCTTATATTTGTATTTGATAAAAACAATAATTCATATAAACTAAAACATGTAAAATTAAAAAATGTAAAACTTAAACTTACTAAAAATCTCTACTTTTTACACTAACTTAATATTTATTTATAATTATTATAGAAAACGTTAATGCAAAGTAATAAAAGTAATAAAAACAATACAAAATGTTAATTTAAATAGGTATATACAAAATGTTAATTAATATAGTACACTGTGAAAAATGGAATTTGTCACTCTCTCAGAGCCATAGCATCAACAGAGTTTTTCTTGCTGCTTTTCAACAAATTTTCTGCTGGCATAACAAAAGTGTTTTTATCTATTCAGAGAAAAAGATTGATTGATTTAACAAATTTTCTTATTCTGAATAGAAAGAACTTCTTGGTTATGGAAGCAGAATATTTGTTGCAACAGCGAAAAAATCAATCTATGGAATCCAAATGCGCAGCGAGAATGAAAACTTTCGGAAAATTTTTTTCATACTTAAATTTAAAAAAGTAAGTCTCTAAGAAACTATAGAACATAGAGGATTGCTTTGGAAAATTTAAGTTGAATACAAAAAATATTTTGAAACATACATCAACGGCTCTTAAAAAATTAAAAAATTTATATCTTACATCATCGAAATAAATACAAATTTCTTCAATATTGAAGAAATCTTGTAAACTTAGTTGTATTTTTGCTTGACTTTTCATTTGCCACTACCGTTTTGCAAGTTGGGACGAAATAGCCATGCATGGCCCAAAAAAGGATTGCGGTTCTTGCATCTAAAATGATTAAGCATATGATTAATGTATTTTTAAAGGCATTGTGCTTTGAATAGTGAATAACAATTTGACTGTACCAGGCCTGTGCGCAAAATTTCTTCATGGGAGGGAGGGTTACAAAAAATGTTATAAAATAATTATTAGGTATATTAATATAATATTATTATATTTATATCAATTTTTCAAATAGGTATATAAAAGGTGTTTCCGTCAATAGGTAAACAAAATATGACATGGGGGGAACCCACAAACCTTCTCATGCGCACGGACCTGTACTGTACCAAATTTACAAACTGTACATATTTACAAAAATTTACATAATACAAGTATATAGGTACTTACTATCAGAAATTGCGTCACTACTTTTCATGGTTTTTATTAAAGCTCTAGAGCTTTTATCTTTTAAGTTAGTGATATCACTGAAAAATTCAAGTAACTTGTTGTTGCAGTCATTCCACTTATTTATGAGTTCATTTGCATTATTGTCAAATGCGGCTGTAAAATCCATGTCAATCTGTAAGTAAAAGGTTATAATGATCAGGTATAATTAGTATATTATCTAGAAAATCATACCAGCCGAAACCCTGTTGGTGTTTTATAAAATGGCCACTTTTCCATAATCTCCAAAGTGGTTTCTGAATTTTCAATATTTCACTGAATTTTCACTGACTGCACGCCTTCCAAGTTCTATCAAATTCATCAGCTGCTAAATTATCAAATTTTAGAGCTCTAATGTATACTTCTGCATCATCCTCCGGTTCTAAAAATACATATTTTTAAACATTTCATAGAAATCTAAAATAATTTTGACAAAATGTTGTGAAATAATTTTTTTTAAATGGCAAAATATGAACAAAAACTTTGACTGCCATTTTCAAAAAAGTTTCTTTTAGATTTTAGTAAAGAAAAAAAGTAAAGTAAAAAAAAGGAATATATAGCCTGTATTATTATTCACAATTTACATACCAAAATCTTTTTTGGGCCTGTATGTCTTGGTAGATATTTTTGCTGTTTTTTCTTGATCTAAATGTTTACCAACGGCCGCTTTAAATGATGCTTTTAAATTACAGTATTTGTAATAAATTCGACCCCGTTTTCCAGAACGATAGTACTCCTAAAATAAGCCATGTATTTAAAATTGCTTAATCTTTGAAAACTCTGACCGCAGTTACCTTCAACACATCTAAATATTGAATTGGTTGTAAGGTCATGACTTCGTTTAAAATGAAAAACAAGTAATTTCATAGTTTTAAATTGCCTTTTACAAATAAAGCATATCATTGTAGCTATTCAAAGTTTAATTTTAGGTTTTAATTATAAATTTTATCAGTTTTAGAGCACCTTCTATAAATAAATAATGTAATGAAAGTAATTAAATTAAATTTAAATACGTAAGCAAAACAATTATTAAAAGTTCTTACCTGTGATTTCGAATTTGAAATTTCAATAACTATTTGTTCCAATAACAAGCACTTTCTTACACTAATAACACTAAAAACAGAATAACAATCTACATTCAGAGTACTCCTTGCAGCCGTAGATTTGCAAAATTATAAATTTTATGCAGTGTATACAAATTATAAATATAGATTCACCACAGTCATCAGCAATTCATTATTGCATTGCTATAAATTCGTTGTATTAATGTTTGTTGTCATTATATCACGTAACTTTTACATAGGATGTTGAACAAGTGCATAGGTAGAAAGATAGCATGCAATTAATCCGCGTAACCCACACGTTAAAACTACGATTCTTCGTAATAGATCCAACATGCAGTTCATTATTTCATAACAGTGTAAATTACTATAACGAAAGCGTTTCTTGCAATTAGTCAAATAATTTTAATGTTCGAATTCTTTAATATAAGGAACACATTTTATCGGATAGACGAAAACTGCTTTATATGCAGGAATATTCTAGATTAGTCAATGAAACAATTTTCTTTGTATATAAGAATGCCAATTCGATATATTAACGTATCTACGAATTCAGTATCTAAAATCTTACTTAGCATATCTTTTTATCAAGGAAAAGATTCCTTGTCACAGCAAATTTCAGTTAAAAATCGCTGTTCGTTAATATTAAGCACTGTATTATTTTCAGTGAAGTGTTAGGTATCTTTAGAAGTGGAATAAAAATCTCTTTAAATTGATACCATTTTCATTCTTATCCGTTGTGATGGGAAGCAGGAATTAAAGAAAAATAAATTATCTATGTTAATTGCATATGTTCAGATGGTCGACCGGTCACCCGGTATACCGGCTGAATGAGTTAGCCGAACATAGGAAATTAACATGTAGAAACATCTATGCAAATTCCGGCTTTCCTAATTATTTTAGAGAAAAAATGAAAGACACTAAAAAAATGCAGAAATATAAATTACGAATGATATTATGATTAGATTTCATCTAGGTTGTACTTAAAAGGTCAAAAAATGCTTTTAAAATTGTAAAAATTTTCATTTATCGCACTGGCCATGTAATAAATTCAATTTTTTTAATTTATATTTTCAAAAATAATTAGCATGGAAACTTACATGGCCAGTGCGATAAATTAAAATTTTAACAATTTCGAAAGCAATCTAATGGTCTTATCATTCGTAATTTATATTTCTGCATTATTTTTGTATCTTTCAATTTTTCTCTAAAATAATTAGGAAAGCTGGAATTTGCATAAATAAGTTTTTACATGTTAAGGCTAGGATATTGCGATGCGCTCTTGTATAACCAGCTTGCATTCAAAAACGGCTGAATAGATTTTCTTCAAATTTTGAAATTATATTAACGATATATTAACGACTGTTGTAAAATAATTTTTTTTTGCAATTTGTCTAATTTAGAATTAATTGTGTTTAAATACCCTATTTGCAATTTTTTTAACAAAAATTAAAATAGATTAAATAATTACTAACAAAGAATTAACAATTAAAAAAAAAAAAAAATTGGCCAGGTGCAAAAAAAAATAGTAAAGCACCTTGCATTAAAAAACGGCTGAATGGATTTTCTTCAAATTTTGAAATTATATTAACGATAAATTAAGGACTGTCGTAAAATATTTTTTTTTGCAATCTGTGTAATTTAGAATTCATTGTGTTTAAATACCATATTTGTAATTATCAATTAATAACATTTTACTTATATAAATAATGTACACGTCTAAAAGAATTCATAAAGACATTTTTTGAAAATTAATTTCATCTATAACACATTATAAATGAAATTGCATATAATTGTTCAATTAAAATCAGGCGGGAATAATTTGAGATGAAATGAATCATTATAGTTCAGTCATTATCACAAAGATGGGTACGTGTTGTGTTCAATTTAAAGCAAATTTACAGTTGCCTGTTTTATACAGTCGCCCAAATAAATCGAAATGATAATTTGTAACTCATATATATTTTGAGTGACAATGCTAGAAATATTTTAAATGTTCTCCCGTCTTATCTTATCTTATCAACACAAAAATATTTTTTGGTGGGGATTTGCGTTTCGTTTCAAATCTACCACCAATGTTTTAATACCTATGTTTACTTTTTAGATGAATACAAAAATATTTTATTAAATAATATAAATTCGCATAATTTTAATTCGATTAAAATAGCATACAATATAAGTGTAGGTAATAAATGAATGTAATTTTCTATAATCAAAATAAATAATATAATATTATTATAAAAATATTCAAATTTTTATTTTCTTCAGTATTGAATTATTGTACTAACAAAAGAGTAAAACCCTTCAATACACTTCTGAACAATCAGCTTCTTTCTCTTTCGAAAATGGTTAAACATGGTTACACGTACAGCATTAGACATGATTAGACCCAGTGCCGGATTACACTATTACAGATATTAAGGCAGAAAAGGCGGCTGCCTAGGGGCCTCGTTAATTTTAGGAGCCTCGTGAAAACGGAAAAATATATTTATTTTAATTATAAATTTTCATTTTAAAGTTTATCAAGAATCTGTGTTTTAAAGTACATAGTAGTAAATATAAAAATATTAGGGGGGGGGGGTCAAGCCGAATCTCACCCACTCTCACATGGGGGTGAAATGGGTCTCGGCAAATATCATGTAATTTTTTTTATCTTACTAGTCCTAAATAAAAATAATTAAGGGGTAATGTCAACCAAATTTTTATTTTTTTTCCAATTTTTTTGTATTGGCTTAAATCATGCTAAAACTATCATAGAATCAAAATCTACAACGCCCAAGTACTGATCTAAACTCAAAATTCGTTTAAATCAATTTTAACCGAACAACTTTTATGCTGCAAAATCACTATCAAAATCAATCGGTGAGCAGTAGAACTGAAAAAGTTTACATCCGATTGACTTGAAATTTTAACTGTAGCTTTTTCATTAGATTATCTAGTGAAGTACATACGATTTTAGCGATTGATTAACAACAAAAAAGTTATAAACAATTAAAGTTGATTTTTTTTGTCGAAAAAAAAAATTTTTTTTCAAATATTTTATTGAGACTGTTTATTTTAATTATTGAGTAGTAAAATTAAAAACTAATTACGCAAGTAATAATTTTCTAGAGGACCCCGAAAATTTAACTACCAAGGGGGCCACAAATGTTTAATCCGACAGATTAGACCCCACGGCTGCTTAAAGGGGTAGGTATTCTAGTTTAGAGGCATGAATTTCGGGCGGTTTTTGAAGCTTTGTACAAACGAAACAAAAAATATTTTTACTATCAATTTTTTTATCATTTATTTATGGATATTTTAAGATTGCATAAAAATTAACCGAGAAAACCCTCAAAATTCACAAAGTTATGAGCTGGCAAAGTGGGAGGTCCAAAAAAAAGGATGTTCTAATGTTCGAATGTACCGATTTATTTGAAATTTGGTGTGAATGTTCTTTATCGATGCCGTTATAGCATGAACCGTGGAAAAGTAAAACAATTTTTTTTTCACGAAATGGCGGCCGTTAAAAATTTTTTTTTTACTTTATCATACAAAATATGAAAAAGTATTGTTATCGTGCAGAAAAAGAAATTTGAGATTGATTTTGATGAATTTAGGCATATTGGGGTTCCAGAAGCGGAAAATCATCATTTCCAAAAAATGTCTGTAATCTGTATGTGTGTGTGTATGTGATCAAATTTTCCTCAACCTCTACTTCAAAACGTAATAGGAATTTTTTAACAAAATTTCGTATTTAGTATTACTGATATATTGGGACTTAGAACTGATTAGATTTTGGTTAAAATCGGTACACGGAAACGCAAAAAAAATATTTGGCAAATTAAAAAAATTATATTTTTCTTTTTCTCAAATTTTAGATTTTTATTAAATTCTTCTCTATAATAATAATATTAAAAAAGTATTAATCAATAACCGTGTAAATATCCAATTTTTGTAATTATTCTTTTTTCAAATGTAAAAAAAACTTTTTTCTTAATTTTCAAATTTTATTTTTTTATTATACAGTAAAACTTCTCTATAACAAGATTTTTGCTATAAACAGTCAGTTTAACATGTAAACAAAAGTCAAAGGACTAAATTTTTACTCGTTATAGCCGATTCTTCGTTATAACCGGACTCGTTATAGAGGGGTTCTACTGTATTTTGCACCATAATAATAAGTATGATAAAGTTATTGGCATGGCCACATCCGATTTTTTTACATGTTTTAATTAACAATTCCGAATTTTTTAAAAATAGTAAAATTAAAATATTTGATCTGAGCGTGGTTGAGGCGAAAATATAAAACGTATAGGTATTCTAAAAAATTTGGGTGGGCACTTGGTTGGGCACTCCAGTCAATAGGGATTGGGCATGTGTCCACCCTGTTCCCCCCTCTGGCGCCGTCACTGTGTAATGTATAATTATTTTAATTACTATTATGGTATGGTCGTACGGTCTTCCTAAACCAAAAACAATACACGTCAACACTGTATATCTTGATTATGTATACATTGTACAGTGTTGCGTATTGCTTAATCCTAATCGCATTTTTTACAACGCTGGTCTAATGTGACCTCGTCAATGCTATCGTATTGTTTTTGGCTTTAAACAGACCATAGCTTAAAATTTAAATTTTTACTTTTTCAAATACTATATGTATTATAAGATTATTATAACATAAATTATAATAATAGTGTTGTAAATCAAATACAGTGGCCGTAAAAAGTATTCGTACACCCCTATCTTAACCATGTAAATTGTACATTTTGAAGCCATTCTTTCACACATAAAAGTCGCTTTTACAACAAAACTTTTTAGACATTTTTTGTTAAGAATTTTATTGTCTTCAATTTTGTATCTATACATTTTTCTATTTTGTCGCCCCGTTTCCGACTGACAACAGCTTAAACAAGACTCCGTAAAATACAAAAAATATTATCATCTGTATCTCGGAAACGGTGTGACAAAATAGAAAAATGTATATAAACAAAAATGTAGGGAATAAAATTTGTAACAAAAATTACTTATACATTTTTCTATTTCATTGCACCGTTTTTGAGATACAGGTGACAATATTTTTTGTATTTTACAGAGTCTTGTTTAAGCTGTTGTCAGTCGGAAACGGGGCGACAAAATAGAAAAATGTATAGATACAAAATTGAAGACAATGAAATTCTTAACAAAAAATGTCTAAAAAGTTTTATTGTAAAAGCGACTTTTATGTGTGAAAGAATGGCTTCAAAATGTACTATTTACATGGTTAAGATAGGGGTGTACGAATACTTTTTACGGCCACTGTATATGTGTATTCATCATTTTGAACATAATAATATAGTAATCTTCAATACAACATAATATTATAATAAATTATCGTTGGATAACTGCAAAAGCAAATTGGAATACTTCAGTTTTCTGCATTCGTTATCTTGCAAGGTTAAATCGCAGATAAGCACTGTGCATGGTTTTATACGATTGCAAATTTTTTTACAACAGATGCGAAATTATAATATTATACCGAATTTATATTATGCATTTATACATATTTTAAATTAAAAATAATCAGTACGTAAATCCAATTCCTAATTATTATAACTCGTAAACTAATCTTTGAAGTTTATTAGAATTTCCTATGCTTATAGATATAGTTTATAGTTCGAATAAGGTTTCTTCCATTTTATTATAAAACAATTTAAACGATCTTATAATATATTTAATGGAAACAATAAGAATTAGATATTAAAGTAAAGTGCAAAATTCCCACCCTTACGATTGATATAATTTTTAAAAGGCGGAGCTTATATTTCAGCTTAAACGTAGGTTTTAAAAGTAGATTCCTGTAAGTTTGCTATTGAATTACCCATTAATGCAACCAGACTATTTGTGAAGCTTGTTGCCTACCAACGAATTAATTAATTAATTTATTCACCATAGCTTGTAAGCCCCCTCGCGTTCGTGAATTAAAGCTAGATCGACATAACCACTCCTTAATGTCCTATGTTCAGCTAAGTCATTCAGCACCTTGTATATAGATCTTAACTTGTGAGAATAAATAACCATTAAAACTTCAATACAACTAGTTAAATTAAGAGGGGGATGGTTTTAAAGGCGAAAAAAAAAGCATATCTTCATGATTCTTTTTAGAGTTATGAATAATGTTGGTTTATTTATTTCATATACACGTTATAGTATAACATCAGAAGTATCTTTGAAAAAATTTTCAATTAAAAATATTAATAAATAAGTCCGTGGCAGCGAATCTCCAGAAGCGCCTCGAAAAAAATGCGGTGAACTTATAATTCGATACCGGATCATCTGAAGCAAAAAAATCAAAATGCGTTTGAAAGGTGATATGTTTCCCTAGGTAGTCAGAAAGAGTTATTTTTTTAACTCATTTCTTTCCATTTTATAATAACAAATTAACCGAAATTTTTTAGCGAAAATCATGTTTTTCACTTCAAAATGCGGCTAAAAATAGAAAAATCGAAAAAAAAACTCTCCCTGATTACCTAGGGAAACATATTTGCTTATAAACGCAATTTGAATTTTTTGTTTTAGATGATCCGGTATCGAGTTATAAAGTTCACCGCATACAACATTTTCTCGATGCGCTTCCGGAGATTCGCTGTCACGGACTTATTCATTGATATTTTTAATTGAAATTTTTTTCAAAGATACTCCAGATGTTATGCTTTAACGTGTATATAAAGTAAATAAATCAACATTATTCATATCTCCAAAAAAAATCATGAAAATATGCCTTTTATTCGCCTTTAAAACACTCTCCCTTAAATAATATAATTTCCATTAGGGGCTGTTCACAAATTACGAAACGGCCTTAGGGGGGGGAGGGGGATTGACAATTTGTTACAATTTGTTACGGTGGGGGGCGGGGGTGTTTTTCAAAATGTTACGTAATCAAAAAATTTCTTTTTTATCAAAAAATTAGATATTTTTTCCAGATATTAAATTTTCATTTATTTGATAAATTAACCCAAAGAGATCCATTCAGTCAAGAATCATAATAATTAAAATTTGTTGTTACGTTATTCTTCTGGGGGGAGGGTCTCGCAATTTGTTACGATCTGTTACAAAGCGGAGGGGGGGTTAAAAACGTCAAAAATTGCGTTACGTAATTTGTGAACTTCCCCTTAAAGGATTTAATAGTTCCTGGAAGACGTAAAAATGCACCGACCAAGACTGTTTACAAAAAATTCCAGGAATAAGAAATTCTTTCATTTATAGGTCAAATATTTTAAAAGATTTATTAGTTCCTGGAAGCCGTAAAAATGCACCGACCTAGACTTTTTACAGAAAATTCTAGGAAGAAATTCTTTCATTTATAGGTCAAATATTTTAGAAGATTTATTACTTCCTGGAATAATGCACCGACTAGATTGTTTACATAAAATTCTAGGAAGAAATTCTTTGATTTATAGGTCAAATATTTTAAAAGATTTATTAGTTCCCGGAAGCCGTAAAAATACACCGACGAGACTGTTTACAAAAAATTCTAGGAAGAAATTCTTTCATTTATAGGTCAAATATTTTAGAAGATTTATTAGTTCCCGGAAGAATGCACCGACTAGACTGTTTATATAAAATTCTAGGAAGAAATTCTTTGATTTATTGGTCAAATATTTTAAAAGATTTATTAGTTCCCGGAAGCCGTAAAAATGCACCGACGAGACTGTTTACAAAAAATTCTAGGAAGAAATTCTTTCATTTATAGGTCAAATATTTTAGAAGATTTATTACTTCCTGGAATAATGCACCGACTAGATTGTTTACATAAAATTCTAGGAAGAAATTCTTTGATTTATAGGTCAAATATTTTAAAAGATTTATTAGTTCCCGGAAGCCGTAAAAATGCACCGACGAGACTGTTTACAAAAAATTCTAGAAAGAAATTCTTTCATTTATAGGTCAAATATTTTAGAAGATTTATTAGTTCCCGGAAGAATGCACCGACTAGACTGTTTATATAAAATTCTAGGAAGAAATTCTTTGATTTATTGGTCAAATATTTTAAAAGATTTATTAGTTCCCGGAAGCCGTAAAAATGCACCGACGAGACTGTTTACAAAAAATTCTAGGAAGAAATTCTTTCATTTATAGGTCAAATATTTTAGAAGATTTATTACTTCCTGGAATAATGCACCGACTAGATTGTTTACATAAAATTCTAGGAAGAAATTCTTTGATTTATAGGTCAAATATTTTAAAAGATTTATTAGTTCCCGGAAGCCGTAAAAATGCACCGACCGAGACTGTTTATATAAAATTCTAGGAAGAAATTCTTTCATTTATAGGTCAAATATTTTAGAAGATTTATTAGTTCCCGGAACAATGCACCGACTAGACTGTTTATATAAAATTCTAGGAAGAAATTCTTTGATTTATAGGTCAAATATTTTAAAAGATTTATTAGTTCCTGGAAGCCGTAAAAATGCACCGACCGAGACTGTTTACAGAAAATTCTAGGAAGAAATTCTTTCATTTATAGGTCAAATATTCTAAGGGGCTGTTCACAAATTACGTAACGGCCTTAGGGGGGGGGGAGGGGATTGACAATTTGTTACGATTTGTTACGGTGATGGGCGGAGTGTTTTTCAAAATGTTACGTAACCAAAAAATTTCTTTTTTATAAAAAATTTAGATATTTTTCTAGATATTAAATTTTTATTAATTTGATAAATTAACCCAAAGAGATCCATTCAGTGAAGAATCATAATAATTAAAATTTATTGTTACGTTATTCTTCTGGGTGGCGGGGGTCTCGCAATTTGTTACGAACTGTTACAAAGGGGGGGGGGGTTAAAAAACGTCAAAAATTGCGTTACGTAATTTGTGAACAGTCCCTTATATTATTTAATTTAACTTGTATTGAAGGTATTAATGCTTATTCTGTTTATATTAGATTATACCAAATACTATCTACAGTATTTGATTATACTGAGGCATACCTTTCTCTTTTTAAATTTTTTGTTCTTCGATAGAAAGAAGTCGGATATTAATTTTTATTAATTAATAATTGATTTTTATGTGTTACAAAGAGTCTTCAAAATATACAATTTACATTGTTAACCATAGGACTGTTTGAATTATTCCTTATTCTGCACTAGGTAAAGTTTGAGAACCACCGATTAAATTCAAATCTTAGCGCATTTATGACGTTAAAAACGTTGCTTCATTGCTTTTGATTTTAACCGGTGTTTTATAATAATTTACTACAATAAATAGTCAGTAGGTAAACGATTTTAGTATTATTAATATACCACAATTATTAATAGTTAATAATTAGATTCTAATCATTTAATATTTTTATTTAAATTATACATAACCGCTAAATTTATCATTTATTTTAGGTTACATAGAGCATTTTTAGTTATACAAAAGCTTGAAAATGTCTGATTTCTCGCAAATTCTGCATGAAGCAGAAAAATTAACGGCCAATATTGCAGGCGGATCGGAATTACCTAAAATTGATCGTTCGCTGAGGCAAGTCCTCGAAGATTCTAACGACTTATTCACTCGAGTTACCAGGACCGGTTCACAAGATGTGCAAGCGTAAGTTATATTTAATGCAGTTATGTGCGTTTTTAATTTTTATTTAAATTTAGCAATTTGCTGTTGGGTTCTCAAGGGATTGATTTACCAAAAATAGTGCAAAAGCTTGAAAATATCAGTGCCAAACGATCGGTTGAACCAATCAAGCCCATCGTGGACACCGATGTACCTTCTTTTCTGCAAAATGAATTGCAAAATATTATAGTTAACGTTGTTGAAGATGAATTTAAACGGGTATGCTCGTATTAGTATTGAATTTTTCAATATTTTAAAATCCTGGCTATTTTTAGTGCGTCGAATTATCTGAGAAGAATGCATGGGAGCATCAAAGAGCGGAATGGATTCAAGAACGTGCTAAAATCATAAATGCAATGACTGCTCCTTCTCGAGATATCATGTTAGTTAATAAGAAATCTGTTTTTCTAGATACACCCCCAACAATTTCTAACAAACTTGGACTTCAGGAAGCTATTTATGCTTCAAAAATTATTGAGTATAATAAATCGTTAAACACTGGAATGCAACGAATAAATCTCGTTCAAACCTTTGCTAAAAGTGCCGAAGAACTGAAAGACACTGTAAGTATTTGGTAGTTCTAGATTTTGAGACTTATCTAACTTATGTTTTAACAGAGAGTTAACGACATGTGGGAAATGTTGAAATATGTGACAGATCTTCCACCAATTCCTACCGACAAATCTGTTGTAGAAGTGAGAAACAGTTCACTTATGGTTCACACTTTAATTAATCAAGCTAAACGTTACTTGGAAGATAGGTTAGTAATTTTAAAACTTGATTAATAGTTTTCAGAGGTGTTAGTGTAAAAAAGTATTTGATTATACTGATTAATGATTATTTATAGGTACAAAATGTACATGTCAAACATTATAAACGAAAATTTTGCTGAAGCTCGAAGAGGTGGAATGCCTGGAACATATTCGTTGGCTTTAAGCTTTGTGGGTGTTCGTTTTCAAGGTCACTACACAGGCTTCCAAGATGGTTTGGTTGAAGGTAGGCCGGTTTGGCCAGTTGTTTACTACTGTTTGAGAAGTGGAGACATCTCTGCTGCCATACATTGTTTAAAAAATGCACCAGGTGTTGATGCTCGTGATATAATTAGTCTCTTGGAAGCAAAATTAAAGAAAAGTGATCCAGAAGAAATAAACGAAAAAGAAATGAGTTTGCAAATGTTGTATCGTCGTGTAACTAAAAATTCTACCGATCCTTTCCACCGAATTGTTTACGATATTCTGTGCAGGTACGATAAACCTGAAGAACATTCTGAAGTTGCAAAAACTGCTGATGATTACTTGTGGTTAAAACTTGGTTTTTTGAAAATTTATCCCGAAAGCGACAGCGTTCAAACTTTTAAAAATTTACAGGTGAGTTCTAGCAACTATAATTAATTAAATCAAAATTTTTTAATAGTTTACATAAAAGTTTAACGAAGGAGAATATTGAAGATTTAGAAAACTCAATTATTTTCAGACCATCATTCTTGAAGAATATGGAGAGAGCCATTATGATGCTATGAATCAGCCTCATTTATATTTTCAAATGTTGATTTTAACTGGACAGTTTGAAGCGGCAATAGAATTTTTAGCTCGAAATTACAGATATCAAATTCACAGCGTTCATATGGCAATAGCTTTGAATGAAATGCATTTGCTGTGTTTACCGTTGCATGCAAATGCTCCTCTAAGTATGTGTGAGTAACAATTTGAAAATTTGATGGTAAATTTCGTCTCTTTTAGTTGGGACTGATCCTGCTGATCCAAAACCTACTCGTTTATTGAATCTGTGCAGATTGATAATGATTTATGTTCAAAAGTTTGAAATAGTCGCTACTAAGGAAGCCACCCATTATTACTACATGTTAAGAAATATTATGGATAGTGAAGGTCGAAGTATTTTTATAAACTGTATAGTGGACTTGGCAACAGAAACACACGAGTACCATCTTTTGTTTGGTAAATATCAACCAAATGGTGCAAGAGTTACAGGATATCTCGATGAATTTTTAACGTCCATCGCTAGCGTCGAAGCTATTGCACAAACAACTGGAGAAAATCTTGTTAAAAAGGGATTATTTGAAGATGCAATCGAAGTGTTTGATATTGCTAATGTAATTCAATATTGTTAAGTTTTTATTTATTATTAACATATTTTTATTTATAGAATCAAGAAGAAGTACTCAGGTTGTTGTCATCATTATTATCCCAAGTTGTACATTTACAAAGCACAGAAGGTTCGCTTCGTGAAAAATTACCAGTGAAAATCAATGAAATTACTCATCGCTATTCAGCATTAGGTTACAATTGCAGTGCAAATTGTTTATCGTCTTTTGTAGTTTTGAAAGATTTGTTAGGTTTCTTTGATCAATATCATGCGAAGCAATACAACTTGGCTCTTAAGGTAAGAATTCTATTTTTAAATGAAACAATTTGTTCATATTTCTGTTTAGACTTTAGATGATATTAAGTTAATTCCTTTACAATTAAACGAAGTTGAAGAACGACTTTCTGCATTTAAACGATTTGGTAATGAAGTTTGCAAGGTTATGCCCGATGTTGTGCTAGCTACTATGAATATCCTACATGAACAACATCAAAAAATAAAAACAAACGATTACATACCCAGTAAATTGCAAGAATATTCCAAAAATACAGTACGTAATTCATTTTTTTACTGAGTGATTCACCCAACTGGTTTGTTGAAGTTTATGGGGTTAATATACATTATTTATTTCTGCCCTTTTATTTTCAATTTAAAACAGAATGCCAATTTGGTTATTCTAAATAACCAGTGCACTCCATCAACTTTCAACAGACCCATTTGCAGTTGAGTGAATTTAATAAAATATATTGTCAAAATTCAATTTTTTGCAGCAACTTAATTTCATAAGGGAACAAGCAAAAGCTCTTACAAGTTTTACAGCTTTGTTGCCATACCGAATGCCAGGAGATACAAACAGCCGATTGGTCCAAATGGAGATACTGATGCATTAAGCACAATTTTATTTATTTTTTGTTTTGTACTTGAACAAGTAATTTAATTTTAGAATAAAATGTTTTATAAGATATAAATTAGTTTTCAGACTCAACACAATACTTTGAAACCACAAATTCTTTTGATAAATCAGCCACTTTACCTTCTTTCATCTGAAACATAATTTTACTATAATTTTGAACAATTTTAAGTTATAAAGTTACCGCTTTATAATCTAGAAATTTTTCTTTAAACGCCACAAAATCGGTAAACGTTGATAAGATCTCAAATATTTCACCTTCTAGTTCATTTTGCCGTGCCCTTGAAGAAAAACATTTTATGAAAGTAAAATTTAAAGAGGTAGACTCACTTTAACTCATTTTCTAGGCGAGTCATATCAAAATTTTCTACTCGAAGTATCAACTGATCTACAATGTACTTTTCTATGGTTTCATTGTACTTCTTAAATATATCCATATAAATTAATTTATTTTCTTCACCGTCATCGAAACACAACCAATGTTCTTCCATAAAATTGTTATGTATTTGTACAAACTTATCGTCCATTAAAGTATCTTCTATACATCCTATTATTGTGTGAAAATACTTATCTGACATATCTTGACATACATTCGAATAGTTTATGTCCATAAATACTTCCTCTCCTCAAAGTAAAACTCAGTAACATTAAAATAAAGACATGGTACAATATTTACCTGAAGCGGCCATTTGAGACAATAATTTTTTATAACAAGAATGAAAACGAACTTTTATTATCAATTTTGACATTCACTAAACACGCGTATTTGTTTTGAGTTTCTATGGTAACCGAATCTTCTGTTATTATATTATGCAATGGCAGCTGGTGGATGCTTTACCGGGAGGTAATTTCAAAGGTTAGATGTATTATTATAATAATAATAATTGTGATTAACAATAAATTATTAATTCCTTTAAAATTGTAGAATTGGTTACAATAATACGACATAAGGTTGGTTATTACGATATTTGAAGTCTTGCTTTATAGTAATTATAATTTCAGTGTTTTCTAATACAGCGGTCGGTAGTCTGTGAAATAATTTTGGTTTTTATATTTAAAAAAAAACACTAAGTGGTTGGTTCTGTTGTCCTTGGAGGGGAGTCACTTTCCTTCCCCCTGTATTATATTCAATTGATTCAAAATTTACACATGAGGAAATATGGAAATATGCTTCTCTCTTCACACTACAGACCAAGCCATGCCACTGCTTGTCTGCTGACAATATAGCTGTAGTTTTATGAAAAAGGATAAATATTAATCAAAAAGTTTATTGTTCAACATAAATTTTTATTTTTCCACATGAACTATATCATCTACATAATGCATTGTAATGGTTTTCTTAGGTTTATAAAATTTGGAGATAATTTAACTAGGTAATTTGAACATTTCGTTGCTTAATCCTTATCACAGTTCTGTTTCATTAATAACTAATAATTTTTTATTTTAACAAGCAACTGCAATCGTCAGTATTGCATTATTACCTCCAAAATGTGTAAATAATTGTATCACAATTAGTGAAAATATTAAAATTAAAATCACAAGTTGATAAAATATGTAGACAAACAAAGTAATTGGTAACTTGTTGGAGAGGCAGTATAATATTGCAGTAATTAATAAAAATAAGCTTTTTCAAGTAATTACTGTAATATCAACGGTAATATTTCAATAATGATAACTGTTTAGTAGTAACCCACAATAAATTACCATATTTGGGTTTCTCTAACTTCGCTAATTATTTGTGAAGCCTTGAGCAGTGCCTAAAAAAATAAACACTTTCAAGTAAAGTTTAATCCGATCTCCAAAGAAATTAAATACCTTCAACATCACACCAGTCTCTGCACGCCTTTCTATTATAAGTTCAGACTCGTTAAGAAGTTTATCAGAGTTTTCAGTCTTATACAAGTAGCTTACTAATTCGGATTGTAAATTTTTTTTCACATAATCAACCATAAAGTGCATAATTGCTTTTGGTACTAAATCTTGAATCGTTTTTCGTACAACATAAAAATAACACCTGATAAGTCGTTCTAAAATAAAGCTTACTTTTATGAGAGAGAGAATAAATAAATAATCTTACCAATAACATCGCAATCGTCATTTTCGCATTCCGACAACATTACAGAATTTGCCTTATTCAAAGGAAATTTTAATAAATCAATAATTGAATTGTTGTTTTCAAAAACCCCTTTTTCAAATGGATCTACGTCTTTTGTTACTTCTTCTTTAATTGAATCGATGTTTTGCGGAGAACTATATCGTTGATTTGAATTTGTTAGCTTTAAATTTTTTGATGTCTATTAATATAAAATTTAATAATAACAAATAACGAACAAATTTTCATTTACCTACCTGTTTTTCAACATTTTGAGTTTGGTTTTTATGATCTAAAAAAATTGATTCAGTTGGCGTTGATGACTCAAGCAATTGTTTAAAATCAGGATGCTTAGAATTAATAAATGTTACTTCTATAGCTATCAAGTTTTTAACCATCTCCGCAGTGGGAGTAAATCGTTCGTGCAATAAATTAAGTACAACTTTGTTGATGCTTTCGGATAGTTCAGGAAAACGCAACATTTCTTTCTGTATGTCATTTCCACAATTCTGTAATTACATATATTGCTTTTAAATTTGTAATATTAAATTTCGAATGTTTTATAACTTTTATAATACGTTGCATTTCTTCATGAACTAATTCAATACAACGAATACATGGATCTTCCAAACGTTTAATTTGGCCTTTAACTAGCAATTCGAAAGATACCTCGGGCACAAAAAGGGCCGGTCTAGCACCATTTGCATTCCTAATTACAAAAGAAAATTAAAATCTGTTTAGTTATAATCTGCCAGCAAAATTGTAATACAAAATTACCTAATTGCAGTTAAAATGTGTTGACGGGTTAGCCCTTCTAAAGGATGAATCGAATTTAAAGTGCGCCCAAATATTTCTTGAAATATATAATTAATTCTTGCACCTCCACATAATTCTTTGGTCTCGATATCTTTTGTACTGCCATCAATGGTAGAACAATATGCCGCAGCAAAACTTGAAGTTACTTGTAATAAAGTTTCATTATAATCGATAACATCAGAGCCATAGGATTTCAATAAAGACTGGTAATGAGAAAGTTGCGTGCTAACTCTCGCCTGAAGTGCAAAAATTAAATAACAAATTGTTATTATTAAATAATAATAACGGTTACTTTTAAATCCGGCAAGCAGCTCTTTATATGATGCATCAATAATCTGTTTAACCTCTTGGCAAGATAGCCGGTTCCATTTTTTGCGAATAAAGTGGGATATTTTTTTTGAAGGAATTTTGTTTCATCTTCAACTGCATCTTCAATATTTTTATTATCAATTATGTCTTGCTGAGATCGATTAACTACACCGATGATACCTAATTTAACTGGAATTACTTTTCCAGTTAATATTTCCACGGCATCGGTTCCTAAGTAGACATATTAAGACTTAGGTTACAAATAATGCAGAATGGCTCAATAATTTACCTGAATCCATTAAATCCAATTTAGTAACAACAGCCAAAGTTCGGTCTCCAGCAGGATCTACCTCTTTTGCAATTTTAAGGCTTTCCGACGTGGCCATATCAGTATTAGCTGTAACAACTGCTAAAATTATAGCGTTTGGATTTGTAATGTACTGTACCACCAAATCTTTAAGTTGTTGTTCAATATTCTCAGGTTGGTCTCCCACAGGCATCTATATATCAGATTGCACAATTAGAATGGTGCAGAATAATATCAAACAAACAAATACCTTTGTAATTCCAGGTAAATCCACTAAAGTCAAATTCACTACATGACTAGAATAAATCTTCAAATTAATGGGAACCGAGCACACCCCTTTATTGGATCCTGCTACTCGATTAGTTTCCGCTTCAATTTCTTTACGTATTTCGTCAAAGTCACTGAAGATCTTGTCTTTGCAATGAAGAAATACTCCCCATTCTTCCAATTCTAATGTACCTGTAAACGAAACGATTCAAGTGACCTAAGAGTTTTTTACTTTTTACGATTCAGAATAGGGTGAACAAATTTAAGGAAATTTTTTTAAAGATTTATTACACAATTAAAATTACATTTAATTTATAATTATCACTGAATAAAAGTTCCATAAACTGTTTTATGGAACTTTTTAAAACATTATTTATGACCGCAGGTATCAAGAGTAATATTCATAAAATATTATGATCATCGGACATGTTGAAGTTTTCATTATGTTATGAAAAATTCTAAAAATTATTGAAAGAATATCGTTTTACATACTTAAATAATATCAATGGCTTGAAATTATTAACATTAAAAGTAATAAATGTGACTCACCATCTTGTTGGGTTCGGTATTTAAAGTCATCTTTTGGGCAATAAACCAATTGTAAAATTAAAGGTCTACGTGTGATGATACCTGTACCTCGAGGTAAAAAAGACTTTCCGACCAATCCTTCAATTAAAGAACTCTTTCCTGAACTCTAGAAAATCCCAATTTAAAATTAAACAGACAAAATTAAAAACAAACCGTTTACTTGTACTCCGACCACAACTATTTGAGGTAATTTGATCAAATCGGCCCCTAAAGTATTAAACACATCTTGAAGTTTATTTATCACAGGTATTAGTGTTTCCATTATTAACTTAAATTAACACACCAACAAATAAAAATGATACAATTTAAACGAACTAGGCTAAAATCTGTATAAAATGTGATTAAATAAAAGTTGAAAATTTATCCACATGTTGACTTTTAAACTTATGACGTTTATTTGACGTTAATGACCTTCAATATAAAATCACCAATCGGAAGCACGCGCTAAGAATGAGTAATTACTTATTAAATAATTGTAATTGTATTGCTTGTTATGTTTACATTGAGATAAAACATAAATTGTTTCTAATTATTCAATCTTATTAATTTACTTATGCAATTTTCGACCGAAATTTTTGAAAACTTAGTTTCTGAGCTTAACGTGAGTTCCAAACCACGGAAACATTATTTTTTCATTGATTTGGATATCTTGGAAAAACATTTTTAGAACATAAAATTAATTATAAAATATATTCTGAATCAAGAAATACTTTTCGTTTGACAACTTTTTCAATGTGTTGATCTACTTTTATAATTTTGGAATAAACAGTGAGCTACCTAGGACCTAGTCGTAAGCCAACCTAAATCAAATAATGCAGATATATTCAGTATACATGAATTTATTTTTAGACCATTGAATTTTTACAATGCTACGAGCTACCAGAACAGCCTTTGCGAGCTAAATTGAGGGGAGAGAAGCAAAATTTAAAAATTATGTAAAATGAGTTACCCCCCCCCCCCCCCCCGAGTCAAGATCTTAATCTTATTTGCAGTGAGCAAAAACTCGTTATATTATACATATTTAAAATTTAAATAGCTGGTTAATAAACTAATCAATGAAAATCAAGGTTTATTCTTTTCTCGTTTTTGAACTAAATCAAGTTCTGATGAAAATGAAAAACTCTAGAAATAAATTACAGTCATGTATTGGTAAAAGTTGATACAATAAATTTGAATTAAATAAATCAATTACATTAAAATGATGTGACATATAAAACAAGTGATTTAAATGCTACCTATCATTAAATATAGAAAATTTTAACAAAAACACAAATTGAAATCTATGTAATCGACTACTAAATATTGGTAACCAGTTGCATTATAAGCACAATGTATCACATTCGCAATATTTTTTACAGTTAAAGAATCACTATTAAAAAGTGTACATAGTACAATTATTAAACTTAATCTTAAAATGATAACTGATTAATAACCAAACGTTTCGCAATTATATCTACTAAGTACAGTCAACAATTTGTGATAGTATGTGCCTGCCGGATGACTACCCAATCAATTTACCACATATGTGTCTCTCTAATTTCACTAATTATTTGTGCTGCTCTTTGCAGTGCCTGAAAATAAAATTATTAGTCATAAAATTGGTTTCCACCCAATGGCGTACCTTTAACATATCACCAGCTTCTTTGCGCCTTTGTGCTACATGTTCAGATTCGTTAAGAAGTTGATCAGCATTATCAGACTTATAAAGATGAGTTACAAGTTCCGATTGTAAATTATCCTTGACAAAATTAACTAAAAAGTGCATTACTGCTTTAGGAACCGTATCTTGAATCGACTTCCTTACAATATAAAAGTACGATTTGATAAGACGCTCTGTAAATACGAAAAAATCTCTAGTTATTACCTAAAATATAATTTAAAACTTCTCTTACCAATAATTTCACAATCATTTTCTTCATTTTCTGAAAGTCTTCTGTAACTATCACCGTCTAAGGGAACTTGTGGTAACAAATTAACCGGCTTAACAGGACTGAGAATCGATCTGATATCACTTTCGGAATTCATATTTTCAGGCGAACCATTAATATAATTCTCAGCATTATCATGTTTATCTTTTTTTGGATGAGAAGAAGGGATTATATTTGTTAACCACATTGTTGCATCTCCATTTGGTTGACTTGGTTGATACAAACTTACAGGGCGAGCCTGATAAAAAATAACATTGTAATTTTTCAAATTTTGGAAATAAACATTTTACTCACAACTTCGCCCCCACTTCCAGGTTGTTTATTGTACAATGATTTAGGACGATCAGAACGGTTGTTTGCTCCGGATTTAAACATGGAAGGAACCATTGCTATATCTTTGTGGAAATCTGGATGCTTAGTATTAATATATGCCAACTCAATGGAAACCAAATTTTCAACCATAGAATTTGTGGTGGGTAGTCGTCTACGTAACAAGTTGGTTACAACATCAACAATACATTCGTAAAGTTTTGGAAAACGTAACATTTCTTGTTGTACTTCACTGCCACAGTGTTGAATAATTCGCTGCATTTCTTCATGTATTAATTCAACGCAGCGCAATGATGGTTCTTCAAGACGTCGTATTTGACGCTTCACTAGTAATTCGAAAGACACTTCGGGTACGAAAAGGGCTGGTCTAGGACCATTTGCATTTCTGCCAAGAAAAAAGAAGTAAAATAAAATTTCAAGTTTTCCAAAATCGAATCCTACCTTATGGCAGTTAAAATATCCATGCGAGTGAGTCCAGCTAAAGGATGAATCGAATCTAAGGTACGTCCAAATGTTTCGTGAAAAATGTAACAGATTCTTGCTCCTCCACACAATTCGGTGGTTTCAATATTTCTTGCAGTGCCTTCAATTGTAGAACAGTAAGCTGAAGCAAATTTCGTTATAATTTGCAACAAAGTTTTGCTTTTGTCAGAAACATCTTCTCCATAAGAATTTAATAAAGATTGAAATTGTGACATCATCAGATTAACCCTTGTCTAAAAAAATTATAGGTATTAAGTTAAAAAAAATGACAAATCAGCAGTTGTGTTTACTTTTAAATCAGGCAAGCAATCACGAATGTGATGCATCAATAATCGGTTTAAAGTTTTGGCAAGATATGGTGTTCCGTTTCGTGTTGCCAGAGTAGGATATTTACTTTGCAAGAAAACCGCTTCATCTTTCAAGGAGTCAACAATATTTTTATTGTTAATTATGTCTTGTTGAGATCTATTTACTACACCAATAATTCCCAATTTCACTGGAATTACTCTTCCACACAATATATCAATTGCGTCAGTTCCTGTTTGAAAACATAAGAAAGTAGAAAAGCATACTAATTGTTCAATGCCATGTAAGTTATAAACACAAGTGAAAATAGTTTTGCCGAGGTCAACTTCGTTATTTTATAACAGGCTTTTGATTTCTTTTATGTAGGCTTGCAGAATCTAATTAATCTTATTTATTTATGCTAAACATTTATTGAAAATTAGCAGTTGCAACAATTTGATTGATAATCAAAAATTATTCATTAAAGTTGAAAAGTATGAATGAGAGATTTAACAAATTTGTTAGA
Source organism: Cantharis nigra (assembly GCA_958510845.1). Taxonomy (NCBI): domain Eukaryota; kingdom Metazoa; phylum Arthropoda; class Insecta; order Coleoptera; family Cantharidae; genus Cantharis; species Cantharis nigra. The sequence goes on from OY294028.1 coordinate 78,629,069, forward strand.
TTTCCCTTTGTCAGATTTCCTTTAAAAAAAAGATCTATAGTATTTCAAGATTTCTCCAGTGATTCCCCTCTCAATATGGAGGTGATAAGGTGAGATAAAAATCACGAATTATACTTCCTCCTCAGTGAATCAGTTGCTGCCTTACAATTTTGTAATTATTGCATTTTAGTTGAAACGATATTAAAGTAAAAACTTATATTTAATCATTGTTTCATTCTGGAATTGGACCAAGGTTTAAGAAAACATTTTTCTAATTGTCAATGTTTCGAGTATGTATTTCAGTTTTCTTCAGGGCTCTAAATGTAGGTTTTGCTTTCCTTTCCTTTCCAAGAATTTCCATGTTCAGTCAAAATATTTCGAGTGCTATGTGTATATAAACAAATGCAACAGGCAAAATCAGGGCAAATTTATACAGTACCATAAGCTTCCCATGAGAAACTATGGGAGTTGAATGCCCTCCCCAAGAGAGAATGATACGTTGGATGAGATTTCTAGAAAAGCAGTTACTAAGTAATGCCAGCATAAGTTTCATTATAAAATGAAGCCTTAAACTTCTTTTAAAAAAAAAAAAGTAATTTAAAATATTAAAATCTACCTCAGCAAAACCAATTGTTTAACAATTAGCAAGTGCAGGCCTTAAACATACCTGCATCCATTAGATCTAATTTGGTAACAACAGCTAAAGTACGGCGTCCATCAGGATCAACGTCTTTAGCAATTTTAAGACTTTCTGATGTAGCCATATCAGTATTAGCTGTGACGACCGCTAAAATAATAGAATTTGGATTGGCCATATACTTTATAACCAAATCTTTAATTTGCTGTTCAATATCTTCGGGTTGGTCTCCAACAGGCATCTAGCAAATTTAAGAAATTGTGGTATAACAAAAATTTATTATATCTAACTAAAAACCTTTGTTATTCCGGGCAAATCTACCAAGGTTAAATTAACTACACGAGAAGAAAATATTTTCAAGTTAATAGGTTCTGGACATATTCCTTTGTTAGATCCAGCAACACGATCTGTTTCTAATTCAATTTCAGTACGAATTTCTGAGAAGTTGCTATAAATTTTATTTTTAGAATGTAAAAATACTCCCCATTCTTCCAAATCCAAAGTTCCTATCAAGATTAAAAAACTCGAATGTCATTTCTAAGACTTTGTTTTATAGTAAAGAACAGTAAAGAATACCTTCAATGGCTGAACGGTGCTCTTTATCATCTCGTGGACAGTAAACCAACTGTAAAATTAAAGGTCTGCGAGTAACGATACCAGTTCCTCGAGGAAGAAAAGATCTTCCAACCAAACTTTCGATAACGGAACTTTTTCCAGAACTCTACAACATAGAGTTAAATTACACAATAAAAATTAAATCATCCAAATTATTTACTTGTGTTCCCACTACAATAATTTGAGGTAATTGGATGGCATCGGATCCAACGGTATTAAATACATCCTGAAGCTTATTTATTACTGGTATTAGGGCCTCCATTGTAATTTACTTTTGTCGACAAATAACCGAAACCAAAATAGTATCTATACCTAGTACGTTGAACGCCTTATATGCTAGATGTCTAAAATACAAAAGACAATGATGGTTGCAAGCATTAGAAATGAGATGGCAAAAATCAATTTATTACTTGAAACAAATTTTACAATATTCTTATATCAAAATAATAATAAAAATGTGCGTTAAATTAATTTAATAATACAAACATACCGATTTATTTAAATCTTTTGACGTTATTCGCCTCAACCTTGAAGATCAGAACTACCAACCGCGGAAAATAAATAGGTCTAATACAACATAATAAAAAATAATTCGATAATTTTCACACGTGCTGATACGGGAAATTTTAATAAATTAATGTCTAAATTTATTACTAATAATTATAACTACCATGAGGGATTGGGATTTTGAAAAGACTAACTTTCGTGGTTTGTGATTGATTTCTAATTTTTTATTAAATGTACAGGATGTTGGCAAATTTAAATAACCACATATTATGATATTATTCACTTGATGCTAAGTTTACTGAGAAAAAACTTATTTTAAGATTTGTAAAATTTATTCATATAGTATAGCAATCAATATTGATAAATTGATTGAAAAAGGTTTATATAAACCCTTCACTTGCAGTAAGGTATATTCAATAAAAATTTTATTTATTTAGAACAGAACAGATAATTTACAATGAAGTTAATGATGAGTACCCGGTTCTACTCCGAGCGAAATAATGCTTTATTTCTGACCGTCTCCTCTTGAAAGAATAGCAAACAGGAAACAGGCAGCCCGTAAATTTTCTATTCTGTGCAACTACCGAGGTGAAACCTTTTCAAATTAAAAGGTATTACACTTTCATGGTTTGTAAGCCCAGGTTAAGTAGTAGATCTCTTAAGTAAGTTACAAGTTGTAACACTTGTTACATTTTTTTCTAATCTTTAAATAATCTATTGATCCGTGGTTTAAGTAGTATAACTCGATATTAACCATATCAATATTTTAGAAAACCTAAAAAATGCACTTTTCATAACTAAAATGTCTTTAAGTTATCACATGTAAAATACACTGTAAGTATTCGCATACTTACGAATACTTCGAATTTAATCATTTTAGTTCGAATACTTACGCATACTTGCGAATACTTCGAATTTAATCATTTTAGTTCGAAGTATTCGTAAGTATGCGAATACTTAGAGTGTATTTTACATGTGATAACTTAAAAACATTTTAGTTCTGAAAAGTGTTTAGTGCATTTTTTAGGTTTTCTAAAATATTGATATGGTTCTAATCTTTAGTTCCATCAAAATACTTACATATAGTATATGATTTTAATTTAATTTTTAAAATTAAACTATCAAAATTTTTATAACACAGAAACCGTCGACTCGGTGCCTAGTCAATTCGGCACTCGTCAACTCGACGCTAAAACAACTGAACTCCCCGGGCAACTTGGTGCCACGTCAATTCGGGATCAACCAAGCTTTATTTAACTTTTTAAATTTTATTGAAAAATTGCTCGACTACGTAATCTTCTGCAGATGATCTTTGAATGTTTAACCCGGCGTAGGTCTGGTGGACTTTAGTCACATTAGTGGTTTGGTGGGGTATGAGTTAAAATAGACAAATGAATTAGAATTTTGTATTGATTTTAGAAGGATATATGTTTAATGTTATTTAAAATCAATTTTTCAAGTCTTCTTCAACTTCTGAACCCGAATAAGGCATATTCTCTTTTTCCACCTCTTTCCAAAGCTGTAATAACCGTGCTTGCTCTTTCTCATATACATAATTGTAATATTTAATATAAAACTAATAAATGTAAGAAATTACTTGCTTTATACTAAAACGCAATTAAAATTTAAAATAAAAAAATCATTCACATGAAGAGTCTGGTGGACTATGAGGGTTATTAATCTTATATGGTCTGGTGGGGTATGAGCACGTATTTACTAAATTAGATAGATACTGCATGCATAATAGCTGATCTACGACTGATTTTTCAATGTATTTATACTTAGTAAGGTTCAACTTGAAGATACACAAAATTTGGCGAAAATATTAATTATTTTAAATGACGTTAACACGTTTTAAAGTGCGTTGGGGTATATTATACCCCACCAGACCTATGCCGGGTTAAGTTTTCCATTCATTTTATTTAATTTCTTAAAGAAAAATTATAAACATGTAACTTACGATCTCTCGGCTCAGGACCGACTCAAAAATATTTTGACTATGAACTAGTGCGCCATTTTTCACTAAAAATGCGCCCATCATCATCATCATCATAAATTCTTATGCAAATTCAGCAGATTCAGATCTGAAAGATCTCTTTATATTACAAAATTTGAGTGCACACGTAACTTATTGACGAAAATTATAAGCAATTTGTTGGGAAAAACGTTTATTTACATATTATGTCAAGTCAGTCAGCGCCAAGTTGACTCGGCGCTAAATCGGCGGCGGCACTGGCACTGAGTCGGGCGATGTTAAGTTGGTACGGAGATGAACATTCCCACCCAGATATTCATTTAAAAAATAGAAATTTTGAGAAACTGGTAAGAAGTACAAAAAATAGTATATTATATTAAATTTTGAAAATTAAATTTTTTATATAGAAGAGAACGATAGAATCTTTAATAGTTTAGGCATGAAAGACAATCACTTTCTGTAAATTTTATTTGCTGCAAATTGTTAATTTATAATTTTGTCTTAGTAGTTACCGTTTTTCGGCGTTTTCCGTTGTTAGATTATTATAATAAAAATATTATTATATTAAAATCGTTTCGTTTTGGTGGAAACTGCATCAAACAGCTATCTGGAATGTATAGGAATGAAAGAGATATAAAGGTACCTATACGAATCCACATATATAGTTTTTTTATTCTTTCTGAAATAAATTATAATATTAACATTGCACCAGAATTAACAAAAATTATTAAAAATACTTATGTAATAAAAAATTAGAACAAAAAACTAAATTTTCAATATTCTTCCTATAGGCTACAGCGGCGAACGGAAGAGTAGAAAATAAAGTAAATTTGCATACCAAATTAAACTAAATTAAATTAAAATTAATTTTAAAAAATATTAAAAATTTTGAATAATAATAATTTTATGTATTTTTATGTTTAGTTACAACTAAATTTATTTTTTATTTGACCATATTATTTATGTCATAATTTTGATAGATATCCATGCGTCGCTGTACCATGTTTTCCTTTTCGATGTGTTCTAGATGCTGAGCACGAGCCCGTAACAAAGTTTTACAAAAATAACAAATCATGTCAAGTTAATAAGAACAACGAAGGAAACAATACAAAATTGTAAAAATTTATAGTTTTGGTTACATGTTGTTTTAAGTGCATCATCATTGCATCATATTGATATATTGTCATCTCTAGGAAAATAAATTAAAAATAAAATAAATTAAAAAATTTTAATTAAAATATTTAATTTTAGCCTAGACAAATTTATAATTTTTGCAAGTCAATTGGACGTTGGTAATTATTACAATACATAATTATAATATAAATTAAAATAGAAAATATTTTCTGTAATTTCTGTCTTTTCCAGTTTTTCCATGAACGTGACAAAGTTTCTTCTAGTTCATCATTTCTGAGCATCGTGAGCAGAATTTTGAGATAGAAGTTTCCAAAATTAGTCACGATAATAACACCATTAAAACTGTCCGGAAGTAAAGAAATGTTTGACGACAAGCAATACTGGAATTATCAAAATGATGAAGACAACTAAATGATGTTCGTTAGTCAAAAATTACAAAAAATGCATTATTTTAATATGCTAATAGTCTAGCGTAGTTATCATTGCGGTCAATGTTATGGGACTATATGAAATACCCCACATTAGTTATTAAATAATTAAATTTTTTTTTGTTTTGGTTTTTCACAGGTATATACGGCGCGCGTCCGCGGGTGCGTAATATGTATCTTATATAGGTACACCACATTTAAAAATTAATATTGATGATATGCAAATATCAGAAATGGGATTTCTCCAATTGCCTGATCATTAATGAGTTTAATGGCCGTGAATTCGGTCAATGAATTATTATGAATCATATACGGAGTCATAATAACAAGAGCAGCAGAAAATTAATGGAATTGCTTCGTAGTAGCTTTCGAGACACATCGTCAGTGGCGGATTTATATGGATGCTTACGATGCTGGAGCATCGGGCCCCCGATCATTGAGGGGCCCCCAAGAGCCAAGACCTTACTTATTATATTATAGAATTCAGTTTTATCTATTATCTATCTTTTTCAAAGAAAGATTGTTTTGTTTAATTTAATTAAATTTTTATAGAGCAGCTTAAGATGCTGGAACATTGAATATTAGACCCCCCGATCATTGAGAGGTCCATAGAGGCCCCCAAACCTTACTCGTTATTTTATAGAATTGAATTTGTTTCTTCTTTTTATGAAAATCAGTTGCTTTTGCTTTGTTTTTTAAATTATCTATAAAATAATAATTGATTGATACGTGGTTTACCACGATACCCCGATCATTGAGGAGCCCCCAAGAGCCAAGACCTTACTTATTATATTATAGAATTCAGTTTTATCTATTATCTTTCTTTTTCAAAGAACATGAAAGCAAACGCAAATTATAATTGTTTTGTTTAATTTAATTTAATTTTTATAAAGAAGCTTAAGATGCTGGAACATTGAATATTAGACCCCCCGATCATTGAGAGGTCCAAAGAGGCCCCCAAACCTTACTCGTTATTTTATAGAATTGAATTTGTTTTTTCTTTTTATGAAAATCAGTTGCTTTTGCTTTGTTTTTTAAATTATCTATAAAATAATAATTGATTGATACGTGGTTTAGGTAGTGTAACTCGATATTAACCATATCAATATTTTAGAAAACCCAAAATATACACACACACGTTTTAGAAATAAAATACACTGTAAGCATAAAACACTGCAAACGTTTTCATTATAGTATGGTATCATCAGGCGATGAACTAGAAAGAAAATTAAATAGAATCCGTTTAATTGTTGTTTGGGGTGGTGAAAAAAAGTATTTTTGAAAAAATAAGGGAGTTTTTAGGAAAGTGATTTAATAAAATAGGGGTATAACGAATAAGCGTTCATCTAGGTCGAACTTAAGGGGGGGGGGAGTTAATTCTTTTTTGAAGATATAATAATAGAGAGGAGTTCTTTTACATCAGATTGACTGTTTAAAAACAAGAATTATTGCTTCAATGTAATGATTTCCATAGCTTCTAAAAATTCTAGTTTTTTACTTTTCAGCTATACTTGTAAAATTTCCTATTCCCCCCCCCCCCTGTTTGTGATTAATGTCTAACTGGTGTCTAATTGATTTTCTGTCTCCAAGTTGGACGGGTTTGGAAAGATCTACCTGAATGACCGATATGTTTTTGAAACCATTTGCAAGTGAGCTCATAAACTCCCGATTTAGTCAAAATGTTGAACAATTTTCGTAACATATATTTTTTATACTTTTAAAATTATATATTTCTTTTTATGATATTTATGATTGATAGTAAGATTAAATTTTTTTCTTACCTGTTACATATTATACCATTATTTTTATACTAGACAAACGTCATCCCCCCCCCCATAATATCCTACCAGGGGCCTCTAAAATATAATTAGCATCGGGCCTCAGAAAGTCACCATCCGCCACTGCACATCGTCCTTCTTAAAAAAAATTATTTCTGAAAAGTTTCATACGAGTTTTTGTTTCTATAAATAAGGTACCTAAGTAGGTACATATTTAAATTATGTAAGTAAGTACGATAGCGCTATTATTGCATGTTTTACGACGATTAAAAAAAATTAAGTAATTTATGTTTCATAAAGAAAAATAAGCATGCCGATAAAATTCTTTATGGTGGAAACTATTAAAACTCACCTAAAAATATAATTACATACCTGACGTGATCATAAAATATAAAGAATTTGATTTAATGAAAAACTTGTACTTAAAATTAATATATTTGACAAAACGGAATAAAATGTATTTAATTATGTGTTTCTAATTGAACAAAATTGAGCAAAAATACAGGCATTGCAGTCATTTAAATGGTAAATTTTTGTCAAAATCAAAATATTCATACTCATACTTATTAAATTTATTATTTATTCTTGAACAAAGTGAACAAAGCATTTATGTTATTTAAATCTGAAATTGATGATGATATTCTAATAAACTGAAACTGGTTGACACTAACCATTTTTTGTATTATTAGCAAAGAAATACCTTTTAAAAAAATGTTTACAGTCCGTTGCTTATAATAATTAATATTAGGGGAGAGGGGGGCTAGTTGTTACAAATGCAATAACTTAATTCGCCTGCTGGTAACTGCACCACAATTACAACTGAATATTCTCCTATTCATATACCATTTATGGATGAAATATAAAACTTTTTTAATCATGCAGTTCCCTGTAATAATGAAAATTTATTTTTCACGGACGAATGTATCAAATGTGTGTTTTCACTCTGAAGCATATTACCGTGAAACGGTAAGTGATGTGCTCAAACTATTTATAGCATTTCAAAGCCGAAACATTACTCTTTCGTTTGTATTAGTAGTTTTCTAAGTAATTAAACTAATGCTTGCAAGGGCAACAACATAACCTTTTTTGTGACATTGGGGCTAGTTGTTTCAGTGCTTGTGGGACATGTTGTTACTGTAATAGATAATAGGTTGACTCAGCCGCTGTATGTGTAAGCTTTGCTACTCTTTTACAATAATGGTCAGGTACCATTAGGAGCAGCTAATACTAATTTTTTTATTCTACCTCAAGAAATGCTGATTGGATTCAGTGTACTAGCTGTGAAAAGTAGGCACATGTTTCTTGCGGCAGTGATGATGATTTCTATATGTGTATTCATTTTATGTCGGATACTGATTAATTTGAAGCTATTAAAATACAAATATTGAACTTTATTGTGTTTGTACCTTACCTAACCCATCAGTAACAAATTGCCCCACCAGGTGTAACCGGTATGGGCAAGTTGTTACACTTTGGATTGCTTGAAGAAAACAATTGCACACCTGCAAACTTTGCATTTTCTACTAATTAAAAATTACAGATGTACAAAGGACATTTTAGACTATAAGGTGGCTTTTACAGAATTTTATTAAAGAATCTGTGCAAGCGTGAAAAAAATGATAAGTAAAAATTGTAACAACTAGCCCCCCTCTCCCCTACTAATTATATACTTTGTGGTGTAATTTGTAACACTGCACATATAATGCAACAGTGTTATTAATTATTATATTGGAAATAGAAAATTTCTACAGTTCTACATGTAGACCTGGTAATGTTTCATACGAAGTGAATTTAAATTTTCAATATTAGGCATAAAGAATATTTGTGTTTTACATGTTAAATTTCATGTTGCATGTAAAACCCTTCCAGACCTGTGCCTTTTAAATATCTGTCGTATATAATAAGGATATTTTTAACACGTGGATTAATTTCTTCATCATTTGTTGTTATTTTTTTATATCTGATCTTTAAGGTGAATGTTTTTTGTAAAAATAATAAGAACTGTATTTTAAATAAATTTTCAGACAAAACAACTAAAGTAAATATCAGCAGTATGACGTAAAGCCTAAATCGGCTGACTGGAAAGCGGATAACTGCGGTTCAAATCCTAGTCGCGAAGAAGAAAAACAACTACTGTAGGAACTGAGAATTTATGCTAGTCTAGATCCGGTGTAGGCATTTTTTAGACTAGTTCGCATTCTATTTGTTGCTTTTTGCTTTGTAGTTAATCTAATTCGGAATCCTTGTGTACAACCAGCTTCTATCGGACGCCAATGTCTAAGCGAGAGGTCTCAGCCCTTATACTATTGCTCTGGTCTTGTTTGGGCGTTCAAGATCAGAGCTATTTGTTTAAACGTGAAAGCCGTATTTTTAGAAATCACTGGCTTAGTGCTTAGACGATCGGATTTGTAGCTCTTAAAACAAAGTTGCTCAGTTTGGGCGCTGCAATCCTGTTTGGGCGGAGGCAACCTGCAGCGGTTGTGCTGTTTGACATTGTCTACTCTCTACTGCATCCTCTGGTCGAGAACTTATTCTAGCAGATATTTATAATTTCTAATAAAAATGTTCTTCACCGGCGGGGCTAACCATATGCAAACAGCCAATAGAGTATTTGCATTACATTTCTAAGGTTTTTGGATGTTTTTTTACTAATATTTACCATCGCATCAATTTTCAATTCGTAAAATGTTGTAATTTTTTACAATAATTTCATTATGAAATTTTTATATTCATGGATCCGGATATCTTGCATCATCATAACTTTACGTAATATAATAATAATTATTAAAATATTATATTGAATTTCCTAGTGCATAATATTATAGTATAAGCATACGCTTTGTTAAATTAATCACAACAGGAAATGGAAGTTGTACGAAAATATTTATAATAATTTATTTAGACGAAATAAAAATTGCTTATATACTTGGCTGTTCACCATGAGATCAATTAATCACAACAGGAAATGGAAGTTGTACGAAAATATTTATAATAATTTATTTAGACGAAATAAAAATTGCTTATATACTTGGCTGTTCACCATGAGATCAATACAACTTTACTACTGTTTAATAAGTAAACTCAGATAATATATATCTACTACATAAACAAATAACAATCGGAAATAAATCAATTACTTTACAAATGTCGGCGTTGCTTGAGAAAAAATTATAACTAACTAAAAAAAGCTATCAAATAAATTGCATTTACCGAAAATCGTCATCAAAACAAAACTTCCCTGCTTATATACGCGTAGGGAAATTGAATTTTAATGACTAGTCCGGTAATAATTAGTTATTGTAACAAAATCAAAGAGACGTCGTTCTTTTCTTTATTACTTATTATTGTTTTGACAGTAACTATCTATGGTAACTATGTAGTCAACAAATTGACAAACTTGATTTGTGCTCATTTTAGAAATGTTGTTTAATTAATGTTTTAAAATTTTGATTTTTTACGATTTTTGGTAAAATTTTATTCCATATACTTGTCAGGAAAATGTCTCACTTTACTCGGAGCTTTAAAATACTCGCCACAGAGGGCCACGTATTTCAACATTGCTGCTCGTCAGTAATGTATCATTTTCCTTACTTTTAGGTAAATAACTATTTTTATGAAGTCGACAGCAGCGCCGTATTGTCGCAAAACCCTATAAAGCTTGTGGCCTGTGGCGCAAAATTTCAGGGCCGCAAAATTTCAGGAAACACAAAATTAACCTAATGATAATAATCATTAATCGTTTTTATTATTATCAAAAATAAGTTTCATTTTCTTTATAAATTTTTCAAATTTAAAAAAAGGTCAACTGGAAAATCAAGCATAGGGGCCCAAAATATTAAAGGCTACTAAAATTATTTGACTTGATATACATATTTCCTTCTATAATATAACACATTAAGTCTCAGAAAGGTTAACAATCAACTTGGGTACGCACTAGAACGAAGTCAACAATTTTGAACTGTATTTTAATGCCCGATTTTTTCACCCTGAGATATCTATCGGATAAGTATAACTCTAAGTATAACCAATCAAACAACCGTAAAAATTTGAATGCGTCATGACGGTTGTTTGATTGGTTATCTTTATCCGATAGATATCTCAAAGTGAAGAAATCGGGCATTAGCCGAACATAGGAAATTGACATGAAAAAACTTATTAATGCAAATTCCAGTTTCCCTAATTATTTTAGAGAAAAAATGAAAGACACAAAAATAATGCAGAAATATAAATTACGAATAATAAGATCATTAGATTTCATTTAGCTTTTACTTAAAAGGTCAAAAAATGTTTTCAAAATTGTTAAAATTTTCATTTATTGCACTGGCCATGTAAGTTTCCATGGTAATTAATTTTGAAAATATAAATTAAATTGAATTTATTACACGGCCAGTGCGATAAACGAAAATTTTAACCATTTTGAAAGCATTTTTTTACCATTTAAGTAAAAGCTAGATGAAATCGAATTGTCTTATCATTCGTAATTTATATTTCTGCATTATTTTTGTGTAATAATCTATTGATACGTGGTTTAAGTAGTGTAACTCGATATTAACTATATCAATATTTTAGAAAACCCAAAAAATGCACTAAACACTTTTCAGAACTAAAATGTTTTTAAGTTATCACATGTAAAATACGCTGTAAGTATTCGCAAACGTTTTCACCATAGTATGGCATCATCATCATCATAAAATCTAATTCATCGCTTGATGATGCCATAGTATGGTGAAAACGTTTGCGAATACTTACAGTGCATTTTACATTTGATAACTTAAAAGCATTTTAGTTCTGAAAACTGTCATCATCAAATCTAATTCATCGCCTGATAATGCCATAGTATGGTGAAAACGTTTGCGAATACTTACAGTGTATTTTACATGTGATAACTTAAAAACATTTTAGTTCTGAAAAGTGTTTAGTGCATTTTTTGGGTTTTCTAAAATATTGATATGGTTACTTTGTGTCTTTCATTTTTTCTCTAAAATAATTGGGGAAGCAGGAATTTGCATAAATAAGTTTTTACATGTTAATTTCCTATGTTCGGCTAACTCATTCAGCACTCGGTATACAAAAAAAGTTACTCAATATCCTTTATAGTCCTAGAATCTAGATTACTTATTGAACAAATTAGTTGGGAAATTATGAATTTTATTAAAGTAATTTTTTTCAATTTAAGTAAAAATTTTTCTTTTTTTTATGTAAGTATTTAACTTTTTCAAAAGGAAATCTTGAGGCAATCCAAAGAAATCTTAGAAAATCCAAGGAAATCTCGGAAATTTAAAAAATTTTTATAAAAAATCCGGTGCAATCTAGGGAAATCCAAGGTAACCTCATGAAAGGAAATCTGGTGTACAAAATTTTGGTCTACAATTTACATCTCTACTTGAATGTTAAAATTATTATTATTATTATTATTATAATAAGATTTTTGAAATTGTTGGAGTTTTTGCCATTTTTATGCAACTTTTATTATTGAGCGTAATCGATGATTTTACTTGACATCTGCTGTTACATTTTCACTCATAGATTTGAAGTTCTTTGCTGGTATAACAAAAAAATTTGCTGTTGGAAATAATATATTAGTTGAAGCAACTAGTTTTGTGCGTTAGCCCAACAAAATATTTTTTTCTAAGTAAATTTTTGACAGAGGAACAAAAACATTTTTTCGAGTTTGTTATCAAGAGCTAGCAAGATCAGCATCCCATAGGACATCCTAAGATAAGCTTCTGTTAGTTTTGTCAGATTTAATTTATGTACCATTTCTTGTTTAATTAACATTGGGTATTAAACTAAGGGGATAATCATTTAATTGAGTGCTAATTTGGAATTATAATCCAGGGACGTGTATTTTGATGTTTCGCCGTGCATTTCATTAGCTTTCCTGTACGATCAATTTAACATCAAGAAAGAAGGGGATCAGCACATTAACCCGGCTTAGGAAATTAAAAGTTTCCTAAACGAGTTATGGTACTTGAGGGTATAAAATACACATAAACATACAATTCGGTGGGTCATTGGCAAATTTGGAAGCAAAATGATTTTAAACGTAAAGAAGTAATGCAAATATTTTATTGACTGTTTGTATATTTGGAGTTACTTACGTCGACAAAAGTTATAATAATATGAAGGTAATTTACTGCAAATTTTTGTTGGAATCTTTATTATCTTTAATTAAAAATCCTTTCTAACAACCAAACTAATGTGATTTGCAGATATTATGTTTCTAATTATCAATTAAATATGAATATCAATAGTGAGCTAAAGGGTACAAATAAATCTTATTATATGGATTTCGCAATCCTATACAATTAAATGTCGTAAAAAATTATTAATGATTGAAAGTGTTTACTGTTCATTAATCCGAAAAATATGCAAATTAAGTGAATTAGTTTGCGACACGTATGCATAGGTGTTTCGAATTTCGGATTCTCATCAGGCAAATCTGGAAAAAAATTACTAACGCGCACAGTATTCAATTCAATATGATAAAAAAAATAAAAATTCAAAATTATTTGACATTTCTTTAAAATATCATATCATATTGAATTGAATACTGTGCGCGTTAGTAAATTTTTTTCCAGGTTTGCCTGATGAGAATCCGAAATTCGAAACACCTATGCATACGTGTCGCAAACTAATTCGCTTAATTTGCATATTTTTCGGATTATGAACAGTAAGCACTTTCAATCATTAATAATTTTTTACAACATTTAATTGTATAGGATTGCGAAATCCATATAATAAGATTTAATTGTATTTTCAAGAGCTAATAATTATAATTAGTTTCTAATTATCTTGAATATTTGAAAACAAAAGACAATCTCTAATTTTAATTTCTATACTATTGTATGTATATTGTAGTGGAACCGGCAAATTTTTAATTTTTCCAAAAAAAAAATCCATAAAATTAATTGCCATTAAATCCAAATTCAACTTTTAAATACATTTTCGTAGTACTCAATATAAAATGGCACGATAACTGCGAGTGTCGTTTATCGATGCAGCTGCTTGTCTCTTACAAATTTCACTCTGCCTTTATAATAAATTTTAATTTGCAATTTTCGAAATTACTAATATTCCAATATCCAAAATTTAAATATCCAATATCCAAATCCAAATTTAATTTAACAAAAATCCAAATCTTCATCAGACCCGGATAAAAACAACGCAATTTATTGTAATAATAAATTCTCACCATAAAACTATTTGTTTAATGAATAAACTCAATCTCACAATATTCCAAAAATAATACGCCTAAAAATGGCTAAATTACTCAAAAATTACAAGAGCGTAGCCGAACACGTCCGCTCTCGATACCCACGTCGGCAAAAAGCCCCTTCTCTTCCAAAATCCTATCAACCTTCTATGCTTCGCGCATAATTACAAAAATTTAGAAAGATTATTTACAAAATTAAACTTAATTATAAAAATTAACAAAAATAAACAAATTCATTTCAAACTAATAAAATAAATTCAAAAAATTCAAAATTTAACGTTTGAAACACGACAATATACTGCATAATATCATCCATTTTCCATATCTACCGAGTTTCCCATATGAACTAAAAATTTTTTAAATTGTGGGGTTATCACAGAGACCTACAAGCAAAATATAATATAATATTAAAAACTTCACCAAGTACTACGCAAAAATTATCCATAGATTGAAAATGGAATTTTCTAGAAAATATAGACTTCGAACGACTTCGATAGTTCAAAAGTGGAACATGCATATAAAATAAGACATTTTAAAATTTTTCTGTCGTAAGAACGTAAGATCAACAGATTTTTTTAAAAGTTAAATTAAAACTAAAAAGGTAAAAATACTAATTAATATATTATTAATGTTCATTATTGCTTAAATTCTGCATTACAACGAAGCTATTCAGATTCAAAGTATATTAGTATTTACTTTTGGCTGAGTGTCATTCAAGATTTTTCTCTGTGGGCGTTAGTTTAATGACACGAAAGTTGAAAGAAAATAAAAGTACACAAAAGAATTTGTACTTTATTGTTTATAAATAAAGTTCATGATAATAAAATACTAGAAAACATAATGCAAATGAAATAAATATGTTGATATTACTAAAATAGAATTATTTTAAATATTATTAAAATAAAAATAGGTAGGTACTTACGTCTGCTTTGTAATTTGCATTTAAGATTTTCCTTTTCTATAAGTTTCACTTTTGTTTTATCTCGCCGAGTCTCGAACTTCGATTAATTGGCCTATTTATATGGAAATTTTTTTAAAGCTAAAGATCAAAAGAAGAATCTTGCAATCTCGAATTAAATAGCTCTCAAGTAGAAGTTGAGACTTGTTCTGCAAAACTTAGGGGGGAAATCCCCCAAATCAACGTTTTGTTTGTTGCGGGGTAAATCCCCCGTAAGTTAGAAATATAACCGCCCCTACCCAGGACTAAACAAAAGAATAATTGAAAATACTGTTCAGTCTTATTTAATAAAATTAGATACAATTAATGTGATACATGTGGAAGCAATACATACTCATACTAAAATTAATCGTGTCTACTATTTAGTAAGGTCAATTCCAAACGTTACAAAGTGCAATTAATTGTATACAAAATTATCATTTATAATATTCACGAGCCGGTTTTAAATTACTAATACTATAAATTAATCATGTTAGTTTTCTGGTAAAAATTACAAATGTGACCTCATATTCAATAAGTGATTGAGGATTGCAACTAATGTTATTTATCACAATAGGAATTTATGTATATTTAATAAATTTATGATTCATACCTATATTACAAATAAATGAAAGAAAAATTAAATTCTAACGTAGGTATCCAAGCTATAGTTTCAATTTTGACATAATGCTAAAAGAGTGATTACAATATTGCTAATTACGAAGCAACGCTTATAGTTACAATTTTACAACAATAAATTACAAATACATTACAGACTAACCAATATCTCTCTATAAACATTTTTTTAAATCTTGGCACTATAACGTACATTCTAAAGTACAGCCCGTGATTTAAGTGTAATTAAAATTAAAATAATGAAGTTACTGTTCATATTTTAAAATTGCAATTTTTTGAAATTAGGTCATTCAATTTTGAGTCATTTCATATTCATCCGGTATGAGAGTCACCCTGTATAATTTCGGTAGGATATGAGTTTGAAAATCGAACATCTTTCGTAGGAAATACTATTACGGGAAAATATTTGAAAATCCAATAATAAAATAATTTGGAAATTATTGTTACAAAATTATAATGCTTCGAGTCGAAAATGCACCGTAACGTTAGTCTATCATAAAGTTCTCTGTAATTATCGAAAACGTCATTTAGTTTTGAACGAAACCATTACCTAATATTTAAAATATAGTCACATTTTGTACAATAATTAAGTTATTTGGTCTCAGACTTAGAGAGATTGTAATCCTAGTTTTAATAAAATAACTACAATTACAGAATTGGAGGAAGAAATGTTCCCGAATCATTGAGATTTGTATCTACAGATCTATTATCATTGAGCCTAGTTTCTATTTTGGCCTTTACTTTATCACTTGGTTTGGATATAACACAGTGGTGATGCGAACGGAAATTAGAATATCCATCACCGGAAGCCCCACTACTGGAATTACTTTCATGACTAACGCTTGCTTCGGATTGACTGTGCCTTAAATTTCCTGACTTTTGGTTAGAATTCGATTGCAAAATCCACTCGTGTCGTAGTGCATCATCGGGAGTCATTCGTTTTTTTGGATTCCATCTATTGACAAAACAAAATTATTATTTCTATTTTCGTAAGGGTGTCGATTACTTACTCAAGACATTTTGATATAAAATTTAAGAAAAGGGTGTCGTTGCATCGAAGAGCTATCGCCAAATTTTTAGTACCGGGTTTTCTTTTTCGTCCTTTTGTGTTTGTAATACAACGGGGATTTCCTTTCGAATCTAAAAATTTCCTTTGCTTAGTTAAATATAACCTATTAAAGTTTGTCAATTTTTACCAAAAAACAATCTTCTTCTAGTAGCTGCAATGATGAGATCATCTGGAGGTAGGCCCAAAACTTCCATTAAACAAGCCAGCTGCTCGACTTCGTTTTCCCCTGGGAAAAGTGGGTAGCCGGTGTATAATTCTGCTAGTATACAGCCTGAAAGGTTGAACTTTGAAACAAAGTTAAAAATAATTAAAAATGTAATTACCTAAACTCCACATATCGATTGGAGTTCCGTATGTTAAGCCTAATATTACTTCGGGTGAACGATAAAACCGAGATTGAATGTAGGTGTAAACTCGCTGATTTGAGTAACAAGAACTGCCAAAGTCAATAACTTTTATCGAACTACTTCCTCTTTGTTTTAATAAAATATTTTCCTGAAATAAAAAGAATTTTTTTGTTAAATTGAAGGAGACGAAATAAATTGCACGTTATTTATTATAACCTGATTGTGTATGTAGGTGTCGAGGCAAAATTTGCATTAACACAATTATTTTTTGGCACACCTTTTTGAATTACAAAAAATGTTTTGAATATTTAAAATTTATATAAATACAAAAATTGGGTGAGACACCAGGAAACCATCAATTAATGTTGTATATTTCATGTCTGTTAGCAACGTAACATTTTGCAGAAATTTGGATTTATTATCTGAATATTGAGAGACATTTGCACGTAATTTGTTATTTATTGGGCTTACAACATATTTGCAATTTATATTAATGATGATGAAGCCGATGGCAAAATTTGAAATCCATCGAATTCGTATATGTATACGTATACAGATTACAGAATGATCGCACTTTGTGTTTGCAGTGAAAATAGGTTAATTTTTTAATGTCGTTAGCCTCGGGTATTGTGCACATTGTAAATAGAAATCTATGGTTAGATCAGGAAGTCAATATCACCGATGTTAATTTCCTAAACAGGCAATATTATAAACAGACGACAATAAACGCACGCACAGTTTGTGCTCCCTACAATTCCATAAAGTTTAATTATTACTACAGATTGATGTTTGTGTACAATAATAAACGAAAACTAATTTTATCATTAAAGTTAATTATACTTCTACTTCCGCATACTTAAGTAGTTATAATTTGATGAAGATATAATTAATAATCCGAGTTAATAACAATTTATTATTAATTATAAAATATTTAAAAACATAAAAACCAGTTGTACTAAACTATTAAGTTCTATTTTTAGATTTCATGTCTATTATTCAAAGCAATTATGTAAGTATAAATAGAATGTACGAATTCGAAGTTATGTATAATAGCATTTGCAGTTACATGGTCGAGAAAATTTTGCAACTGAAAGAAAAATATTTTGGAAAAAATGGAAGGGAAAGATGTGGAATGGGAGGAGTAAGAAAAACAGTTTCTTGGAAAAGAAATCAAAAACTGATCTTCGTTATCAGTTTTGGGAAACGCATGCGAGCTCCAATATTATGATATATCTATATCTTTCAGGTCGTCAACGAGTATAAGAACTTCAATATGTATACAGTTTTATTTATAAAATTTCCTGTATTGGAAATAGTTTTAGTCGAATAAAATAATATTCACATCTAAATGCAAATTTGCGAGCTGCTAATAATGCGATTAAGGTTATAAATAGAAGAAGCTTATCGATAAACTATCTAGTTTTATAAACCACCCACTTATCTTGAACCAAACAGTTTTAACAGAAAGCAAACAATATTAAATTTTCCCATATTATAATGTATTAGATAATTTTGATTTAATTTGGATAAAGCTTCCTACTTTGTTTGCCTTACCTACGCCCTTAAAATAATAAAAAATTGACTTCCTTCGGAAAAAGGTAATTTTAGGCAAACACCCAGTGGGGACATATGATTCATTCCGTATCCATAATTTAGAAGTGAACATATTTTTGTTTCCTACATTAACAGTCCATTATAAAATCTGCAAGTTTAACGCCCTAACAAGAAAACTTGCATTATTGAAACGCCTACAGAATTCCTCATTCATAAGATCACCTGTTTCAAAATTAACGACATTTAAGTATTTTTGAATATAAATATATATTGGAGAGGTAGTTGACTTATTGATAAAACATGAAAGTTCGTGGGGTTCATTATATCGGGTCAAGTTTTTAATATACGCACGTTATGTTTTACAGTAAACAATAGCTGATACCGCAATATAAAATATAACAAAACACAAAAATTGCACAATAGTTTGCAATGGTTGTTGCTGTTAAGGTCAATGTTTTTAAACCAAAGATCTAATAATACCAAACTTACCGGTTTCAGATCACAGTGAATGATGTTTTCCTTTTGTAGAAGTCGCAGACATCTCAATAAAGAATTGGCAAAACGTCTAATTAAATTTAAACTAAATCCTTGATAGTTATTTTTCTTGATAAGTTCGTAGAGATTAAGGCTGAAACGAAAATAATAAAATAATTATTGCCTAGCATTTGAATAAAACTGCTATTTCAAAAATAAAAACTTGATTAAGTAACACTGCGAAATAAAAATAAAATGTTTTCCCATTTTTCGAGACATCCAGCGAGCGATATTTAATTCTTCACTTGCATTATATCGACTTCCACTTTTGTGAAAATTACAATTTCGTATCTCCTATGTGGGTCACGGAAGCACTCTCAAAATACAATTTCAGAATAGAGAAAAACCTGGTAATGCTGCATTGCATTTTATTGCTATGAAAATTGATTATAGATATTTTAAGCTTACAGGTTTTAAACAAGAAAAAAACAACAACAGTTGTTTTTCCAAAATTTTAATCCAACTAAATTGCAACTTAAATTATTACTTTTCGTGCACATGTTACTTAAAAAAGCTTTTAATTGCAAAAGCAGTTAATTCGATTCAACAAAAACTTCAAATTACCTCATGAGTTCAAAACTTATGCACAGATGATTTCGAAAATAAAAGTAATCCAGCATATGGATTACGTTGTGACTTCCGTCTTTATCTCTTTTTCGTATGTGGTCCAAGATTCTGACTTCGACTAAAGCTTGATGATGAAATCTCTTTTTATTTCGTATTATTTTAATTGCTACGTATTTATTGGTCATATGGTCCAAAGCTCGAATCACCTGACCAAAGCTTCCTTTTCCTATTACTTCCAAAATTTCGTATCGATAACTGATGTGGTCGTGCACAACCTACGCAAATAAATAAATAAATTATTATGCACTTCATCGCTAAAAATCACAATTTCCTTTGTTTGATTTATGAACTCAAATATTATTTCTTCCATAAATTTTATTAATTTAATTTATCAAAACGTGATTAATTACATTCACCGAAAAGTAATTCTATAAAATGTAATCAATTACATCGGCGGATTGTAATTAATGGAACTGTGCAGGTATAAAGCGTTAATTAAGCAAAGTTATCGCTATTTTTCCAAAACGTAAAGTTTAAAATTTACGAGTTTTTCAAGCAAAGCCGAAAGTACGATAATTACGAATACCTTAAGTAATTTCTCAATTATAAACAACTTCCTTAAATTTAAAACGGCATAATATTATATTCTCGTTTACGCATGGCATGGCGATCTACAAGGTTTTGCCTTAAATAATTCGAAAAAATGTATTTCCTGTTCTTGTGAATGTCAGCACATCAACCACGATTGCTAAAACTATTTAGCAGTTGCTAATACGATTTTAAAGTAAGAATTGAGATAAAATATTGCATGTAATAGTGCAGTAAATTGCGCAAAATTAAAAATAAGTATAAGTACCACTTGCATGTGGATAATTTAATTTCAATCTCAAAATCAATGGTTTATCAATTATTAGGCACTTTCAGTTTCTCATATAAAAAGTTAATAACAGAATGGTGTACGTCACTCTGTGCGTAAAATGGGAACCTACATTTTTTATTATTAATTATCAGGATAAATAAAATTGATGATTGTGAAAAAAACGCATTAAGCTTTTGGAAGTATTCCGTTCCTACGTAGGAAACCTACCTGCTATTGTCATACTTACAAAATGGAAATCAATAGAATTTATCAAACTAATAATTTCATGACCTTTAAGCGCAATAATAATATCTTATACAAGTCCAGCCACGTTCGCAAGGAAGCCGTGCCTTCGTATTTTTAAATTGCTTCTTCATCAGCAAAAATACAAAAACTGCCTCATTAAAATTTTCAAACTCTGTACTGCAAAAAATCCCAGCTGCACGCATAGTATGTATATTTTATACAATAAAAGGAAAAACTGGAATCGCCTGCACAAGTTTTATGTGTTTATAATTTACCTTGAAGAAATTTATCACGATTACGATTGCGTGTTTTCATGTTGTTTTTGAAAATTTGAAACAATACAAAACATCGTTTACAACATTAAGATTATCTAAGTTCTACTTGTACACCGTAATTGTCAAACCCATAATATCATCCTTAAATTGCGTGAAGACTTTGCTTTCATTTTGAGATTAAGATAATTCCGCAATTTTCCACGGATTTAAATATGAACATGAAATAATATTTTAATTACTTCCCAACAACTAATCCAAACTTCTGACGAGATTAAAGTTTGTGTATTAAATTTAGAAAATTATACTAATTCAACATTGCTGTTTACTCTCCGCCGATTACTAAACAAATTTAGATAACAGATTAGTAGATAATATTTGTGTGCATTAGATAAAAACGAAATATATTTTCCACCAGTATTTAAATAAGTTTTAATTTTTAATATCGATTTGGAGGAGAAAAACTAATTATTTTTAATTATAAAAGTTTAAAAACGCCTCTTTTCGATCTAGTTGCACATATAGCTATTATTTAATAGAATATTGCACTACCGCACTGTAATGTTGTTGAAATCTGCTCGTTTGTTAGGAAAATTTGGACAAATTAATTTCGAGTGTTTTATTATACCGTAATTGTTCTACCGAAAGTGTGACGACTATTTATTATTTAATTAATTAATAAAATTTCGTTGAAAATTAAGGCAAGGGTAGTTTCATTATCTTGTCAACGGCTATTAATAACGTGGTTTATTTCCATATATTATTAAATTAATATCAAAAAATTTAATTATTTCTTTAATTTTTATTGAAATGTTTTAAAGCAAAATTTTGAAAACCTTAATGGGTTAATAAAACCAACATCAACACGTTAAAAGGGAACCAGAGTAGAATCACATGTTATTAATAAGGGGATATTGAAAATGTCAAACAAAATTGATCGTGCAAATTGCTTATAAATTATTTTGATGAATAAAACTGTGGATTTCAATTTTTCAACGTTATGAAAGCAAATCAAGTTGTATACATCAAATCGAATTATAAATTTATGTCTCGAATATTATGAAAGTTAAATTTATTCTAAATCAAGATTAATTCAATATAAAATTTCTTTTAAAGATCGACTTGTTTTTTTATTTGCTTTATATTTTGTAACTATGTAGTGCGCTTTCTTTATTTATTCAGGTTTGGTTTTGCATCCAAAACAATAAGTAATCCTCAGAAGCGAATACAATTTTTTACAATATTCCGCTTTACTTATCTAATAAATAAACATTAATTGCATCAAAAAGATAATGCATCGAGTCGACCAACTGTTCCTATAGTTTTGAACAGATTCCACTATTCACGAGAAAACCTTTGACGCTCATAAAAAATATAAATTGTAAATTTGTTACCCCGATCTCGCATTCTATCGTAAAGTCTTCTATAAAACTTGAAATTATTTCTCACTTTTTAAATCCCAACGCAAAAATGTCCGGTTTATGTCTTTAAGGTGTTATCGATTTTGTTTGCTAGTCTCTATCCTATAGCACATAAGTCGAAAAATATTACCAATATCGACTTCATTTGTGCACAGAAAAATCTAATAATACTTATAATAATAAATTTGATTTTAAAAAAGTTCATCAACTAATCGGAAAAAACATTATCCAACTATTTCCTGACCTAATTATTAAATAATATTCTGTCTGTTGCTATGATAGTTGTATACCATCATTGAGGACGGTTACGGTCTGGTGCTTAACTGCGTCGACTACCAAGCAGAGATCCCCTGGTTCAAGCCCGAGTAGAGCAAGAACTTTATTCTAACCGTTCTCCCTTGGTGGGCAATGGCAAACCACTGAGGAAACTTAGTTATAAAATTGTTTAAGATTTGTTATTTTTGACTTGTTACAGATACGTAATCTGGAAGTTTAATCTTTCCTTCAGTTAACTTTTTTGTGCAGGATATGCCTAGCCGGTACCCCTGCCTGGTATTGCCATCAGTAATAGTAGAGCAGGGTCACAGACATACCTAAGGTCAGTCTAGAAAGCTACCTTGGATGTAAAAAACAACAAGATTAATTGTAGCTTCAGTAGACTATCGAGGTTACTGTTGGTGAAAACACAGGTTCCATGCCTAATGTTAAAAGAAAAGAGTTTGTAGGAAACTAATCAAAATTTGTTTGAAATTGCGTCCACTAGTGCAGATAATAGTTAAGTTACTCAACTTAACGTCTCGTGACATTATCTCTACTCGCGATGAATGATCTTCTCGCTCCCTTGATATCTAATATACTATTAAATACGTATTGCAAAAAAGGTTATGTAATGCTGACGAATACGAAGGAAGCGGAATAGAAGTTTTTTAAATTTCTTTGCACTGATGTTCGCTTCGTAATTTTCCAGTTTAGTGAAATTGCAAAGAATGCTTCGAGATCCAGTACGTAACGAATGATAATAGCGAAAAAAGTACATGATATTTGAAATGACATGTACATATCGTAATATCGTAATGCCCAAGAGAGTCTGGGTAATTGGAACAGTAGACGATGTTGTCACGATACACCACACATACGCACACCTATCCAAGCGTATTTTGCACTACGAGATAACATAATTATACGAATGTGAATGGTGAGAGAGAGCACGTAAGAAGTCTTCAGTTTTGCAGTTGATTGATTACTATACCTTCCAATGCGGCATGGTTCAATTTATAGTGGTCATAATAATAATTGTATATTTTAGTATCAGTTACAAAAACATTATTGACAAGCATCCGATAAACAGTATGGATCAGATCAAATAGCATTACATAATGAAAATGTTGGTGTCTGGTGTGCAAATTGACAAAGTCTAATTAACAGTTCTTTGATATTTGATTGAACTCTAACACTAACGGTGAAATACAACGCCAACGCTGGCATTTTCCTATATTTTGTCGAGTCAAATTTATAATTTTCCAAGTTGTTTCAATTTTAGATTTTGATTATTTTACTACAAAGTAAATTTTTGCGTTAATGAAACGCCCTAACACGACATAATGAAACGTCTAATTTCGAGAATTGGCTGAAAAGTGAAAATGTAAGTTTAATTTTCTATTTTAATAGACAATCTCGACAAAATTTTCTATCGGTGTTTTCTATTTTAATAAGCAGTAAATTTTGTAATAGGAAGACAATCTAGCTCTAGATAAATAATTATTGCAAATTCTCCTCTTCTTTTTGCATTGGGAGTTCACTAGATAATTTTCCAGAAATTTGTATTTTTTTTATAGAAGTGTTAGTAGGTATTGTAGTTACAGTTTTATGATATTAGGAGTAATACTTACAATAAGTTAACCTTTGCGTTGTTTTATGATGTCACGAAGCAAAATTTAATCAAGCAATTTCATTTAATGACTGTTTTAGTCAAACAGTTGGAAATTGAAATCCTGGTGTTACATTTGTTCGCTTACTGTACTGATAGGCCAATACTTCAAGCCAGGTTAGCAGATTAGCACCCTACTAGATTAAATCATTAACTGTCAAGTGTAGAAATTAATAATGTGAATGAATAAAAATTAAATAAAAATTGTCGAATATGAAAATAATCTTGACAAGAAATTTTACATTTTATAAAAGTAAATGAATTTTTAAATGATATGCAAACCTGAAGTTTTCCGAACAATATCTAGTAATATTCATCAATATTTCTAAGAATTTTAATTCAAACCATTGGGTTCGAAAATAATTTTCTTTCGACGAATTAGGCGATTTAAATTTGATTGAAATTTTTTACTTTTCATTTAATGAAAAGAATACCTCCGCAAAAATGATCGACTTTGTTAGAGTTCTCATTTAAAAAAAGAAAATTAATTTTCGGTTATTACTGTATTACATCGGGGTGGAACGCACACAGACGGAAAAACTGAGAAAATAATTCAAACTAAAAAGTTTCCAATAATCCGAAATCTAGAATATAATATAGGTAATAAAAATCCCGTCACGGAGCTGAAAAAACGTAAAGATTTTGGAATTTATGTAACTTTTACACTTATATTATTTGATAACCTTGCTTTAATCATTCAACATTTTTATTTATTTATTTTAGCTATTACCTATTATATTTATTTAGTACAAAATTTTGAAAGTTTTGATAACAATCTCACTATAATGATAAAAATAATGTTTCCAAAGCAATAATTATTATGTTGCTTGATTATACCTGCTTCACCATTAATCACGATTAAAGCTTTTAAAATATTATATAACGCGTAATGATGAATTTTGAAAGTAATGAATACTCATTTGCTTCTTACCTTATTATAAGATCCACTATCGTCGTCGAAGCCTCCGTTTTGGGAACCACCATGTTCTCCGTGAATTTTGCAGGCATCTAAACCGAGGTACCATATTTTGGAATACTTTTCTATTTCGGTTCTTTCGTAATAGGTCAACCGGTTACCATGCAGTTTTAGAGCTTCTATAAAATTTTAGAGATTACAATTTGAATTAATTATCAAACGAAAACAAACCTGAAGGAGTTAGGGGTAAATTTAGATGTTTATTGTCTTCTCGATGATTATTATTGGATATTTGGTGAATGTCACATTTAACATTATTATTTATAGCAGGCAGTCCATCCCCTATAGGTGTGGTGGCACTTTTCCCTTGAATATGTAAATTCGATTTCAAAGACGATTTGCTGTTTTCTAATACTGGCAACTGCATGAATAAAAAAAAAGATTTAGAATAAATAGTTGATGAGGAAAATACCGATAAGTGATTTTAATAGACCTTTGCTTTTTAACATAAATCGGATTGAAAATCGTATCTAAGCAACATCGCGTTATAAACAGATAAAATTATACTAAAGGGTGGTTTCTGATTGTTATTGACGATGACACGGCGTTAACATGATGTCTACCATAAATCATACTAATAAAACATTCAAAATATTATATTTTATTTACATAATTTCCATATTTAATGCAAAAAAAATTGGAAATAAATTTGCGTTCCACTTACTTCCGAATTAATGAAAGAGGGTTTCGATGGTGTTATTCCAAATTTAGATGTAACTTTGACTAGTTTTCCAGTGGTTGCTGTTTGAGGTTTTGAGTTGTTGTATTTCGATAAAACATGCTTGTCGTGATGCGACGCTGGACTCTGAAAAAAATATGTGTAAATTACTTAAACATTCGTTCATAAAGCATTTAAACAACGAAGGGGGACAAACAAAGCGAATTTAAATTGTGGAACGACACATTTTTAACTTGCTGTAACACATTTGTGACTGGTAATGCAGTGAAAAATAACGAAAATCATTAATTTACTTTGTAAAAAAAGTTAAAAGCTCCAATTTTTGATTAAATTGTATTGATAAGTGTTATCAACATATTTAGCGAAATATATGTAGAATATCTACATAAAAAAATTTAATTTGCGTTTAGGTTTAACGATTTTTGTGATAAAACATGCAAAAAGCTAAAAATGTAATAATAACTTGAAGGATTGTAATCGATATTAACTGTGTGTGAATTGAAGTGTTTTCGAGTTACTTTACATTAATAGAGAAACTTGTTAGACATAGTGCGGTTATATGTGTAAATAGTAAAATAAAATAGCTTTCTCTAAGACATATCAGTCTGTATAACTTGTGCTTAAAATAAGCTGATTTAGTTCTGACACACATTTTTCAATAAAAAAAAATAAAATAGAACGTAGAAATTTATACAAACACTTGAACTAAACATTTTATCCGAGTGTTAGAAATTTGTTTTTAATTATTGGTAAAAATAAACTAGCATATTTCTAAACAATCAATAATAGTTAGTCCTATTCTTGACCGAAGTAGGCAAAGTTTAGGTGGAAAACTGTGACTCCGAAATAGTGTAATTATAGAAATTAAAAAAAATCTAGAGTGAATCTGTCGAGACAATTTTAAAAGTTTCAAATCTTTTAATTTGGTCTTTGGCTTAACAAGAACTGAAAAGCATTCGATTATTGGATTTCATAAAAAAATTTAGCCTTACCATCATAGTAGCGGTATTTTGTGATAATAGAACAATATTTCTAACTGAAATATTGTAACAATAATAATCAATGACACTTCTATTATTACTAACTGTAGGTAGTTTATTGTTTCAGGAATTGGATGGCCTGACTTGTTTATATGATTATTATAATAATAAACATTTCAACAGCGTAGTAATTGTTTTCCGTTATAACAACAATTACAAATTCTTAGTTAGCATTGCAAATAGCTTGAGTCTATGCTGCCTGAAAACCACTCTAATTGTCATTTATTCCATCAGTCCTGTCCCTAAACCAAAAAAAAGTCCATTGTGTATAAACAATTGGAAACTCGAAGAACCAATAGTCTTAGTAGGTATATTGAGCGGTGAACCGATATAGACAACTTCTAAAATTATTTGAATTGTAAAAGTGCAAAGGAAAAGCAGGTTTCATGTTTCTGAATTTCACCGACTTCGAAAAATTGGTTTCGTTAAGTGCTTTGAAAAGTTTTCTGACGTGGTCAAACTGTCGTTGCAAAATTCCATAATACCTCAATTCAATCAACAAAATTCAGTAATCACTTTTAGTCGTCTTTAAGTTAAGTTTCTGGTCGTCTTCCCTTGGATGGTCTTGGAACATATGCTAAAACTACAGGTTTACACAGGAAAAAACTATTTTTTTCAAACTACGTTCCCTCGATTGCCATTGCCATTTTTCCATTTCCTTCCGAAGAGCAAAGATCATCGACGGCCCTAATTCTGAATAAATCAGCTTCATTTTTAGGAATCCGAATGCTTTTCAATGATGTACTTAAGTGATTTATGAGAAATGATAGTTTTGTCAATTGCCAAAAATATTGGACTACTTCAGAAAAGCGGCAATTCGATTAATAGTGTTGACAGTACCAAAGTTAATTAGTGAATCAATTATAAAAAAACAGTTTAATTATAGTTTTACTTTCAGCAACAGTGTAAACCAAACTAGGACTTTAGCGCTGGCGGAGCCAAAGTATTTTATTGCCGCTCATCGCCAGAACTAAAGCTAAACAATTGCTTTCAAGAAAAAGTGAAACTTCAAGTTTGGCAATTGAATGACACCAACGCAAGTTTCTTAATGTCAGAAAATAAGAAATAGAAAGACCATTGCAACTTAGTCTTAAGAAAAATCAAAATTTAAACAGAAACAAAAGTTTTTTGTCATTTATGGTTCGTTTAATCTGTTAATTATTAAAAGATTGATTTAATATTTATTCCACGTGCTTGGAATTTTAAAAGGATATTTAAAGATAGAGAAATTTTTTTGAAAATAATTAAATGTAATTAAATATTATAACAAAACACGCAGTGATGATATTGCAAAATCGGGCTATTTCATAGTCTTTTCTTACTAATCGTCAATTAAAAATAACCAACAAAATTATGAAGTTTTTAATTAATTATTATTAATTAACTAAGGTACATGATTTTGTAACGTTACAGCTTTCCATGGAAAATTAAAAAAAGTTTCGTCAAGTTTGGATTATAAAAAATATTACATTTATATATTGACAGCCTTTGTCAAAAATTCTAAGTATTAATCTCGAACAGACTTTACAAAAAATTTGCAAGAAAAACTGTGACGTCAAATAATATCAAATAATAACGATGAGTGACGTCACAAAAGTTGTTTTGTATACTATAATTTAGTTTTCGCAAACAGATCTTTTCGACGGAAACTCTATGAATAAAAGTAATATACCAAAACTGTAGAAACCTCAATTCTGCGAAATTTATACTTTTTCCACTAAAAATAATGTTTGTGACGTTACATATCGGTGTATTGCCGCGCTATTGCGATTTCTAGGAAACTAAAGCTTAAAAATTTACAAAATTTACATAAGTAAATACAAATAACAATTTAACATTTCACAAAAACGTAAAAAGCAATAGTATACCTAGTTATATTAGGTTGATGGCAACTTATTTATTGAATCAAAAACTACGAAGTAGAACAACCGCAAGGACCAGGAAATCGAGACGACCATAAGGCCGTCTGATCTTCCTGTTAAGTATACCTAAACTTAAAGATTCTTTAATGAGTTCTTTCTTCTTAGTTAAACAGTATTGATTTTGAGTTTTCTTCACATTAGTCTACATGAATGAAAATATTCTTTATTTATTTTATGTTATGCATCCATAATTTCTATTCTACTAATATGCAATTATATTTATGCGATGTGAATAGTGCACAAAGTGAACTTATTTGATATTTTACTAGAAAAACCCGGTTTTCTTTTGTCACAGTCTGAACCAACTCATCTTCTTGTACTCTTTTCACTCGCGCTAAGTTGTTTCTTCGATTTCACATATAAATTTTAATGCTATTGATAAATATCTAGATATATTTTATTCTACTTAGTTTGATTTTTGTTTTTTATTTTCTCAAACTCGGGTTTCCTTTGTATTGTTAATACTGTCCTTGTTGTTTCTATTCAGTTGTTTTTTTACGTCTGGTAGGTTTTGATGCATTACACTTTTTCAAATCCCAGTGCTTTGGTTTAGATTCCACGTTAATATATCTGGGAGGGAGTTTACGTTTATGTGGATGGAATAAACAATGCTTCGAATTGCGTGACTTAATTTATAGACTACCCCTTTGCTGTTTTGCCTATCTATTGAAAAATATTGTGCATGTTATAAACAAATTGTTGGATTCTAGAAGATAAAAATGACAATTTTAGTGTTATAATTCCAATTATGAAATTTCTTCACATAAATGTTGCAACGAATGACATCGTTTATTTCACAATATAAATATTTTCACTCTGTTTATTAATGCATCCATTAAAAATATTAATGGATATTAAAATACCGCATAATTGTTGAAAACGTGACTAAGAACCCAATAACGTAGGTATGTATATTTATTACAAAATTTAAAAAAATAAAAACAATTACTCATGTTTTCCCCTTGGTGTTAACTTTTTACCAATTGGCCGCACCTGGCTCAGACCAAATAATTACTAGATTGCATTTTTGGATTTTGGTTATTTAAATGAGAAGAATATTTGTTTCTTATACTTACTACAAGCAATTTGCTGCCCAAAAGTTATAATGGTCTAATTAGTGATTACGAAACTAGTTCAAACTCTAGTTATACGTAAATCGTAAAAAAGAAAGAACATAATATCTTTCGACAAAGTACGGCAATTTATAACAACTGCTTTTAAAACACTTCCTAAAGGGACTAAAGTTATGTTAGTTATACATGAAAACTTCGTGAGAGATTTTTTGTTGTGACTAAACTCAGTTTTTATGCAATTTTTTTTGTCTATATTTTGACTAGATCCATTATGAACTAGTGAGCAAAAGACAAATTGCTCCATGACGCGTATGCAAATCTAAGCTTCTCAATGTAATTGGCTCTACTTAATGCAATCAGTACCCATGTCTGTTGCGACAACGGAAGAAATATATGTAGTATAATATTTTGTAGCTTAAATAATTTGTTATTATTATTTTGAAATACCTTTATAAATGATGCAAATATAAAACAAATTTCAACTCTGTTTGCTCATAATTTCAATATTATCTTGTTCAAATGTTTACAACATTTTTAAACGGCAAAGCTCTACCCGAAATTAAAACTTTATTAAAACGTATTTCAGAAGATTATGTAGAAGCTTTTATGGAAAAAAATGTTTAATCTTTCTCTCTTATATTACAGATCGCAATTTATTAATGCGATGTGAAAATCTATTTATAAGTTAACACATTAAGCTGCACACAAAGAATTTTTGTTGAAATTAACAACAATTAAGAGTTTAATTTTAAAACTTGTGCGGTTAAGTAAAAACACAAAGAGGTCACGTTATGCACATTGTTGAGTGAGCTTTAACAGCAATACGCAATTTTAATTGATTTTAGCAACTGCAATTTGTTAAGATCTGGAAAAGTTCCGCAGAATCGTGACTTGTTTTTGTCTGAAAACCTGAAGTAAGTTTAAATCATTAGTTGAAAACCTTCCAAAATCTACTAAAATCATAACATCATCATTAAGCTACTAAAATATTAAAAAATCTGTGGCAGAAAGTCAGACCATTAAAAATCGGGGTATAGGCAGCTGTTTATAATTTTTATGTTCGGAAAAGAAGCAAAGGCTATAATTATTATTGAGCCAAGAAGTGGTAATAAAGCTATAAAAAAAGATTTATTGATATAGAAAAGAAGAAATGCAACAAGTTAGTGCACACGCATACAAGAGATAATGTGAGAGAGATAAAAGCGTACGCACATTCAAGATCAAAATTTACTACATCTAAATTGTAAAAATGCTAACAATGCTTGAGAATACCGGATTATCTGCTCTTGTCCAACCCATCTTCCGCGGGCCGCGGTGGCTAGGATAAGTGTAGTAGGCACACATCAAGCCCCATGGGCCGCGTGAGGGCCCGGGCCCATGCCACAAACTCCTCTAAGAAGTAATACCGGGACTCGTCGGAGATGAGGTCGCGTACTAATGCCGCTGCTGGAGCTTTCGTTCTTTTTCGATCAATACTACATCAGAACAGCGCATGGCATAAACAGCAACGTACTAAAAATATTTGAGATCAACTCTGATAAAAGCACTTTATCCGCGAAGTAACAAATTTTAGGCAAAAATATAAAGAAAATATTTAATCCGCCATACAAAATCTGGTAATGTAGTTTTTTCGGAACAGCCTTCACTCAACTCTAAAAGGTTACTGAAATTTATGCAAAATACCGCCCTGCTAATAGTAGATCGCATGTGCATTAAAATGTCATCAAAACCGCCCTTTTATGCAATTATTGGAGGACATTAATATTGCATTTTTTTAACATGCAAAGTTAATGTATACACCCAGACAAAAATTTAAAATAAAATATGTGGTTTTTAAATTTTTACCGCAACAAATTAAAATTCCGAATTTATAAATACAGACACGTCCCAATTGTTAACAACTAGAAAACGCGAAAATATAAAATTATTCTTTACGTAATTTAATTTATACCTACGTAGGTATTCACTATTTAACCATTAATTAAGCATAAGTTAAAATAAAAATTTTTTTTTGTTCATCCTACTTGGGACAAACTTTTTCGACACACTGTATGACACTTACAGACAGCTAGGTGGGTACTTTGAGAAAATAATTAAATACTCGTTAAAAAATCTCAAAAGTAGGTGCACACATAAAAACCAAATTTCTAGTCGATAAATTAAGAAATATGTATCATCATCGATCTTATCAACGTTATAAGCGCAAAATATGGTGGAAACCAGTTATTTGGATTCGATTAACGAAATGCTTTATATGGCTTTGGAAAAAGGGTTCAAGGCTATACGAATAATTTATACAAATTTAAATTAAATTTCGCTAATCAAAACTATCAAGAGAAAGTGCTATGACCAACAGGTATTCTAATTAGCATATTCGTTGATAGCGAAAATAGCTGGAAATTAAACGCTCTTCCGTTAATTTTATCAGATGATTGTTACTTCTGTAAAACCCTCAATTTATTATGACGTCGTGATTTAATTTAATTCTTCTAGAAACGATGAAACACCTTATTGATTATAGTTAATTAAAAATTACGAAAATTGAGTCCGTATCGAGAATACTATATGACTCAAACCTCGCTACGTTATGCTAATTCAATTAAGCAGTTTCGCAATTGGAATTTCTTTCTATCAATGATCGGATTTTTCGGTTTAAAGAAATACCAAAATAAAAACGGGTAAATAAAATACCTAATCTGCTGGAATGTGGAAAGCTGTGTGAGTAAATTTCCGGCTTACTAAAACATCAATTTGGACCTAATAGTTTTTTCTATAAATCTAAATCTAAAAAAATATTTTTACTATAAAATACTGATAGCACTCAAAAAATGTGTAAAAGCTCCACTGTGAGTGGATGCTTTAAGGATTTTATGGTTTTTATTAAAACTCCATTTAAACAAAGAATATGAAACATTATAATCTTAAACTACTTGTAAGTTTGCATAACAAAGCAGTAGTTTAATGTGGTTGTCGATGTAAATGTGACGTTATCGATAACAATATATAAAGCAAAACAAATTCCCCGGTAGATAAAAATAAATAAATATTTTACGAAACGCATTATAAATTATTTATCGCAGAATAATGACTTATCGTGACCGCCGGTTTAAATTCGTGTGAAAAGCTTGCATTTGAACAAGGCGAATCAAAATACAATTTTAAATGAATACATTTTCTGTCAAATATTTACATAAAATTTGTTTATCTTGAATGTAATTGTTAGAGCTTGTAAAAATTATTTACTTTAAAATTAAATTAAAATAAAAATAAATAAGTTATTTTAAAATTTTTTTTACTGATGTGCAATTGTCACCACCACACATGGAAAGCCGTCAGCGATAACCCTACTATGTTATTAGTTTTACCATAATTTCATTATTCGGTTTTAAAGACGACCGGTGAAATGCAATAATTAATTTTTTCGTTGTAAGAAAAATAAAAAAATTATTCGGAGCAAACAATCGTTTGGTGGCTCATTAGTTAAATCTGCATACCAATCATGAAAAATCAAAAATTTGCTCTTATTATTTCCTTGCAAAAAATGAAGTATTGTAATCCCGACTTTTTATAAACCAGAATAAAAGGGATATATTTTATAACTAAGCTTTATTATTTTAAAAACATTTTATGTTTTTATAATTAAATTTATTAAATTTAACTGTGCGGATTAAAAAGTTTAAAGAAGGACAAATTAAGTGAAAAATTAGTCAACTAGTAAAGGAAAACGAAAGAAAGCGAAAAAGGCAAAGCAACAAAATTTGATTAATAATATAATAATTAATTATTATGATAAAGTCGGAAAATTTGTGGAATAATTAATAAGTAACACAATTTAAAAAAAAAACCTTATAGAATTAGAAATAGTATTTCAGCGGCATTACATGATATTTTGAAATTGATTGATTGATCCGATTGACATAAAAACTGAAGAGAGTGGTTCAACGAATTTCAGACATTTCAAAAAAGAAATTGGATAAAATCGATTATTTTAACTTTGTAGACTAAAACCTCTACGTAAATGATTCATCTATATTTCAGTATTTGCAAAAACCTTTTTAAATTTTAAGTAACCTTTCCGGGTCTGAAAGGCTATTTATAAATTTAGCAAAAATAACTTAACTGAAATGTTAAAAAAATAAATTACTTTTAAGTGTAAATATGCAAGTTTTATCCAAAACGTAATTAATTTGAGGCAGTCGAAAAAAAAGATCAATTGAAACAAAGGAAGATATGAATGAAAGAATAGGTGGGTGTTTCCGGAACTGTGAAATTAATGAACATTGAAATCTCATTTTATTCATATCTTTAATCTCTAATTGTATTCTGGCCAAAATTTTTATGCAGATAAACTTACATTATATTAATTTAATTATTTCAAATTTTATGGTTTTTTCAATCTGTAATAGAACCTCAGTATAATAATTTTGAGATAAAATACCATTCAAGTGGAAATCACCAGTACTTCCCATTATACAAAACCACAATATTTTCCTGATTTCTAGTATAAAATTTTCTGTATAAAATATTGATTATTTATAATAAAAATTCATTTATGGCAATAAAGAATAACAATAAAACGACAGTTCAATTAGATACGGAATTAAAAAATTACAGGTAGAATAATTAGCAATATAAATTACCGTAAACACGTCAAGTGAAATCTAAGCTAGGTAAACTATTAATCAAATTTGCTCGAGGTATTAAGTACATCTACATTTTAAAATAAAATTATAAGTGCACCAAATTTATTGCTATTTAGAGAACGTTGATTTTATATTGTAAGATAATTTATCGGAAAATAGAAAATACCAGCTAAAAGTATGAATTTTTGGTTACCAAAAATGCTTATTTAATTATAGGTAGGATATGCTGACATACATATAATTCGTTTTTCGCTGAGCGGTTTTACATTTAAAGGAAACGTGAGAGGAGTTAAAAGCTCAAAATATGAAAAAAGAAAAACCCATTAAATTTCAGTAGTTCCATCAAAATTTTAAAGAATTTTATAGCATATGTATCTGCATTACGCAGACAATTTTCTATGATGCATATATGTAAAAAGACGAAGACGTCATTCACATATAATATATTGTACATCTGGTTATGAAGGTTTCGATATACATTTTATAAATATTAAAGTCTAATATAGGTAAAGTAGTCAAACAATATTTTTTTAAATCAATAACTATGCGTAATGTATTATTTCATAATAACCGCCTGTTGCTATTGTAATCAATTCAACAGAAAATCAATGACAAAGTAAGTCAAAAGTTATGAATTTAATATTCGACAGGGTAAAGTTAAAAGTTAATGTTTCGCAATGCTGCTTAATGTTACATAAGAGTACAAATGGTTTAACATTTTCTATAAACGGACGTGTACGAGCGCATGAATGGATTAACGAAATTATCTCTGTCTCTCTCCTTTCTCTGCTATCTAAAGAAAGGAAAAACAACGGTAAGCGATTACGAATAAAATTACCATTGTTATTAAAACTCTCTTTTGCAAATTATAATTTATGAGGTGCAAAAATACTAAAATAAATTTCAGGAAATTTAAGTTTTAATTTAATCCAAGAATTTTGATGGCAGGCAGGTATATTAAATTTATAATCAGATGTTAAAAATTTAAATCTTTTTGTTTAATACGTGAGGGTATAATTTTTTATAAGTCCGACACTAAAACCACAGTATCAAAAACTAACCCAAACTAGCTTGGAGACCCGGATCAGGCTCTAAAATATTAATTATATTTTCAAAATAATGTAAACTGTGAAATCTAGCAGATTTAATTAAAATTTTATTTAGAAAAATGCGTATCAAGTAAACGTTACTAAAAATTTAATTTTAATTAAAAAATCATTATTGTTTTATGTGAAAATTTTCCAGAGTAAGCAAATGAAATTAGTTTAAAAGAGCATTTATAAACCACCCATCCTTATAAAGAAAAAAACGCCAACGTCTGTGATAAAATAAATTACTGTGGGTTTGAACGTTTATTTGTTCAAATGGCTTTAAAATTAACAGAAACGGGTGTAAAATCTTCCAATGTCGTAAGCGTAAATGAAGGACATAATATAATATAATTTGTTCGTAAAGTCAAATAATTATATTTTAAGGATTATCAAGGATTTACATCCATTGGTCGATAAACTTAAAGTAATGGCAAATAATGGTGAGACGTGGGAGCTTTTGTTAACATACAATTAAAAGCAAGTTGCACATTACGACATTAAATTGGTGCACATTTCCATAAGGTCAACATTTCATTAGGTAATTTAACCCAATATGAATTTTAATATATTCATGCATTACAATAATTAAAAATCAATGATTCAATAATTAAGTTTCTGTAATCCAACGCAATTCCTTATTAAGACTAAGATTTTATTTTATGGATTAGAACACCAATTTCGTATTAATTTAAACCAAATTAGTAAATAACCGTAAAATATAAATTTGGCGTCCAAAGTTATAATTATTATTGCAATCTAATAGGAACATCGTATCGGTCAAGTTCTTATAAAATAGTTAAACATTTTTATTGGAATACTGCAAAATATTTTATACCGAACACGGTATTCACCGGGCACTTTAATTACCGAAAGTTTCCTTTCCTGTTTTATGGTTTACTAAGAGAAAGGCCTTGTTAATATTTATGTTGTAATTAAATTATCTAAAGTTTACTAGAATAATTATTTTACCATTAACGGAAAGTTCAAGTTATTTTAGGAACACATCTTATACAAATAATTTAAAAAAAATTATTTTACGGTTAAGGGCAGACTTCCCAGCCAGCGTCTCTTCTAGTTTTCTTTTGTAAAAAACGTAAAAAATTAATCCGGGATCGGACTTCCTTCTAGAGAAATTTTAAACGTATTTCCGCAATAGTCATTGGTTTCTAGTTTTCGTAATTATGATAATAATTGAAATAATTAATAATAATTGCAATGAGTGAAGTTAAATATAAAGCGAAGATAGTTCTGTTGCAAGAAAGCAGAATTGTGTACAAGCTTATCTACTTTTGCTCAAAAAGTGAAACTGTACTATTTTAAAACAGATTAGGTAGTTATTTAGAAGATATATGAAGATAAAGAAATTAGGCATTGTTCCACTACTTAAATCTGAGAATTTAATAAACCCAGTATATGTATAACTGTTCTATCTGTTTCAGCTATCAGCTTACTTAATTTTTCTATTGAGTATTTCTCCAACCGAGAACGTTGGTTTTTGAATTAAAATAAATTATTCGATCCAGGAACATCCTACAGAATACATTATATGTACGAGTATTCTAAAATTCAGTTAATTCGACGTTAGTTCGACGACATTTTGACGTTGCATTAACGGTTTAATATGAGTGTGAATTTAAAACTTGCAATTTCGATATCCCCAGACACCCCGGTGCGTACTGCATCAAACCTATAATTATTGTATTCTGCTCTAAAAACGTTTTTATTAATTAAAACCAAACACCAGTAATTATGCTTAAGCAAAAAACTCCTAGGGTCAGTATTTCAGTCTCAGCTTAAACCCGAAATTAATTAAACTCCAGTTTTAAATCTATTGCGATTGCTTAAGGGATATCTTTATTTAAAGAATATTTCAGTGCTTATTACAGTTTACTAGAATTAATATTGCATT
Organism: Cantharis nigra; assembly: GCA_958510845.1. NCBI lineage: Eukaryota > Metazoa > Arthropoda > Insecta > Coleoptera > Cantharidae > Cantharis > Cantharis nigra. Next base: position 78,667,040 of record OY294028.1, read on the forward strand.
TGTAAATGTCAGACTTTGACGCTATTGCATTAATTTCATGTATGTTACCTAATATCGATATTATAACTGTTTGTAACATTTAATCGATCTTCTGCAAACAATATTGTATTTTATACTTTCACTATTTATGCTGGTAACATCTCTTTATAACATTTATAATCAATCAATAATAATTTATATTTTATGGAATAATCATTTTACAGTATCCTTTAAAAAAATTATCTTATAAAGATATAGGTATGTGAACTTTTTGTCCTTCATTCAAATGTTGCTTTTAAGCAATACGATTGGTAAAAATAAATTAAAAATAGAAAAAACTTTGTTGCTTAACAATAAAACAATATTTGCAACTTCATGAATATTTTATCAACACTACTGAATAATGCTCACCAGAATAGCTTGAATGAAAGGGGAAAATTTTTTTGCTGCAATTCAAGAACCGATTATCTAAAATCTTAATAATACCTATAAGATATATTGCCTTTGTGTTGCTAAAAATGAAAGTTTCAATTCTGCTTAAAATGCATATTTTTTGTGCATTTAGAATTGACCGCCCCAAGTTCCAAGTATACAATGATCTTGAATTTTTTTTATTCGGCGTATCTGATCAAACAGTCGACTAGACGGACGTATTTATTATATTAATATCATCTACATAATATTTTAAGACGGTCGAAGGTGTAGCCTAATAGCGATTAAATGTATGGCTGCTAAGGTCCAGAGTAGGTGCCTGGTTTGACTCCGGGCGAAATAAAACTTTTATCTCTCATTGCCTCCCTTCGGAAGGCAGCACTGAGGTGGATTTTCTATTCTATTTTTTTATTTACTGTTTTAACTTTTTGCTAATTCCTAGAAGAAGCCATTTAAAATTTGGTGTCAAATCACTCACAGAATTGACTAAAGGTATGGGCAAAAAACCCAATATGACAATACATAGATGACTTTTGCATTTGTTAAGTTCAACTACCTAACCGCTTATTAGTTTGACTCATCACAGTATAACCATGACCAAATTGTTTCAAAAATGCTTTTCTTCAAGTGCAGGTATTGTTTGAATATATTCAGACGCGAAAAATAATTTCTTTTTTTCTCAGCTGTAATCAGCTTTTTAGGCAGCTGTTTTAAATTAGCGTGTGAAATTTTATGTCAATCGGTGCATGCGTTTGTCTACAAGCGTGGACGATGATACCGGATACAGAGAACACATCCGGATGTTATTTCAAATAAGGTCTCAAACGATGCGTATGTGCTCATAGGGCATGAAAAAATACTAACTAAGATTTGTTTTTGGCTGGATAACAACGAATACTATCCTTCATTGATTAATGAGAAAGTAAAATTTATTATAGCTGCAATGAAAAACCTTAATAGCAATTAAGTGATTGATATGATGGATTATTGACACAGCTAATCAAGAGACAAACAATAGTTTTATAGTAATTGATGACAGAGAAATTTTTAAAACATAATTGGTTAATGGTTAATATTCTTTACGATAACGAAAGACAATAAAGGTCAATGTTCATTGGGTCGGTGCATATTGATGCAATTTAAATCCATCTTTATTTAAATTAGTCTTATCACTTCTACTATACAATTTTAGTTCTTTTACCACCAGTACTTAAATTTTAATGATAGATCATGGCTCTGCAATTAACGTACATTGTATTCAATTTAGAACAAAAGTATTTCAAGATGTTGCAACGCAAAAAATAAAAGAAACACAAGCGTAGAGGCAAGAGGGGGGGGGGTGAATAATAAAATACGCATGTTTGCAGCATGAGATCAATCTTGCATATTATAATAATATGTTTGCCAAAACGGAAGCTTTCGATGTGTTCGACAAAACAAAGTTTGATCTACCGCTAAAACTTCAAACAATCAAATTAAAATTTTAAATTCTAAGAAAGAAAGTTCACTAATCTGTAACTTTTGGGATACGCCTTTGCAAAGTTTCTCCTATATCATTATTTTAATCAACGATTATTAACTAATGACGTGTTTACAAGTAATAATTACCTATTACTGCAGCTTTACTTAAACCCTATATTTGTTGTTAGGGTCAAGAAACTATGAAACGTATGCGTCGATTCAAATTTTAAACTATGTCCGGAACTGCGTGTCTACTCATTGAACTAATTTCAAGTGCATTGCATTACAATAAATTGATTCGATGTATTTTCATCAGAGCATAACTCAAAATTTTTCCGCAACCATTTGAATATTTATAATAAAAATCAACGAATCACGTATTTGGACTGAGCAGGTCATTCACATTAATTTCAAACTATAAATTGCACAATTACATAAATTTATTGCACGGTTTCTTGCAAAAAGGTTTTACTTTACTGCTTTTAATTGATTTCCCAAAAGAAAATATTTAGTAGTTCTGTTTTGGTCATTTTTGAAATTTATGGCAAAACATCTATTGTGTGTATTTACCTACTTTGGGTACCGCTAATCCAAATTTTGCACTAGGGAAAAACACCATTTTGCTTTGTGTTTTTAGTTCCGATCGAGTTTTATTTGTTGTGGACTTATAAATTTTTTATCTTATCTATAAATCGATAGTTTCAAGGTAAATACATAATTAAACTGTTTATATTTGAATTAAAAGCACAGTCGAAGAATGTGGTAGTTTAGAAATTGATTTAACTTGGTATGTTTATTTTAAACGAAATGCAAAAGTGAGTAATTTATTATGAATTCGTTTAAAAAGTTTGAGCATTTTAATTTCTGAGAGTTATTTTTATATCTACAATAACCGTCTTCTTCAATATAAGTCTGCTTCCCATTGTCTCGTTAATCTATTCATATTTATTTAAATCGTTATTTGGTATTCTATACAACATCTTGTATGACAAGATTCTCAGAGAAGTTAATCGGATGTTAGACAAACACGAAATTGAACAAAGAATCTCTACACTTTTACTTAATTCAATTTTCATTAATGAGAAAAATTACCTTTTCGTGCGGTTCATTTCGTAAAACGTTAAGTTAAAAAAGCTTTCCCGTGCACGCAAATTAGATAAATTTGGTTTTAACAATTGATACATCGAAAGTCAAAAAGTTTGTTGAAAACTTTTTTCGCTTTCATAATTAACCGATACCGAACACTGAAATTTAATATTTTGCAACCACCAATAAGTTTTCCTTAATTAACCGAAATCGATAGATGTGTTAAGCGTGAAAAATTGTTGGGCTTTAAGGCAAAAAATGTTCTCTAAACGCAAATTAAAAATTTTTTAAATTTGATTTAAGAAAAAAATAGTAAAACTTACCTCAAACATCAGCATTTTGAACTATTTGTTGGTCACATAAAAAACTTAAAAACAAAATTTTATCACTAACAAGACCGCGACAATTTCTAACAGAAATTGCTACCGATACTAACTAATTTTCTACTACTGTTTATAAAATAGCGTAGTTTCGAGTTCACGAGGAGTCGTCGATCGCGTCACACTCGTTTACAAAGCTTCAACTTGTAAAGTGATACTGGATTATTGTTGTGCGGTTATCGAGGAGGCGTTGTACGAGTTGACGGGACTGGAAATTATTCAAAATGTCGTCATCAAAGTTTACGTAGAAACTTTTGAGATTTTTTTATATTTCCAAATCTAATTGTACCTGGCAATACCTATGTAGATTCACTGATAAGTCGGGAAAACCTCTAACACTTTCAATCTTCCAACTTCAAAAATTTAATTATTGTTAAAGAAAGACGTGGTGTCAGGATGAATTTAACTAAGTTAATTAAAATTGCATTTTAATTTTAAAATTACATAGTATATTTTAAAACTTGGTGATCGTTAAAGAACTTTTGAAGCTTTTACAATGCAGCGTAAAATAGTTTTTCTTTTCAAAAGATACATCAACATTTGACATAAATGCTGTCTTCCAAAAGCTTTCAATCTTTGTCATATCAAAGAACTAAACTTTCAACTTTATTTTTCAAACAGTATAAAAGTGCACCATTATCATTATATAGATAGATATTTTGAAAGATAATATTTATTCCAATAATACAATTGAAAATCTGAAAAATACAATTAAAAATAATTATTGGAGATGAAAGAATGGAATTTACAGTTTAACGTGAATTCCCACATTGAATTTGTGGAAAATCTACTACACCATGATTTAAACCCGAAAAAGATTATGTATTATTTATTTCGATATATTTTTCTTGTAAGCTTAACTTAAAATAAAAACTTAAACTCAATTAAAACAATTACCAAAATATTACAAATTCAATTTTCAGACCCTTTGACAAAACTAAAGCTTTTATAATTTTTTATCAAGCTAGGATAGGCCCACAAAAAAAACTTGTCTTCATATTACCAAGAATTATTTTGAATTCAAGTAAGAATGAGAATTCATCTCTATCTATACAAATCTGCAACAGAACTAGTGGGACGAGGCTGTAAAATGTTTTTGAGATTATTCAGGACCAAATAATAATATCTTAACTAGGATCAGATTACCCCTACATTAAAAATTAAAACAACCAGTTTTCGAATTTTATAAATTACTTTTCTACGACCTTGGAGAATCAGGGTTATAATTATCATTATAAAATTAATAATTACTTGAACAATTCAAAATAACCCAATTTAATTTAAATTTATTGGTATTTTTTCCCCAAGGCAATTCATAAATTTTAAATAACCTGATTTTATTTTTGTGTTTTAACAATAATAGAAGATCAAAATTACCCACTTATCATGGGACGAGGTTTGCATCTCAATTCTCTAACTGGCAATTGTTGGAATTCAAGGTTTTTTGGGTTCTGTACCTTGAAGTCCACCTAAAAGAATTGTATCGAATCACTTAAGAATTGCGTAATCCTAACCATAGAACAAATAAATTTGAGAACAGACAAAAATACAAGCTGAGGCTCCAGATCTTAAAGATTAAGTTGCATAACTGTCATATTATGTCTTTCTATGTCCTTTTATTATGTAATTATTGTAAGCAATATAAGCAACATTTTATTACTTACATTGATTGAAGCATCTCTATATGGTTTCAAATTATTGAATGCTTATAAAAGCAAATCAATGAGATTTGAGTGTAATTAACAACTTGGGGATTCCTTTATGTATCAGATTAATAGCATTAACAAACTACTAGATCAGACAATATTTCAAATTATATTGCCTTTTTCTTTATTTTTAGACACATAATGACGATTAATGTAATCGAGTAACATTACTTTACTTTTATAACAATTTTATAGTTTACATTGTGCTTGCGTGTGGGTGTAGGTCCCTCAAGAGATCGATTTAATTTGGTAATTTATTGTAATATCATGAAATTGCTGGGATTCATTTAACAGAATTTTATATAATCTCCAATCAAACCAAAACGTACATTTGTACATCGGATATTAAATTTTTTTATAACTTTCTAAATATCATTTAGATTTTAATAAAAGTAATCTTGTTTATTACAAAAAATAGATTAAATCCAAAATACCGGTAAATATCAAAATTTTTGTATTTTCAGAGTACATTAACTTAGAATAAATATCGGGTTCCGTCAGTTATTTTTAGTTTCTACCTCTAAATAGATTATTAAGCAGGTACATAGGGTTTCCTTTCCCTATATTGATTTTTCTTTAAGTTTTAAATGACGCAGAATATAAAATCTGAAAATACTTCAACCATATTTTATATGCTACTCATGCTGTTGCTAAGAGTTTACCGATTAGAAAAATTGATTCCATTCAACCTGAAACTTTTTCCTACCTTTCATTTCTGCGCTCTTAATTAAGAGGGTAGAAAATAATACAAAACCCTGTAATAATAGCAGGAGAATATAATTATCCAATTAATTTTGATAAATTGAACGAAGCATTATATTGGAACTCGTACAGAAAAGGATATTTTCCAAGCTTCTCCTAATACGAGAAAGCAAAACATTACAGTTTTATCAAAATTAGACTAGTAATATAACTTTTATTTGACCCGACTTGTAAAGTGTTCATTACATGATCAGCTCAATGACCAAATGGTAAAAACTGTTTAAAAAAAAGTTTTTTTTAAATTTTTACTTATTTCTTATTTCTTATTATAGAAAGCGACTAACCGCAGTTAAAGTCGAATACGCTGCTGTGATCTAAAGTCCAAGATAAATCTGTGGGCTGTAGGGAAAGTACCGGGAAGCCACCCCATTTAAATTTCCTAGTACGTCATTTTGGCTTTAGCCAAGTTTGATCACCAACGCCCATTGAAAGCATGGCATACTTAAGAAGAAGATTTTAGAATAAAACCAAGCAAATGTTAATGTTCTTCCTGAGTTGATGATTGTCACCATCAACTATTCAAAACAAGATTACAGGCACTTCCCAATTCTGTTTAAGCATCCCTGGGATGTAACTGCTAAAACTTTTCTCTAAAGAGAAATAGGCTGTTGGTTCAGGAGTGGACTGAAGGGCCGATGATGATCATGACTCAGTAATGGGTAATTCTTGAGTAATGTTAATTAATCTTAAAAATACAAATTATACGTGATGTGTAATGATTCTTACATTAGTAACCATTGACATAAAGCTTGTGAATGAAATTAAACGATCTTAGAAGTGAATGTATCAGAATTCTCATTACTAATCTTAGAAGAAGGAATTTCTGTACATAGATAAATTATTAACCGGCGTAAATCTTAACGTGATAATTAAACTTTTAAGATAAGTGCTATTTTAAGTTTATCTTATAAAATTATTATGATAACAATTAATAATTAATTATTTAAATAGTCAGAGTCTTAAAACCGTACCTATAAGGAATATAATATTTTCGTCATATTATTCTGCAGATATAAATTATAATAATTGGATTTTGTGTTTTGTAAAATTCTGCTTTATTTCATGTAATACAATATTCTTCTAACTGATAGCAAAGCAATTTGCTTCAAATTTGGTCACAAATTCTTCACAGAAAATAATTTGTATAGTTTCTAATAAATACATATTATTATATTTAAAATAAATCATACATTTAGTATAAAAAAAATTTCAATATTTCAAGAATTAAAAGTTTTCTATTTCTAAAACTACTTCTATGGCTTAAGTAACCCAATTATTATTTGATTACAAAAAGTATTTGTAAATACCGTGTAAGCTTTTATATTATATTTGCTTTATTAAATACACAAAGCGGAGTGTGTTAATTGATATCTAAATAATTCGTAGATTAGAAGTAAAGGTATTTATTAGTTATCACAACCGTTAATAAACTCTAAAATTTTTTAAATTATTTTTTGCACGTAACAACTAGATCACCAAGATTATTTATCAATACCACGAAAGTGGTGCGGATTTACATAATATAACTTACACTTTTTCAGCTGCATTACTGCTTTACTAAGCATTTTTCGGAAAAGTATTGACAATGAGAGATTGTACAGACAGAAATTTCCGTATTCCCCAGACACTAGGTGAGATAGAAGACTACTCATCTATGCTGTCCTACTACATTTAAAAACGCACTGCTGCATCTATTTACGTCGAGCACACGTACCGTCAATATAGTGAGTTATTCTCCAACTTTTATGTAAAACATCAATTTTACATATCTTTATAATATCTTTTGGGGAGATTTTGTCATCTTGTCCCATCGCAAAGTATCAACTAAAAATATTAAAAATAAAAGCACCGGAAGATAACAAAAATATTCTATCTATATGTACCTAGAATCAATCATGATTTGCAGATGTTCATGATTCAGTCTGCGCCAAATTATAACTTAAAAGGTAGTACTATCGATAAACTGCCATAAGTTTTATAATCAATTTTTCACTGGTTCAAAGATAGTTACAAAAGCAAAAAAAGATTCTATCCATAACATTCTAGATTTCCTCAAATTTCTCTTTAGTTTTGCATATAACAATTTCTCCATCATTTTTCCAGTTATTAGTAAAAACCAATTGGGAAAAAAAAGAAAATCCATAAGAAGGTCACTAATTTTACAATTAGGAAATGTGGAAAATGAGAGGAAATAGGAAATTCTAGAAAATCTTAGAAAAATATCCAAAACATCTTGTGAAGTGGGGAATCATAGAGAATTCTAATATATTTTAAGAAATTTAAAAAATCTCAGAAAATTGAAAAATAAAAGAAATTAACTATATATTTTTTTAAATATCTAATAAAATTAAATAAGGGGGGGGGGGATAGTTACTCGTCTCTATATTCTCTCTTGTTTGGAAGGAAGTCTTCGGAAATCACTGGAATTGCATGGAAATCGTCAGAATTTCAAATCCTGTATACACATTTTTTTGTCTTTTATAAAAGTAGGGCCCCCGTTAACAACTTCGCACACGAGTCCTTCACCTGCTTGTTACACCACTGGGTTGCCACTTGGATGAAGTTGGAGTTGTTTTGCTTTTTAAGTTTTTGCCAATGATATCTGTTACTATGGTTTTAGGAAGTCAGATGTCATATGGCCGAATTATTTAGACAATAGTTAGATTTAAATAAATTGAGTGGCTGTCTTTATACCTATATTCTTTTTACAGAAAGACATCTAGCACTCAATCTATTTTGGCTCATACTTTCAAAGAAAGTTGGTCTATTGTTAAAGATTTAAGTGACAATTCCATATTTCTTACATTTTTGATTAATTTTTTTTTAGTTTGTAAATTTGCCAGTAGAATTGGTGGCAACAGGTCTGAATTTCTTAATAAAATTAAAACTAAATAATAACTGAAAATTTTAGATATGAAAAATGTTTCTTATTCGTGAGAATGCTTTGTTTTATTAATATGTTTATTAATTATTGGTCTAGCAAGGCGGTCGCCTAAAAACTGATATAAAAGAAAATCACTCAGTTCGTTGTTTAATAAAAAGGCGAAAAAAAATAAAACAGTTACACACAATAAACAAATGTAATAAAAAAATTGTGTATGCAACTATAATAACAAATAAAAACAATGAATACAGATTAAATTATTAACTACACCAAAATATCATAAAATTATAACTTCCTCCAAAACATAAATTGTAGTTTGGCATATCTTTTTTTAAATAATTTTTTTGTGTAAAAAATAATCATAACTGTCTTTTATCAGCTCTGACTTACAAAACTCATTTAAAAAAGTATAGTCTATCAGCTTTACCTGAGGTGTAATATTTCTAATGCAATTAGTAACTCGAACACAATCTAATAATCAACTATCCTTGTTAAGCATTCAAAACATGAGATTTGAAAATATTCTACCAATTTTTTATTTTATTTATTACTAGCTGGATACCCGGCTTCGCCCGGGGTCTCTTAAGAGGGCTACTTAAGAGCTTAAGTAGCTTAATTTTGTGAGATCTCACTTTCCTTTCAACTTTTTTAATATTTTCTTGCACTAAAACATTTTCCAAGTCCTACTGAGTATGTGTTCCAAATTTGGTTAAAATCGGTCGAAGGGTCTAGGAGTGTATAGCGAACCAACATACAAACAAACTCTTTTATATATATTAGAGATTAGAGATATTATTGTTACAAATAATATTGGACGATCACCGTAAATTTTTGTTTATTCTAACATAATAAATGTTATATTTAACAACAATAATCAAATACTATACCAAACTAATTAAATTATAATTTTAAAATTTAATTAAAAATATTAAAATAAAATTTATTTCAGATGTAAAATGACCGATTAGTTTTACATTTTCAGGTTAATTATTATTAACAACAAAATGTACATTTATTAAATAAGTTCACAGCAATGTTAAGAATTTTACGGTATTCGATGGTATTTGCACAATTTTCTAGAAATTTGTAGTACTTATACAAATACTAGTATTTTCTGGGTAACTAAATTTTCTTTTTGGTAAACCATAAACTATACATAACTGGGAAATTTTTACAGTTACTTTTACTTTTATTTATTATTAAAAATTCTTATTAACTAACTCTTATTTACCTATTTTCAAATTTTAAATTATAAACAACAATAATGATTTCCAATTTAGTTTTTTTTGTCAGTAAGTAATGTTTTCCGTTTTATACGTAATTTATACCAGTTTAAACAATAAATTGAATATAAAATTCCAACAATTTTCAGTAGTTTAGCAAACATGCCATGTAATTTACAATCGCGAGGTCGATGGATCAAATGCCGCAATAGAATTTTTATTCTTAAAATTAATTTAATAATTGAAATTATGTGAATTGATATCTACTTTACAATAATTCTTGACAACAATGCCCTAAAAGAATTCAAAATCTGCTGGAATAAATTTTAAAATTTTACATTATTTGTTCAATTTGTTGTATTATTATCATATTTTTTATAATAATTATACTATTATCAAAAATTGTCATGAAGTTTACTGAACCACGGACTCTTTGTAAACTTTTTTGCGTACAAATTATATTATGAACCCATTTAAATTTTTTCAAGTTCAATTTTGCTTTATTTGCTTTGATAGCATTGGTTAAGCGAAGTTCATAGCCTCTTCTTATAAGATGGAGACAGTTACATCATTAAGCGTCATTTTGGATAAAAATACAAAAGTTCTTAACTTTACATTTCTCTCCTTAGAAAATTTTCATACAATGAGTTCATATTACTATATTTATAATTTTTTTGTAGTAGGTATATTAATAAAGTAAAATTCAAATTTACTTTATAGAGTATTCGATTTTATGAAATATTTTACCCTACATTGATTTTTAATTGCTCTAATGACGACTTCCTACGCTAAATGATACTTATATAGAAAGAAACGTAATTAGGATATTAGAATATTGTAATAAAGGAATTAAAAGAAAGAAATGATATTGAAAATTGGTGAAGGTTAGAATTTACCCTCTTTAGGGCTTATTACATCCAGTAGAGCGCTGCAGTAGAGTGTAGTAGATTCTAAGAGCCAAAAAAAGTAAACTGTGTCTTGAGGTTTTGTCGAATACTCTTTAGTTTTTGAGTTACCAAGTTTTAAAAATAAAGTTGTTGTTTATTTTTTCCACTATTCAGTATTTTGTATAAAATATAATTAATAAAAATTTAATAAATTGATGATAATTATACTACCTACGTCTGAAAATGCGTAGCTAATAACGTGTTTTAAAATAAATTAAAAAAGCAGAATAAAATGTTAAAACATAGTTAATTAATTCAGATAATAAAGTCCATAATTTTCAAAACCATTAAGTTATATAAAAAAATTACTTATTATGGGAATTGAAACCAAACTATTACACTATCTCCACAAATTGTAGGAATTGATAACAGTAAAGTAGTTAAACCGGCACCTTTCGTTAAAAAATTTATAATAACTCAAAAGCTCTCATAAAGTAGCACCATAAAAAAATTAGGATATAGATTGTCGATATACTGGTTGTAGTAAGTCCTTTTAGTCAAACAACTTCTTAAATTTATTTAAGTATTTATTGTTAATGTTTTTAATTTTGTGAATTGATATTAAAAGTTGAACAATTTGAAGCTCATTGCGAACATCATCTTATAACATCTCTTATTTTAAATAATAGGTTGCATAAAAGCTTTAACTCCGTGTAAACGACAAGAACAGTGATAATTTGAGACGCAAAGACGCAGCAAAACTTTTCTGAATTACAAATTTTACTCAAGTTTGGCTTTAGCCAAGAACATGAACAGACGAAATACAGAAGACATAAGCTTTCATTTGTATTTGTATTTTTCATATCATATGTATTTGTTCATTGTGAATTCAGACCAAGTTATAAAAAATTATAATATTTACGTATATTTTTACTTTCGGAACTCCTTGTAAGGAAAGTATTGTAATCCGAAATTGAAAAAAAAATTGACCCCCCATTTTTTTAATCAAATTTTTATGTTTTGTGGTTCCCTTAAACCATTTCTATTATTTTTGAAAAATGTCTGTATGTGTGTATGTTGGTGAACACGATAGCAACCAAAAGAAGTAACGAAATCACTCAAAATTTTTAATTTAAGTTTTATCTGTTGTGGCACGAAGCCTATTAAAAATGAATGAAATTGTAAGGGGGGAACGGGGGGTTTACTTGAAGCGATAAAACATAATCCATCATAACTCCGAAACGCAATGAAATAGATAAAAGTTTATTCTGACAAAAATTATCCGTATAAAATTACCTACAACTTTTGTTCTATAAAATTTTTTCTAAAATAAAAAAAAATTAAAAATTAAAAAAATTTTTTTATAGAATTTCTAAATGGCTTATAAATAAGCAAATTTATTTTTACATAAAATTTTAATTATTTGTGATAAGTAGGTATATTTATTTTATTTATATTTTTGCTTTTGCTTATTATTTCGATTTTCTGAATGTTTTTGACGATTATTGCTGATGCTGATATAAGATTTGGTAATATAGTTTTTTCTATCCGAGGTGAATAGTTACTTTTAATATTCTGAAAGTTATGTGATGGCCACATCTGATTTTTTGATATCTAAGATCCGGTATATTATGTTAATAAAAATTATTAGTTTAATAATTTATAGCAATTTGTTTAGTAGTTGAGTAGGTACGTATTATTGAGATTGCACTGGAATTATTGCTATAACTTTTTATGTCGTATTTTGTAGTAATTATTTTTTATACGATACTATTTTATCGACCGATAAAAAATTTTCGATAAACTACAATTATACATACTTGTAAATACGTAAATTAAATAAAACTGTAAACATAATTTTAAAAGGATAATGCCGATAATGCTTGTTATAAAACTAACCAAACCTTAAAATATTGGGTTTGTTTACGTTGAAAAAAATATTATAAGAAAAAAAAAATTATAGAGGCCAATTAAATAATATATTATTAAAACTCACAATATGTTGTATCAACAAAGCGCATTCCATAGATATTCGAAGTCTTGAAATATAAATTATCCAATTTGTTAATTCTTTTAATATCACACTTATTATTTCGTCTAAATTAAAATTCATTTTCTAAATTTTGAACCACAATTTCAACTGCACATTACATATTTAAAACAGCAATTTGATTTGAGAATAACATTTAGTAAAATTATAGAGAATTAAAAATATATGATATCTTATCTGTTGCGTTAAAATAGCATTGCTTCAACTTATTGTTCGCATTCTTAGTTGATGTGCTGTGTAGAAGTGTTTGATAGCATTGAATTTTAAATGTAGTTTGGAAATATAATAGATGCCTATTTACACCAAAATTACACGGAAATTAAATTTTCTCAAGTATCTATCGTCTTATTATTTTTTGAAATAATTTTTTTTAAATAGGCAATATCTTATTTGTACAAAAGAACCAGTAATGCAGTGGCGACTCGTGGTAGGTACTTGTTAAATTTTGACAAACCAGTGAAGGAAAGTATAAGAAGTATAATATAAAAAGTGCAGGAAATCCACTTCTTTATTTTAAATGTCATGTAATTTGTCAAGTTTGGAAAAATGGGTCAAATAGAAGAAAGTAGAGTGAAGCCTTCAGAAGAACGTAATTGCTGCTAAAACCTATACAAATGCAGTGAAATGTTTTTCTTTTCAGAATACTGCTTCGAATAAACTTGGAAGTGCAATTTGTAGACATTTTTGTTGTTATATTATTAAGTCAAGTTTATAACATTTATACAACGCAGAAAATAAAAGTCAAGCATATGCATATATAAATGAAATATACTGCATGTGTTCACTTACAACATTAAAAATAAAAGACGACCCGGATGTTAAAGCTTGAGAACTTTTTCATTTAATGTTTCATGAAGTTCTCGATACAATTTCTTTTAGTAATGTAGAAATCATATTATTTCAGTTCATTATAAGTAGCGAATAACTGAAAAATTGCAAACAAAGTTTCTTGAGAAAACCATGTTAAACGATTAAGAAAACTTAGCAATTAATGAATGGATAATTAAATTGAATGACTGTAAACAGTTTCTATTTACTTTGAAATTGGTATTTGTCACGATTTATTAACATTTTACAGTAGTACTTATCTTCAGTACCACTCATTTATGGTGAGCAAATAACGCTATAGAGAAACTCGTAATTTTTATCATTAACATTGCCATATAATTATTATGCTATTGTATTGACATATCGCTCATCTCAATAAGAAACTGTGCATAGGAATTTCTATATGTATGCTTGGCGATACAAAAAATAAATTTTACTCTCCGGGCAAATATAAAATAAAATAACAGAAATAAAGAAATTTTATTATCGAAATTTATGTTTTAGTCAGTTTTGATGTTTCCATTGCTGTCTTTTTTTCTCTCCCTAGAGATATTGTTTAGTTTAACCTAAATGTTTAAATCATAAAATGCTGAGACCCGTCAGTATGTCTAAAAATTTACAGTTTCTTTACAAATCGAAAACGGCCATTGAAACTCTTCCAAAATTAACTCTTTGATCCGTGGTCAGCATGAAGATGACAAAACCGTTGTATCATGCATAATTATTGAGCATGAAAATATTTTTATTTTAACTGCTTTTTGAAAGAGCAAAGAAAATGTTAATCTGTATGAAAACTTTATATGCAAGGTCAAGAAGTGTGGACAACATTGTATTGATGCTGAAAAACATCACTTTTGTATTGATCGATTTGGGGTTAGGTCAAGAAACAACGAATCTCTTAAATCCTACTAACGAAAATGTTACTTTTATCTAGCCTTTTAGGATGTGTTGTATCATTATTAGTAGTATTACTGCACCAACTGGAATATATTGGAATCTTTGATTATTTGTTTATGCTGGTCCACTAATGCAGTTCCGAACTTTCAAGAACAATCACCAAAATACTGCGATTTTAGTCAAGCTAAATCTCAAATTTAGATTCAGCGATGCTTTTTGCGTTATCAAACAATGGATTAAATTTTCCTTTTCCTACTGAGGGTTATTGCTCAACTGAAAGAACTTGTTTACGATTAGATGCTGAATACATCCGCATAATTACCCGATACCATAGAAAACATCGTCAGGATCAATTTTGAAGTTTTAAGAACTGTAGCAATTTTCTTGTAGTCAAAAGCTAAAAAGAAACACTACAATTAATTAGTTTTCGAATAATTACATAATATTTTAAAACTTGTCTGTTTCCGCCCGCATAACACTCCAGTTGTAAGCAAAATGAGGCGGTCGTATTAAATCACTAATTACAAAAATACATAATTGTTATTGCCAACTCTGCATAAAATTTTTAATATGCTTCTTACGATATAAGTACCTACTTTACTCTCTCAGTTCATAGAGTAAAGTTGAAGGTTTAAAATTTGATCAATTTTGATTGATTGCGAAATTAATTTAATTAAATAAGCAGACCACCATGCATATTATCCACAATATATAAATTTATTTGATCTGAAAGAGTAGAAGAATAATCTAATTATTATTAAAACATACGCACAAATCTTGGGTTTCTGTGGAACCGAGAGGCCTCAGACAGCGGAGGCTAGTCAGAGAAAGCAAGAAAAGCCATCACATGGACTGCAAGATTCTACTGTACTGCCGATGATCTAAACTCTAAAGATCATCTATTGATACGTGGTGTAAGTAGTGTAACTCGATATTAACCATATCAATATTTTAGAAAACCCAAAAAATGCACTCAACACTTTTCAGAACTAAAATGGGTTTTTTAAAATGGCATTCTATGGGTTTTCTAAAATATTGATATGGTTAAATTCTAAAAGGTACTTCAAAGGGATTTCTCATCATTAATCCGTAGTGACTATGCATCAACACAAACTCTTCAGATGAAAACACCAGACCGTCGGTGGTCTGAAGATATGGAAGAATATCCAAAATAACAGTAATTCCTATAACTTTCATTGCATACTACTAAATCATACTAGTAGTTTCTTGTTATTTCACGGTTGACTCACAGAAAGGAAACTTCGAGTTTGAATTTTATAGAATTTTGTGGCTCGACGCTTCAATGAGCCGGAAGAATCCATAATTTGTGGATTAAAGAACGCTTCTAAAAAACGTCAAGGTCAAGAAAAGATATTGTATGGAAAAAAATTGTCATTGTCATTTAATATCTTAAAATAAAATTCTATACATGGTAAATATCTATTTTCGTCCATATTTTAAGCTAACCGAATGAAATTGTATCCATCGTAATCCTGATGAAGCCTACAATAAGGATAGGCGAAACGTTAGCTTTTATATAGTTGTTCTATTGAAACACCACGACCTCGAGTCTATTTATGACGAAAGAAATAATTTTGTATTCCATAAATTTACTAAAATGCAATAATTAGTAATTTGTTGAAAATTATTTACCAGACACATCTTTAGGTAGTCGGTGAAACCATCCTTAAAAATAAATGTTGGTGTTAACGAATGCATGATAAGATACAGGTTTCATAATATTGATTAAAAAAAATTTATAACCAATTCTAAGTATAGCAGCTACTCTATAAAAGATGTCGCTAGTTTTAATAACAATTGAAATTTAACAATTTATATTTAAAATTAATAATAATTGTGGAAATATTATTTATGAATTATGACTATCTTAAAAATAATATAAATATTTACAGAATAATTATAATTGAATAATTGAGAAACAAAAATATTTAGGTAATGTTTTAAAATTATTCCATAATTTTATTTTCATATTTTAACATACTGTAAAAATTGTACTTAAATTGTACTACGTAAAGTTTATTTTCTTTCCAAAAACTAAAAAACAGATGACGTTTTTAATTTTATTTAATCAGTGGGTAGTTCAACTCCAGTGGCTAATAATACCATATTATATTATTATATTTATCCTAATTATTAATTAAATTCTATTTTTTTCTATTGCGTTTTTATGCACAATACCTACGTACTTTTAGATATATACATAAACAAGTTTAAACTAATTATTATATAAAGTAAAATTGTAATTTATTCTAAATTAATGTTGTAAAGTAAACTGAAAGCAATGTTAATTAATGATTAAACTCAAATTTTATTAAGCGAAACTCAAAACTAGATCAATTAAGTAATTTGAAAACTAAGTCAGTTTGAAATTGAACCAAATTAATTTAAACTTGTTAGGAAATTAGAAGTGATTTTAGATTCAAAGTAAAATCACATTATTCACACAATCACACAAAGTGATTTTAGATTCAAAGTAAAATCACATTATTCACTTCATATCATAGATAAATCTAAAAAAAGTTGAAAAATATATATTATGATGAAGAAATGAATTATACGTAACATTCTGAACTATAAAAAAAAGAATTTTTTAATTTCAAGAAATTTAGTTGACCTTTAAATTTAAAATGAATTTTAAGTTTATTATAATCATCAGCTCTTCAGTATACTCTCCTAAGTAGACTATAACATCTTTCAACCCAAAGATACCATCGGTTTTACGTCCTCTCCGAAGTACCGAGCTGTCATATGAAAGTTTTAAACTTTTTCCGAATTTAACTTACTAAGTAAGCTAATGATCGTCTTTAAGTTTATTAAAATACATGAATTGAATCTTTAAAAAGAATCTTTTTCTCCCTATTAATAGCAGCTCTATTGGTTACCAAATATTGTTCTTTTCTAAGAATACATTCGATTTTGTTGTCTAATACCTGATGTTGCTGCTTTTTTCCTAATACAACCCAGCAGGCTGTCAATCAAACAATTATTACGAAATCAAATTAGGTTTTCTCAATTTCTTGATAAGGAAAATAAGCCAAAGCAAAA
This sequence comes from Cantharis nigra, assembly GCA_958510845.1. Taxonomy (NCBI): domain Eukaryota; kingdom Metazoa; phylum Arthropoda; class Insecta; order Coleoptera; family Cantharidae; genus Cantharis; species Cantharis nigra. The sequence goes on from OY294028.1 coordinate 78,684,681, forward strand.
ATATGACGGCGCTAAAGCCTAACATTTTTGGATTATATGAGAAGTTGGTGCAACCTTTCTTAAATTTAACATTTTTTATTATTTCAAAACATATTAATGAAGGCGCTGGAACTGAGGGTTTGTAAACCCTCAATTGGGCCCCACTTGATATCGGTCTATCGATGAAGTAGGTAATCTAAGTTAACATTATAAAATTTCCTGAATGATTTTGTTTAATTTTGGTGATTTCATTTGACTTCGAAGCACTCATTATTTGACCCCAGCAACTCGATCTTGGCCAAATATGATAACATTTTGTCATGACAACAAAACGATAACGTTTGCACCTTACCTTGCAGATAGCACTAATAGAGCTAAAACTGATTTACAAATTGAAACAGAGTGCTCATAGTCTATCTACTCTAATATCTTTGATATATTTTAAATAGGAAAAACTGTTTTACTTGTAATAAAAATAAAGTATAAATGTTGAATATACAGATTCAACTATCAATTTGTTGTTATTTTTTCACGTTTTCTGACAAAGTAATGTGCATGAAGGCAATGAAATTCTTAGTTTTAGTTTGGAAAAGTTTTAAGGAAAAATATTTCTTATTTAGAGAAAAGTAACTTTTCGGAATTAGTTTCAAGAAGTTCTACTTTTTCTTCTAATAAAATAAATATTATTTAGAATGAAAAATTTTGAAATAATTCAATAATTATTACGAATAAAATTATATTGTGAACAATAATAAATTATGAATCAATAACAGGTTGCTTAATATGTTGATAAATTGGAATTAATAGTCGTTAGGCAAAAATATTGTAATTATGTGCGTAAATAGTGTTTTTGTTCTGAAAAGTATTGTTGTGTGGAAAAACACTGTTTTTTAAAGAAAAACATGCCGATCCATAGTACATTTCCGTATAGTTTGCGAAAAATATTTGTGTCTTTGATTTTAACTTTGATGTTTACATTTTTATAAATTTTAGATAATATGCGAATTACGTAGGTGATAAATACAATAAATTGTTATAAAAAATCTTTGTTTACAGATCAATATTTTATAGATGTTTTTCATAATGGACCAGATATTAAACTGTGCGTATATCGGGTTTGCATTACACAAATCAAATAAACATTCAATACTTATTTTGCAATTGACGTTCTAATATAAGTTTTTGTAAGTTTAATAAATTACGTCTTCTGATTTTAGCATAATAAAATATACCTACTTTCCAACATATTTTCAACCAATATAAGTACGATTATATTATATTTAAAAGTAAGTAAGTAAATAATCTGAAATTATTGAAACTTTCATAAAATATAAATCTTTAACAGCAGATCTTTTTACATCCTGTTACAGTTCTACAGAGCTAATTGTTTATTTTTGCAATTCATTAAATTAAATGTCGCTAACGTCATTAAACTACCAAAAGTTGTTATCTTACAGACGGCTATATAGAATTTGAACTTAAAGTAAAAAGATCGATCCTACGGCAGACAATTGACAACTTTTCCGCTATCAATGCTTAATTAATGAGGTGATTAAATAGATATTAAATTATACAAAAAAAAAACTGTATCGATGGCTTTTACGCTCGTTGTTAAAAATAGCCTTTTCAAGCTGTCAGTTGAGAATTTAAAGTTGAAATTTCCCTCTTCGCAAGCGGCAAAAGCCGTTTGCCGTGCGGAAAGTAAATTTTTCTGATAGAAAAGGATTGAAAACAATTGAAAGCTTTTTAGTTTTTACCCTTTTTTAGTTTAGTTTTCTCTTATTTGAATTGGGATCAAAAAAATTGTATACGATTTTGAAACGTAATGTGACTTTTGTGCTCGGTGCCGACTGCAGTAACATTAACCCAGGTCATGGTCTCACATCCAAAGAGCATCATATTACAATGGCGAATTGTCAAGTTTTAAGGATATTTGGATACAACCAAAAAGATTTATAAGTTATAACAAATTTATTTTTAGGAAAATAATTATATTCCTATCAATAAAGATTATTTATGGTAAGTTTCATTGCATGACGTCAATCTTAAGTAAAAACAATTTCAATATTAAGTACCTAGTTACTATTTAATTTCACGTTTTAGATAGGACTTGTTAACATAGTAAGTCAATGCAGAGTATAATTTTATTAATTTTGTGAAATTTTGTGAAATCTCGTTGGTTACAAGAAATACCGAAACAATTTAAAAGAGCTTTTGTAGATTAAATAGGTAAGGGAAGACTAAACTGCGTAATCAATGTTGCAGTGACGGCCAGAATTTTCAAAATGGGTGGGCATAAATTGGGCCCAAGATATTTGTGATGGACAGGGACACACAAAAGTTATAAATAAACTCATTATTGAAATAAGCACATAAAAAATGGAACGTATACCTACTTTAAAAAATTTGGTTGGGCACTTGGTTGAGCAATCCAATCAACACCATCACTGCAGTGTTGCGTTAAGATTCATACCCTCATCCACTCATTGCATCATTGCAACGACTTCATTTAAAAACAGCTATTTTTCTTGATTTTGAACGAATAAAATGAAAAATAGTAGTTCTCAGGTAAAACCACTACTGCGACAGTTATACGTAGTGTAGTTTTAATGAGATGATTTATTATTATTATTATTATTTTTAGATGATATGGCAAACCTGGCATTGGAACGCGGCAGTTGCCATTATTGAGATGGCAAAAAATAAAAAGAATCAGAACTGTAACAAGAAGATTACTATTCTCACCCCTCAAAAGCAGTTCTTGCTGTTGAAAATTATTTAAAAAATGGTGGATGAGGCTGTGAGTTTAATTCAGTGAGGTTCTCATATTTAGACTTCAAGAAAAATAATCGTTTAATATCATCGAACACCGTATTACAAAACTCACAAGTATTTGGAGCTCTGATGGATTATTACAGGTGATACGATAGTAAAACCTGTACTACTGATGTACTTCTCATTTTCTGCTACTTACAATTTTGCGATAAAAAAAGCGCAGAGGGAGAAAAGGTCTAAGGAGATAGGGAGATAGTTTGAATTACTGGGAAATGATAACAAATAAAAATACAAATATTAATAATTTATTATAATTATGTCATACATTTACGGTTAATCATAAAACAAGTAGGTACATAATATTATACAATACCTAGTAAATATAAAAAGATTTTGTAACTTACAAACAAGGATTAATATTATAAGACTTACGTAACATTACGTAAGAACACGACGATTATTACATTCTAAGATAACGGTAAAAAATATGAAACATTAAGATATGATGGGTTAATAGTTACTAACATGTGAAAATATTGTAAAAGTTTTTACATGTTAGAAAAATGATGAGTATCCGAAATTCGAAACATATGATATCACATGTCGCAAACTAATTCAACTAATTTAATTATTTTAACATGTAAAAATTTAAGGATATTGCATACAAATAAAAAACCTATACATTAATATTTTAGAACGTAGAATTAAAATTGCGTTAGATATAGTAAGTAGGTACAAACTATCCCCATAAAATTTGTCCAATGCAACCTCAAAACTTTGCTTTTTATCATAAAATTCAATATATAATATAATTAAAATGGTAGTTGCTCTGACATTTTTATGAGAGATAAAAAAACATAGAAACATCAAAAAATCAGAATCCGATCCGTAACATGTACGAGTATAACCAATTTTTAATTCTGTCAAGTTCGAGATTCGAATCCAGAATTTTCGTCCTGTAACTCAGCCAGCGATTACATCAATCCACTACAACTGTGATTGTTTATTTTAAAATAAAATTTAAAATATGTAGTCAACGTACAAAAAATACTAATATTTAGCATTGTTTTTTCTGTTTTCTTTTTAATTTAAAGCAACATTAGGTATTTCAAGTTATATTTTTTAATGATTTTAAACATTTTCATGTCAAATTTTAAAACTGCAACGCGTGAATGCTATCGTTTAATTGTGTGTCTATTTTTTAGTGCGAAGTATGGTAAACATCAGGAAACATCAACAAAACAAAATTATAAAGAAATGAATTACATGGCCAGTTGCATTGGTTTCATAACATCTAAAATTTATTTTTGTTTAAAATTTTATACTTCTTCATCGTTTCATTTTAGGTACTTTAGGCAATTAACTGCATAAATGATGAAATTGTGTATTTATTTATTGTATATCCAAATACGCTTTATATATTTTAGAAAACTGTTTTGTTTGCCTATAACAGGAGAATCTTTGGATCTAGTTGGATAATGCTCAATATGAGTCTTTATGCAGGTATAAGTCATCATTTGAGATAATATTGATTAATATTAGCAGATCACAAGTCTATGAATATCCAGAGTCTATTTTTAACTGAGTTGGGCCCTAGGCTCTAGCTGATTTTCGGGCCCCTTATATTCGAGTGGGTTATTTTATCAGTATTTAATTTTTAATTTTTAATTTAGGATTTTCTGGTTTCTCTTTTGGAGCCCTCTGGCCATTGGGCATAATTGTAAAATAGGCCCTGCTATTAGATAAGAACCTGTTTCCACGCTGCAGCGTACCAATAATAATCTACGTCGGGGTTTCCCAAATTGAGTCGAAGAGCGAGCCACAAGGCACATTTTTGCATAATAAATTTCTTTCTACCAGGTTTTGCCCAGATTTCTTTACACTAGTTCACCAGATTTTCCCAACAGTTTCCCCCTTAATCAAAAAAATTAATCAAAAAATATGGCCATAAACTGTTTATTATTGAAACCGGGGGATCTGGAGGGCATGGAATGCCCTCCAGTGCATCAGTTATTTATTGACTAAAAATAACTTGATAATGGAATACAATTTTAACTCATTTACTGCCGCCCAGACCCCCAGGTTTCAGAAATGGAAAGTTTCTTTGCATATTTTTGGATTAATTTTATTAAAAATGAAGGTTTTACTCTTTCAGAACCAAATACACTTACACCGGAGAGGTTGAGGAGTATAGCATACCCTCTAGTCCAGAGGTGGCCAACAGGTCGATCGCGAAGCACTTTTTAGTCGATCGTAAATGCCGACACTAATCATAATCATAATAAACCGAGGACGAAACCTCTGCGGAAATGTGTTGTACAAGTGAAGAGAAATCTAAGAAAATCTTAGAAATTGCAGGTAATCTGGTGAAATTTTAGGAAATCCGGAGAAATCTACAGAAATCCAAGAAAATCTCATAAAAAGAAATCTGGTGTATTAGGTCTGTGTTTTCGTCCTCGTAATATGTTTTTTTGTCTACTTTTACCATAATAAATACGAGTTCCCCCTCATATAAATATTAAATTTTTTTAATTTTGAAATTTAAAAAAATTATTAATTTTAATTTAATTTGATTAAAATTAAGATTTTTTTTTACATTTTTATCATTCGATTTACCAAAATGTCAGGAAAATGATTTATTTTTTGTTAGGGAAAATCTGGAAACGCCAGGGAATTTGATTTGGAAAATATAGTGGGAACCCTGATATGTCAATATAATATTAATGTTATATTATTATTATGTGAAAATTTTAAGAAATATAGTCGATCGTATATACAATGAAGTTGGCACTCTAGTGCACTCATAATTTGTTAGCTCAGTAACTTGATTATGGAATATAACTTAACACAATTTATGATGTACTGGATGGCATTTCATGCCCCCCAGACTCCTCGGTTTCAAAGCCGAAAGTTTTATGATGTACAAAAATTCATTAAAATTTTATTAGCCAAATAACGTTTCCTATTTTCAGAATCTGTTTTTGGGGTATGCTACCTTTCCCCCTCTTTCAGTGAATATATTTAATAAATTTTTTAGGAAAACTTGCAATCAGGGCCTACTTTTAACTGAGTTGGGCCTTAGGTGCTGGCAAATTTCAAGTGTAACTATAATAGCAACGAAAACCCAATTTTTGGGTTATTTATGGGTTTGGGTTTATCAGTATCTTTAATTTTTATTTTACGATTTTATGTAGTCTCTTTTCGGTCCCCTCTGGCCATTGGGCCCTAGGCGCGTGCCTAATACGCCTAATGGTAAAATAGGCCCTGTGAATATCACGATTCACATCTAACAGCAATTTTTTCAGAAGAAAGCTGATTTTGTATCTTTGTAATTTGTTTATATATCTATGTAATGATTTAGTTAAAAAAAACAATATGTTATTCAATGTGCTATGCACAAAATTTAAATTATTTACAGTCTTAATTAAGGGGTGAATTAATAATTGCTAACTGGAAATAGATCCACAACCAAAGTTGAAATACATCAGGCGCTACTGTAGTCGAAAATGATTGAAATTATTTGAATTTTTGTAGGTTTACACTATTTCTGGTCGCAGTTTACTTCTCGGTTTTAGTAGACATTTTAAATTAACAATTTATTGGATTATTAGTAAAATATTATATGTATTTAAATGATGATGGCCACGCTTGCGACATGCGTCAGTGTAGGATTTTCATTGTTACATAATTATTAAGTCAACAAGCACTTCGTAAAAAACAAGCACGTATATCGAGACCAATCAAAATAAAAATACATAAGAAAAAGAGAGAAGAAAATCAAAATGTTTGAGCGGATGATATAAAGAGCAATACTAAACAAGAATAATAATAAATTACAAAGTATCGAAGAAGATGATTATGGCTTGGTAGTTAAATGCGTCGAATGCTAAGCCGAGACGCCCGGTTAGATCCCACCCATAGTAAGAACTTTATTTTGAGCGTCTTTCCATGAAAGGCAGTGGCAAACCACAGAGGTACCTTTAGGTTACGTCGCCGTCGCTTCTTAGAAAAAGTATACGGCTCAAAGAGAGGCAAAGCATTGGAAGAGATTGGAAATGCAGTTGTAGTAGAAGTATAATGATGATTTTGACATTATGACGAGAAGTAATGAAAATACAACAATAAGATGATGGAATCGAGTAAAGGAGAATTTGAGAAAAATAAATGTTGGGGAGTGGAGAAGAAATAAATCAAATAATATAACAATAATTCATAAGTAACTTAAAAATAATATAAGGAGAAGAAATTCACCCCTATAAACGGATAGCTCAAGTATCTGAAAAACAGCAAAATTTAACTAGAAATGTAAAGCTATTAATAACACTGATAACTTGAATAACAAACTTTTTATCTGAATAAGAAATTAAAAATAATATGTTTGTCTTATTTATACCAATTCCATCCTCTACGGGTAAAAAAAGCAAATATTTATAAAAAAAAATTGCATAAAAACATATTGCAATTATTTGGTTCAACTTAGAAGTATATTCAATTAAAAGTACTCGGTTGATTTTCTAGCATGTTTTATTTTGATTTGAAAGTTCACTTTTTAATCCTAATGAAACAATATACTATTAAAACAGTTGAAACAATTTCTTTCCCAGCTTCAAAAATGTAGAGAAAAATTTTTATACAGATTTCTTTGCAACTGGATAAATAACAGTCCTAAGGTGTAATTCTTGAAAATGTATGCATTTGTGACAGAATGGCCGAAAGAAAAATATTTAATTTAAAATTAATTGTAATAAATTGTATGATAACAAAAAAGTTTGTAAAAAATTTCATTGCTGTATATTATTATAAATAAATTAATTAAATTGATATATTTTTTAGTAAAGTAACTTAAGGTTAGGTCTGCTTATTCTAGGTACTAACAGTAAAAATGAAATAGTATTTTCATTTGTTTTTGTAAGTAAAAGCTACGTTATTTAAATTGAGTCAAACATAAAAATTATTATGATTTCGCAGTTTTTGCGATCTTTTAATCTTTGGAGGAGTGATGAAGAGACATTGGTGTTTTCCAATGTTAAGCTGGGTGGCCTGGGGGCATGGAATACTTCTCCAAGTTTTTCAGTTTTAATATTTTGGAGAGGAGCCACTCTATAGCTTTCTTTCGTATTAACCAACATCCACAATTATTATGATTATGCATATTTAACGATCGTGCATTGTAATAGAGCAAATTTTCATTAATTAATTTGATTATTCTATGTATTCTAGATGTTGTAGGCATATAAGCTCAAGTTAAAACCAACATCATTAAAATTGCTTGACAGAAATTTATTGAATACATTTTTTTTCATAGGATTTTAATTTTAATTAAAAGCTTATTAATAGAAATAAAAAGTTTTAAATCGAAACTAAAATGTTGTATCCTTGTTCAAAATATCACAGAAATACTAACGTACGACGTTACTAATACTAACGTAGAGCTTTTATTTTCAAAATCATTCTCAAAACACTTTGCATTCAATAATTGCTTTCTGTTGAGTTTAGCCATTTTGCCTAGTATCGATGAAAAGAATCAGGTGAGTAAATAACATTATAGTCAATATTTCTGTATGCTAAAACAGAAAATAGCGGTGCAAACACTGGAAATAATACTCGGGCGAAGCCAAATACGATAGCTAGTACGCAATAAAAATTTCTAAAATATTAATTTAAATATTATTGCAATAAAAATAAAATGAATCTAAGAATTTGGTTATCTAAAAAATGTAGAAAATACCGTTTACTCAAGTAGGTAATAAATTATTTAAAGAAAAAAAAAACATAAACAATATTCTAATATTACGCAACATAAAAATTAACCAAAACTACCTATGCAAAATAATGCATAGTAAAATATTTAAAATTTATCAGTAAGAAGTAGGTACATAAGGAATTATCATTTTTATGATAAAAATTTTATCAAAACTTAACTAAATCGAAACGTCAAGATTGACATGATATAAAATGCATTTTACAGAAGTCAATGTGGGAGTTTGGTGACCTATTGATTTTGATGTACACATACTCGGCATTCATTTAATTTTAGTAAAACAAGAAAAAAAATTTTAAATTTCAAAATACCTGTTCTTAATATCAAAACGATTGAAAGCTTAATTCGAAATTTAAAATAAAATTAAAATAAATTTAAAAATTTTTTAAAATTATTTTTAGTTATTCTATTTTATATTTAAAAGATTTAAAAAATTACTTGCAACGCATTACATGCACATCAAGTGTTAGAATAAATTGAGTAACTTAGATGAAATAATAAAAAAGTTACGTTATGATATTTATTAGTAATTTTTATATTATCATCAAATATTATTGTTTTTGTAATAAAGATTAAAAAAAATTTTACTTGAACGTTCTGAATTTCCTATGATGCTTGTTTATTAGAGTGCACCTAAATGTACTTAAAAAGAGTGTTCCCTTAGAAAACATAATAAAGCTTAGAAATTTTGACATTTACATATTTGAGGTTGAAAATTTCGAAGATTTGGGGCTTACTCTCGTATCTATATAACTTAGTACCTACGTAGGCATAAAAACGGGGAAATATTTTTTTATTGTTAACCTATAACACACTTCAACCTTGATCATTTTACTACGACAAAAAGCAAATTTTTCCGAAACGGAATATTTATCATGTGTAAAATTTATCTTAAGTTGTGCGTACAAATAATAAACAATTTGTGATAAATAAACAAGGAGCACGTTAGTCTGGTGAATATATAAGAGATGTTCAACTAATCGTTAACATTAGTCTATTACTTGAAGTTCATCGAAAAGTGTGAATACTAAAAATTTTAAACATGCCTTCTTGGAGTAGTTCCGATAGGTAAGCTGAATTTTCGCATTTTAAAATTAAAAAATTTTTTTTATTAAATAATATTTTATTTTTGTATTTAATTCGATTTTTAATATATATATTTTTTATTAACAGAGTGAATAGTGCTATCACCGCTGTTCATGAAAAGCCATCAGGAAAACCAAAGCCCGTCAAACGAGTTCCTCAAGGAAGTCTGGATTACATAAATCGCGATCATTACGAATTTGGAAAATACGGCTATGGAAAAAATCACGTCAAACTCTTGCACGTATTTCGGGATGGTCCTAAACATACCATCAGAGAATTTGAAGTCGACACCCATTTAAAATTACATACCCAAAAAGATTATTTGGAAGGAGATAATACCGACATCATAGCTACGGACACGCAAAAAAATACAATTTATGTTTTGGCTAAGAAGCATGGTATTACAACTCCAGAAGAATTTGGCTTGTTGATTTGCAGTCACTTCCTTTATTTGTACAAACACGTGGACGAAGTTGACGTGAGAATTGAAGAATATCCATGGGAAAGATTGAAAGCCGACGAAAAATCTCATAATCATGCATTTTTAATGTCTCCAACTGCAGTCAGATTTGCCATAGTCAGTCAAGTCAGAAATGGTGTGTATTTTAAAAATTAATTTGATCTTGTAATTTATTGAATTGTTTTTTGCAGAATCTCCCAAAATACAAGGAGGATTAAAAGGTCTTCGACTACTCAAAACCACTCAATCAGCTTTTACAGACTTTTATCAAGATGGTTATAGAACACTTCCTGATTTCAACGATCGCATTTTTAGCACTGTCGTTAGTGCCGTTTGGGAATTTTCTACCGCAAACGGAGTAGATTTTGATAAAGCGTGGATGCAAGTCATCGACTGCGTGTTTGATAAATTTGCCGGACCACCAGAAAAAGGGATATTTTCGCCATCCGTGCAAAATACTCTTTATTTGGCAGAAAAGATGATACTGGATAAGGTCCCACAAGTAAGTAACCCTTTTGTTACTTTTTCGAATTAATATACATTGAAACGTGTAGAATTTACATTTAGTTAACAATTAGGCGATGTTTAATTATAGTTTCTGTTAATTGTTTAGATAAGCCGAATTGAAATGCAAATGCCCAACAAGCACTATCTGACGGTAGATATGTCCAAGTTTCCACCCAGCGTTTTAGAAAATAACGAAAACAAAGAAGTGTACAATCCTGTCGATAAACCTTCAGGGATCATTTATGCCGAATTACTACGAAAATCAGTGTTTTCGAAATTGTAATAAGTATTATTATTGTCAATATGCTATTTATTTTTATCTTTATAATTTATTGTATATAATATTATATATACTGGTATTATCAATTTTATAGTTTAAGAAAAAATTAGTATTAATAATTAATGATTGAATCACAAAGTCATTATATATTGTAAATAATATGTCATTTGTAAAATCATCAAATTAAATTAATAATGATAAGAAAATATTTATTTTGATAATAAAAGACCTGATTAATAAATTTTATGTTTCACTAAACTTTACTCCTATCCGTAACCTACAAATTGAAATCAGAAAAATTAGACATGTGCAGAAATGGTCCTGTAAAAACGTAAATAATAAAATAAATAATTTTGCACTATAACAAACCGTGAGTGGCAATGAAATTCAAGTGATGATAAAGCTTTAACTTGATGAAGTTAGATAATTAATATAAAATCATGGTGGTACTTTCAATGTTATAATGGAAAATTGATGTAAAGCAATGTCGTCTTCGCCATCGTCTTCTATTGTTACCTATTTATATAACGTACATCAATCTCCTTTATCTTAATTTAATTTTATGTACGATTTTATCTCATCTTCGAGTTTTGCTAAAATGTATTCCACAAAGTCATTTTAGCTTTGAATTAGAAAATTATTGTTATCTTATAAATTATAATAATATACCTCTTATGTTTATTGTACATTAGTACATTGATAAGTTGGTAAACAAATTATTAAATATTTAAACTTAAAATTGTTTAAGAATTTAGAATTACTTAAATTTTTCTATCCTTCTTTGTAACTTGAGTTTTTTATAGTTTTTATATTAGCAATACAGAATTATTACCTATTTTTTCAAATTTTAGCCAATATTTAATTTCACTATTTATTATTAATAAAATAAAGTTCAAGAGTTCATTCCCCCAAGTAGTCGGCTACTTTCTCTTTCAAAAATAGTTAGCATTTGACCTTACTGCTGCTTAAACTGGATTTGATAATTGTGTGCGGTTAGTTGCAGTATTTCTCATTTTAAACATTTTTCACTTAGATCACTAGAAGTCAAACCTGGTATTTTTATCTCAACAGGAAATTTTTAATAACATTTTCAGTAAATTTCAGTAACTACACATTAAGGGTAAATCCGATTAACTCATAATATTTCAAGTTGGTATTAATTATTGAAAATTATGATTAGATATGAAGTAGATATAATTTGATAAGAGAATAAATTTAACTAAAGTCATAAAGTAAAGGTGAGACTTTATTATTATACTTATATAAAGAACTTTTTCGACTCTGTAGTTTAATTAAACTGGCTGTTGGAAATAGTGGGTTTTTTGGGTCCTACTCAAATAAAAATACTCTATTTATATATTTGCTGACCGGTTTCAACCTTTATATTGGTCCTCATCAGAGTCTAAAAGAAAATTACAGACAATCATAATACAACAACTGATATTTTTCGCACGAACACTCACCAATAAATCTTCACATAGAGCATTACATTCATTAACATAACACAAATGTGTATGTAAAACATATAAACATTCATATGTCAAATAGTAAAAAAATATAAAATCAGAAATGACATACAACTCAAGTGCAATATCAAGCGGTTCATACCAGCGAGCAAGGACATCACCTTTGAGTAGGACCCAAAAAACCCACTATTTCCAACAGCCAGTTTTATTATACTTATATAAACATTGAATGAGGAAAAGCTGTAAAAAGAGAGTCAAACTATGTTTGTAAAGTAAAATTTTCAATAAAAGGCGAAAAGTGAAAATACGTACGTGGTGTCAACGTCTTAGAGCCTAGAGGTTACAATTACTATTTGCGTATTAACATCTGGTTTTGATAAGTTTTAATTTGTTTTATAATTGAGAAAATTTAATAATCAGGTAAAATATGTCCAACGCGAGTTTGACAGAAGGAAGATAGCAATTTTATGACATTTGCACTTCTAACTCAGAATTTCCACTCTGTAACTCAACCGATCCACAGCTCTTGCTGGAATTAAAATATTAAAATTATATAATAATCGGCCATTAACCTAGTCAGTTAGCCGATCAACTGCTGACACTAAGGTTGGAATCTGGGTTTAAACTTTCTTACGATTGTCTTGGTGCTTCGGAGAGCACGTAAAGTCAGCGGTTCTATTGTAGTTGATAATTTGCCTTCATCAAAAATAAAAAACTTAGGGTCACGGTAAAATTGTAAGCAAGCATAGCAAAGCTAATTTCAAAATCGTGGTTTCTGTTGGTAAAATGCTGGCGCTGTGAAACAAAGAGATCATAACTATCTAGGAAAACACACAGTAGAGAGGAACCCTAAAGAGCTTAATGGCTGAAAGAACTCCAACGATAAACCCATACCTGCAAAACCGCACTTTTCAAAATCCCCGAATCAGCACTCGCCCACTCGATGTAACTTTAGATAATCTCTCTATTGTTTGAATAAACAAACAATCCAAATGATGAATCAATCCACAAGTGATTGGACAAATAATTAAAATAATGATTAATCAAATACAAATCCATAGTCGTAGGCTGGTGAAAAACTATAGAATTCTAGTTTTCATAATCGTAGAAAATCCTCCTTTCAGGCTCTTGAATTCTGTACCTTCCTGTATATAAAAAAGAAATGGACTTATAATGAAAGTATGATTATTATGACTGTTCCGTGCTTTGTAGGGCATAAGTGGTCGGCCTTTTTTTAGGTTGATGAATTGTCATTATCAGCAATAAAATAATCCATATATAATGGATTACCTATTAGTTTTCGAGAAAACAGCATTTGAAAATTGAAATTTTCCATATTTAAAAGTTCTGTTGACGGTACGTGTGCCCAGATATAGTTTTTTTTTCTTTTCTTGGCAAAGTGTGGAGCTTATTCAGCAATGGTTTTAGCAAGTAAACCACGACAAATCAAAATGAATAAATTAAATTAAATTAATTTAAATAAAAACCTTGTACACTTTTATGGGGCCTTAAAAAGGAAGCGTGGAACAGGGCATTGTTAACGGTGGTGCACGACAAATATAATTATTGTTCCATGTTCAAGTGCATTTAGGCTCGTCCTACAATGCTATGCATGCAAATTTTGTAAATAATATAATTTTTAAAATTTATGGTTTTCTCGCTAAGTAGTTGACGTTACGCTAGCTAAAGGGGCAAACAGGAAAAACAAAAGTAAAAATTAATATAAACATGAATTAACGGAGATAAAAAAGTTTTAATATTAAAAATTAAGTCTAAGTTTATATTAATAAGCAATAGAAAATATTAAACTCATGAAAATTACTATTACAATTACAAGTAAAATTCAATAAGTTACAAAGAATGGAATCTTACAATAATTACAAGAAACATCCTTCAGTTAAGATTTCCATTATGGTTTTCCTAAACTTACTTGAAGGCAGTTTTCTTACTTTTTCTTTAATGATCAATTTATAAAGGAAATTTTCATAGTTGAGCATAATAGGAAATATTCTGAGGTTTTCGGGGCTGCGCTTTGCTATTTTTTTTTACTAAAATATGCGTGGTGCTTTTGTTTTACTTTTTTGGTGGCAAGCTCAAATCTTGAAAAATCTGCAACATTTACTAAAAGAAATAATTGCGTATTGCGCTGAAGGAAACACCTGAAGCTAATTAATCTTCCGAATACCTTCAACAAAATATTCAGATCTTATAAAAACATTTTTTGGATAGTGTTATTAATTCAGGTATTTACTTATTTATAATAGTGTTTACTGAGAAAGTTAAATAAAGTCAAGGTATTTATTTATATTAAATTAAAATTTTTTAAATCCCTACAGTAACTGAATGCGATTACTTTATTAAATGAAACGTCACCGTAACTAGCTAGTACAATAGTAATATAAAAAACTGATTGCTAATAATTAGGTCGTATGAGGTTATCCCGAAAAGGTTTAACGTTCATTCACATATGTAAATGATTTGTTGAATGATTGCTACCAAAATATAGCAGACGGCAGTGTTTAATTCAGGTAATTACATTTTTTAATTAAAATCACTAGTTTTGGTTAAAACCACTTAAAATAATTTGTTTTGTTTACTCTCGGACCTATGGTAACTTTAAATCCAATATATCCTGTTGATCAACTTGCAAGTCGAAAAAAATTTTCGTATTTGTACTTAAAAGATTAATGTAATTTAAAGAGTAACATCAATAATGTATTGTAAACAATTTTTCACAAAAATTTAACACAGTCACGCAATTTTCGTTAAAACCAATATTGGTTTTGCACTTACCAAAGAATCTTACCTCATTGTTGTTTTAATATAAAATTAAACAATTACATCCTACGGAAATTCTAAACAACCAGTTCTATATATTTTTTTCTATATTGTTTCAAATTTTATTTTACAATATCAGTAGTGGTATATCTGTCAAGCTCTCACAATAAGTTTAAAATGTGCAACATAGTATGGATAGTTAATGTCCTATTTGTTATTGTGCACGTGAATTCGCAATATTTGCGTAAACCTCAAGATATTTTAAAAAATAATCAAATTTATCAAAGTAACATGAGTATGCTGTTTTATAATGCAAATTCACTTAACTCCGGGCAAAATAACTTACCGTTCTGCTGTGAAAAATCTTATAACGCAAAGCATTTCTTTTTATTAAGTCCAGGTTTTCCTTCTATAAATAACAGTGAAAATGATTGTGTTTATCATATTTTTAGAGCAAATCCAAATATATGCCGATTACGAATCTTTTTCCGGTACTTCTGGCTAGAAAACGCTGCCCAAAATTATGGATGTTTTAATAATTTTCTTGAAATTGACGGCAAACCTATTTGTGGTTGTCAGATCGGATTACAATTAACTTCTCCTTTTGATACAAATTGGAGTAATCGACCAAAAATTTTAAGACTTAAAAATAAACCACTAAATAAAAACACCGTGAGCGGATTTACAATAGAAATAATTCAAGACGAGTGCTTGAAACGTATAGTTCCGGAAGTGCAAAATTTGGCAAAACGAGAAATTTCATCCATTGACGAAAGTCGAAATATTGAAAAACACTATTACTTCTTTGATGGTACTGGAGAAGATGACACTTTTAATGCTCAACGCGACACGGAAGAAACGTTATATATTGATACTTCAGCGACCAACTTTGCAATTCCTCAACATGTAAACTACCACGAGTGTCAAACTTGGGGAAAAACTCAATGGGAAGTTTTGGCTAGTAAAATTCCATATCAGCAAATGAGTAAATGTAACAGTCTGGATAGTAATTCGGTAAGGTGCCAATACGTGATTGCAAATTTTCAAATGGGATTCATCCAAAGTCCGAGATACCCTAACGGATACGCCGGAAGTGTGAATTTGTGCTACAGAATTCTTAAGATTCCTAATTCTTGCGCTGTTCGTGTAAGATTTGATGATTTTCAGTTGGTGAATTCTTTTAATTGTCTACGAGACTACTTAAAGCTGTCAGGAAGGTATAGATATTGCGGACAAAGTTTGCATAAAACCACACGTAAGTCGATAATATCTTTGAGAATTTAATTTATGTTCAATTGTTTTTAGTTACATTTGATCTTAGAAATAAAAGATACGAAGAACTAAATTTCAGAACTCTTGGAAATTCGTGTGGACGAGGATTTAGAGCCGTGTACGAACATATTCCTTGTTTTAATGTTGTAAATCCTCCGAAACCAGTATATCCTATAATAAAACCAACACCTTCTTGTCCAGAACCATTAATTCCAATAACAACGCTACCACCACCTAATTCTTGCAATCGGATTATATCAGATTTTAGTTTCGTGATTGAGGTTTTCCAAGAAAATCGATGTGTTTTCAATATACTTAAGAGTCGAAAAGTAAGTTTATAATGTTATTGTCTATTATTCTACTCTTGTGTGGTCTATTAATCATTTTCTGTTGTTAAATCAGGATGTTTGTCAACTTTCGCTTACTTTTGATGTGTCAAACCTGGTATGTGGGAGTGAATATTTGATCATAGATAATAAGAAATATTGCGGTCAGTTACGAGGTCAAACTGGTAAGAAGTTTTTAATTTAGGTGGAATAAACGGCAGATATAGTCATGCTAATAGAGATGCTTTTAAAGTTTTTTTAATGAAGATTAAGATGAAGACCTTCATAATTATTTTAATTTAATTTAAGAAGCGCAATTAACATATTCATTAATTAATATTTTTATAATAGTTTTCACATGCCATGAAAATTGCGATCTTTGAATCGAACTTTAATACCTAATCGACATGTGATTTCAGTAAATGTAAACTTCAGCGGCTATCAATTGTCCTTAATTTACGAACGGTCAACTATAAATCCAATTATAACCGGATTAAGATTCCGGCTAGCTGGCACTCAGATGACCGATGGATGTGATCCATATGAATGTAAGTAACATACTTTAATTAATTTGATAACGTTATCTCGTGGCTGCAATTCAGCTTGTGTGTATATAAATATATAAATACTTAAAAAAATAATGTACATACTTACATCTGCTGCTTTAAAACTTTTCGTTTTCTTTCCAACAAAAAAGTATTAATCTACCCTTAGGTAAAAAAAATCAGCCAAATCTGACTAGAACAACGTACGGAAATAAACTCGTCTCATTGATAAGCAATTTTGTGTTAAACATTTACCTGAAAAGAAATTTTTCTGAAATCAGTAATAATGCGAAATTTTACAAGATTTCTTCTTTTCATTATAAAGAATGGAAATTAAAAAGTACTTACCTATTAATCGAAAAAGATTTACTTTTCAATTATTGTTAAAAAACCAAAAATATAAGTTTTCCAAAAATATATCAGACTTGAAAAAGAATTTCTAAAAATTATAAAAGTAATCCCATTATGTATTTTAATCTGAGGAGTTACTTGCAAACGATTATTTTGTAATTATTAAATTTTGAGTATCTTTAAATGTGGAAAATATTGCTTTCGATTGACGATAAGCACTACTTATTTTTATTCTTATCCCAAGCAGGAAACTATTATTATTATAGCAGGAAACGAAATTTATAACAACGAAAATTTTATATATTTTTACTTTTGTTTATTGTTTTTTGTGTTATTTACAATTTTTGTTTTTTGAATTTCATATCTTTATTTTTTGCATTTTTCAAGTTTGTAAGTGGATAGAAACTTGCATTTATTTAATTTTAATTAGGAAAAGTAAAAATAATAATAATTTTTATCATTTTAACCTTCATTTAGAACAAAAATTGATAAAAATTTGAAATTAAAACTGTAACATCATAACTGGATTTTAAATGTGAGCATAAATTATTATAATTCTGTAAACAAGATTTAACTAGATCAATTTAATTTAATGTTGACTTATAAAATTACTGATATTCTTTGATTGATTTTTTAGTCTCAAAGATGAAGGTTTTTTGATTTTCTTTGTTTATAGTACCAGAAGTCGAGGCTCAAAGATTACTTTTTAATAAAAATATCATTAAAAATGATATTACATTTCCAGACGATCTTAACGGTAATATTCACAATATTGTTTTTTCATAAAATAAATCAATTATTTTCAGAGGTGTGCGGTTTTATAGTAAACGGTACCATCGATTCAATTAGTGGTTGTAAGGAACTCCAGAATCGCGAGGAAAAATCATGCGTTCAAATTCAACCCAGCGAATTATGTAACTTGGCCTCGTGTTAATTAACTTTTTTAATCTATTTTAAGTTTTGTTTTAGATGTTCCTTTTGATATAGCAGCACGTGAACAAGTTAAAACAAGTAACAGTATAAAATATAAAATTTTATGCAAAGATCTGAAAAAAATATAGTTTGAGTAAACTAAAGATGATATTTATAATATTTGTCGTATAATCTTTGATTAACATATTACAATGTCTAGTATTATCTACTATAATTTAATTAAAGGTATTATCAACGTAGTATGATTGTGACTATCATTGCCAGATCCAGAACGCTTAATATAGCGGGGTGGAAGGTTAATAAATCGGGATTTGGGTTTCTAAATCGGGACAACTAAAAAACAAGGCTTTTATTAATTACGGATCATTTTTTTTCGATTATCAATAATTTAAATTTTTGACTTATTTGGATTAGTGATCAGTGTCCCGATCAAGGGTGAATCGAGACATCTCGCACAAATTGGGACACCTGGCAACCCTAGTCGTGACATAGCTACCAATATCGGTAACACGTCTATATCTAGATCATCAGGTATTACTACATAAATTTTAACTTTAGAATTGAGTAGCCTATACATCTAAAACTAATTGTATAAAAATAGTTTTTATTTAGTCTGTAACTTATTGTTTGTTCAAATAAAACATGTAAATAATAATAATACTATAAAACAAAGTTCTTGTTATAACTGGTTTATAATAGATATCTATAGGAAGTGATACCGAAGTAGTAATAAGGATAACCTTTCTGTTTGACTGGTTGCTGGTTATATCATATTAAAAAAATTCTCACACTTTGGACTGGATTAATCTAGTAAATCTATGCTTCGCTCTTGCTACGGTCAAATTATACAAAATTAAATTTCTTTGTTTTTGTATAAAATAATAGCTAGACTCCGTAGCAAAACATGGTGACAACCTAGGTACTAGGTATAATTTACCAGTTCTGGTTGTTTATATTATAATTATTTTAAGTCTTAAAATTAGTTAGAAATACATTTTTTCTAAACAGATGTCAAAAAATATTATCAAAAAATTAAATCGGACACCATTTTGCTTTTGCATCTCGGATTTTTTTGAAAATTTTTTTTCTTTTAGTACTAGTTGAGACTAGCCTCCATGACTTTTTTCAATTTTTTTTATCATGTCATTCAAGAGATATAGATTTTTAGAAAACTACGTTACTTTTTTTTGAAATGCTCATAATTTCGCGAATAATTTACCAACTGGCACGTTTTTTTTGAAAATGTTTCTTATGAAATGTACTTTCTACAAAATATATCAAAAAACATTTTAAAGCAATATTACTATTATATTTTCAAGTTTTAAAAATAAATCGCCATTTTTAATCATGTTTGTACTGATCGATTTTCTTTAAAATGTTTTGTAAAAAACTGTTATCGTAGGTAACATACCCGGCGCCGAGTGGCCGGTCTCGCGAGACTTTCCCGAGTGAGCGAAGCGAACGAGGGAAAGTCAAAGAGCCGGACGCTCGGACGACGGGTGTGTTTAACGGAGAACATCACGACGCCCCCCGGTTTGCCGGCTCGAGACTCGCGCGCATTCGAGTGACTTAACCGGAGTGTTGTTCTCCATTTAACAACTTTTAAGCCTAGTCTCATCATGGGCCAACGATGGGTTCTATTTCTTTTTTCGAATTTTTAATTGTTGAGATTGTATAAATTTTTAAAAAATTACGTTACTTGATCTTGAAATGTTCATAAGTCCGCAAATCATTGACCAAATGGAAAGTTCGTTTTTTCAAAATGTTTTTTTAAAACATACTTTCTATAAAAAATATTCAAAAATTTTTAAAAACGTAATTACTGTTTGATTTTTAAGATTCAAAAATAAAACGTAATTTTTAACAATGTTTGTACTGATCGATTTTCTTTAAAAAATGTTGGAAAACACTGTTATTCATTTAACAAGTTTTAAGCCGAGTCTCATAATGGGCATGCAATGGGATTTATTGGTTTTCAAATTTTTAAATTTTAATTTTTTTATTATCCGTGTTTAAGTACATATTTTTCAAAAGCTCCAGAGAATAAATTTTTTTAAAGATATTTTTCAACATGAATCTTGAAAATTAAAATTTTTTAAAGAGAATTAATCAGTTTTAACATTGTTAAAAATTACAATTTATTTTTGAAACTTGAAAATAAAATAGTAATATTGTTTTCAAAAATTTTTCTATATTTTTTATAGAAAGTACGTTTTAAAAGAAACATATAAAAAAAACGTGCTCTTTGGTCAATTATCTGCGGAGTTATAAGAATTTCAAAAACATTTTCTAATTTTCTAAAAACTTATATAATCTTGATAATTAAAAATTATCAGACTAGGCTTAAAAGTTGTTAAATGGATAACAGTTTTTTACAAAAAATTTTAAAGAAAATCGATCAGTACAAACATTGTTAAAAATGGCGATTTATTTTTAAAACTTCCTCATACAACAAATTGACTTAAAATGTTTATTTTGGGTTCAATTTCTAAATAAATATGCTCTCCAAATCATAATTTTATTTAGCCGAAGGTTAAATTTCCCGGTTTGGATTAATATTCTTAGTCTTAATATAATATATTTTTAGGTTGGTAAAACAATCGACCAATCAGAGTGTTTATTTTTTCACCAAAAAATGACACGCTATAGCAGGAGCAGCAGCAGCGTGCTGGGATTTTATGTATTAGGATTAAAATACCATCTTTAATAATCTGTGATGTTTCCATCCCCTTTATATCGCTAACTATTCACTCTAGAGGAAAAATGAATAAAACTATTTTTGTAGAAAATTTTATGTAGTTTAATTTTGTACATGAACACTTTTTCGCTAAAAGTCGCGATTTTTGAGTTATTCAAGAAAAACGTAAAAAGGTGACGTTTGACCCCCTCCCCGCCACAACGCTCACCCTTCATCGGTCAGGACTTTTAGTATGTCGTTCATGACACTCTTCCCTTCCAATGTACAAAAATTTGCAAATACACGAATTATTTCTCGTATTTTTCTTTTATTGATTGGACTAGAAAAAAATATTCAATCTTGTCCCAATTTTTGGACAATTTCAAATCAAATAATACAAATAAATGCACTTACTTTAAATCTCAATTTTATTTTCAAATTAACTCAAAATATGTCTCAAACTTGAGACCCAAATCAAAAATCTTTGGACCTTCACAAAAATAAATTCGTGCGCCTGCATGGATAAGGATGGAAAGGGCGAATTTCCGGTTTTGGGTACCAACATTCAAATTTTTGATAGCAGAAGTGCACAAAATTAAATAATTTACAAATATTTTCAAAAATTACTCACAATAAAATCCAAATATAAAAATAATTGAAATGTCACATATACAAAAATTTCAAATTCTCAAAATTAAATTCAAACTTAAGCAAAATTAATTTACAAATATCAAAAATTATGTAACTATCAAAAAATTTGTTCCACATGATAAATCCAAAATTCTCAAACTATCAAAAGTATTTCCAAAATGATTTCTGCATTTGACGAAGAAAAACTGAAGGATACAAAATATTTTATTCATCATGTACATCAAAATTTTTCAGCATTACCAAAATCACAAGCCCACTTATACAAAACTTCGAAGCCGACCGTTATCAAAGTGTTTGCGTAGAAAAATATATTATACTTTTATTATAATTTATTAATTAATTATTAATTACAATTAAATTATTAGTAGTTATTATTTTATTATTATTTTATTTTATATCTGCTTTAAAAATAGTAAAAAAGATTAATAAATTTCACTTTTTCAAAACAAAGTAAAAGAAAAAACTGACTGAAAATGATTGAAACGGATGCATTAATTTTTAGGAGAAACCAACTTGATTTGCCAGTTTGAAATTTAACTACTCTAGTAAATTCCGTCGCGTCGGCGTCGGTAGAGAATTAATATCACTACAGTCACATCTAAAGCTCTTACTGTCGCGACACGCTCGTACTTAACTTTATTTTTATTCAAATTATTATATATTTTTATAACTCAACAGACACATGTATTGTTATTTAATTTACTTTTATATTTATTGTAAAAATACAGTAGAATCCGCTTAATGTGATCACGGATTATATCAGTCGGTTATTTCGATCATTTTTTTTTGGAAACCGGCCACTTTTTCTTTCTTATTTTTATTCTATTTTGTTCTAATCCAAGTCTTCTAAAATAAAGGTTTTTTTCTAAATTTCGCTTATTATCAGTTATCAGATATCAGTTAATATTATTAAAATGTTCTTTGCCCAAAGTGATCACATTAAGTGGATTCTACTGTAGTATTTTTTATAACTTGAACTACTTTTAACTAATACATAGTTGGGTAATTAAATTCGACTATGGGAAAGGCAATGGGAAACTATCCCATTAATTAAAGTCTTTAGTACGTCATCTTGGCTGCACCCAAGTGTAAGACACTTGAAGAAGAAGCTCTATATTGCTCAGTCGGTAGTAATTTATTTTCATGAGACTCTTAATTATCAAAAACATGATCAGATGTATTAAATGCCATACATTTATTTTCAAGTGCAATAATTTTAACTAAAATTTTGATAATTATAATGCAGGTTTCATGCATGGCCATGTTTGAAGCAAATGCTAAAGATGATATGAATAGATACCTACCTTCAAGAGCACAGCAACATGGTAATAGATCATAAATCACCAAAAACTTCTTCCTTCCTTAAATTTTTATAAGAAACAATTTGAATTATTATATACTTATTATCATAAAAATCAATGGTAAAGCTCTGAAAAGCTTCACTTCAAAAAATAAAATCTAGTATTTTTGTTTTTATTTTATTAAATTTTACAATTTAAATTTTACAAAAAAGTAATATTGTTAAAGAAGTTACTTTGAGATGCGTTGGTTAATTTATTTATATAAGTTTATATGTTTGTTTTGACGGCATCTTATTTTTGCATACAACAAGAACTAAGATTAGTATTTGCATTGAACTTCTCTAATGTTACATTTATACTGGTACACTGATGAAACCGTCGATTTAAAATTGAATGGATTATCGATCGACTAACATCACGTCTAGTTTATTAAACTGTCACCTATATATGTATGTATAAGCATTTTATATTTTTCTTAAATTCTCGATCTGTATAAATGGTAAAGTTCGGTATCCTCTTTGAAATAAAACTATACAAGGATGTTTCTAAAATGTTGATGAATTCAAATTTTGAATTATCGTTTAAAACAATATTTTAATTATTATCTAGTCAACTGTAAAGTATGCCCTAGGTACAAAATGAAATTATTAATTATAATGAAATTTGTAACTAAAGCTAATAAAATTTGCACCGGATAGATAAACTAAATTATGTCGTATTATCTGCATGAACTGTTTTAAGTTATTGGGGTGCTCTCGTTTACTGTTATTTATATAGTGGAAACGATGCTGTTACATTATTTTTTACTGATAAATCAAAGATTTCAAAAATATTACAAACTACAATAAATTGTGGAAACAGTCTTCTTCAATTATTTTAAGCTGTGCAAAATTAAATTCGTAAAGTAAGAATAAATGGGTAAAACGACATTTACTCAACTCCTTCCGAGGGCGGTTCCATAGGTTAGAGTTCAAAACAATCAAAGTGTAAAACTTTGTGGAGAGCTTTGCCGAAATAATATCGTACATTTTTATAGTAACCTTGTAAATTGAGATATACACGGCAATGTCTCTTTATTAAATAACTACAATCTCATCAAAAAGAAATAAACCTTTCAGCAAGAAATTTAATAAAAGGAAAAGTTCTATTGCCTTTTGTACCTTTCAACATCAGGAAATTTAATTTAATGTAGTAAGTTCATTTTAAATGTTATGATACCTTCATAAATTGGAATTCCAAAATGACTTGAAAAGCGTTGTTTAATTAATTAACCCATGCAAATTTTGCCAGTTAGAATAGTTTTAATATTACTACTGTTATTTTAATGCTATGAATTTACATTTCGTTACATAAACGTGCACTTAAAAATATTA
Source organism: Cantharis nigra (assembly GCA_958510845.1). Lineage (NCBI taxonomy): Eukaryota > Metazoa > Arthropoda > Insecta > Coleoptera > Cantharidae > Cantharis > Cantharis nigra. The sequence continues at coordinate 78,709,202 of OY294028.1, forward strand.
AACAATAAGAGCTTTTACACTTAATTAACACATTACGAATGAAACTTATAAATAAAATAGAGAAATGCAATTTTACAAAAAATAAAATAATAAATATTTGGCACAAATTGAATCATCCTATAACTATAATTAAATTGTTAATCATTAAAAGTGAAGAATACGTATCAACTATAAAATTCTTTAATATGAATAATTGAAGTTATACATTTAAATTTGACAATATTATTATTTTTAATTAAATATTTAAACTAGAACCTCAAATATTTAGTCACACAAGAAACGACACTCGGTGTATATTAGATGATTTGATTACTTTCGTTTACCTAAAAATCGAATATTTGTAAATACGGAAGCAGCTGGCCTCTTCCTGTTACAAAAATTCACTGTGCGAGACGATGTTCCAGTACGAGCTTCATGAAGAGCCACTAACAGTCTAAATACGTCTTCTCGGCTAGGTTGGCACAGGTAACGATTTTCTGCATCGTACCTATAATGAAATATTATTAGATTAACAAATTATACGGGGACAGTTGTAAGGTAAGTAAGAACTTCAAATAATATTGTTATTGGAAAACCTCTCTTTCTAAATAATACTTCGGTATAAAACTATTTAGCAATTTTACAATTACTACAATAATTAGATATTCAGAATAAAATTTTGTTTTCTGCTTGCTTGCTGCTGACTCTAAGGTATTCGGTTTGATTCCGGGCAGAGTTTAAAACTTTTATATGACAGTCTCCATGCTTCGGAGGGCACGTAAAGCCGGTAAGGTTGATGATTGCCGCCATCAACTATTGAAAACAAGGTTACAAGTATTCCCCAATCACGATTAAGTAATGTGGATTCTCAATGTTCAATAATTTTTCTCTCATCAAAGAAAGTGATTCATTGTCCTGCAGTGAACAAAAGAGGTTGAAGAAGAAGAAGAAACAAAATATTGATGTAATTTAATTATAAGACGCTTATAATGTTCTTACCATCATGACTCAATAAGTTCGTAAGATGACATACCTATTATATATGGCCCTACTATTGTCAAATACATATAATTGTTAGAGAGTACCAACCTTCAAACGATATGTTGTGTTTAAATTTAAAGAAATTTCGATCACTAGTTCACAAGTTACAGTGGTTTTGGTGACGCTACTTGTGTAATCTCAAAAAGTTCGTACAGATTTTAGAGATTTTAGAGCTTTATTGCACTGTACTAATTTTTTTGGTACTAAAAATAAAATGTACTGGTCGGATTAGTTTGTTTACAAATGATAAGTCAGTTACAGTACAGTTTACAATTATTTGTAAATAGACTAAATCGACGCGACGCGTGAAATATCGATGATTTTCTCGCAACCCAAGAAAAAATTACCTACATTATGTGGACAGCAAGAAAATGGAAATACTAAGATACTTTCAAAATAATAATAATAAATTATATATATTATTTAAATAAAAATATATTATCTAAATTCTAAAAGAAAATATATATTAGTTTACTAAATAAAATTGAATTTGGTAGACAAAAACTTTCTAATTTTATTAATATTTTCAAACCAACCAAGTATTTTCATCTAATTATAAACTTTAAGTCGATTCCATGTAATTATTCCGACAACAAATAGGCCTGGGGCAAATACGCCGAAGGTAATACTGCAAAATGTATAATAAATTAACCATTTTCTATTTTTAACCTCCGACTTAAAAGCGAGGGGTGTCTTTGGCATCGTAACTCATAACCTTGTAGTCCAATTCTAAAGCGATTGCTTGCCAGGATTGACATCTGGGGACTCAGCTGGCCAGTGGAGCAGTTCCAACCCAACATCGTGCATCCATTTCATACTAAGTTTTGATGCATAACAGGACACGTTGTCTTGCATAAATTTTACTTCCCCTAGTTGGTATCACCAAAAACTTGGTTGAATTATGGTTCGATGGTAGCTTTTAGGACAGCTATGCACTTTTTGCTGTCTATGCGATCCTCACAAACAAACATTTTCTCTATACCACTAGCCGCTATACATCCCCACATCATCACTTAACTGTGGGGACCACACAGTTAGGGTTGTATGCTATATGAGTGTTACAACAGCTAATTGTTAATATATCTCTTTTTTTTTCGTCCTTAGTTAAATCGTCCTAATTAACAAAAAGTAGAAATTGAGATAAACGAAGTTTTCTACAATTGACTGCATTTAGTTGTGAATGAAATTGAATCTGTTTAGTTGAATTTATCTAATACAAATTCACTTTGGTCGACCGAGATATCGTAAAAAGCGTTCATCCTAAAATAAAACAAACGGTGCAATATCGTCACTCTTTTTACTAAAATTTATTTATACAAATAATACGCATTTCGGTCTATTAGACCATCATTCAGCTAATTTAGTTAAATCTTGCTAATTATTGTTAATTAGCTGTTAATTAGCGGCGGGATTGTAAATTTTAGTAAAAAGAGTGTAAAGTAAAATACTAAATTTAAGTTTAACTTTTAAGTTGACATTGAAATGTCTGCGGCGCAACATCCAAGTACTATTTTGTAAGTATCATTCGCGTTAGATCATTATTTATGTTAACAATTTCCTTAGTTGTATTTTGTTTGTTTTCAAGTTAATTTCTCGTCAAATTAATAGCATAAAGTTTATTGAAGTACTTGAGGTAAAGGATGGAAGAAAATATCATATGCTTTTAGATGGAAATAGTTACCAAGTGACAACTACACAGATTGAAATATTATACCGCTAAAGATTAATTAACATAAAAAATACCTACTGAACGTTTTGTAATATAAAAACTAATAAGTTATACTTTAATAGATAAATTACTCAATTAATATTCCTGTAGAAAATGAACCAAATTTTGATGAACCTTATTTCTTATATCTTTTTTTCAATTTCTTCATTATATAGGTACGACTTATGATCTAATTTTATCTTTTAATTTTCACTTATATATATTTACAGCATATTATTATTTATTCATATTTTTTTAAAAATATTTTTAATCCTGACCTGTCAAGTGATAATTTTACTTAAAATAATATTCCTGTGTTTTACTTTTAATTTTTACTTTTTTTGATTCAACTGTTTTGCTTCAAAAATGTACATTTTTATTTATATTTTGTAAACGGGGTAGTTATGTTTGTTGGTAGAATTTTAGTAATTCTTCTTTTTGTAATATGACATAGTCTTCTATTTGCCCTGCCCTAATGTCTCTCTTTTTCATTAGGGATTGTTGTCTTGCAATCATAACGTTAATTTGTCGTACCACCTCTTGGGGGGTCTTCCGAATACTCTTCCAATCACTAGTCTTTGGATTTATACAATTTTGGTAAGCCAATTATTCTTGCTACACAGTAGTTCTTCCAAAACCTCCGTATAGTCCTGATCTATCTTTCTATAGCTTTCAATTATATATTAGCTTCAGATTAGTAATGGCTTTCAATATTGTCCTTTTAGTTGCTCTCGTGATTTGTTTGGTTTTTCATGCACCTTGCCAGTTCCTGTTTTAGTTACATAGCTAAGGATTCATCTTCATTCGTATTTTACTCTACATCTCTTACTTATAATATCTCAAAAATTTTGTATGCGCTTGTTTAGAATTCCCTTGGAAATTATTAACATTTCTGAAATTTCTTGGAATTTCTTGAAAATCACTAGAATTCTTTGGAAATCCCTGAAATCTCTGGAAATTAGAGTTCATGTAAATAGTTTAAATTTTATCTTTAGTTTTCAAGAAAATAAGATGATGAAATTATTTGAAATTTTAAAATTAAAGTATTGCACTCACACAAATTTTGAGTTTTGTAATAAACACATTCGGTTTTAATTAAAACTAAGCTAACAACTAAGAACTCGCCAATTTATGTCTCATCGTTTCTTAATTGCAGCGGCATAAACAATTTATTATCGCAAGCAATACCACAAGAGCTTTGATTTATCCGAATAATTTTTAATTTCAACGAATACGTGATTAGCAATTTAGCGAGAGAAAACTTGGTTGATTAAATTCACGAGAGCGATCGAGCGTTAGCGAGATTGCTAGAGTCGAAACATGTGTATCATTGTTGTGTTCTTGATTATATTGATTTAACTTTGAATTATTAATATTTAATTATTTAAATTTTGAATTTGTCTGGAAGTTTGGACAATAGTAGAATATTTTGAACTGGTATTTTTGAATAATTAATTTGGATTTTAAATTGGAGAATTTGGATAATTAATACAATTAATTGGACGATACGAAGAAAATTTGTACTTATTGATTTAAATTGGCAAAAGTGAAATATTAAAACTTATAAAATTTGTTTGGATAGAATCGCAACGTGTGGCCTAGTTGTAGCACATCTTAAGCGTCTCATTGGGATAGGTAAATAAAATTTGTATTGAAAGTTGATTTGAATTTGGATTATTTAAAAATTATTAAAAAAGAGTCTCATACGTATAAAATGGTTTGCTGGTAGTGAGGCATACATTTTGCAAAGTTTAAAAAAATAAAATTAATCACCAGTACAACGCAATATACACGTATTCAAACGCACATTTAGAATATTCAATTTAGAATCAGCAATGCTATTACGAGAATATTAATATAACACTACTACTTAATTCTAAATCCAAACAAAGGATTAGTAAATCCAAAGGGTATCTTCGGAAATTAAGTTTGGCAGGTCATCTTGCACAGGTCACAAACAACGGAATTGTTTTCTAGTTAAGTACTTTTCTTATTAATAATGAATATATTATGCAATATTACAAAACATAGCAAAAATTTAAAAAATCAATATTTTTAAACCATTTAATTTTATTATTACACAAAAGTAAAATTTTATTTAGATTAAACTTAAATATTAAATTATATTTATATATTAAATTATATAATCCGATAATCGACTATTTTCAAACAATTCAAATTTAACCCTTTCAGACCCCACTATTTTTGGCAGAAGGAAAACATTATTTTTTTTTAAATTTCGTATTACTGTGCTCTAAAATGTGTTTTTGGCGAGTTTCATAATTTTATGATTTTTAAATAAGAAAATACAGCTAAGTAAACTTTAGTTGACTTAATATATAAACCATTATAAAACGCATGATAACAGATTTAAACAGGTGACTATTATTCGTAGACCAAGTTTAGTATGATAACAACTAGCAAATAAAAAATTATGCATTTATAATGATATTTGGCTGAGTTATTCTTAACTAAAGTTATACTTATTTATAAAGCTATTTGACAGGGGAATGATTTTATACAATTTTTAATTTAATTAATTTATTATCATAGTTATGTTACTCATAGAACACTTTTTATATTTTTATTGAATTCCTTGTGGTTCTTTCATTAAGAAATGATTGCTATCTAACATATAAGTTTGTCACCAACTTCAAAATAAAAACGTAGGTACACTATAGTGTACCCTGGGTCTGAAAGGGTTAAGATAATTATCCGAACCACAAGAAACAAAATAATTAAAAATTGGTAAGGTAAAAATTGAATAAATTATTTTGATATTCATAATAAGATTCCAAACGATTCAAAACGTAATATAAAAATATTAATGCGTAGGTAGACATCTTCACCAGGGGCAATTTTTTGAAATATAAATTAAAATCTTTCTTTTATTAATTGAAAGTGTTATTTAAAGTGTTAACATTATAAATGTAAAAAAATCTTTCGTTAAATTTACAACAAACAAGCATCAAATGAATAACGTAATTGTTCAGCTCATAAAACTCCTAATTAATTAAAAAATAAATTAAGAGCATCATTTCTAATTTGAGACAACAAAAAGGTTGTCCACTTTTACTGCTTCAAAGAGTTAGGAAAAATAAAAATAACAATGATGGTGAATTCTTTTGATTAAACTTACCGATGACAATGTAATGTAAAACAACCCGACGTTAATTTTTTTGATAAAATAAAAATTAATTAAACTTTTTAAGCCGTAAATAAATTACCGAAAGGTGATTATTGTAAGATATCGAAGTCAAATTATTGAGAGTTTATCATTGTTGACACTGCATAAAGACCCGTTTTTATATCAAAATTTTTGAAAAAGGTGATTAAATTACTAAAGTTTATTATAGTGTTAATCAAGTGTAAGTTCAAATTTTAATCTATTTTATTTAATTATGCCATGTGTAATGTTGTTATATAATATTGATAGAACCTAAATAATATAAAAACAAGATGAAAAACTAAATATAGTTAAAGATAACTTTATTGGTTATATAATTTTGATAAAAACCTAATTATAAAATGCGACGATAACATTTTATTTTTAAATACAAAATGTACTATTCTATATTAGTAGTAAAACTATGCTGTTCCGGATCATTTTAATTTACAAAATTATTAAAAGTCCGAATTTGATTAATTGATACTTTTATTTCTTAATTAAAAAGAACTAACTTTAGATTGTTTTCACAGGTTTCTCCAGGTTTTCCGTAAATTAAAATTTTTAAATGTTATAAAAATAACATAAAATAACCATTAATAAATAAAATTATTAAAAATTTAAAACAGAAGGATTTGTTTTATATACTAGGTATGTTTTTTATTTACTAATGAACACAATTGTAGTAATTTTAGTAACTTTTAACTTTTAAAAAATTTATTTACATTTTATATTACAAAATATGATCAAAATTTAAAAGGAAAACTTTTGACTAGTTCGTTTTATTGGTTTTAATCCACAGTATGTATCTACATAGTAAATTTAATCATAGATGTATTTAACGTCTGTTTAATTTACTAGCAGCTTCAAAATGTGGTTTAACATCAAAATGATGTCAACTACAAACATACGTATTCAATAAACAGAGCCGCATTAAGTGCCGATGCAAGAAGTGTATCCAACACCAAAACGGCAAATCAAGATGTAAATAATAATTAAAATTATAGAAATATTTAAAATCGATTCAATGGCTATGATACTAAGGTCCATTTGTTTAGTTGCAGGTTTTCATAGATTAACCCAAATTTTTTTAATCTAAAATGTTATAGGACGACTCTGGTTGTACAGCAACGGTAAAAAGCATATTATTTGTGTACTATAGTACTAATAAATCGATGACATAGAAAATATGATATGCATGAACCGACCACGCAATTGGTAAAATTCAACAACCAATAAGAAATATTTTTTTACAAATTTTGAAACCAAAAGCTAGCAAACTTTTACTAAATTATAACGAAAGACTCTTTGTTTAAAATTTTTTTATTAACTAATAATTAAATATTGATATTACAATTCAATATAACACAATTTACATTCGTAAATTTTGCCAACAAAATAAGAATAATAAGTGTATCGGAGATAATTTACCATTGCCTACTGAAACTTTATCTTCAATTTAAATAAATAAATATTAAGCTCGAAGATATTGTTGAACTAACTTGTAAAATTTGAAACTGTATTTAATCAGTTTTCAACTTTAAATGTATTTTTGTTTATGTTTTCATTCGGTTTTAATAATCTAAACGTTCATGTTTTTTGCCTCTCCATAGCAAATTGACATTTTTACTACAAAATTTGATTCTGTTTTCTCAATGTAATGTAAAAAATTTATATTCTGTAATTTAACTTTAATATAAATCAATTATACATATAAACACCGACGAAATGCCAGCAAATGCAGAATGCATTTACCTATAAACAAGGTTGCTGCACGAGTTTCATACAGTGGAAAGGTTTAAATCGTTTAAACATCCTGCGCACCGGTATTGCAAGCAGTGAGAGGGTACCTTAACTTATTTTATGTACTAACGTTATAATAATTATTCAAAAATTATTCTAACCATCCCTGCATGTAAATATTTAAAAAGTAGATTTTCAGTAAAATCTCAAGATTTAACCACTCAGAGTTACACGAAAACATTAGAACGCCAAGTTAAGGAATATTTGTAAAGAGGTGGCACCCGGTCACTAAATATCTTTAGTGCGTCCCTGTCAACAATATTGATAATTACCTAGTCTATTCAGCAATTTAATTTTGAACTAATAAATGAAAGCTGTTTTATGTTATGAAAAGAATAAAAACAACTTGAAACAATAAACTAATCACAAATCAATTAGAGTGGATTGAATGAAAAATTAATATTTGCATTACAAAAGTTTAAATTACTTCAATACATACACTTCTCGTGAATTTTGACGCTTCCAAGGGTATTTCCTATAATAGCGCGATCTTTTGCTTGGAAATTCATTTATATTATTTTCGGCTGCAACGTCAGGAAGCTGATTCAAATATTCCTTTTCTTCATTAGAATCTTCTTCTAGGGGATAATCTTCTACATACACCAAAGGAACTCCTTTGTTAGGATGTAATAAAATTTCCATCAAGCGTTGTCCCAGTTTGTTTATTTTTACTTTATCTTGTAATTCCGATAGTTTTTCATATGGAGATTGTGAATCTGGAAAATTATAATATTAAGTGTTAAATAAATAGATAGTTTCAAAATTACATTTCGGTATATAAATTAATTGTTTTTATTATTAATTTATGTTAAACTGATGAAAATAGATAGTATGCAAAATTAAACTTTATTGCTTATGCTTCGTGTTTGAAAGTGCAATTGGCATGAACAATATTATTATTTCATCATTAATTGTTACATTCTATGTATTTAGAATTTAAGTTTTAGTACACGTTAATAAATCGAAAATTAAGTTTCATTTAATTTTTTGATTACTTCTATGAGAGAAAATTATATTCTATGATGAAAACAGTAGTATTTGAATGCTAAATAATATTACATTAACAAAAATCTTCAATGTAAAACGAAAAAGTGTATAATCAAATAAACATGAAGTAAAATAATTTAAAACAACTTGTGTCCATGTGCATTGGGACTAATTGTACATTCCAGTCATTTAATTTTGTATAAATTTTCTGTGTTGGAACGAAAAGATCTGTTTGCAATGTAATGTTCTATTATTTAATCTATTCCTTCTATTTAACTTTCAAATTGATTATACTTCAAACACATTCGATATTGTCATTGTACTTCATGTCGTGAATGCACTTTGATTTAGTTAAATCGTCTCGAAAAATAAGAAATGCTCATATTGAAGTGAAATAGTATATTACGTTATCAGGTTAAAAAGTGATAAATTAATGATACAGCCCTTAGCTCACAATCGAATGTCAATCTTTATAATAAACAATGTCAACTCCACCTGTTTTTTATCTTTATAAATAAATTAAAGCGGCTCTGATATTCTTAATTGATTTATTTATATTAACTGGCGCCCACAAAAACATCTTGTTTATCTATTTAGCTGTAATAAGAACTAAATGTTATTAGGAAATCATTGTTACGAATCCACAAATATTTTCGAAATCCCATGTTTTCGAAATATTAAAGTTTGTGTAAGTAATATCGAAGAAATATGCTTTGTGTGCTGAGTATATTGGAAAAAGTAACTAATTTTTTCATACAAAATCGTTTACAAATAATACAAAAAAGTTTAGGACTAGGTCAATGTGCCTAAGGCTAATGTACTCTCGGCTTTAGCAAGAATAATTTTTAGATTAAAAAATTTTAGTTTTACATTTTTAAATAAAATATCCCTGCAGGTATCCAATATTCTATTAAAACAATATCTATGTATAAGGAACGATTAAAATTGACTAAAAACATCGACAACCATCGGTGTTTTTTTTTTATAAGGAAACTAAAGCAGTGTTCCCCAACCTAGAGTTTGCGGCCAAAAAGAGGTCCGTGAAGGAAACTACAAATCTTACAATAAAATAAATTTTATATTAAGATTTGATATCAAAGGGTCTGCGGTCATTAAAAGCAGGTTGAGAAACACTGATCGAAAGTAATCATTCTCGAATGATCCGTTGAGCCAAATTGCACACTTTTCATTTAAAGGAAAGTTTGTAAACATACTATGAACGATGTCCTTTTTATTAGTGTTTATTTCGCAGAGAAAGGGTAATATACAATGTAGCTCTAACATCGCTACAATTTCGTTGAAAAATTAAGTTTTTATTCAATTTATTTCGAGAAATTTTACTTCAAGTGTTCTAAATTATTGTTGGTATAGTTTAGTTTTTGAATCTGTTCTGTAATTTTAAGTTGATACAAAAATCAAATTATAAATTTAAAATACATGATGTATTTTTTTATCAATAGTCTTATTGAAAACGTATTTACATAGTATTTTCTTGAAATGTGTACTCAATAAACAAATGTGAAAAATGTTGAAGCTTAATCATTAAATTGCTTAAATGACGTTACAAGTAATTTAAAATTTTACTAATGGAAATGAACTTTAAAATGAGATTTTCTTTCATATTATATTACAATTTAGCACTGGTACATATCGGAAAATTTAAAAATTAAATCTTGGATGAGAAATAAAATAGACCCTATTGTTTTTGTGTGGTTTCAGCAATTCAACAATTTAGATTTTTTTTGTAGTAAATCATTTTATCATTTCACTTGAATAAATTCTCATTTTTTTTAAGATATTAAAACGGTTTTAACTGCTAAGGTCATTATGCATATTTATATGTACATGTTATTATATGTATATTCGTTAGGGTAATTTATATTTTTCGATTTAATCCACAATAAATTCTTTATTATATTCGTTTTTACTACTATTTCAAATATTTTGTATTTATCACTTTTTCTGAAAAATACTTTACCTATTTGAATTCTTAAATCCTTAAAAATCCTTTAAACTAATTTTTGATAATAACCGAAAATGTAACCTATATTGCATTTCTAGTTCATTTTTTAAATTTGATTTTGTACTCTTTTGTTTCACATAAAAATTTTTTTTGGTTTTATTTTATTCAAAATCATTACCTGCTAATAAATTTTTGAAGAGAAAATCAGAAAGTTGTAAAATCATTTCGGTGGCATTGCAATATTAGTTATTACATTATTTTTCAAATAAATTATTACATTTTTTTGGACCATTTCGCGCAACAGCAGGTCCATTTCTCTGTTTTTTTGTGTCAATTTAACCTAAGGATCTATTGTTGGCCTCAAACATTTCTTGTTTTAATATACTGGTAAACTGTAATGGTGTAATCTTTGTTTTTCAAACTTCGGCCTGTAAGTTGTACAAGCGTATAAGCAAGCTGTTTTTGGAGATTCTAAATAATGCTATCCAGGGTTATTCCTATATATTTAACTGTTGCTTTTGGACTGATTTTATGTCCTGTTACTGTCACATGTTGAAATACTTTGTTATTTGTTCTTTTTTTTGAACAAAAACATTATTTTCTCGATTTAGTTTAATTTTGTAACAAAAATTAAAACTATTTTAAAATTTACACTAATACTAAGTTACACTACAATTTATAATAATAAGACACTGTATTTATGCAACATTCTGTATATTTTTAAATTATCACACCACTATGTATTTACACGGCATTTTGTTCATGTCTGCAAGTCAGAACTATAACTACTGTCCTCTTAGCAAATCACAGTTAAATTTATACCCCAATGGGTCTTTCTAGAAACTTCCTGAAACTTATAAAACAATCAAATCTGCAAGTTAGCAGTATAGTCAGCAGATTTGTAACAAGTACTAAGGTTATCATTTACAAGTCATCATGAATGAGTCATTGTGACTCATCACAGATGAGTCATCAAATACAATTAATCTGTAATGTTTGGTACCTATTTATATAATAATAAATAATACATTTTCTGACAAAAGTGATAACCGTCGCTGAAAGCTCAAAAATAATATCGATTTTTATTAGTTAAATTAAAGTTTTTAATTTTTTTGTAATTGCTTCTATCAATTATTGTATATTTTACATTTTTAAAAAGTAATACGTCGTTTAACGTACCTTTAACAACGATGTTGTTTACTTTTAATACCGCAATTAGCTGATAATGTGTTTTTAGTCTTTTGATCTATCTCTATAAAATCGTAATTTAGCTTTAGTCAAAATATTCAATACTTCCCAATGTTTATTTTTTAAAGATTTTTATGTTATATTTGTTTTGCATGATATCGTTTTCATTTCATTAACAGTGGTCTACAAGGTTTTCAGACAATAAGCCTCTGTTTTTGTTTATTGTGTTTGTCTTTGAATATTTTCGTAAAATGCAATTTTATTAATATTTCAACTTTTTTTTCTATTTCTTTAGTTGTATCAATGTTATCGCTGACTTGTTATTGTTCAGTCTTTAACGAGATCTATTATATTCTGCAGTTTTCTCAAACAGTGGAATCCTTTTACTTGAATATATTTTTATGTCTTGTCAGTCAATTAAAATCTATGTTCCTGAAAAGCGAATGATGAAGAAAACTGTGTTTTTTATGGTTGTAATTACAATTAGTAATCGTAATAAAAGTTTGTTCTACAAAATTTCTTTTATTCACAATATTAGTTTAAGCGGTTCTACACTTAACTTCATCAATATTTGCAAAGCAGCTACACTTCTTTAATAAATGATAATTTATATTTTTGTAAACCATATTATAATTTTATCGTACATTCTTTTAAATTGGAATTTAAATTTAACATTTGTAAATAACTTAATAAATAACTTATTTGCATTACAAAATTTAATCTTACTGAGCCATACGAAATTTATTTAACCACTGAGCTAAGCAAAATGTAATGGTATTAAGTAATACTCTTTATTAATTTTTTTCTTAATATTATTGTTACTTGAAAATTAAGTTCAAATATTATAATATTATATTACTCTAATTTTCTTTTTCATAAATTCTATCTCTGCAATCATTATCGTTGCGATTATTGTTCCTTCGTTCGTTCTCATTACTATTACAGTAATAGTTATACACTTGCGAATTAGGATATTTACGGAAAATGTATTGTTACCGTAGTTTAACGAATGAATATTGTACCTTCAAGTATGAACACAGATTGCTATACCTACTATAAATTGATTTTTCTTAAATAAAATTTTTTTTTACTTTTATAACTAAAAATATTAATATTATATTAGAAGAATATTTAAACAGTTTTTAAATTTATAAACTAAATTAACCCTTTGAGACCCGACTTTTATTGGCTGAAGGAAAACATTATTTTTTTCTAAATTTTGTATTACTGAGCTATAAAAAGTGTTTTTGGCGAGTTTTTCTGATTTTTAAATAAGAAAATACAGCTAAGTAAACTTTAGTTGACCTAATATTATTATAAACCATTATCAAACGTACGATAACAGATTTAAACAACTAGCAAAAAAAAGTATGCATTTATAATGATATTTGGCGGAGTTATTCTTAACTAAAGTTATACTGAAGTATAAGCTATTCTACAACGGAATGTTTTTTTCAATTTTTTTTTAAATTAATTTATTATCGTTGTTTATGTTACTTATAGAACTTTTTTTATATTTTTATTGAATTCCTCGTGGTTCTTTCATTAAGAAATGATTGCTATCTAGCATATAAGTTTGTCACCAACTTCAAAATAAATAAAAATCTGAAAAGGTTAATATGATCTTCATATCTACCTAAATATATCGTCTTAGTATACATTTTAGAACTGTTTCTCAATTTTTCCACTTTTCTAACAAACATTTAAAAATTACTTTAAACGTAGTACCTACCTATGCAGTATCCTAAACATTTTGTACTAAAGTTTATTCAAAATTTATTTTTGTTTAATTTTCTTATTGAACATTATCGGAAATGTTTTATAGAATATGGTAATGAAGTTGCTCGTTTTAATGTAAAACTTTGAAAACTTGAAAAATAAAATTATTAAATTTTATATTATAACTCGCAACTTTATTAAATTATTTTCGATAATACATTTTCAATTATTATTAAGTTAACTTAACTTAACTTGGTGGGAGTCCAACCAGATTCTAAGTTCTACCAGCTATGCAAGCTGGTATTTAAATTATTGTTGTTCAAACAACTTATAGCAGGAGGAAAACAAAAACTCTCTTGCCGGTATTTGACCAAATATTTGGTCAAATATTTGACCAAAACATCTAACAAATTCTCACAAAAAATAGATAAATTAAAATTTAAGTTAATATGTTGTGTAATTTTCTGGCTTTTACATTTGGTTCAATTGTGTCCAAGTTTTCGGTAAATATTAAAAACTATCAATTCCGAATTTAACTTTGTTATTATACATTCTTCAATCTGTACTAGCTTAGATTTGAATTATTCAAAAGCGTCTACGAGCAAACATCCCGAAAAGAGATAATAGAGTGGTAAGTACATAAATGCAAACACGTCTATAAATCAAATTAATCCAACTTAAGTTTGTTTTACGTAGAGTGTTAATTACGAATTAATCGTTATTTTCTCCAATTTTGATTAATAGGTATGAACTAAATTTATTTGGCCATGGTCGTTGAATAAATGTAACACCTCATAAAGTTAAGTATTAAATTTTGATAGATTAAGTTTATTTCTTTGTGTCCAAGTGTCGTAAACTTCTGTATACCTTCCTAAGATTCACTATTCATCTCGTAGTAAATATCTCAAGTTCATTCAATCGATTGGCAAGTTTATAATGGCAAGTGGGTTATATGTATGTTTCAAATTACTAAAAAAATTTAAAAATTTTGTATTCACATCAGAAAGTTTAAAGCTTAATGAACGTAGTTATGCAGAAACCTATCAACCCAATAAAACAGTTATTTGCGAGAGAACATTAGGAAGGACAATTCTGAAAGTGCTTTTATATCCATAAGTAATTTATTTCCATGATACCCTTTAGCCGAAAATACTATTTCCGTATTTTGTCTAAAAATAATCAAATTTCGTGGGCTGATAATAATTAATGCCGACATAAAACGAATATTAGCTTGTTGTATTTTTATAAGTCCATTTTCGTAATTAACTAATTTTTGAAAATTGTGAATTGGTAGATTTATTATCTCTCTTTCTAGCTGATTATAATGTGGTGCAGAATCTAACACGAAATGGGATTTATCCAAAATCTTGCAATAAACGCTATCATCAAACTTACGTCATCAGAAAAGCTGAATAATTACTTTTTCAAAATTTTGTGAGATTTACGTTAAGATAGTAAGTATTATATAAAATTCAAAGAAAAACCGATCAGCAAAAAAAGTTTAAATGTCGCAGAAGGCTATTCATCATTAAATATTTGTAAATCGCCTCCTATTGGGAAAATCTTTAAGAAAAAAATAATTTAATTATTTGCGGTAATCTATTTTTAACAGTTTTGTTGTTAAAATCTTAAATTTAAATAAATGTATAGATCGTCGTGTCTTTTTGTACTATGTTATAAATTATGTAGTACGTTATTCGACAGGTTAGAGAGCATGAGATTTCGGAAAAACTCAATCGATTGAACATATTTTAAAGTGTACAAAGTGATAGTGGGTATCCGTCATTCTTATACATCCAATTTTCTACGGTAATTTATCTTAAGCATTCTTTCCCAGTTATCTTTAAAAAGCGATACCACACAAAAGAAATAAATTTTCTTTAAGTTTTGTTGTTTTGTTGTCAACATAATTTGCAACAAGCATTATATGCCGATCAATCAACAGTCCTCAATTTAGAACATCCTATATTGCACAGCATCAACAAGTTTTAATTTTTTACATTGAATACTGCGTCGTACACCAACTAATTGATTATAAAATCCCGACACGTAAAATAATAGAAAATTGCTTTTAAAATTAAATTAAATTGGTTTTAAATTACTGAATTGTTAAATATCAATGCAGTCAGAATGCACCAAATGAAAATTTGCATATAAAGTTAAAATGTAAAAATGTTTAATTTCTTTGAAATATAAAAATTATACTTTTCGGTTTGTTTTTCACGCTTTCGTTTACTTTTTTATTCAATATTCCAGTCGTCGAAAAATTTGATTTGAACTCTTAGCTATACTAATTTGGAATAGAAAAGAATCGAAAATGAAGCTTTGGAAATATTGCAGCGAGATTTCATTTCCACCTACAAATTTTCTTGAAAAATTCCGCATATATTATGCAACTAGGAACACACGTCATTGGCATAATATAAAGGCTTATCGAAAACCAGGTAAACAAGTTTTGGCAACTACACGTATTGGTAGTTTCATCAAAAGCCATCTTTAATAATCTAAACTTTGATATGAATTTTTAATAATATTTTGTTTACTCCTGTTGATTTTACGAAAGCTGAAGGTTACGGTTTCCACTTAATATTTTAGCGTGTACCAAAATTGTAATCCTTAATTTCAAAAATTCATCATAAATATTCATGACAAAATGGTGCTGTAAAAAAAACTTACCGAGACTTCCATCATTCTGAAAATTCTGTTGCAGATTAGGTTCTATGCTGAAAGTTTGACGTGCTGCATTAGTTAGGACGACACATTTGATTGCCAATACGACCCCAACTAGCCCCATCCATGCCATTATATCTTCCACACACTCTGTAAGATACCTTTGTATAAGTTGGCAAGAAAGGGTAGATTAAATTTACTAACAATAATTGCAGTTACTTTAAGGGAACGTTTATTTTTAGAACATGTAAAGCCTATTAGTAAAATTTAATGTAAATCTGAGCTAACACAAAGTAAACACCTTTAAAATTATTTATAGACACTTCTCGACAGAAAATAGGATTAAATTTTAACTCCGCGGTTTTCCCCGCGTTAAAATTTTAATTATCGCTCAATTAACATTGTCTCAAATTATTCATAATTTCTATTTTAGTTTAATCATACACACCGACAACTAATCCTTAAAGCTTACACTTTCTGGGAAAATATTTTGATAATTAATTTTAATAAATAGGAAACACAAAGCCTTTTATACTTGATTTGCACTGATAAATCCTGACAGTTACAGATGAGTGTGAACATCATAATGGACTCACAATTTCTGGTACATATTAGATTTCCTAACTTATTTAGTACCTATATTGGTTCAATTTTTAGCTAGAAAGACGAAGCTAAATTTATTTTCAGAATCTCTCAAGATGAAGACTCTGTTAGTAGACCACGAGCACTTAACATCATCTACATGATTATCTTACAAAATTCATTGCAGTATCAGATACAATACCAAGCCCTTGTTCATTTCTGCTTTGTGTGCTTATAGGATACTATGAATCATAACAATCCAACATAAGTCCTTGCAGTTAGTCACTTTTAGATTTTTTATTAGGCACTTACTTTGAAAGAAGCTCGGTTAGCGTTAAATCCCTTATAATTAAATGTTTGTTTCGTGGAAATATGGCGTTTAATAACGAAAAAATTAGTTTTTAAGTATCTCTTTATCTAAAACCCATGCAACATTAAAAAATAAAGTCTACATAAAAGTTTTGAAATAAACAATATTAATTACCTAAACAAATTTAGTTTCAAGATGTTGAATTTTTTGGTTTTCCGAACCTAACTTACCTTGAAAGCTACGAAATGATTTAAAATTAAGTTGATAGTTTTTCTCTAAAAAAATGGATCTTAAATGGCTGTTCTCATTCAGTATTCCAAAATTGTATAATACTAATCTTAGCCGTTCTGGTTTTCGGATTGCATCCTGACATTTCAGAAGTGCATTGTAATTGTGCGAATATTGCTTCTATTAGACACAAAATCATTTTAATTTGCATTTTCATATATATTTTTTCAATTTTCAATTTTTCAGCTTTACATGTCAACAGGTGTGCAATTGTTAAATCTGCCACACAAAGCAAGCGCCAGTGCCACAAGTGGTATTTTATTCGCATCCCTCATTTTCACTTTACTTTGATTTAAAAAAAAGTTATGCGGTTAAATTTTCCGTCACGAAATTTTACGAACTACCCTTTTAATTATAATGGCATATAGATAATTATAGATGCCTCATTTTGGAAATCACTAAACATACAAAATTTTTGACTGAGGCGGATATGTAATTTCCTTTTAATAGTAACGCAAATTAAATTTAATGTAAGCGATAATTATCGCTCACATTTGATTTTAGAAAAACTGTTTAAATTCATTTATTAATAATATTAAATATCAAATTAAATTTGCTTTTCTTTATAAATAGGTTGGGTAAGCACAAATATGGTTGGATAATTATTATTAGTTATCAATTTTTTCAATATTGTGTCTGCTATTTGTTCTATTGGAAACTTTTATTATTCTATGCAGAACTTCCGATTTGTTTTCAAAAGTTTAAAAGCTTTTTTTTCTTTAATAGCAAAAGAAAATTAAATTTTGTTTTAAAAATTCGACTCACTGCTTTATTATGTATATTAACTTCTTCGGTCACCTTGTTTTAGCTTATTTTTTATAATTAGATTGTTGTTAATTAGAATTTATTGTGACTGTAAAAATAAAACATTTTCCAACTTGGAATTGTCAACAGCATCCTTGTCGTAAGAGCATAATTATTAATAACAAAAATTTTTGTTTTAAATGTCATCTTTTTAATGGAATCATACGTGGAATCAATAGATTTAAATATTTTGATTTATAAAAAATGAGATGTATACATTAATGTCTAAAACCGAGCAGATGGTTGTTAAAATTCGAAATTCATACTGGCGAGAAACTATTTAACATCCAGTTATCATAACACAAACGAGATCGAAGATTAACAGAATATTACGGATATTATACTATCCTAACTTAACTATAACCAACCTAATTGTAATCTAGCCTACACTAAAAAAAATTCTTTTTAAACAAATGAACTTATTTGAATTTTTTTATAAATATAATGAACAAATTTATAACAACGATTAACCATTCACAAACACAATAAAATATTTTATTTATAAATGCAGTGAATATCTGTGTTTTGCTTAACATTTCATTGATTCAATAAGACTTTAAATGCTTAAAGTATTATAAATAGTATGCAGGTGATATTCTCAGAAGAAAAGTTTTCAGGGTGCAAAAGTTCTATTGAGAAAAATTTCCAGAACGCTGAATCTGGTTTTTCTGAATCAAGGAAATTAGCTTTTTTCAGAGACAACGGTTTTAAGATTATTCCGATGAGATATCTCTTCATCAGGTGTAAATTAACCCACAAGTACCAAAAATTTTTTGTTTTAATTTAGTTTAGAAAGTTTCAAAACGGGTGAATTTGTACCTGATGAACAGAAATCTCTTTGAAGTAATCCCAAAACCGTCGGTAGTACGATAAAACCTAGCCGTCCCACAGTGATCTAGATTTGAATAATTTTTTTTTTTTTTGAGTTTTGTCATTAATTTTTGTATTCACGGGGTTTTGGTGTTGTTAGTATAAAAATATCGAAATCTGAAACAACTTTACAAGTTACACAGTAAAAATTTGTTGATAATTTTCAATATTATTTATTAATATTACTAATATTAATAGTGTTATAGTTATGGTTAATAATTATAGTTAGTTAATATTTATAGTTCCTAGTATAACTACCAGGAAAAAACTAGAAAAATTTAGGGATATTTCTACACTAAATAATCAATTTCTCCGACTATCCACTCATCGTCAAAAGTGGCGATAAAATAAATGTTTGCACTTAGTTGCACCTGATTGCACTTGATATGCCTACTGTATAAACA
Organism: Cantharis nigra; assembly: GCA_958510845.1. NCBI lineage: Eukaryota > Metazoa > Arthropoda > Insecta > Coleoptera > Cantharidae > Cantharis > Cantharis nigra. The sequence goes on from OY294028.1 coordinate 78,728,684, forward strand.
AACAAAACTGCTGAATAAAATTTTAAGACTCGAAGTAATGCGAATCGATTTGTAGATCTAATTTTGCAACAAGCATAGGTATGTCCATTGAAATTCAGCATGTCTTTACAGCGAACGTATTCTGAAGCACATTAATGTTTTAAAAACATTAAATTTTTTATAAATTTTTTAAAATACATTAATAGAACGCGATTAAATTAAAACGGTGCCGTTTTAAGGAAAAAGAAGATTTCATTTTCTGATATCTAAAAGGGGGCATATTTGTTGTATTGCTTTCCTTACTAAGTGACAATCAAAGTACGCTTGGTTCATATAGTCAAAACCTGTCGTCATAAAAAGGAGCAAAAATGTGAATTTCTGTTACTAGAAACCTTCTTTTCTGGTTCTTTATTATTAATATTGCAATATTCGAAGTTTTAAAAAATTGAAAATGTCCCATTTTTTTCAAATCCAGATCACTGTGCGTCCATGCAATGGTGGAAAACTGTCTGCATGTGTGTTTTTGGCTGGAGATTCCGATTTTGCAGTAACCTCACGTTACTTATTGGTAACATATTGTGAAAGAAGTATCAATCTCATAATAGATTTTCACCGCCGAAAATTTACTTCATAAAAACTCCTAATAATTAAAAGTTAATAAAACTAAAATCTTAAAATCTGAGATTTAAACCTTATTTTTCTGCAGAATTTGCTGTTGACAAATTAACTTCTTGAAAGTTTAACTTTTTTTTAAATTATGAGAAAATTTTAAATAGTATATGTTAATTATGTACTAAAATTAATATTTAAATCCAATGTAGACATTTCGTGTTTAAGTTTCAAGCGCTTTTAGTTTTTGATCGCTAGGTATCATGTTGGCTTATCATAATACCAAGTAATACAAAACTATCTTCTTCTTTGTTATCGTGAGATCTCATTAAACGTTTATCACATCTGATTTAACATGTCTTATTATTTTGAAGCAGAAAAATTAAAGTTGGTGCATGGTAATGCTTAATTAACTTTTTAAGGATTAATATAAGATCAACAAAGCTTGAACACGAAAATTACTTAATAATAATAATGGAAAACTGATAAAGACTCTTCATCAGTTTGTTGGATTATTATTTCATTAAAAATTTAGCTGAATTATCTCGCACAAATGAAACGAGATTGGAAATTTAAATGACTGCTAGAAATATTAAGTGTAATTAAGTTAAAAATTTTACCAAAAGGTCAAACTTGAGTAGGCTTTTGCTTTTTAATATTACCAAATGGAAAGGTGATCGTTGGATATTTTTATCTCGGGAATTTAAATTACATAACACAAGTTAAACTGTTGACACCAATTTCAAAATAACTTACGGCCAGTTAGATATCAGAGAACATTTTCGGATCAAAGTTAATGTTGAGTTAACTCACTTATATAGCCGAATATGATAGCTTTGGTCCTTGGAAGGTCTAACTATTGAAGGATTCTTAAATATTTCGAAAAGTATTGTTTAACAATATAATTTAAACAATTGTTTTAACAATGTTTAATCAATTTTAACAACTTTTAGTTCAATTAGGTTGATTAATTTAATTAAGAAATTTACACTTAGATACATTATTATGTCAATTTTACGTTTGGTATTTGTAGTTACGAATAACCATCCATTGTGGCGTGCGTTTTGTGTGGGAGAATACAATTCTGTGACATATGTATAATTTAATCGGGAATCACAGGAACATATTATATAGATAATAAATATTGAATATATTTCCCAATTCTTTATATTAAATTTCAAAAATGTATTAATAATATTTTTGATCTAATTAATATACAAAGTAATCTGATTCTAATGTTTCTGATTGAATGATTTTTTTGAACCATCGAAAACATTTGGTATCTCAAAAGCTTTCATCGCATTGCTAAACAGAAATGCAATATATTGTATTTTACAGAAATTCTAAAGCAACATTAATTTTTTACTATAAATTTTCTTAAATTAATTTTTAAGTTTGGCTTTGTATTTGTATTTTACAGAGTAGATAATAATTATCCTTATACTCTGGTCTCTGGTGTTTGTGGAAAGTCTTTAAGTTTATCAAAAATAGTAACTGCTGCACAGGTCCACCATTTTTACAGTATTTTTCTTTTAGTTATAAAAATAATAAACAAATAAAATACACATTCTTACATTAAATTTGTTATCAAAATATTTATGTTGTCATTTTAACAAAATTAAGGGATCTATTACGATGAACAACAAAATAGCGGGTTTCCACTTAAAAACAAGTTGATGAAGTGACTAACCGGAAACAAAAGATGGTAAGAAATTGATTATTTTATTTATAAAATAAAATAAACATGGTCAACCCAATTTTTTAGAACTTGTAACAAATTTTGCTGAAATTGTTAATTCCCAATCAATATGGTGTAGGTATAATTGTGGCCTCATTATGTCATTGAAATTACTAAAAATATAACATTTTAGACCAAAACGGATATGTAATTTCCTATCAACCGTGTGATGCATTATTTGATGAAAACAATAATTAAATATCAGCTATATGTAATTTTAGAAAAACCGTGTGTGACAATAAATCATTATTATTAAATATCAAATTTCACGTTTCTACTATTTATAGGTAGAGGTAATCATGGGTGGTCGGTTAAATTATTAGTTATCAATTTTCTCGATATTCTATCCACTATTTGTTTTCCTATTGGAAATTTTTATTATTCCATTAAGAACTTCCGACTTGTTTTGAAAAGTTTAGAATTTTCTTTTTTCTTTAATATTATAAAGAAAATTAAATTTTACTTTAAAAATTCGTGTCACTGCTTCATTATTATAACATTTTCGGTCACTTTGTGTTAGCTTAAATTTCTTAGACTAAAATAAAACTTATTGCAACTGTAAAAATAAAACATTTTTCTTACATAATTGAACAACGTGGTAATTTTTAAATCCAGATTTGTAATTCAAAAATTATAAGATGAAAAAAATTTGTGAAAAACTCAACTGCAACACTGATTTTAAAACGTTTCGAGTTCGCGGGCTGACGTTATTATACATACCCCAACGTATCTGCTTTTATATAAAGGGTGGTTGGATGCGCAAACGCGATTTGTATATTATGTGGGTGGTTTGTTACAGTAAGTTTATTCACTTTAAGTATATAAATTATAAGGATAATCTCGAGTTTGGCTTACGACAATTTAATATTAGCTTAAACGTTATTAAAAAATATTAAATTAAAAACAAAATTATAATAAGGATTGCTTTAAAGTTGATTTATATACCTAATTAAAATGTAACTCGTGGTTAACACGGCTCCATTAGAAAGGTTTAATAACCTTAAAGGGTCTTATAATAAGCAAAGAATACAATTACCTTGTTAAAAATTTAAAACTGTCGAGTTATATTGCAAAAATTACTTATTCATAAAACCATATTTCTACCTTAACTTTGAAGACTATTTTTATTTTTAAACTTAACTTTGGCTCAACAAGTTACTCGCTACAATATAACTAACTATAAACTTAGATATAAAGGATCAATGGCTGAGAGGCAAAGAAAATTCGAGAGAAATTGTCTTTTAATCGTAACATTGCCAAATAAATTACATAAATTCTTTTAAGGTAAACTATTAAACTACCTTCTCGCAACAAAACATTATTAAATGTACAAACAAAAATTGGAAATTTTCTACAATAAATTGTGAAAATGTATTTTTTTAATTATGCATTTTTGTAAACTGATTGTTTCAAGACCAGGCTTACAAATTTACAAAATAATTAACAAATGGCTCGCACAAGCTTTCACAGCTTGCGAAAGCACCACTAACACAGCTTACATAGATTTAGGTATCACAGTAAGTGCATTTATTTTACATCTTTCCTTTTTCTGCAGCCCGTCTGATCTTCGAAGTTCCTTCTATCCATCATAACTTTACGATAAACTTACGCTAGACAAGCAAATCCTACTGAAACAAATCGTTTGAGTCAGTTTTAAATATATTTTAAATAAGAAAATAAAAAAAAAACAAAAAAAATCAACATTCTGTTCTTCTGTTACTGTTTTACTGCTCTTTATCAATGGTTTGGGATGCTGACGTAGTATTTTTTTACTGTTTGGAAATGAAATACAACAGAAAATTAGTAACAGCAGGCTTTTAAAGCTGCCAGTTAAGAATTGAAAGTGGAAAGTAAACTTTATTGATATAAAACGAAATAGAAATAATTCACTACCGAAAAGAGTAATTTTCTTGCTCTCTTTTATTTTAAAGAAATTTTTTTTCTTAATTGTCAAAATCACTGATACAGAATCAAACATTTTTTATATGTATATAACAAATTCTTTAGAATGAACTGTGGTTAAAGGTTAGGTTAAAGGTTAAGATAAAGGTTTAATTAAGTATTAGGTTAGAGGTTTGCTTAAAGGTTAGGTTGGAGGTTAAGTTTGAAGTTAAGTGAAAGGTTAAGTTATGTTTTTTTAATATTAATATAATATTTATTTAATATAAAACTAATTTCTTGATGTAATATTAGTATAGTTTAATCACCTATCTAAAAAAACCTTTCTTGCCTAGCGCAATTGCTATTAATTCCTTTTAAGTTATCAACTTAAAAAAATTGGAATATTACGGGAGGGTGACGGAACAGAGCGGCCTTCAGGCCGCACAGTCTAATATACTTAGTAGTAATAATTTATAATACTATTGGCTGGGGTGAAATTGATTTAGGGTAAATAAATATTTATGAATTAAATTAAGGTATGAAATAACTTTTTTTTGTTTCCCTTTTAGCCTGGCAATTGGATGTAATAAATTATGAGATAGTTTTGATAAACTAAAATTTTAAACCACCGAAAGGATAATCTTTAATTTTAAAAAATCTGAATGGCAAACAATTGAAATTTTCCGAGTTATTTTTCTTAGCTACTATAAACTATTGCGGAAAGAAAGTAGTCTCGACCCATTCCAACATCTACGCCGGTAAATAGCCTTCGGCTCCATGTGTAGAGTAGCTTATAGAAATTCACGATAATTGTTTTATTTAGCAAAATTTTTGTTGTTAAAGTTATTATTAGTTTTTATTCTCTGGCTGAAAAACTTTTTAAATTAACTTAAAATTGTTGAATTTTTCCCAAGTATATAAATTATAAGATAATAATAATATGTACAAAACAGAAAATATCTTGGCCGTCTCTACATTTTCAAATTGGAAATTTTTTTACTTAGTTGTTCATTCATCTGTGTAACGTATTGTTTAACAATTTTTATAATAGTAGTCTCACACTTAATAATAAATAAAACATTTTATGTTTTTACGCCTGAGCCCTTCTTAATCAGAAGACGAAAAAAGTTATATAACTAATTTACATAGTTAAAAATTCTATCGGATCTAATCCAAGGATAAGCAAGGATCTTAGCATTTCAATAAGAATTTCAAAAAGAAATCTCCGTCAATGAAAAAAAGTTGGCAGACTTTATAATTGGTGCATATCAAACTATTGTTAAGATCAACATACAGTTATATTGATTTTACATTATTTTAAATTAGTTTGCTAATTAGCATCAAACACCTACCTTTGGAATTACAGCGTGTATTACCCACGTGCAATTTATCATCACCTGCTGTAAGCTGTTGCACTACATTAAGTTAAACTGCAATAAATTAACACTTGCCTCACAAATAATACCATACCACTTACTTAGAGATTATTTGTTCATAAAGTAAATTCAAAGATTTTTAGAAAACGTGAAAATATACCAAGATTTATGTTTTGATAAATCTCAGAACAGCTAATTGTGGAATATTTCATTACCACACGAATTCTCTTTTGCAGACACAGAAGTCAAATTCATAAATAGCTATCTCATGGCAAATTAAAAAAGATTATAATAGCTTGTGCCGCTTTTCGTTCCTTCTCTTCTCACTCCAAAATGAGCGATTTAAAGTTGCTTAGGCCTTGGTCAAAGTTTGAATCCGCAATAAGATACGGCTTAGCAATTCAACACTCTAATTGGCGGAGTACGATCGTGATAAAAAAAAAGATTATTAAATATTAAATTCTGTAAACGAAAACAAGATAATCGTTAAATTTATGTAATCATCTGTAAAATTTCAAATTTTTATTGGTTCTTAATAAACTGATATACTAAAAGTATGAAAGTATACGCAATTTTTAAACCACTATTGAATGTAAACAATTCGCAATATTTAATATAAATTTTTTTTCCACGTGACATTTACAAAGAATTATATAACCATATTACGCAGTTCATTGAAATAAATAATATTATTACCTACATTTAGGTACAAAATATGAGTTAAAGCATCGATAAAAGATAATTTCATTTCTTTAAAGAAAAATTATCTATATCTCAAAATAATAAATTAGTATTTGAAAGCTTATTTTTAAAAATTGGATCAAAAATTACCGATGATAAGTATAATCTCGTAAAAGTTACAGTGGGCTTGAAGTTTGCTTTTTGAAAAAATATTGAGTTGCAGTGTAATAATTAAAATGGCAGTGTTGTAAATTAAAAATATATTGAAGTGGCAATTTCAAGGTTTAAAGGCAGTTATCGATTGTAATGCACCAAGCTAATCCTCAATTATTATCCTTTTACATTCCATCATGAGATGTTTTTAATAAAAACTCATTGTTCATTTTCCTGCAGTTTGATTATTTCCTATACATTAATTTCCTTTTAATAGTAATTTTTGTTATTTCTTTTTTGGGATTTGATAAATATATGATTCTGTGATTCAAATTGGCATAATATTTTACAATCATAATCATCACTAGCGTTATCCTTAATAAAATTTAAATGTAAAAATTAATAAAGCTAAGCAAAAACTGTAAAATTAAAATTAATAAGAAAAGTATGAAGTTTTTGTGCTGAACGTAAAATTAGAATTGCTTTTGCTTTTAAATTAAGAAATTCCAAAAGAAATACCTACACCTATTTGTTTTTCACCAGTTTTTGATCTCACTGCATAATTAGAAATTATGACGCCTTCTATTTTTCAAGTATATTTTTGAATAAAATAATTTTTGAAAACATTTGATTTTACTAGACACCGACGATATAAATGTTAAAATTGAACAACAAACTAAAATTGAAAATATTTCTTTCGCATTCTGCAATATTGTTTTCCTTAGAAGTGTCAATTTTAATTTTTGTACATTCACAATCTTCCTTCTATGACAAATTTACGTTGGCGAATAAACATATAAAATTGATTCTTTTTATACTAATATTGTTGTTTCTATACCTAGTATTATTAACTTAAATTTTTTAGTGTGAAATTATACGAAAATTGCGATTTGTTTTATTCTTTTTCAAATTGAAAATGGTAGGTTTTATATATATTGTTGTGTTCTGTTAAAGAAATGGAAAGTGAGTTGCGTAATTTAGAAATAAAGAACTGACTTTGCAACCTGATGAACAATAAAGGCAGGACTTTTGTTCCGTTTTCAAAATTATTTTCTATTTCGTGTTAAGTTTGTTTGTTAGTTTAAGTTACATTGTTTAGTTTAAGTTTGATGTTGCAGTAATTTATTTAATTGTTGTAAAAATTTTAATGTGTATTTTTATTTATTGTTGTTTAGCGACTTACACGAATGCAGCTGGGCAGTACACGAACAAGCACGAACAAAATTCTAATCTTGATTTTTTTAAAAAAAAAGGGAAATAGCAAGGACCAATAAAAATTGAACACGGAAAGAAAAACCAAGGAGATAAAAAAAGATAAATAAGAAAAGAACAGTCAGTCTCAAATTGATAGCCAGAGAGGCAAGTCGTGTTTGGGGGTGGTAAATAGAGAGTCCGAGAGGCAAGTGGTAGTATAAAGTTGAAATTTGAGAGCTATAGAAGCAAGTCGTGTGGTTACAAACCGATAAGTTGGAGTGGAGGTGTGTTTTAGCCAAGGAGGTGTTTTTTTGGAAAGTTCATTGATTACGAAGTTTGACAACGCGAATACCAAGACAAGTTTCTGTAAGAAGATATTTGAAGAAAGTGTCCGAGTTACACGTGCTGTCTAGCGAATTTCGTGTAAGTCTTGCTTTTATGAAATTGTTCTTGTTTGTTCAGGTTGCAAATAAATACGTTGTTTAGATTGTCAGTTTTTTATTGTCTTCCATGTAACTATTTTACCTTCGAGAACCAACGACCTATTTTTAGTAAGAGAGCAGAGAGAAAGAGCACTACAATATGTTACGGTCAATGATGACAATTCGGCCATTAACGTCAATGGCCAATTTACGTCATTGACCGTAACAAATACAAGGATTTATATCAGGTTTATAAATTATGTATATGCATGGTTTTTACCTTATATATAAGTGGTTCACTTTGAAGTTCTATAATAATACCAACAAGAGATTTGTAGTAATTCATTATTGAAAATAAAATTTTACAATTATGATTATACGAAACTTAAAATTATTCTTTTCAATGTACAAAGTCTCTTGTTATTATACATATCATCTTTAAAAGCTGTAATATTCTTATAAAAATATTTTCTGAATTTAAATCGCTTAAATTGAGCTTAAAAATTATAGCATTAACATTTTACTCTTGGATAAGAGCTTTTTGTAAATTGCGTTTATTTAGTTCTTTGATATTGATTTAACTTTATGTACTTGATTCAAACAATCAAAAAGTAGAATTAAGCTAAGGAAAATCAACAAAATTTTACCAAAATGTCAAACAAAGCATTTGGGGATTAAACTTTTTATTCGTAGATAGTATACCGGGTCTGCTGCAGTTTACTATTGCGAATTACAAAAGACAAATACGTAGATTATTTTAATCAAATTAAATTACACTTAAATCTTTCGTTCTACCTTGTACATACATCAATTATTATAGTCAGTTATTTTATGTTGTACTTCCGCTGTAAAAATTATTCCGGACAAAACAAATGATGTTAATTAAATTTTCACGTTTTCAAAAAATATTGCTTATTATATTCTGTAACATAAGTCGAATTAAAATCCAAAAGTAATATGTAGTGCGGAACATGCTTTAAGTAAAGTAAATTTAATTCATTGATTTCTGGAGTCAATGAAATAGGTGAGTTTTCTTACACTGTATATTTTATAGCTTGCTTTTCGAATATTATGTTGTATATAAATTATTTCAAATTTTTCATTACAATATTGTATTTTATGTATATGCCTCCACCTGCGTTTAACTAATAAAAGTTGCTTCCTCAGGTGAAATTCAATAAGAAGTTATAGTAAATAATAAATTAATGTTTATCGTTGGTTTATATTTTAGTATTAATTAATATTTTATTATCTCACATAGTTTCATTAATATTTTTCGGGGATTATTTTAATGTTTGGATTCATAATAATTTTCATACAGCATTGAAGTTCATTAATTGATAAATAAAATCAATAGTATATCTATAATTAATATTAAAATTATATATACAGTGCGAATAACTCAATTTTGGAAAAATACGTTAAAAATCTTCAGGATTATAGAAATTGTTTTTCAGTTTCAATTATAAGAATATTTCTACAATTTTTATAAGAGGTCGAGTATACATCCAAACGGAACAAAATATACGGTGCTGCCAAATCGAATTATGTAATAACGATCTAATACAACATCCATTGCAAATAACAAAGTTATTGTAGTAATATTTATCCGCTTTGGTATAACAGTACGAAATTGTCTTTTTAAATTTTATTTAATTCTACCTTACTTGATTTTTATCTTATTTTTATAGGTATTATTATAACAAGTGGTGGGCTTAACCAAATTGTCTCAACAACGAAAACACTGCGAGTGCCCATCAGCACGAGTTGCACTGATTGAAAGATTAAAACAGTGTTGTATCTATTAATTTATAAAAATGATAAATTTCTTGGAGTAAAACAAATTCTATTTATTTGCTAGTTTCGATCATTTCATTGATCATCTTCAGGATAAACTATAACTAAATTTTCTGGTGGTTATCCCGAGAATGATTAATAAAATGATGGAAACTGTTTCATAAAAAAATTTGTTTTAGTGAAAGAATATACCTTGCTTTCATATTAAAGCAGAAATTATATTGTCATCTTTATATTACTCCATATACTGTACTTATACATTTCTTGATCTCAATTGCAAATATAAAATCACAAATTCATTTTGAGACAAATTGATTATTTTGTGAACTCATGCACAAAGACCAAGTAAAATAAATGAAACGTTAAATTAGAAAACCTTATAAATATATTCGAAGATGACGATTGGTGATATCAAGTATCATCGGTTATACACACCCATAATACCAAATTTTCGATTAGGTTTATATTCAATAAACTTATTTAGTATATAATGAGATCTTTATATAACTCTGACAACTGCTACACATTACAATAGGCTATATTCCGACAACCATGAAGTTTGCCGGATAAATTTTTATTTTGGAAAATATAAAACTTTCAGTGTATGGTTCTGTGGTGTAGTCAGTGAAATTCAACAATAAATGAAACATAACCACAAACATGATTTCTAACTATTTACGCTAATGGAATAAAACAATTAAGATTTTAGTGTCACTTGGTCTAAAAGTTATTCGTGGCTTGGCGTTATTAAAATTAATGACTTGTAAAATGCCCATCTAAATTTCAACGGTCACCCAAGCATTGTCAGTCAAATAAACTATTAGCTTTGCCACGAACGTCTCTAAATGCGACATAAAATACAATCAAATTTCTAAAGATTATTAACTTGCGAAACACCAAACAGCAACCACTGTTCATTAAATTACCTGTTATTATTTCAAATTGCTCTAGCTATCCTTAAGTAAGTGTTTTTAATAACCGCTTTGGCGCTTTGATAAAGAAATTGAGAATAGCAAGAGTATCAGGTAGCATTACCTGACATTATTATCCTGCGGGAGGAAAATTCCCGTTAATTAAGAATTTAAATTAAATAACACGTCATGCCAGACGCTTCTGTATTTTACACTTTAATAAAATTATAAAACAAATTCATAATAGCAATCCTACTATGATAATATAATGTATTGTTTTTAAACAAACCAAATTTATAATAGAATAATCAAAAGCACACTTTCCTTAAGTTAACACTAAAATTTATATTAATTTTTACGTTTAGGTTTGACAGGGATTCACCTGTTAGCTAAGTAGGTATTTTCCAGTTCCAATTTTTATTGTGAATACTACAATGAGCAGCTTAGAGTATGCTGCTGGAATTATAGAATTATAGTTAAACTACAACATTGACAATGTAAAAAATATAACATCCTAAGGTTGATAAAGCAGAACTTCAAAATTAAAGTTTGAAAAAATAAGATTTTCTTGTCAACTTTATAATCAAAGCAAAAGCATACCTGATCATTTTTGTTACAAAATCTTATTTATTCGTAGGTGGATCGCATTCACTTTAAAAAGTTGATATTTTTTTGATTAAGTAATACGTTTTTGCCTTTTATATTTGCTTAATTTTTATTGGTGTTACGAAAGTACCTTTGACTACAGAAATAGCTTATGATATTATTCGATGTCTCATGAAATAATTTCTGCAAAAGACGTCATCTTAGGAATAAAGATTAATTTTAGGAAACTAATTTAATATTTTTAGATAGCATCGATTATTGAATTGGGCCATTTATGACGTTCTTTAACAGCGTCTTTGATAATTACATAAAAAAGTATATGTATAATAGTATGTAATGATAATGTACGCTGGATGGTTGGGTTTTTCCTGAGTGAGAATTTTTGACTTAACAACGTTAACTTCATTTTGACTTAACTATCTAAAATAGTAAGATTGGTTGACTTTCTTTACGTGTAACAGCTCTCTTAATTTAACAATTAAAATTTTAATTCAAGGCCAAATTGTCCAAAAGTCCAAAGTGATACTCAAAAATTGCCAATCAATGGATGTTTTACGACAGTATGTGAATTTTTGGCTTAGATGTTTTGTGAATTACTTATAAATACATACTTTCAAGACATTGTTACATAATATTATTTATCATGTTATGATAACAAGAGGAAACCATAAATAAAACAAGAGTTTTCATTTAAGGTTTTCGTTAAGGTGTAGTGCATGCATCACTAATTATAATGCGATTAAAATTTATTTGTTTAATGTGGTAATCTACTTAAGAGATGTAGCTATAATTATTATATAAGAAGAATTGCTTTTGTAAATAAATTAGTTAAAAAGATTAATTCAAACATGATATAAGAGAAACTCATTTATAACTTTAAAAGGAAAATCTTGAATATTCACTATTTGTGAATGGAAAACCTTCTACTCACAGGGATATTTTCAACAATAACTTGGCGTAATTAATGACAATTTGATAAATGCACTGAAAAACATAATATTACCAAAATACTTGTAGATTTTGAAAGATTACATTTAAACTGAGGTTCAACATCTAATTCGAATTAATCGAATTTGAAATATAGATTTTTTAAATAAAACTAGGTGTTTTGCTGATTCTGTTGACGGTACGTGTGTTTGACGTAAATAGATGCAGTAGTGTATTTTAGTGAGCGGTGCCGGCTGCAGTGGCAACAATTAGGAGTGCAACAATTAACATCGTATCATAATATACAATATACTTATGTTTTATTTTAAACTGAATTTCGTTAAGTATAGTCAAATTTAACAATATTACCACAATCTACGTCTTTCTAGATTTGTAATTTTTGAGTTGGATCGGCTTCGGGGATGCTTGTAAAGTGGCAATAATCCTGTTTGGTTGTCGACGTATAGAGAGTAAAACTGATGTCACTGCCTTGTAAAGAAAAATCTTTTTAGGAAAACACTGATGGTGGGAAAGGAATCTGCAAAACCCGAAGTACAATTCAAGCTATTTTGTTTTTACTAAAAAGTTATGATATTTGAACCAACATTTGGTAGTGGCATCTATTAACAAGTTGTTTTGCCGGTTTTATAACGCCAACTGTCAAATTGGTGTTAGCGTATTACAAGAAATACATTAGCGCTGTGCATCAGTGTTATAGAAAGTATAGTCTGAAACTCGTTTGGAATGGCTATTCTGCACTCGTGCAGAATGTGCCAATTCCTAACTCGTTACAGAATATTATACTATTTTGGCCTTTTTTGTTTCACTAAATTTTAATTTATTTGTAATTTATGCTTTCAGTTACCATAACTTCATTTGAAAACTTTGAAAATCGTAAACCCACTTATCATATTAATTACTACTCCCACCGCGTTGTGAATTGCAAAACTATTGTTTGTTAAAGAAAACCACAACATTGGCTTGATGTCTTTAACTTTTGGAGAATATACCAAAATCCTCGGTCTAGAACAAAATCCCGTCGCCGCCACAATCCCGCGGTCACAATCTTGCCGCCAAAATCCCGCCGAACCAATATCTAGAAAGATATCTTGTGCGAATAATATTCGGTTAGTTTTAAAACTTTAAACTTTTTAGCTCACTGATTAATTTTTTAAACAAATCTTACTTTCCCTCCCAAGTGAAAGTTCTGATTATGCTACTGGTTATACCTCCAAATGGATGGCAGACTTTTCTACCGATGGTTGATATTATTTAATCTCCAACACCAAATTGGTCAACTTAGAGCAGTGTACTATTCCATTGATTTGGGTCAAGAGTCAGGGTAGTTTGTGAAGTATTTCAGTAGGAGTGCAATGGGGCGATTACATAACCTACATAACCGATCCATATCTTCGCACGGATATTTCTTTTTACGGACAATTTCGCGAAAGAAAAATCATAAACTAACGCTTATAAGCCTACGATAAAAATTAAGGGAATTTGAGTTCGTAAAATTGGTCAGGCAGGATGTTGTCGGCGGGATTGTGATAGCGGGATTTTGTCCGATCCCGCAAAATTCTATATTATTTAATGCTGTAAGTGTAAGGTATAAACGTTCTATTGAGAGTTGGATATCTTCTGCTTAACTACCTTAATTTATGCCGACACTAATTAAGCCAACTTAATTCGGCATTTGATTATTTTTAATTTGTTCTGATTGAGAGAGGCCGGCCCAGTTTACTCTGAAGGCCCGGGGTGCTCTAGCGCCCAGCACTTTTGTTTTAATTTTTAATTTCTAACTAAATTTCAAATTTCAACTCTAACCTAACCACTAATCTAAGTTACAAATTAATATTGAATCTAATCATTCTCCTATCTCTGCTAACCTCTAACGTCTAACCTAATGTTCTAATGAGTTTGTTTCTATATTATAGTATGTTGTCCTATAAACGAATGGCTGTCGAGCTATGAATTAAATTAAATAAAAAAAATTTTTAAATTCAAAGTTACTACAGCGGTAGTATATACAAATTACAAAATTTTTTTTTCAAAATAATTTATTTATTTATTTATTGTTTTTTTAGATTATTACGTGTACTTCTTCGATTGATTCCAAATAAATTTAACTTCGTAGAACGCATCCATTTAATTAATTTATTTAATATTAAAAAATTCGAGGTTTACAATTTTTAATAGAATTTTACACCTTGATTTGGAATAAGTCAGCTTACTAAATGAGCAAACAGATTTTAGCACAAGCTGCTAAGCCAAGTGCGCCAAGTCTACGAATTTAAACATTTTAGCAGTGGCGTAACAAGCAGTTGGGAGACCCGTGTGCGAAGTTGTTAACGGGGACCCTGTTTTTATGAAAGACAAAAATAAAAGAAAATAATAAATAATAATCTATATAAACATAATTTTAAGATAAACAAATAAGAAAACTTAGTATAACGTTATTCCTGGTATAACAATTACGGTTTGGAAAACTTGAAAAATCTGGAAAAGTCTTGGAATTTAAGATTTCCTTAATTTTGTCAGGGAAAAATCAGGGAATTTTTCATTTTTAGTGCCAAGTCAAGGAAATTAAATTTTTAGTCGAGGTAAACAATTTAATTTAAAGTTTTTTTTCTTTAATTTTAAAATTAATTTGTTTTAAATTTTCAAATTAAACTTATTTTATTTAAAAATTCATTTTTTTTAAATAAAAAAAATGATTGATTTTAATTTAATTTTAAAATTTATTTTACCATTTAATTTTCTGATTTATCAAAATTTTTATTCTTTGTCAGGGAAAACCTGGAAATGTGCGGATTTTATTTTGAAAATTTAGTAGGAACACTGAATTATATTGATGATAAATGATGCCTACTATGTTTATCTCAATAAGAGAAAGAAGAATATAAAATATTATATTTCATTGTGAATGTTAAAAATTAAATACTAATACTAGATTCATCATCATCCAGCCATTACTGTCCACTGCTGATCAAATCCTCTTTCTCTGGGAAAAAGGTTTTTAACATTTAGACTCCACGGTTGCTAAATCCGGATTGGGGAATGCCTGTAATCCTGTTTTTTTGATGACGGCAATGATCAGCCCAGGAGAACCGCCGGCTTTACGTTCCCCTTGAAGCCCGGAGACGGTCATGAAAGTATTAGACTCTCCTTGGATTCGAACCGAATACTTTAGAGTCGGCAATTGTTCGGCTAATTTACTAAGCTAATGACCGCCTAGATTACTTTATTATATTTTTAATGCTTTTAAATTTTTTTAAAAAGATTGAAAAACTCACAGTAAAACTTGGGCCCTTTTAGCCGGGGGCCCGCGTACGTCGTACCCACCGCACCTCGGTAATTCCGCCCCAGCATTTTAGTTTCTGTTTCTAACGTTTACTTTAATTTTGCGTTGGATAATTATTACAATTACAATAATTATTGTAATTATCCGATTATATACTAGAGCAGTTTGTTTTGCATAATTAATATGTTACTTATAAGTTATAAGTAATTAAAAACAAATGGAATTAGTAATCTGGTGCTGTTTTGCAAACACAACATGTGGATTATTTGTGTAGTATTTCGGACATATCGTTGTTGTGAAATCAAACCGGCTATCTGCAAAATGCATGTTTTTCTTTAAAAATGAAATTTTTTGACACCAACTCAAAAACTCAATTTTTGCAAATATGCCGGTTTGAGTTCACAGCGACGCGCCGATATAGAAACACAATTTCTTATTGTTTTTCTTTTAATTTCAAAAAATGTTGATAATTTATTTCTTTATTTTGCACATTTTTTTCTGATCTGTTTTGTACATTATTTTCGGTTTTTTTGTGAATTAGATTTAAAAAGGCTTTTAGATTCAAATGGTAGATCGTTACATTTTTTATTCGAAAAGTGCTGTCAATTTTTTTAAGTGTTTCATTTAAAAGATACAAGTTTTTCAACAAAATCAAACTTGGAATTTTCGTCATTTTTAATTAATTCAATCAAGTATAACTCGAAATATAAGAAATATATCAGCATCAGCACAAAGTAATATTATATACTCAAATTTATAAAAGTAAATAATATATCTTATTCTTAATTTATTATTTAGTAAAATCAATTACAGATGAAAAGTTGATTAAATAACAATACGGGATTACATCTTAAGCTACAAGTACATACATTGATGCCTGGTATATACCACAATAAAAAGTATTAAATATTAAAGCTTATTATAATATTTGAAAAAACTATGTAGCAGCTTCCGGTGTAACAACAGATGCTTCTTCTATGATTGCTAATGTCCCAATAATTTGATCAGCAAGTTCATACATTTCTTCGACAGTCTAAAATAAAATTTTGACTATAAGCTCTATTTATACTTCAAACTAAATAAAACTTTTTTAATTTCAATTTTAAATTGAATATTAAAAAGATATTTCTTAAATTTCTTATAAAAGTTGTGTGTATGTTCAAAATTGACAATCTATTATGTAGATGTGAATTATTATCATCTTTTTTTTAAATAAAAATGTTGATCAACATATAACGTCATAACAATATTTTTATTGTTATAACGTCATAACGTGAAAATAACGTCACGTACCATGCACTCTTGTAACTGTTTAATTAATGGATTTTCATAGAACAGCTTCATGAAATCGTCATCGGTAAACATATATCCATTTTCGACATCTTCTTCTTTAGTAGCAACAATGAAATTGTCTGGATGATGACAAAGTCTGTCGTCTGACTTTCTGAATATGTGTCCCTTTTCGATGGACAAACCTGACGGAGGATCAGGAGTATCATCCCAATACAAGTAACGAGGTACACGAATTTTAGGTATTTTGATCTGTTAAAATAAATCGATTTAGTTTTCCAAAGCAACACAAAGATATATAAATTGAAGTAACAGGTTGGAGGAGTAATTGAAAGATTCCCTTACCTTGGCTCTTCGTATTGCAATAAGTTTCTGGCAGTACAAGTCGATCAATTTAACCGGATGATTGGCCATTTCAGGAGGAGCTTCGTCTAAAGGAATAATTCCCGTTAGTACCAAAATCTTAACTCTTTCTCTTTCTTGTTGCTAAAATAAATAAGAGTATTAAATGTTAAATATCATTTTAGATGTTGAACTTGAATATTGTATTTATTTAAAAATGTGAAAATTTCATAGGCATATAAATCATAAAGCAATAATCAAGCTTTAAAAGTGAAGATCAATTGACCTTAATAAATACCGTGCAGGGTTTTACATTTTTTGTTGATTGACGAAGGTAGATGAATAGAACCAATTACGTTTCGAATGCTATGTTACGATTTGTAGATTCTGACAAGTTTTGAAAGAGGTACTTAGCTTTATTATTTAATAATTAAAATCAGTTTAATTAATAAATTTTAATCGTAAATCAATAAATTAAATATTATTTGACCATTTTGTGGAAACTTAGATCATTGATTAAATTCACTGTTGACATATTTCATGGGTACATAATTATAATATGTATGCACAGTCTACATTATTCAACAACAGACTAATAATTACGCGGTTTATTATTATAGCTATATTATACTATATAATATCTGATTTTCATATTACGAGTGCTAGTAGCACCAAAAAATGAGTTTTTTCTAACAGTAAAGGTAGATTATAATTTTTCCTGAAATTATTATTGAAATTGCAAAGTATGTTTGAATTGTTGTAAGATAAAATCTGTAAAATGATAATTTAATTTGTAATTTGGCTTTATTTCTTATATTCTTTTTTGAAACATTCTCTATCTATAGAAACAAATTGAATTTCCTACACGATGATAAAAGTTAATTATCTTGAAAAATAATTATTGGTTAGACAATTGAAATGAAAACTAAATTAAATGTCTTCAAAAAATTTAGAAGCTAAACGTAATAAGTATTAAAACATTTTAAGTAGCAACTGTCTGTATGTATGTATGTATGTGTGTGGGAGAGAGTGGCTAAGCTTGGAAGATGTGGAATAGACTTGAAAAACTACCTCCGATAAATTATTGATTTATTGTTTATTTAAAATATTTTATAAACAAGCTACTTTGCAAACCAAATTTAAACAAAAATATTAATTTTTGCAAAGAAAAATATACAAATAAATTTAATAATATTTACTTATAATACAAATTAAATGCAATTCAACAATTTCGGAGTAAAGTTTGTTTTCACTTTATATAAAAACTGCAGCTATTAAAATTCAGGTTAACCTCAATTTTAATTAACAATATTGTTGCCAAACTATACTACCGAGATAAGTATAATAGCATTGTGGTATACTTTTAAAAATTTTCTTCTAGCCCAACAAAATTAACTTTATGTATGAGGATTACAATGAACATTTGGGTACACTCACTGCCGCCAGCAGACAACTTTTTGACCTTTTATTATTAAAGTTTAAAATATTATTGGTAAAATATGAATACAAAAGCCAATCATTTTGTTCCTCTTTAAAATTTATTATTATATAAATCTTTCGTGCTTTAAATGATTATCTAGTATAACGTGTCTCATGAAAAGGATTTTATGGTGGTGTCTCCATTGAGTATAAAAGTCTTCGAGGTATCTTTTAAAGTTAAAGCGATTACCTAGTTTAAATTCAATTTCTCAAATAAATGAATTTTATGAATTAGAAATACAAATTAAACTAATAAAAGTTAACCGATAAATAGTAATTTCCTTTTAGTACTAAATGAACATTTGTTTTGTACGCTGTTTAATTAAATTTCCACGTAAGTACACAACATATAATATTATATAAGGTTTTTTTTACATTTTATCTAAATTAAAACTGTGCAGATGTTTGTAACAAATAGCAGTAGTGTATTCTCTTGTAAATGTTTTAGTTATTTCCCAGAAAATTACCCAGAAACTGAAGGGTAGCTCCTGATTTTCAAGGTTGATTAATATATTTTATACCATACGCAAAGTTGGAAAAATTTAAAAATAGTGTATGTAGAACAAAAATTCTTTTCAAATGCATAGCAATAAAACAGTTTCCTGCTTTATCTTTCGTAAAAATAAACAGTAATAGTTTACTTAAATAGTCAGAAAAGAAACGACTAAAGAAAACAAGTAGATAAATTCAAGAATGAACAAAAAGTACCCAGAAAACAGGGACAGTAAAAATAAAATTTTTTTTCTCCAATGGTGAGAAAAATTCATCTTTGCGCCCAGCATTCGTGGAACAAAGCGGCTTTTCCACCCAGTGGAAAGGAAAATAATTCTTTTTTTAATAAAAAAAAATACAAAACTTAATGTGTCACCATCTTTTTCCCACAAAATAAATTTATGTTTTCTAGTTGGTCTATTTTGCTCTTCATTGAAGAAAAGATAGGATATCCCCACTTTCAGTGGCGTAACCAGAAAGACCATGGGTCTGGGTCTCTTCCAAGCTGAAGAAAAGCGATGGACAGTTAAGAGTGAGAAAATAAAGAAAATAAGGTATGAAAGAAAGGTAAATTCAACAGTTATTGTGTTATAAATACTAAAATTAGAACCAGGACTACCACTAAATTGAAGCGGATTTCAACAAATTATATAAGAATAAACGACAACCTTTGTAAATGCAATGCCATATTTAACAATGGGACAAAATGTTTATGAACAATTAAAAATCAAAATTAAAATATTATTAGCTTATACACACAGAACTGTTATGAAATTTCAGTGGCAAAATAAATAAAAGAGAAATAAGTTTGAATGGTCGAAACACAATAAAAATGTTTGATTTAAAATACCTCAAACATGTTTTTGCCAACAAAATCAAATAAAACAAAAATTTTGTTTTAGTAGTAGGTAATAGAATAAAAACTCATTTTTAATAATTTCCATCCGCTGTAGAATGAAAAATCATGTAAATATTAACGACCGAATAAAAGCGTATAAATATAATATATTCAGTATAGATTGTAATTTTCGGAATTAAAATCTAAAATTACTGGTCTATTAATTAAATGTATTTCTTTGTTCATTTATTAATTAAATTCAGTTTTCATTATCACTGCATTACTTTAATTAAAGGAAGTTTATTTCTATATTTAGAAAAATAAACATTACCAACTATTGATCTAACAAAATTGTAAATTCCAAATAAAACATTTTTATATTGCATACATATATCGTAGAGGCAATTTTTTCTTTCAACGACATTATTTTATTTTCTTCAACAAAAGTTTTAAAAATGTTTTCACGAAAGCGATACTTTCCCATACTACCCGTATTTTGCATTCATTTCTCATCAATAAATAAATTTCGTTTAAAATGATTAATAATGTAGAATGCCAATTAGTTTGGAGAAGTGAAAAGTTAAGTTTGGTTGTTTTAAGTATTAAATTAATCAAATGAATAATTCGGTGTAATTAAAAAACTTAGATGGAAAATTACTACAGTGTTATTAACGACAATAATATTTTTAAAATTAAAAATACAAAATTTTAAAATACCTCTCTTGCCGCAATGCGTTTACCCATTTCATTTGCATAATCTTCCAAAATTCGTTGTTGCAAGCGTTGCATATAATCACGATCAGTTAAGCTCACCATATTCGAACCCATAAGTCTTTCTAAACGAGATCTCACATACGGATGACTAAATCTGCAATCACAAAGAATAAGTTTTAAGCAACTTGGAAATATTCTCCGATCTGAAAAGAAACTTTTGAACTTCGTCGTAAGAATGACATTACACGAACAATTATTTATTTGGTTCACAGTTCCACACAACTCGTGCTAGGTTCGGGGTTGGAACTGTGTCGACCTACACCTCCTTAAAGAAAATCTATCGAATTCCTTAACGGAAACTTACAAAATATCAGAGTCAAAGAAATTATACGCACTTTATTAATAGGCAAAATTTCTCATAATTTTTTAATTGCTAAAATTTTTGATGCTGTAGATTTAGACATAACAAATTACAAGTTAATTATCCTTCCCTACCGTTTCTTTGCCTTTCATCAAAGAAAATTTAAGTAACTTCATTTCTCGTAATGAGTTTTTCCAAGAAAATTTTTAACTACACATTTTAATGTTTTGATTATATTTAAAGTTTCAGTCAACTTTAAAACCTTAACGTAAGCTTCTTTTATTTCTAATTTTTGCGTCGGGCTCGGTATTCTATTTAATATGTTATTTTTTCACAATTTAGTTTTTATAATATTCATATTGATGTAGGAATTGTTACTTAGCAATATTACTAATTGACGGAATGGCATTTTTCATTCGTCTGAAGTGAACCTTATCAAGCTTGACTTGATTGAGAAATTCGTCAGGTATAATAAAAATTATGCTATTCTCAACAACATTTTGGTATCAAGGACTCTTAATAATTGCTAGTTAGCAATTGACAAGTACCGATAGTTTTCAAAAGTGATAGCAATTGAATGCAGACATAAAAATGGTAACCCCAACAATGAAAAGTGATTCAAAAGAAAATTAACTTGCAGTCAAATTATTCACCAAATATTATTCTTTTGTAACAAATTGTAAATAATTAATTGACAAAAATAAATTTGTATGCAAATCGTGTGTTTCACATGCTTGCTTTGAATGTTGCTATTTCAAATAAAAATTCAGTACATTAATGATTGCAATGTTGTCGTAAATTATCTAGTGTAAATTCGTATTAAATCAAAAGTATTTCTCTTAAAATAGCATTTATCATTAATTTTCTAGGCTATATAAATAATAAAATTTTATGTACTTATATTTACAAATTATTTAAATATAATTGTTTCTTGGGAATATAGGGTAAATAACTAGAAAAATATTATAAAAACTGAAATTAAAATATTGCTTATAATATAACAAAAAAGGACGAAAACAAAATTATTTTAATTCATCAGCACAGGCTTAAAATTTAATTTAAAATCTGTTTCATCACGAATAGTAAATGGGAAAATCAGTGCCGGCGTTAGGTTCTTCATTTGTTAGATAAAAAAATTTCAGACGAATTAAGAACCTCCTCCTTTTTTGAAGTCGGTTAATAATATTTAGTTGATGTTGAGGTAATAATTACTTAATTATTTCAGAGCTCAGATTTCACTGTTGTTCCCATCAGTCTTGCCCACCACTACATGCAACACCAGGGGAAGTACCGCAATATAAAATATTCTTCTGTATACTTTTGTTATAACTTAGGATCTTCTGTATGATTTTCCCATTTTACATTCTTGCACCTTATTGGTAATTCAAAATTAAGCCCGAATATTGAAATTTAATTCAAACATTTATCGCTAAAGAGAAGAATGGCTAACTTACATATTGTATTAGTTCATATAGGCACATAATGGAGAAAATAGCCCTAAAGTTAGAATTGCCAATAATAATATCCATAAAGAAACATAATCAACTTGAAACTACCAGTTTCGTGAGGGTTAATTATAAGCAAAAGTGCTAATTAAGTTACGAAAAGATTAATTAAATTTTTATAACCGGTACGTCATCGCAGAAATGTTGAAAGTGAAAAATCTATTATCCTTACGTGGTAATTCAATCAATTCATCTAACACAACGATTTTCGTGAAATACGTTGGAGTTATTCCAGGAAGTTTAATATCATCCCACCCACCTATTGTGTCCCTAATTTGAATTCTCACCATGAAAATCATAATTTACGTCTCTTGGCTAACTTTTATACCACAATTAGTCTGATCTAATTGTTTAATAAAAAAATGTACATAATGAAAATGTAAATATGTATAGGGTAGTACAAATCTGATAATAATATTTATTAATACATATTTTTAAATTGTTTATTTCAACAAATTTTCTAATAAGTAAACATTCAAATACTTCTTGTATGATGAAATAACTTTTCCTGTGTTATTATTTTAGGTCGTAAGGGTCGTGTCGTGGTGTCATGTCAAAAGAGCATTAGTGTATTGGATCAAGCACAAGGAAGGCACAAGGACCTAGCGCCAGGATGATCAGCAGTGGTGATGTTCGATCTTTTTTCATAATTCTAGTAAACATGGAAATATCTAAATTTTAATTTTTTATTTTCAATCTTTGCTTCTTTGTATTTCAAAATATAATAGCAAAATATTTTGTTTTGTCATTTTTCGACCATTGAATGTATCAGTTTGAGTTTAAAGCAAATAGAAAGATCTGAGAAAATCTTTAGGGAGTGTCTTCTTTCTGAAGCTTGCTTTCAGTTATAAGTATAAAATTTTTGCATGCATCAACATTGTAGTATTATATAGGCATATAATTTTGAAATGTGACACGTGCACTCTGACAATATGAATGGAGAAGTGTAGGATAATCTTATTTTCATGAATCCTACGCCGAGATGGGGATGTTAACAAACTTTGCTTAGGTATTAAAGCTTTTCAACATACCACATATTATAGTAAATTTCTTTTTAGCTTAATTAGTTAACTGAAAAGTTTTAATTTATAATTTCGACAAAATAAATTATAAGTAATTATTTCATCAAACATATTTGCATAGAAACAATTTTTTACTGCTTTACGTTTTACTGTTTTTTAAATAAACATCGCTAAAATTTATCCTGGAGCGTTGTATCCTCATTTATTACAAAGCATGTACACCCAAAACAAAGGTGCGTGTTAATTGAAATAGATTAAACAATTGAACTAACGTGATTACTGTGGAAAGGAAGAATTGGCTAAATTTATTTACAAAGTGGCTAATGAAATTAATTATTCACATTTTATTTAAAAAGCTGTGAGAAGTTCATTTTCGTGTATGTGACGTCACACTACAATGGATTACAAAATGTATGTGGGAGCAGTACGCAAGTTACTAACCCTTTAGGTCTCTCATTGCTTTGCTCTGGGATGCGGTATACGATCACCGACTATGGTTTATTTGTCATTTTGGTAGATTATTTTCACAGCTTAAAAACTTATCTAGTTAATATTTATTAGACTTTTATGTAGAAGTTCAAAGGTTATCTATGTTGTCTATTTGGCTACGCAACTGATTTTGTTAAAGATTATTAAGCTTTGGTTACCTAGAAAGAGGTGCTGTCATATAGCGACAGTAATGGAACGGTGGGCGTCGTAATAACAAGTTGTTTCATGTTCTATAATTTAATTTTGTTAATAGTTTTTTTAGTAGAACTTATATGAATAAAAGTCGAAAGAATTCTGTAAAGAAACTCAATTTTGCACAAAAATAACAGTCGCTAAGGTTTTTGATTTGACTTTTGAAAAGTATTTGGCTTCTGTACAACATATAAATGTATTCATTATTTACAGCATCACTTCAAGATAAAGCAAGTCACACACTTTTTCATCTTGAGCTCAATAATATACTTGTTTTCATGAGTTTTACTAATAACTGGCACAACATTTTTGTAAAAATTTACTTTTTATTGAAGATTTTACAGATATTCTTAAATTTTCTGGTTTTCCCGCCAACTAGTTGAGGTTGTAACAGCTGGGTGGGGAAACCAGATGTTTTCTTCCTTTTATATCTTCGTAAATAAAATGATTTTATTTTTTGTAGAAATAGACTTAATTTAGTTTTGAATTTGAAAGTTATCGCATATTTAAAAAAAATGTTTAATGCTTTTTTGTATTACTAATAATTTGAATTGGTAAATTGGAAAATTTAAATTTGAATTTGGAAACATTAATTAGAATTGGTTTAAAATAATTAAATACATTATAATATAAATATTTTAAAAATTGATTTTGTTTGAAAAAATATTTGAAACTGGAAAAATGCAGATAAATTTAACCTATATTTTTACCCTGAGAATATAAAAAATGTAAAACATGGACATGGAATAAATGTTAAAATAAAATAAATATTTGAAAATACACAAAAAATAAGGACAAAAATCAGAACCCACATTGGAAAATTTAAGACTAAATAAGGATAAGACAAAAACAGTATTCAATTGAAAATAAACAGAACTTCTGACAAATATTAAATTAAAGCATACAGAAATTGAGCAAAATGAATTATTAGCTAAATAGAATTTAAAAGCAAACATTGATAAAAGCACACCAAAACTAAAGAAACAAATGCTTTCTATAAATGATAATATCAAAAATGTGAAGCTGCAGGCAGATACAAAATGAAAAAATTGTGAAAAAAACAATTATGCGATGCATTCTTGTGAAAAACTAGAAATTACAAGAAAAAAAATGCATAACATAGAAGGAAATGATTTGATAATAATTATTAATCTAAAATTATATTGAAAGATTCAAAACAGTAAAAAGTAAAAAGTAAAATTTAAATTAAAATGCTTCTAACAATATGGATCTGTTTAAATTAATTCTGAAAGCGAATGATAAGATAATATTTAGAAGAATTTGATTATTTCGAAATAAAAATTGAAACTGAAGCTAACAATGAATGGTACATAAAGACAAGATTATAAAATAATACAAAAAAAAGTTTTTATTAAAAGTTAATTAGTTGATAAAATTTTATGACATTTAAATTAAAAGTTATTGAAGGGACGACAAATTTTAATGCTAAGAAGACAGCTGCATACCGGCATCGTATAAATTCAATCTTTCCATTTTGAGATTTATTAAAATTATGATTTTAAAAATTTTACACGGGCAGAAGTATTTTAAATTTCAATTTTTCTGGAAAACCATTTAAAATATTTATTGATGCTGAAAAAATACCGTTTAAATACTTCTTTTAGCTAGTACAGTTCAGTCTCGGTAATGCGAACACACGCGCTAATCCTATCTCCAGTCATCCGAACAAAAGAAGAAAAACTCAGTACTCTGCACAAATTGTTATAATCCGAACTACTTAGTTGTGATTATAACAATATATGCGAACTACTAGTTTTTTTTTCGTGTTCGGATTACTGGATATTTTGTTCGGATTAGGGTGTGTTCGGATTATCGAGATTGTACTGTATTTTGAAATTGGTATCCAGAGACTGTTTATTAAATTGATTAGTAGTTTATATTAATTCTTCTAACCCCAATTGCGTAGGCGCAGACTTACTTACTGCACAACATAAATCCTTCTGTTATAATCTGACAATTGATGGATAAAATGAATAAAAAATAGATGATATAATATTTAGAGGAAAATGATGTAACACCGACCGGTATTCCAAATCCGACCTCCATGCAAATTTCAAAAACGCTAAAACCAATCAAGTTAGCAATTATGTCAATAAAGGCACCATTATTTACCTATAATTTGGTTGATGATTATACATATTGTAGGTTAGATTTAGATATATGTTACAATCAACTTCATGTTTTCGTAGTGTGTGCAAATTTGTGATAAGTGATTTCAAATATGGTCTTGGTGTTTTTATTATTTATAATATTGATTCATTGATTAATTATGCAGTTTTTATAAAATTGGTTCAATTGTTAAAAAGTAGTGGTAGTTTAAATTCGATCTCAAGTGATGGTTCCAAATAAATTTCATTTTTTGCGTTGTTTAAATAAACAAATAAATGAAAAATACTGACTGACTTGACAACGACACTAAAAATAGCAAATAACCAAAAGGGGGTCGGTTTTAGGCCACTTTCCTCTATATACACTCGATATCCGCTTCTTTAAACAAAAATATTTTAGTCATTTACTGAGTATCCAATATTTATATTTCCCAGACGTTGTTCAAAGTATGTTTCATAGATATCTATATTAGGTCCTGAATATAGTACGTTGGTACATGTTTTAGCCCTAAATTAAATA
Organism: Cantharis nigra; assembly: GCA_958510845.1. Taxonomy (NCBI): domain Eukaryota; kingdom Metazoa; phylum Arthropoda; class Insecta; order Coleoptera; family Cantharidae; genus Cantharis; species Cantharis nigra. Next base: position 78,755,632 of record OY294028.1, read on the forward strand.
CTCGTAGGTAACAGTCCCGGGCAGGAGGGAAAATACCCGGGACAAGCCCTCCCCCCCAAAGGGTATCTTCCCGACTACAGCCCGGGGCTGTTTACTCGAGTACGGCACGAAAAGGCTCAGAGATGGCAAAATAGTAAGATTATGCCATTAAAAAATTGCTTTCACAATTCCAGGAATAAAGTAATACTTTTAAATAATATACTTATAAAAAAATGCTTACTTATATAAAGTAATACTTTTTTTGCACAATTCTTGCGCGCTGCTATTGATCTGAAATTTTGCATATGGCTTCTTACGACAAATCGCTGAGGATTTGCTCAGTTTTTCGATATCTGGCGCCGATTTCGAGTTATTGCAATCTCAAAATCAAGGAAAATTTACTCTGTTGGAATCTCGTTAATCCATTCATGCGCGGCAACGTGGGGACAATATTCGCAAAAGCTCCCAACTAGCCCCCATTCTTGAGTGCAACACTCACTATAATATGAGTGTTTTGTTCGAAGTGTTATTATGTTACTTTATAATTTTTATGGAAGTCTTAAAAATTGTTTTCGGGGTTGTCCAAAGGTTGAAGTTCCACTGGTTATATTCAAATAATTTAATATTAGTTTTAAAAAAATGCTAAGTTTTAATATTCATTATAATTTTTTCAAACGAAACTTGGAAAATTAAATTACTTACTTTTAAGTAATATTATTTATTACCCATATATTTTTTTTCAATTTACAGCTTCAAATTCCCTTTTTATACTACAGATAACTAAGTTTGAATGTTTCATCAATGTTTATAGAATTCAGATTTGATTGCGCGTTAATTTCAAATACATATTCTGTCGCCATCTACAGAACAAAAGCTAAATGTTGAGAAAACCGATTTTCGCAAAACTTAGGAAACACTAATTGCATCTGCAATCAATACTTCACTCAGGATAGAAATTTGTAAAAACCAAGAAAACCAATAAACACTTGGATATTTTTCTGCTTATGTAGAGAAATCTTTCAGTAAAAGATTTTAAAGTTTTCGATACTATAATTTAAAAAATAATATCACCGGCTATTTACTTTTGCTTTTAAACTTATAGAAATATCAAAAGAAAAATATACATTTAAATTGTAATTAAAATATAAAAGCAACATACTTGCACTCAGTTTTTGAAATCCTAGAATTTTTTAAAAACTCATCCGTATTGGTATCATCTTGCGAACCATATCCAGAAGAACTGCTTTCTAACTGATTCTTAGCACAAATTTGGCATTCTTCAACATCTTCAAAATTTTTTCGAGCTATAACTTTTTCGACCCATTCTTCAACGGCATCCATCACATCTTTCTCCGTACGTTTTGAATCACGAGTAACTAACAATTCCAAAGTTTTCCAAAATTCCTGATGCAACTCGGACTGATTTTCGTTAGCAGTTTCCATTTTTGAATAAAAAATTTCAGGCGCTTATTGCGCAAGCAATTAACTGTTAAAACTGCAACGAAAATTGAAAAATTCGTTCTCACAATCACGAGATATTGTTAATTACACATTGCAGTTAATTAGATAGCCGTCAAAATGATGTCTTTTATGGAATTGCAACAAACTCTTCCTCGTTTGAAATTTGAACTACTGAAAATTTTGCCACATGCAAACCTATATGCGCATATTGCCTTTTTAAGTTTCGTTCAACGGAAAGGTGAGAACATTATAAGGAACAAAACAAATCGTAAGGGGTATCGGAGCAGTGAACTCTACCTGTAGTATTGGCCCAAACAGCAACGAAACCAAGCAACCGACTGAAAGACTGGAAGAAGTTGAAACACGCAACTCGGGATACTTTGCAAATTATTTTAAATTGCTTTTATAATTTTATTGTTTTCTTTCAAATTATAAAAAACCAAAATAAGCTGAAAAGCGTAATTACCGGCAATAAACAATTCTTCCTTGTTATATATTAGCCTTGAAATCGAAATTTATGGAAATACTATTACTCATTTTCGCAGCTCGTCAATAAAAGTTATTTTGTCGTCTGGGAAAATCAACCTGTGCTTTATTTAATAGAAAAGTAATTTAATTTTAATGATGTGCTATAAAAGATCCTTCCATTGAAATTAATGATTTCTTATTATAATTGCCACCGAAGCGGACAGTTCGAAACATGCTCTAATAAATTTTATAATTTTAAGCGATTTTGAATTTTAATAATATTGTTTGGTTATTAATATTGTAACCTTTTGAGAGTGTACTTGCCAGAGAATCATTACCATAACTTGTTAGTTGCGTTTGCATAGCGTACAACTTAATATTGTTGTCTTATAAAAAAGTTGAAACTGGTAGTTCCTTATTGTTAATCTAAAACTGACCTAGTAAAAAAATTACAAATTAAAGATAATATAACCTGACCACCATTGCAATCTTTGTTTTGGAAGTTTTGGAAAAGATAAAATATTTATTTCTTTAACTAAATGTTGGTTGTTACCTACTTACGCATATTTAATACTTTCTTTCTGCCACCAACGAAACATTTGCTGAAAGTTAGTTTTCGTAACTTCTTGAGTAAGGTTTTTTGGTGGCATCATTGTTGCTCTTCTGGAGGCAATTTTCTTTTTAGCGGCTTTAGATTTAACAGGTTTTTGGATTGATTCATCTTCTACTACATTAACTTCTTTGGACGTTCCCATCTTTGCAATTTAGAATTCCAATTTGTCGAAAAATGTAACAAAAATTTAAAAAATAAAAACTACTCCAATTTTGACAAAACACTCAAAACTTAATTGATTCTAAATGATTTTGTTACTAAGCAATAGAATTTAGAGCTGCATTATGTCGTTGTTAGCTTCAAGTTACATCTAGCATCAGGATAAAGTTAATTTTGAATTTCAAATATCGTATAACTCTTAAAGCATCAAAAAAGTTGTTTTATCATTATAATACTACCGCTACCGCATTGTCTTAAATGATAATAACACCACACCTATCCAGACAACATTTCAAGTGAACTTGTGAGGGTATCAAGGTTAAAATTTAAAAGATCAATTAATTTTCATTTTTTGTAATTTAGTATGCCTAGTTTTAGTATATAAGACATCACACACTCAAATTTTGCATTAAGTCTTCAGCAGTAACAGAAGAACTACCTATCCCAAAATGAAGGTAAGAACGATATTGTGACTTGTACTGTAGAGTTTTATTAATTTGTCTTAATATTTTAGTGTGTTTTGATTGCTCTTGTCGCCGTTTTGGCCGTTGCTTCTTCTCAATTAATCACTCCTTACGGATTAGGATTAGGAGCATACGGAGCATACGGAGGAGTAGGATTAGTTCACCCATATGCTTCTTCTCTTAGGGCATATGCTCCAATTGCTGCACCTTTAGTCGCCGCCCCAGCAGTTCAAACCGGGTAAGAAGCAATTAAAATATTAAATTAGCACCAAATAATATTTTTATTGCAGATACGTAGCCGCAACTCGTGGATCTTTGCACACCGCTCCTTTGCCCGAAGGACCATTAGCCGTAAGCCACCACATCAACACCGCTCCAGCTCCAGGAACATACTAAATAATAATAAATAATTTAACGACAGACTTATGTACAATTTTTTGAAATAAATAAAACCAAAATAAAACTAATTTAAAAATTTTATTTATATTTTATGGAACCTAATTTAAAATTTAATTTAGAAAGATTATACATCTAAATTTCCGGCAGATAAATTCACAAATTGTTCGTGATAAGTATCAGTTTCGTTCACAATCGGTTTAGTCATTGATATTTCATCTGCAAATTCAACCTAATTATTTACAAAGCTTATAAAATAGTTATTCGTTGGGGTACCTTTAAACACCACTTTTAGCCATTCCTTACGATCAGGCTCCTTCGCAGGTCCCCAATTCTTGTCCGGTATTAAGGACGTCTTTATTCTCTACAAAATAGAATTAAATAAACTGCATAACTTAAAACTTGAATAAATACATCAATTAAATCTCCTTCTACTTTGTACAATAATTTATAACCCATATAAAGTGGTATACAAGCTATAGAAATACCACACGATGTCCATCCTACAGCAATCGACCATTCGGGATAAATAAATCCATGATAAGTTATGGTAGTATTAAATACTATCGACGTGATAAATATAAACTAAAAATAAATCTGGCAATTTTCTCAATTTTAACAAATTAGTGTTTTGTAAATTTTACTGTTAAAATAATTGGAGTCACAAATTTCCAACATAAGGGCCACCACCAGTGAACTTTTTGATTTATCATAAATTCGAGATCGCGTAAAAAATTATCCGATCCATACGTCCAACCAACAATTATAACTTCTACCAGACATATTAAAATGACAGAGATGGATGCTGCGTACCAATCAAATAACTGTAAGTAGTACATTCCACCCTAAAATAATTAATATATGTAAATATTTAAAGTGAATTTCATTGGATCCCAATAGTATTTCTTCAGAGTTGTATACATTTTTGGAAACCACCCTATATTGAAAACTTAATGACTATTAAATAGTAAAAAATAAGAATAAGAGAAAAAACTGTTCATTGCATGGGTTTCACGTGCAAACATACGTATATGCGTGATGTGCCCTTACTTCCTGTTTATATGATTTATGATGCTCCTACTTTAAAAATTGGCTAAGATTCTTACATTTGTAACATATAAAATCGATACCAAAAACATGACAAAACACGAAATTAAGGCCACCGTTTGCTTTCGCTTCATCAAGACAGGATATTCATCTATTATGCTAGAAATAATGGCTTCAATTTGGACAAACTGAAAATTATTAATTTAATATAGTAAAATTTTAAAATTTTATTGTGAACTCACACAACTGTCGAGTCCTAATAAGAATAGCATTATGAAAAATAAAACCGCCCATACGTGTGGCCAAGGTAGCAACGAAATAGCTTCCGGATACGTCACGAAAGCCAGACCTGGTCCGCCTGTGGCAACTGTAGAAACTGGTAATCCAGTTTTATACGACATAAATCCCAATACTGAAAACACCACAAATCCGGCAAAAATACTAGTTCCGCAATTTAAAATAGGCACCAGTATGGAATCTCTGAAATCAAGATTAATAATGAAGCGACCAACTATATTTCATATGCAGTTTGGTGACTTACCCTTTATTGTTATTTCTGAAATCATTATAGCTAGCCATATTGACAATTCCACCCCAACCTGGACCAAGCGAGAAAAATATCTGCACTGCTGCATCCGCCCAAACCTACAAGATAACTTTTCAATCAGTTCAATGGAATTAATTAAGTGTATTAAAATCTGCTTTTAGTTTTTTTGAATTGAATTAGTTATTGAATCATAATTTTATATTATTTCTTATAATTCCATATAAACAAAAAATAAATACCAAAATTTGTGATAATGTAATTATATTTTCAGGAAATATAATTTCCTAAATTACACAATTATTAAATTATTGTTAAAATTATACAATGCTTCTCTCCCATTTTTATGAAATTTACGAATTTACCAATCACCAATAAGGTCAAACTTTGAAATTTGAAAATCCCCTAAACACAATACGGTTTTTTTGTCAAAATCTGTCTTAGTATCTATCTAGTATCTAAAAGTGTTTGCAGAGTGTTGTTTTGCTATGTTTAGTATGTCGAGATTTGTGCCAAATAAAGATCATTCGCGGACAACATTAATTTTTTGTTTTTAATTTGAAGAAAACTGCTCCTGAATCATATCGATTGCTTCAAAAAGCTTATGGGGAACATGCTTCATGGCAAGATACCTGTGAATGATAGTTTCTGCATTTCAAAAGCGGTGATGGCCAAAAAATTATAAAGATGCAGAATTGCAAGCATTATTGTTAGACGAAGGCGATGAATGAGATGTGAAAGCCCGGTGAAACGGTTGATACCAAACGCTAGCAACAATAAGTGATGAATTTGAACCGTTTCGTGCTCAAAAAACTACCACAATATCAACAAAGGCACCACAAGATCATTTTTCTCCATGACAATGCTCCATCACATACGGCAAAACCAGTTCACGACACGTTGGAAGCACTCAACTAGGGGTACTATCCTATGCGGCTTACTCACCAAACTTGGCTTCTTCCGATTACCACTTGTTTGCATCTAAGGGTCACGCACTTGCTGAGCAGTGCTTTGGTTCGCACGAAGATGTGCAAAAATGGCTCTATGAATGATTCGGGGTAAAAGAGGAAGAATTTTACTGGCGTGGTATCCACAAATTGTCCCAAAGATAGAAAAAATGTGTAACTAGCAATGGAGCATACTTTGAATAAACCACTGTTTACTATTCTTCCACAGTTAACGTGTTTTTTATAAAAAAAAATCCACATTTCATACTTGTACACCTGATATGTTCGACCTTCTCTTGATGCTTCTTTAATTCAGTTTTGTATACATGATTTGCTTCTAAATATGATATAGAATTTCTCGCACTTAGCACAAGTGCCATCTTTAGCAAGTTTAACCCTAAGATCCACTACCTTGTCCTAAACAAAATAATCTTGAAATATTCTGCCCAAAGTATTCTCCATTTACATTAAGCGAACGCTATATGTACAATTGATATAGTAAGTTTTGTTTATACTTAAACCAAACGTTTGCATTTTTTGGTGTTCTATTTGAAAAGCATCATTTATTTTTATGATAAAATAATCCAGAATCAAACTCAAAACAAGTGTACGCAATTGAGCCCCCATGTTGTAGACATTTGGTAGCGTCACGAACGCAACCAACGGTAAAGTAAATCGCGAATAGTGTGACGGTAAATGGTTTTTCTTACCAACTAAGCACTAAATATTGTAGATATTTAAAAAAATTATATTTATTTAAAAAAAAATCGATATTAAAGTTTGTTTTTTTCCGAGGGGTGTATCGCTGGGAAATTTTGGTGTACAATCTTTAGGAATTAGTATGGAATTAGAGGAATTAGGGGAATTATTTGGGAAATTAGTAAGAAAATAGTGTAATTAGTGAGCAATTTTGGAGAATTAGTCGGGAATTGTTGGGAATTAGTGGGGAATTAATGGGGAATTAGTGGAGAATTACTGGACTAACGTCTAAGATAGAGGAAATACGCATTATAAAATAAAGTTTTTGAAAGCTGACCTCGACATATTTATTTGGCCTCGAAAAGATAACATTGATACGGTTAAGAAAGATTTCATTTTTTACAGTCCTATTAATTTAATTGGTGGCGGCCGAAGTAGAGGCCCATTTCAATCAAAACGAGCAGATCAACTTAACATTAAGAACCGATACAAAGCTTTTAGAAAACAATAAATTTTATTTCTGTGCAATAAAGTTATACTGAAATAGATATTTTCGATACAAGGTAGGAAAAACTAAGATTTTTCCATTCAAGGCGAAGTTTTTCGGCCGAGATCGTAAACCGAAGCCGAGAATGGAAAATTATAGTTTTCCACGAGTATCGAACAATATTTTTTCTAATTATGTTTCAAAAAGAACCAATAACATACTTTTTATGCCTAAATTAAAATGAATTTACTAAATATTTATTACTCAATTTACAAAAATATACTTTGTGAAAATAGAAAATAGAAATAAAATTTAAATTAAATTTAACGGTTGGTAGCCCATTGGTTGGCAACCATTGTGATATTCAAAAGAGTGTGGAAAACTATTACTTTTCCACATCCTTTTAAAAGTGTGCGGAAAAGTAGTACTTTTCCACACACTTTTGAATATCACAAAGTAAGACTTTTTGAAACATGATTAGAAAAAAATTATATTTAGCTTTTTAATTTAAATTACCGGTACTTTTACTTTCTTTTATAAGTTTTGTATGTAAAAATAAATTGTTTATTTTTCCCAGCCTTTTTATGAGCTTTTTACTTTAATATCTAATGCAAAGATATTTATTATACTCCATTTTGTGGTCTAGTTTCCGTAATAATATGATAAATTAATAGGGAATTAGTTTGGGAATTACTAAAATTAGAGGAATTAGGGGAATTACTAAATATTTTCTAAAATTAATAGGAAATTATAATATAGAAGGGGAATTAGTGAGGAATTAGAGGAATTAGTAACAATCCTGGGAATTAGTGTACACATTTTTTTGAGCGGTTTACCCCTCGGTTTTTCATGTAAGCAACACCCAGTTACTACTGAAAAACTACGGTATACAGCTATAAATTATTACAAATATTAATTAACAAAAAATTATTTAAATTTCTAAAAACTAAACAAAAGTGAGCTTATATTGCCGATTTTAAACACGAAACTCAAGGTTTTTCTTGCCAACTTAATCCTGAATACACACGGTGATGTTGTTGGTGCATAAGTTAACAAAGGATTCCGTGTCACCGATGACACCACCTTGTTTGTCAAGGGTTAATATAAACATGTAGTGTAACGCTTTTACGAAAAACAATCTTCCAAAGAAAGTAAAATTTAAACTAAAAATATATGATATTATTTTAATAAAATTTAAATAATTTTAAGTTAATCTGCCACTTCAAATATGAATTTTTAAGCAATAATTTAAAAATTATTGGATGTAAACTTTGACTTTAACATTTACATAACCTAAAATCCTTAAATAGGTATTACCAACTAAAAATTTTATTTTTAATTAAATAATTAAAAATTGTATTTGTTAACCTGAACATTTTTTAAAAAGTTACAATTAATGAAGTTGACAGTTGCAAATTAAACTTAAAAATGTTACCAACTTAAATTAAAAATAGTTGGCTGATTAAATTATGTCACCTTACTTTTATTTATTTTTTAAAAATATTAAATTTGAATTTAATTTTTGGATTTTGATTATTTGAAGAAGAAGTAACATGTTTTATTCGGCTGGAACGGTACTTTTTTTTTAAACAAAATTTTCCAGTTGCTCGGCTCGTTCCACTTTGCCTCGCATCTGTAAAGCTCCTTCGGCAAAAAAAGTTAATCTTTTCTTTTTAAAAGATATAAGAATAACATAACTACTACTAGTTTTTTCAAGTATTACTAGAGTGATTTCTAGGTTTAAATCTACTCTTTAGATTAATTCTACTTCATATGATTTAAATTATTAGGAATAAATAATGTAAATAATAAATAACTTAATATAATGATTACAAACTAACCTTTAAATTTGTCAATTCGTGCCATTTTGGAAAAATATAAAACATTATTCCATCCCATGCTCCAGGTAAGGTTATTCCTCGGATTAATAAAACGAATAATATTACAAATGGAAAAGTTGCTGTAAAGTACACTACTTTTCCTACAGACCTCACTCCATTCATAATACACAAATAAACTATTACCCATGCTATGACATCGCAAGCAAATAGAGGCCAAGCTATACCTCCAATTTCATCTATTCCTCCTGATATTTGTAATATTTTGTTGCTGAAACACAATGTTTTAAATTCATTTTTTAAACAAATTAAAAGGTTTTAGTGTTAAATTAATAGAAAAATGCATAGTTCTTTGTTCATTGTTCCATATCTATTAGGCTAATTGAGTTATTTTTTTTCTTTTTTTTTTATGCGAGGTCAGTTCCACACTATTTGGTTATTTGAATACAATTAAATAAATGATTTGAAAATAAGACAATCAGATCTGTACTGATGTATTAGAATTACAAAAATATTATAAACAATGTAAGAAAATATCTTTTTTTTTAAATATTACTTTGACAGACAATCTAGTAAATAGAAAAACTACGACAAGAAGTGTGCGGTTAGTTTGTGATGGAACGCTGTTTATTAAATTACTGGTAAAACTATGTAGCAAAATTTAAATACTAGTATAATGCAGCAAACAACTTTATGTAATTCCCGAAGTCAGTGTGGGCGAGTAACAGTGAAATGCCTAAATATCTTTCCAATATTCCATAGATACTGAGCGCTGATGAAAGGTGTGTAGCAGAGAAAGAGAATGAAATCCAACGATGGGTAAATAATTACCTACATCTTGTATATCCGATGATATATATTCAGAAAGATAGTTTATGCTTGATATTAATATTTCATATTAGTTTGGTGTTCAAATTTACTGCAAGGTATTCACCAGGCTGTTTCATGGATTATGATGGATTGATTCGTCGCCGTACAACTATAGTTCAAATATTTTTGCCAGACATTCTAAATTTCAGATTTTTAAATGAAGTGTCATCGGCGAACGGTTTAATAATACTGTTACCATAATGCTGGCCTGGTGCATTCCAGAGTTGAAATATTGTTTCCTTGAGTAGATCAATGTACGTAAATCATAGTCTGGTACGATACACCGTCAAGGAATTACAGAAGAATAATAATAACTCGAATGTATTTGTCAGAAGTTACCAAGCAAAGATATTTATATTTAAGGCCATTGGCCACAATTTTTCAAATTGGCTTAGCAATATCCATATTCTTTGTATCCAAATTCTATTATGTCAGTAATTCGTAGCGAACTCAACTTGGTTGGTAAAATCGGCCCTAAAAATGTTTGCGTTTTAGCAAATTTAATTTGGCAAACAAAAATTTACAAAAATAATTGCTTATAAAATAATATACATTTTCTTGCTCTGAAATGTTTTAATAATTATTATTGCATTTATCTTACAATAAATGCATGCAAAGTGCAGGAATCAGCCTGTTGCTCTTCTATTTTTGATAACCGCATTTTTCTTGGCAAAAGTAATATTCACAATAAACTTGTACCAGATTTGTGTAATTCACGACAATACATTTTAATACATTATCGTTGGTATTCTTAACTTTATTATGATAGCAAAACCTTTTTGGAAGCTTGCAAATCTTCATGTGTTCAAGTCTATACAATTATTATAATATTTTATTATATCTTATCATTGTTTATGGTAAAACATTGAAAAACAAAATAAGAAAGTCATAGTTCAAAATGTAATCTAAACTCGGACATATTATTATTATGTGGGAATTACTATATATTATAGTATTGTTTTCCGTAATTGTTTACAATAAATTATATTTTTTAATTAGTGACTTACTGAAAAAATTCATCAGCAGGAGTTTTGGTTCGCAAAATAATTGTTGTATTTTCAAGATCCAAATCTGTGCGATTGACATAATTTTTTACTAATAAATCGTTATCGCTGAGCTAAAATTAATTAATCAATCAGTTAATTATCAATTTATTTTGTTAAAATTTCTTACAGACAAACATTTATCAGTATTCCAAGAATTATCACAATCTATCCACGGTAATTTAGCGCTAAAACAGTTTGCCAAAAACAGAAGAGGATAAGCAATAATCACGTTATAATAAGTTGTACATATGAAATTTACAATTATGATGGCATAACCAGCACCTAAAAGTTTTAGAGTGGAATAAAATTTTCGAATTACAAACATATTACTTACCTTTAAATAGGGGCGCGATTTTAAACATTGTGATACATCCAGTACCAGCAAATTGGCCAAGAGTGGTTTCCATGAAAAATAATGGAATTCCACAGAAAAATAACATCAATAAATAAGGTACCAGAAACGCTCCTAAAAAGTTATTAGATATGAAAAGTTACAATAATTTTTTCCATTACCTCCTCCATTCCTATAACACAAATAGGGAAATCTCCATACATTTCCTATTCCAATTGCATATCCCATGCACGACAATAAGAATTCAGTTTTATTGGCCCAATTGCCCCTTTTAAGATCACCTTTAATAGATCTCACCGACGATCTTCTTCGATCCATATTCAATGTTTACTTTTTTATAATAATCGCGAATTGGCAAAAAACTGATATGTTTGTTATATCTATTATTAACAACAACTGTAAGTAAATCTAAACTGTGTAATGGTCTAGTGGAATTAATCTTGTTATCAAAACAATTATTTAATGAAATCCTGTAATTTTACGACCAATCTGTATTGCTTAAGGTGACGTCCATTGACTTGATAGAAAAATTGAATGCTGAATATTTAATAAGAGCAAATAAACAGAGTTTCTCAACCCAAGACGGACCGTGGACTCATGACAATTTTATTTAAAAAATAATTTTTAATTATTATTAACTGCCTACTAAGTTAAACAATAAATATTTTTCCGCTTTGTACTTTTAAAAATATATTTTAAAAGTTTTTGCCGGCTGATTAAATTAGGTGTGCGAACCAACGATTGAGTAACACTGAACTAAACGATACACATTTATTACAATAATAATAATAACAATCAGCTTAATGTAATCGTTTTAACCCAAATCCTACTTGACACGTGAAAACTTTAGGTAAAACTGATTTATTGGAAACTTCTTCTACTATTGGCTCCGCCGTTTCGTCAGCTTCTTTTTTCTTTTTATCCTTATCGGCGCTTTTTTTACCTTTTCCTTCAACATAGATCACATCCTAGAATAAAAATTACATATTTTGGGCAAAACAATTGATGGAAGTTACCCGTAAACTTCCTTCCACTCGAGTAGCTTTTTGATTATTTTTCAAATCAACAGCCCAATAAAAGTCAACAGTTTTATCACTCCAATTAATACTGTGCAAATCGCAAGAAAAATTTGCCAAAGTTATTTTTTTTAGGATTGTTTCTTGAGGCTCCTTCGGCTCTTCGACAACTTTTCCTTTTTCTGAAGCTGACGAATCCCCTTTCTTTCCCTTTTTGCCTTTCTTTTCCTTTTTTTCCTTCTTTCCTTTCTTATCTTTACCTTTTTTGCCTTTTTTACCTTTTTGTTTTTGAGGTGGTTCGATCTAAATTTTCAATTACTTTTTTAATCAAATAAACATACTGGTATGAACTCCAACCTTAAGATAAATAACTTTGACGTTAACAGTACTTCGAAAAGTGTTTCTCATTGCCAGCAAATCTTCCAGTGGCGATTCAACAATGAGTGCATCTTCAGGATATTGAATAATTTTGGACCAATTTATACGTTCAGTTTTAAAAGACGTATTTTTAACACGAGATTTTACTTCTTGTTCGTATTCGTCTTCAGCGTTGTACACCGATTCTTTACCACCTTTCTTACCTCCCTTTTTAGATTTTTTGGAAGAACCTTTCCCAGATTTTTTCTTTGATCCTTTATTCGACTCTTTTTTCGACCCTTTCTTATTCGTTTTACCAGCTTCTGCAAGATTTTCATCTTCAACTTCCAGTACTACTTCTGGTTCTATAACTATTTCTTCCAATAGTGGAAGGGAAACTTCTATGTGAAAACACTGAATCACACCTTTCTTAAATTTTTCGATTGACAATTTAAACTAGGAGTATAACTCATCCACTTACTTGTTTAGGAGGTGCTTGAAGACCAATAATTCTATGGCATGTAAAAGTTAACGCAGCTTTCGATAAATTATGCGGCTTAAACTTTTTATGATGCTTATCGCTATGTAAAATTTTAGTGTTGTCCAAGTAAACCAAGTGAGGTAAATACTTAAATACAGCATTTTGATATGAATAACTGGTCTAAAAATAAGAAAATTTAAAGAGGTGTAATTTATTTAAATTTTAGAATTAATATCTCAATTATATTGTTAAATTAAAATTATGCTCATCCGACTAGTGCTGCTTTCTAGTTTTGTTGGAGTAAACTCCACGAGTATTGATTACTCTAGATGCAGAAACCTGATTAAAATAAAAATTTATTTTTGAATAGGTTTATAATATACCAAAATAAATTGCATATCAGAAAAATATACTAACTGCACAAGGATTGCCTTCTAGCTGCAAACTGATTAATTTTTCCAAACTTTGCACCGATTCCAGTACGTCCATCAAGTTAAAGATGTCGTTGTCAGATAAATCCAAACTTTTCAGACTATTAAATTTTCCGCACGTTGTCATTTCAGCTAATTTACTGTCTGTAAGAAATAATTGCCAAGTTACGTTATACATTTTCTGAAAATCATATAAAAATAGAAAGCTATTTTTATCAGTTTTCTCAACATTACAGGTAGTGGTATAGGTAAATCTAATAATCACAGAAATTATTATGAGAAATAGATAACCAATTTATTTAGGTAATTATTTTAATATTAGAATTTCTCTAATAAGATTTAAAAAATATTGGGGCAAACCTATCCCTCTACAATGTGTTTAGTCCAACGGCGTAACATCGAAATAGGTATATCCATCTTTATCTTTCTTCTTCTAATTTCAGGACTCGGTATTGTTATTTCCAGTTGTGTGCTTAGACGTCTACTCTTGGCACTTATTGGTTCTATTATGACACTAATGATTTACTCGAATGGGTTGTTAACTTAGTTAGAAAATCTAAAGATATTGGGCATTTAGATTGCAAATGTGCAGTTAGTTATCTGAGCCGAGATGCAAACCCATAATAAATCCTCAATAATATTATTGGCTAATACACATACTCTTCTCTTCATATAAGAAAGCCTCACAATTACCTACTATCTTTTCGTGTAAAGTAAATGTATAATAAACACATATACTTAGAGGTCAATTATTTTAACTCTAATTGTATGTCATAATTGGCAATAAAAACAAGCGAATCGCGATATTACCACTCAAGGAAGAAAAAATTAGAAGAATTGATTATCGCCACCATGGGCCTCAATATGTTAGTGCAATTTTGATTATTAGTTCTTACTCAAAAAATATATAGATTCAATTTGGTTTGGGTATTTAGCTGATTTTAAGTTAAGCTAAGTTCTACGTTTCCGGTGCCTATTTTTGTATTTTCAAGAAGCAAATACAGGCCAATGCAACTTAGAAACATTGGAGTTACATAGGAACTTTTTGAATTTTTTGAAATTTTACTAACAAATTTTTCTAAGTGATTTCCCTTTATACTTTTCGTATTAAGATATAGTATAGTAAAAATTACCGATTATACTGGCTGAAATAAATAGAAATAGTGTAGGATTCTATATAATTCCAGAAATTCCAATTCATTTGGAATTGAGTGAAGTATTGGGTGAATTTTTGAAGTAAAAAAAATCCAAATGTATGGTGATTTAGAAAGTAATAATATGTCAAATTAAAATCTGACAGAATGATAAAGCAGTGATGGCAAAGCCATCAAATGTATCAAATTCAATTTTCAATACAATATTAAGCATATGATTTAATTAATTGATTTATTAATAAAATTTATTTATTAATTAATTTATTCATTTATTTTCTATTTCGTACTTACAGAAAGTTTAACTCTATATACCTACGTTGGAAGTACAAAATATATATGTTAAACAATTTTTAACTCATAAAATGGGATACATTTAACTAGAAAATGATATATAATTTTCCACCCAAGATTAATATAATATTCTAAGTTGCCTCCTATTGTTGATAGAGCGACTGCAGGTCTTTTTGTAGGAAGTTTATTAAATTAATAAATTATTATATAATATAATTCACGTTGTAAATAAAGCTTGTAAATTTTTACACACATAGCCATGGGGCATTTCATAGTTGGGATTCTTGTAAGTTTTCAAGAGACTGTTGAAAAAATAGTACTAAGTTTAATTTATAATTGCTATTCATCATAATGGGTATGAGATCAATTCTACTTGAAAAATCATAAACGAGGTCGAAACCGTCGGTTATCAATTTAACAGTTTGAATTCTTAATGCGGCTCTGCTCGTCCGACAGCTTTTTTGAATCGGAGATTATTAACAAGAAGATATTTTAAACATTTTTAATATGTTCTTTACTTTTTTTTTAAATATTTTTTTTACATTCGGTTTATTACAAAGTTATTGCAGGAATATAAAAGTGTATCTGAAATGGACTTGACACAATAATTGCATTACTTATCGTATTATGGATATTTATTCACACGTTACCTATACTTATGGAATATCCAACCTTTAGTAAATAAGCTTGTTTGATTAAAAATACTCGTAGATAAACTTGTTATATTACTTCTACCAGGGTTGGACTGAAAAGTGATTTAGGCTTGGTAAATTCAAAAAAAATTTATTCTTTAAGAACAAATTTTCTTATTACATCCGAACAAAGAAAAATACTATGGTAAATTATTGTTCCTCAATTTTCTCAATATTTTTGCGAAAAGTTAGAAGTTTTCAGAATTGCTTTAAATATTTGGTTTCAAGTTGTCCAAACTAACTAGTGTTGTAAAACAATAATGTTAACATTAAAGACCAATTATTTCTGCGTACACACCTATGGTAAGGTCCAAAACGTCCAAACCCAAACAGATTGGAAGGTCAGCCAAAATGAAGAAAAAAAATCTGTGAAATATGCAAGGCGATAGACGTAAGCATCGAAGAACCCATGTCAGAAGAATAATCGACAAATTTTTTGCTAAATAGTAAAACCTGAAAGCTCAAATTTTCCGACGATTTGGAAAATCTTGCAATAGGTGGTTTGATGTATTTACATGTTAGGTTTGTTCTTGAAGAATCCTTCACAAATTTTTCTCAGCCTATGTTAGATTTCTAAGACTTAGTATTTTTTGTGATCAAAAACTTTTAATTCAATAAAGCCAGTTAACCTAACGGTCGACTTAATCACGATCTGGGTTTTATCTCTTGAAAATTTGTCGTCGTAAAAATGGAGGTTTATTCATGCTGGAAAATTTATAATTCGCAATATGGTTTCCAGGATTTGTTTTGGTTTTGCAATGACATAATACTAATCTGCCACTTACCGGAAGAATATTCGGGGTCTGTCAGTTAATCTGTACCACAAATTTCACTTTTTTCTATATACTATTGGAAAGAGGACAACTTTTTAAGTATATTAAAAAAAAATTGGTGGATTATCCATTAGTTTTCGAAAAAACGGCATTGAAAAATCGAAAATTTTACATATGAAATCCGATAATCAATTAGTGGGAAGAGCCAAATTAATGTAATGTAATTCATTTATTTTACGGTGGATCCGGGATTTTCCGTGGTTACGCCAGCCAAAACTGATTATTCGCAGCTCTCCGCTACGCTCCGAGCGCTCCAGGCTCGATTGACTGGCGCTTGACTTAACATCCCTGAACTCAATCCACCTCGACTGGGAAGCCCGTACTCGGCGAGGTATGACACGCGAATGAGGGCAATCAGAAAGACAACAGAAAACCAATTACTTGCAGGTTCTATGTACTCCCATGTTAAACATATGGAAAATTTTGATTTTCAAATGTCGTTTTCTTGAAAATTAATAGATAATCCTCCAAAAAAAATTTTAATATACTTAAAAAATTGTCCTCTTTCCAATGGTATATAGGAAAAAGTGAAATTCGTGGTATAAATAATTAACTGACAGTAACCTTTTTTTTTGCTTCTATAATTCTAAGCTATTAAAATACACCCGCATCAAGCTAGCGCCGCCACTTTTACAAAACCAAAAAAAAATACATTGAGAATTTGTGGCTAATTTGTGGCTAATTAGTTGCTGCAATCGCGAATTTGTTGCTCTCACCGTTCGAGAATTACAGCCATTTCAAAGGTGGCGGCGTCAGCTTGATATCAAGCTAGCGTCGCCACTACTAAAAACTTATTAAAAACAAAAAATATGCATATAGGAATTTGTGGCTAATTACTTGCCGCAATCGCGAATTTGTTGCTCTCACAGTTCGCGAATTACAACCATTTGAGAGGTGGCGGGCGGCGCTAGCTTGACATCAAGCCAGCGTCGCCACCACTAAAAGCTTATTAAAAAGAAAAGAAAAGTATATGGGAATTTGTGGCTAATTCGTTTCCAAATTTATGAGCCGAAAACCTAATTATAATAATTAGTTAAGGGGGGGGGGGGATTATGGAAACCCCAAAACCATTCTCTTATATGCGGCCCTGAATAATAATATTAATTAGTAGGCAGCATTATACATTGCAAAGTTGTAAATTTAATTGAGCGTCAAAATATTAAGTTTAACTAAATTTTTAAAAATATAATTTTAATTATTCAAAAAGCGCTTTAAAAACAATTTTTCTTTTGTAACAGGGTGGAACCCTGAAAAATTTAGTTTAAATTTAGCCAAAACTTGCCCTACGCTACCCTCCGTTGCGCTCCGGGCCATTTTAGCTGGCGCTTAACTCCTTAAAAACATGCTTGAAGTCAATCTACCTCGACTGGGAGGCCCCACCACGACTGGGTAGCCTGCCATATTCCTTAAAATAACATTGAGTTTTTTAAAATTCAGCTTACTTAAAAAATTCTACCTTTGGCCCAGTTTACCGTTTTTAAAATTTTAGAAATATTTGTCTTTGGCCAAGTTTACCACTTTCAGGTAGTTTTTTGGCCCAGTTTACATTACCCCATTCTGGGTGTCACATTATACATGATATGCACATTATACCGGGTGCTGAATGAGTTAGCCGAACATAGGAAATTAACATGTAAAAACTTATATATGCAAATTCCTGCTTCCCTAATTATTTTTAAGAAAAAATGAAAGATACAAAAATAATGCAGAAATATAAGCTACGTCTGATAAGAGTATTAGATTTCATTTAACTTTTACTTGAAAAGCCAAAAAATGCTTTTGAAATTGTTAAAAGTTTCGTTTATTGGACTGGCCATGAAAGTTGCCATGGTAATTATTTGGAAAAATAAAAATTAAATTGAACTTATTACATGGCCAGTGCGATAAATGCAAAGTTTAACAATTTCGAAAGCATTTTTTGATCTTTTAAGAAAAAGTTAGATAAAATCTAATGGTCTTATCATGTGCAGTTTATATATCTGCATTATTTTTGTGTCTTCCATTTTTTCTCTAAAATAATTAGGGAAGCAGGAATTTGCATAAATAAGTTTTCACATGTTAATTTCCTATGTTCGGCCAACTCATTCAGCACCCGGTATAAAGCTGCTTTACTCACTGATTCATCAATTCGAGTGAAAATGTTTGACCACTTCTAGATGTCGTGGAAAGCTGAAATTTTGCAAACCTGTTGGGTTACTGGAACAACCACCGAAAATCGAAAAAGTTGAAAAAGTTACCCCCGAACCCTTCTGCGAGGGTTGAAAGGTTTTTGCTAAATGCGGTTGCATCGCCGTTATTTGGCGTCGGATTTTAATTTTCTAAAAAGTTTTGAGGTCGTCGTGACGGCGGCATAATAGAATAGCCAGATGTTTTTCAAGGCCACGTGGGTAGAGGGGATTCAGTTTGTGGCTTATTATGTAACGCTGGCTTGATGTCAAGCTAGCGCCGCCACCTCTGGAATCGCTGTAATTCGCGAACGGTGAGAGCAACAAATTCGCGATTGCGGCAACTAATTAGCGACAAATTAGCCACAAATTCTCCATATATTTTTTTTTGGTTTTGCAAAGGTGGCGGCGCTAGCTTGATGCGGGTTTAAAATACAGTGTACAATTGTTTATCTTGACTAGGACTTTACTTGTTCCGTTGAGTGTTTTATTTAAGGATATTCAACTGTTTCTTTTTACACAACTGAATCTATTCTTCAATTGGTTGTCAGTTCTTTAAATTTGTATTTTTATTTTAAACTAAAGAAGTAAAAACAAAGTGAAAGAAGTGGCTTTAGTCGAATGATTCATCTGTTAAAGATGGATACATTCTCCTTCGTATGCCCAGCCAAATCTTTTTGAGCACCAAATAGCTTCTTCAAGTTATGGGCAAGTGCTGTTGTTGGCTGGTGTCTTGGCAAAGCTTGGTATCATTATTAGCAATATGCAACCGATGAGACAAATTCCGTAATGGGTAATGTCGTAACTTGAGTCTTGCTCTATGTTAACACGATTCTTGTTTTTGTCAAAAGATCTGCATTTTGAATGGGTATATGAAGGAAAGAGTATCCATCTTAAACAGATGGATCATTAAACTGAAGCCACTTTTTCACTCTTTTAATTTATCAAACAGTCGATTTTGATATTTTAAAATTTTGAATATTAAAATTTTAATATTAAGTTTTAATTATCTCCCAGACAACGCAAACCTATCTTCTGGAGATCTACTAGATCATCTGATATCCAGAGGATATCTATCTTAGACTGCTAAATACAGTGGATATCTAGTAGATATCCAGGTGTCACAAACTTGATATACGTAGTTATTATATCGATATCCAGTGGATATCCGATGGATAGTGACGTTCATAAAATAGATGTCTACTAAATGTCGGCTGTATACGTTCACTAGATGTTGTGCAACGTACCTATATCCAGTGCTAGTTTTGTGAAAAAAGGTGGTGGAACGCTAATAAATAAACATTTGTTTTGCAATTTTATATAATATTCATAATTGTATTGAAATAGAAAATAGAAAATGTGGTGGAACGCCGTTCCAATGCGTTCTATGATAAAAGGATCACTGCCTATATCTAATAGATATCTAGATAAAGTCCTGGATATACATACATTATCTGGATTGGAACTGGTATCCAGTAGATATTGAGTGTTATCAGGGCTTTATTTTGTTTTCTAGTAGTAGTTCTCAATAACGTGCTATCTTTACTTGATTACTACGTGTACATTGTACTTTATGTTAAATTTTTGACTAGCGAATTATTTAAATTGCTCAACTCTACTTTTTATTTCATTTGCTGAGATGAGATCTGAGTGTTATAAGCCTTATAAGAACCTAAAACCAAGGGTGGTCATAAGGGGGTCACCATGGGGGTCATGGTTCTCTACAAACCAACATTTTACAGTGTTTTAAACCAATTTCCTTACTAAATATCTATATATTTTGATTATATTTTCAGAAGAAAGTAGTAATTATGACAGTCTCTGCCTCGACACTACGAATCTACAAAGTTTTTCGATATCCGCACTCTGAAGAACTACGTTTTAAGTAGAAATAATAGCTAACGCCTAAAATCCATCTCTGGTTAAACAAATGACAAGATATAGGAAAACTTCAGCTTCTTAATTTAATTATAATAATTTAAATTAACAATCTGAAACTTATTCTTTTCTTGTCGATTTGAATGTGTTTTTTTAAAGCGTTTGAAATTATAAGATCTCCAAATATGCAATAAATAGAACAATACAACTAAAATGTAAAAAAAAGTTATGAATAGTTTTTTCACAATTTTGGGAAAACCATGGAATCAAAAGAAAAGCTGAAATGCACCAAGTGTCAATAAAATTTACTAAGTTAGGGCTTAGTTATGTATTGAATGAAATGTAATATTTTTTAACCGATCCAACAAAAGTATAATAATTTTGAGGAGTAAAGAATAAAGACTACAACTTATAAAAAAATTAATGTTTTGAAATAATACCTGAAATATGGTTGGATCATTTTGTGCATGTAACTCAAAATTAAAAAAATAATAGTAAATTATAGGTAGGTTTGCAAACAGCATTATTTCACAATCAGTTAATAAAGGACCTATTCCTGAATTTAAATACCTATGTAAGTAAGGAAACAATGTATTATTTGCTTTCAGCTGTCGACCAACAGGAAAGCTATTTTTTCTATTTATGTTTCAAAATGTCTTACTTTGTGATAGTGTGCGGAAAAGTACTACTTTTCCGCACAGTTTTAAAAGTGTGTGGAAAAGTACTACTTTTCCTCACACTTTTAAAAGTATAAAACACTAAGGGTAGCAATATTTTTTCCAAATTGGCTCTAGTTATTTATTTTTTTGATATTTTTATATTTGACTCAAAAATTCATTATTTCGATTAAAAATTCGATTTGTTTTTGTAATATGAAAAGTTTATCAATAAAATACTAATAATGACATTGGTTATACTCAATTTATTAAAAAAATATATATTTAAAAATATAAAAAATTCAGACACTTTTTTGCAAGATATGTTTGCATGCTCATATGCTCAAATCTGCACCGATTTCTTGAAATCTTGAAATCGGGTGCTGAATGAGTTAGCGGAACATAGGAAATTAACATGTAAATACTTATTTATGCAAATACCTGCTTCCCTAATTATTTTAGAGAAAAAATGAAAGACACAAAAATAATGCAGAAATAAAAACTACGAATGATAATAGCATTAAATTTCATCTAACTTTTACTTAAAAGGTCAAAATATGCTTTCAAAATTGTTAAAATTTTCATTTATCTCACTGGCCATGGTATAAGTTTCCATGGTAATTATATTTGAAAATAGAAATTAAATTGTATTTATTACATGGCCAGTACGATAAATGAAAATTTTAACAATTTCGAAAGCATTTTTTGACCTTTTAAATAAAAGCTAATGCCCGTATTAATAATCACGGATTAATCCGAGATTCAAGATTATCCTAGGATTTACCAATGAGATTGCTTGAATTTAAAAATTCCAGTGATCTCATTGGTAAATCTTGAATCTTGGATTAATCCGTGACTATTAATACGGGCATAAGTGAAATCTAATGGTGTTATCATTCATAGTTTATATTTCTGCATATAATTTTTGTGTTTTTCATTTTTTCTTTAGAATAATTAGGGAAGCAGGAATTTGCATAAATAAGTTTTTACATTTTAATTTCCTATGTTCGGCTAACTCATTCAGCACCCGGTATATCAAGTTCCCTCATCCGCCCGATCCTTTCGTATGCAGCCCCGGCGTGGGCATTCGCCTCGAATTGGCAGATGAACCGGATCCAGGTCGTCCAGAACATTTGCCTAAGAAAGGCCTCCAACACTTTTCTCCAGCCGAACTGATACATCCACTCAGAAGCGAAGGTCCCATACCTCATCGATTTCATCAAAGAATTGACTGAGAAATTGTATCTAAGAAGTCAAGACATCGATAACCCTCTGGTCTCCAACCTGGGGAAATACAACATGGCAGACTTTCCACGACACAAAAGACCGTTAAGCATCCTGGCTCCCCCAGGAACATAAGTATCTCTTTCATGTCAGACATCATCTCATTTCCATTATTTTTCAGATCTTAGGGGAGAAAACAAACCCCCCCCCCCCGCTCACCAGATTCACGGATACTAAGTATATTTCTTTCGTAATTACTAACCGCTTGTTTTTCAGGAAGTCCAACCGAGTTCTGTGGTCAAATGCTGCTCTGGTATTATTTGCCCACAGGGCTCCTTGGCCCACATAGGTGTTTTCGTGTGGTACATTTGGAGCTCGTGTAACTGGTTACCCCACGGTCCTTCGTCCGGCGTGCCCTTCGGCCACGCCCCTCGCCCTTGCCTGCTTCTAATCTCTTTTCTCCAGCCTTTACTTAATGAGAAATTCTCTCTCCAGCATCCGCCTGTATTCACTAAAACTTTTCATATTCTTTACTCGCCTGTACTCGCCCAAAAATTCATATTTTTGCTCGCCTGTACTCAACCAAAAAGTTCTATCCTCGGATTGCACTTCTATTTCTTCCCGCTCCCACTCGCCTTCCAGCTCTCTCACCTTCTTTTTCAACAACCGCCCCCCTCGCACTTGCACTTTCCTCCCCGGCATCTTTCCTGAACGACGAATAGAGTTTCTTACCTCATTTCTGCTTTGCTTTGCTTTTACATGGAACATGGTGTTGGGTTGCTTTTCTCCTGATGGCGTTGGACCTTTACACAGAATTGATTGTATTATGGATCGATTTATGTATGCCGACTTACTGAGGGATCATATGCTACAACATGGCAAGAGAAAATGCCACGCGGCTGGATATTTCAGCAGGATAATGACCCAAAACATACTTCAAAGCATGTCCTAACATGCTTTGAAGTATGTACATGAAGTATGAGTACATGCACAAAGCTAAAATTCGCCATTTAGAGTGGCCTAGTCAATCTCTAGATTTGAATCCCATAGAGTATTTGTGGGAAGAGCTCGAACGTCGAATAAGTGAAACTTATAGTAATACAACTAAATTATGGGAAGCATTACA
Source organism: Cantharis nigra (assembly GCA_958510845.1). NCBI lineage: Eukaryota > Metazoa > Arthropoda > Insecta > Coleoptera > Cantharidae > Cantharis > Cantharis nigra. The sequence continues at coordinate 78,779,306 of OY294028.1, forward strand.
AAGACAATGGTCAAATATACCATTAGAACGTTTAGAGAAGCTGATTGACCTATGCTATCACGATGTAAAGCTGTTATCGCTTCAAAGGGGTTTGCAACGAAGTACTAGATGATTTAAATCTATAGTTTTTATATGTATTTCATTATTTTTCTGCGTTAAGAGTTTTTGTCATAGTTTGCTAAATTGAAATATTTCGAAATTTACTTTTTTTGAATTTTTTCACGTTAATCAATTTGTCTAAAAAAATTATACTTATATTTTTTAATTTAAAGGCTTTTAAAGAATAAATATTAGAAAAAGTAAAGCAAAAAAACTGTTTGCCAACTTACTTTTGATTGCTACTGTAATATAATATTTTAAGCAGAAAAGTGTCACTCACATAAGTGAAAAATATAACTGTTTTACTCACTTCTATTACTCTAAAATTTAAAACCACCCTTAGAAATTTCGACACTTTCGTGTCGCCCTGCTACCGGTTGAAAAGTAGAATAGTTTTTTTTGTATTTAATTAAGCAAAATACATTCAAACAGAACTAAAAAATAAATAAAAAAATGAACAGACTTTTTTTGGTATTTGACAAAATGTATGTTATGGATCTGCTAAGGTATAACTTTGAGAAAATTTTTTTTTCATTTTTCATTTTGTTACACTTCTTGGGAGGTGGAGTCCTTTTACCTCAAATACTCCTAATAGTTCTATTATGTTGTCTTTACTATAGAATATTTTCATAAGATATTTCTATGTTACAATTTCGTTAGGACAGAATAACTGCACACGCAGTTGAGTTCTTGTAAATAACAAAGGTAGATAAACTACCCTCTCGAGTTGGTAATATAACTTTAATTTTTTAACCAACAGATATTAAAAAGTCATTAAGAATTATTTCTAACCACAAAATTGTATTCTTATCAAGTTTAAATATAGTAGTTATGTATTTAATGATTACAAGACGACTAAATATGTATTTTTTTATTCAAGAATTGGTGTAAAAATAATTTACCCCAAATTATACAAATGTCTAGTTGTCACGAATGAATCATGCATATTTTATAAGTGCGTGTACCGACCAGATAATGATATAGCACTAAAATAAATATGACGTGCCCGTTTTACAGGTGATTTGCCATGGGAATTTAATACAGTTTTGAACACTCGATATTTTATTAATTTAACAATAAATCTTATTTGTCTTGCTATATTTCTCGATTTATTAACATTTAATAGTCGATTGAAGATATTTAGTAGTAGTATATTTTATACTCCACAAGAGATTATATGCAATTGGTAATATAATTAATTATATTGAAAGCTTGAAAGCATAATTAACCGGCTAATTTTGGTTTTGTTTTGAAAATTCTAGAAAACATTTAAATGTTAAAATTTTACACAACAATGTAAGTACCACGCAGGATATGATAATGGTTAAAAAATAATACAAAAGTGTTTAGTAATTGTCCGTTTTCAAAAGAGCTGCTTTTAATGTAAAATGACATGAAGAACAAAAGACTTTTGAATAATATCGTCTGTACCTACCATTAATCATAGACCAAGTGACCAGTTATTTCAACAATTTTGTCCAGCGTCTATACCGTTGCATATCATACATCAACATCCAGTACGGAATTCATATATTATATTTAAAATTTTTAATTTATTGTGACTGTTGATTAACGATATCATGACACACATCACTCGAGCTTTTAATTCGTGAAATTGGAGAACAAAAATAATTCATAACTCATAAAATTTTTAATAATAGTCGTAATAATAATTATTTCAAACACATCATCCAAAATGCTTTGCTAAAATAACAACAGGGTTTGAAAAATTCAGTATTTACATTTTTCTAATCAAGTAATTTCACCCAAAAACTTTTGTGCAATAAAAAAACTCGACCCTAAGTTTCATGTTCCTTTCACACGAAAACTGTTTCAGCTTAAATGGAACTTGTGTAAGCACGTTTATTAAATTTACTTTCTTTTACATAATTTATTTATATTGCAATGTTTATTTATTTTTTGGTAAACCAAGAAGACATATAATCTTCAGGTCTAAATCGTTTCTTTCCAATCATAGTACAATCTATGTGCCCTCGTCTCATTTCTTTATTGCGGGCCTGTTGGTCAATCTCTTTTTTCAACGGTTCCGTAGATTTGGTTATTATTTCATCGCCTGTAAAGTACACCACCAACACTTCGTTAACAAATTCAACTGATTTTCTGGTATGCTGGTACGGCGTATACTCGTAGGACGATTCTTGCACTCCATACATAAACGGCGAACTTTCCACTGTATTGGTGGTCACACGAGCTTCATCTCCTGCTGTATGATCGGTATGGTTTTTACCTTTTGGGGAACTACCTCGGGCGCTGACAAGATGATTAAATTTCTCAACTTTTCTCCTCTTACTGTCAGTTTTATTTTTTCTTCCTCCCTTATTCCACGGATCCCAGGTTATTATATTTTGGGGTAAACCGATCGAGGAGTTCCCTCCTAGAAACGAATCCGAATGAGGACCGTCGGATGTAAATCTTCTCTCGTTTTGCGACAAAGCATGAATAAATGATTTGGAGTTGATAAAATCTTGATTCGTTGCTTTATATTTCCTGGGAGTTGTCACACTTTCCAAACTGTCTTTTGCTTTCACAGCATTGATTGTTTTATTCCCATCGTCGAATAAATTTAATTTTGCCAAATCGGTGGAAACATTTTCAACATTGACAATGTTTTTCGGCGAATCTATCCTGTGCAGCCCCTTGCTAACATCTTTGTTGCTCCACGACTTAACTTTACTGACCAGTTTCTGTTTTAATCCAATTTGTTCGCGATTTTTTATTATGGTGCCATCTGATTGCGTCGAAATTAATGACTTGCAACTCTTAGATTGACCCGAATTTTCTAAGCGGCTATTGATTGTGGCAGAAGTGCATTGTAAAGCTGGTTCAATATTTTTTCCAGTAGTATCTTGAAACGGTTTTTTATCTTCGTTACTTAATTTTTGTGAATCCGACATAATTTAACATTCATGAACATCAAAGTGAAACTTGTATGGACAATTTAAGAAAACTTGAGTGTCACAATGTGACATAGTTTTTATAATGTCATTTAAGGTTAATTTCAAAAAGTCAGGTTAATTACATTTGTGCCAGTAGCCCACTTGAAGATTTTATGAATAATTTCGGTTTTAGTTTTTGAATATAATACCTAATACCCAGTGGGTTTTGGTTTGTTTTTCTCATTTTAAAACACATTAGGGAAAGTACACAAAAATGCAATATTGAATTAACAAAAAAGCTCACATACAAAAATTAGTCTTATTTTGGTACATCGGTCTTGTAAATATGAACAGGGTTTTTGTTTCAAAACAGCAATGATTCATCTCTTCGTCATTAGTCATCATTTCTCAATTAGGAAAATTAGTTCACGTTGCCTGCCTGCCAGTATAACACACATTAGTAATTTTGTTGGTCATACAATACATAGACGGCCATAAGCAATGTCGAGTTTAGTACTCCAAAAAGCAAGTTCATATTCACCATAAAATGCAGTTAAAATTAAAAGCATCACAATCTTTACGTGGAAACTAATAGTGAAGTTTTTACGATTCATTAAAACAGGATATCATGGCAGCAGTAATTACGTTTCAAACTTTTTTGCAATATTCATTAATACTCGTATAACGTTTTAATTATCCTTATTGTTAATTTATTGATTAGCATAAATCAGAAGCATTTTATTTTCTTAAGATTTTAAAATAACTTACCATTATTTAAATCATTTCTACTTAATCCAATATGTAATAAAGTTTTAGGAGGTTTCACCCCAAGACTTGAAACATTACTAATAACATTTGCAAAAAGTTCTAAAAATCGCAATTTTCTCGGTAAATATTCTCCCGGTACCTCTCGAATCCAATTTCCACCTAAAATTAATATTTGCAAATTTTTAAATGACCTCAAAGTGTCATCCATGCAGGTTATCTGAAAGACCAACATCATTATTATGAAAAAAATAAACAAATTTATATTTACGTGATGGCTCGGCAGCCTCAAAGTGTTTAAATTGTCGAAGAAGTAATTCCAATTTATACAATCACATTTTTCTATAGCTTTCCAAAATAGAGAAAAAAAGTTATCCGATATATTGTTTAATTCTTCAAAATTAGCTTTTTCTTCTTCGGAAAAGCTTTTCATGTTCCACTTTAAGATATCGCTTTTATTATTGTTTAAATAATTGTCCTGTTCTTGTTGATAATTAAAACATTCCATGAAAGTTCCAAAGACACTTCTTCTGAATCGTATTTCAAGAGCAGCCGATAGTGGTACATCAATTCCGTGTAAGACTTTACTTCTAAATTTGTATTTATTTTTAAATAACCTTTCCTTTCGAGTGAAATCTAAATTTTCAATCCTTTTCATTCGAATTTTGTCCATAAGATCTTGCATCTCGGAATCTGTCATTTTCGACAACAATTAATTTAAAAAAAAATAAATAAATTAGTTGGCTAAAATAATTGTTACTAAGTATATTTTAAAATTATGTAGTTGAATTTAAGAAAGTTGTAGAAATGTTATTATAAATTTAACGAAAGGGATCAACAAGCATTAACTTTACTTAATGGCAAATCTAGATAACAGCGTTAGAAAAATAATGTTGGAATCCCTCGATAAAGATCCTAAAAAGCTTTTATAGCCACAATCAGGCAAAACATGCACAAATCTGCTGATTCACCAAAATGATTCCGAATATATCCATTTAAGCCACAACATTGTCGTAGTTTCACAACCAAAAGAGGGCCGAACTTTTGCTTGGACTTTTTACTTTGCCGATAAATACTAAAACGACATGTGATTACGAGAGTTAGCCAATGTGGGAATTTGCAGCTAAATCCTAAAAAACAAATTTCTAGTTCTTTGCTATGATCATTACTAAACGCTTTGTTCAGCAAGAAAACGAAGTAAGCTCTCAATAGCTGTCGAACTCTAGTGTTGTAGGATTTCAACAATAAAGTAGAAAGTCGGAAAATGTCGCAGAGATAACAAATGAAAGACTGTCCGCCAGCGGGAGGAGTCTGAAAACGATCAAATTAATAGAGATAAAATTGAACCTTACAATTTAATAACAAAATAAAAATAATAAGCGTAGGTAGGTTGCAACGGTTTTTGATTTTTTATGGTTATTTAATTACGGTGAAATTATAAAGATGAATAAAATTTTAATGAAATACAGAATATAATTACCTAGCATGTTCAATAATTACTACTTGAAAAACTTGGATTATATTATTATTTATTTTATAATGAAACAAATAGAGACATCAAACAAATGTATTTTAAATTATTCGAGTTTATTTAGGAATACCACAATAAGTCAATATTAGATTGTTTTCTAAACTATAGAGGGTTTACTTTAAAAACTGACGTATAAAAAGTTACCCCAATTCGTTTGATAGAGTGATAAAGCGAACCAATCAATTGTGACACATTGAATGCGTTCTGTAGACAGTTTTGGTTACTTTATCTGGTTATATTGACTGATCTTTATATACGTAAAAAATGCTAATTTTAACCCTACATTAAATACCTAATTGATATTCCCCGATATATTATTTAAATATAATTGCAGTATGAGGTAGGTAGGAGTTGGTACTATATAATTTTTGAATTTTATTTGAATGGATATTCAAGATTTAGGTTATGTAAACAGAAATAAAATAATCAGTGATTCAATAACATACACCAAGTATATTATGTTCAATTTTTTATATTGAATATTCCGGAAGACTGCTGTGAAACAAACCTATACCTTCTAATCCACTTGCGAAAGCTGTACAAGTCGACTAGAATACCTTTGGATTTCTATCGTATAAACTAACTGAAGTATTGCATTCTCAGGAACGGTTGCTTATAACTAGAGACCGGATTATATGCAACTTAAAATGGTCGAAATATGCATGCAAATATGCATCATAAATGCTCGAAATATGCAACAAAACTGCCAAAGAGTGCCATAATATGCAACATCAAATTTCAATAAATACTACAAAATAACGTTATTTCTTTGATTTTACTATTTTCTACTAATATTTTTTACTATTTTGATATAGATCTAATTATAAAGTAGTTTTAGGGTAGGCATTGCCAACCCAAAATTTAATTAGTTGGCATTTCCAAATTTCAATTTTAAATTATCAAAGCAGGCCGTCTTCTAATAAAGAAACTTTTACTTTTTTTTAGAAATTTTATAAAATATGCACAAAATTGTATAATATGTGCCCAAATATGCACGAAATTTTATAAAATTTGCCCAAATATGCACGATCAGTAGATTTCAGTCGAAATATGCAATATTTAAAAAAAATAGCCAAAATATGCAAATATGCAAATGCATATAATCCGGTCTCTACTTATAACACTTAAATCACTTTCTCCACAATTGCGTGAAAAGGGATTTTAATGTAACTCAAATCAGTGTATAGAAAAGCTATTATGTAATAGTATTGGTAAAGTCTGTTTACCGGTCGGTTGGAAAACAATATTTTACCTTGATCACCGATGGAAATAATACATGTTTATTTAATTTATTTTAATGCAAAGTCTAATTTAATATCTGGCTGGCTCCAAGAAATAATACGACAATGGAAAGCTAAAATAGTAAAATTTTGTATGTAGATAATTAATTTTTCTGGTAAAATGCGTGTAATAAACATTTTAAAGCGTGAAGAGATATACCAAGTAACTGTAAAATCAATATTTAATCATGATTAAGTCTGTAACAACATGTGTGCTTTGTTACCGCCATACGCTAAATTAATCACAATGCATTTTTCAATATTGAAACACAACTCGACGTAATTGAAATTTTCAATAAAACTAACAGCAAATTTTATGACGTATGCCATCGAAATTAACCGAATAAATTTTTTAATTGAAACAGTAATAAATTTTCTTGAGTAGCACGTGCTAAAATTTTTATTTGGAATGTAACGTTCGGACATTGTAATCTTATTATTTTAAAGGGATGGATTTAAAAATTCGATAATAAAATTTTTGGAAAGCAAAATGATATTACTAAATAAGTGTGAAAATATTGCATTTCAAAATATTTCTTTAATTTATTAAATATTAAATTTACTTACTTCTTTTACGCCTCCTTTTTAGCTTATATAACTTTTTTGTCCTGCTTTATGATAGAAAAGAAGTTTTTCTTCGTCAACTTTATATTACAAAAAATTTAATTGCTATAATAATTAACCTCATCGTTTAAGTCAGCAATCAAGGCTTTACGGCAAATAAATGTGCCAGTATGCACGCTATATGTTATCGGCGATATTACACCCACCTATGAATTTTCTAAAACAACATTATAATATATGTATATAAAGAAAAACTATCTAATATCCAATACTAAAGATACAAATAATTTTTTTCTAATCATGTTTCAAAAAGGCTTACTTTGTGATATTCAAAAGTGTGCGGAAAAGTAGTACTTTTCCACACACTTTTGAATATCATAAAGTAAAAATAACCAACCATTGGTTGGCAACCAATGGGCTACCAACCGTCAAATTTAAATTTTAAGTATCTATTTTCACAAAGTATATTTTTGTAAATTGAGTAAATATTTAGTAAATTCATTTTTTATCGGTTCTTTTTGAAACATAATTAGAAAAAAATTGTTCGATACTCGTGGAAAACTATCTTTTTCCATTCTCGGCTTCGGTTTACGATCTCGGCCGAAGGCCTCTATCGTAAAGCTTTGCCTTGAATGGAAAAATGTTAGTTTTCCTACCTTGTATCGAAAATATCTATTTAAAAACAGTGATTATTATACATATGTATACTCAATAATTTAAATGTGCAATTTAAATTGTGAACAAAGGAGTGCTCCGCCTCTTTTGAGAGTAAGTGCTGGTTCACAATGTATATAAGAAATACATAAAACGTAAAAATTACAAATACAAATTTATTTTATTATTTATTAATTTTGTTATATGCAAAAGAACATTCTATGTCGTATTACTTGAAGATTTTGGTATTATTCGATACTTTATCAAGCTTTTATTTGTACCAATTTATTATATTTTTATTTACTTATATTTATATTTTAAAATCTTATCTTCGTTTATGTTTTACGTAGCACTTATATGTGAACAAACACTAACTGTATACTAGGTATCACCGAAATGTTATACTATACTTATAATAATCTTTCTTAAGACATAAAACGAACATAACATTTAAAAATATAAATAAAAATATAATAAATAGGTACAAATAAAAGCATAATGAAATATCGAATAATACCAAAATCTTCAAGTATACGACGTAGAATGTTCTTTTGCATATAACAAAATAACTCCAATATTATTCAATATTCGATTAATGTCTTATTTGTATTTGTAATACTTACGTTTTATGTATTTCTTATATCTTATGTATGTACATTGTGAACCAGCACTCCTTTGTTCACAATTTAAATTGTACATTTTGAAGCTTTGTTTTATCAAATAAAAATCGATTTTATAAGAAAACTATTTAGACATGTTTTGTTGCAAATTTTATTGCCTTCAAATATATTTAAATACATTTTTCTATTTTTTCGCACTGTTTCTGAGATAATAGATGAAAATATATTTTGTATTTTACGAAGTCTTGTTTAAGTCACTCGCAGTCAGAAACGATGCAACAAATTAGAAAAATACGTATAAAGAAAATTAAAGCCAATGAAATTTGGAACAAAACACGTTTAAAAAGTTTTGCTGTAAAATCGATTTTTATTTGATAAAACAAAGATTCAAAATGAACAGTTTAAATTGTGAACGTAGGAGTGCTCTACCTCTTTTGAGAGTAACTGTATACTAGTATAACATAAATGTTGACTACTAATAATCTTTTTAAATCATTGAATATTTCATCATAAGTAGTAAATATCATTTTTCAAAAAACAAATGTTAGAAAATGATTCTTAATTTTTTTGTAAATTGTTTTTGTGAATTAAATATTATGTATAATAGTACTTACCTATATTATTTTTTATATAGAACATAGATCAGGTAAACATTATGCATTAATTAGAAAGACCACATTTTGTTTTACTAATTTACAAGCTTTTTACATCATTTTGAATATTTTGAATTCTTCTTTTATTATAGGCATTAGCAGTGTTGTAACAAGCAGGTGAGGGATCCGTGTGCGAAGTTGTTAACGGGGGCTTTTGTAAAAGACAAAAATAAAAGAAAATAATAAATAACTTAAGTATATATAACCAAAATTTTAAAATAAACAAATAACAAAACTACATTAAAGGCCGATTTTACAATAATCGGATAAATTTAGTACAACGGTATTCCACATATTATAACAATTACAGAATTCCCACTTCTTTGGAAAAGTCATGGAAAATTTAAGATTTCCCTAATCTTGTCAGGGAAAAGTCAGGGAATTCCTTATTTTTAGTGCCATGTCAAGGAAATTAAATTTTCATATAAATAAATAATAATAAATAAATAAATTTTAAAATTAAATTTATTTTTTAAAATTAAAATTACTGATTTTGTTATGTTATGGAAAATTTTTATTCTTTGTCAAGGAAAACTTGGAAATGTCAGGATTTGATTTTGAAAATTACATGGGAACACTGAATTATTGATAATAAATGATGCCTACTTCGTTTACCTCAATAACGGCCGGTTTCACAATGTCTGGTTAACCTGCAGTTTAGTGCTAACCATAACTTAACCTATGAAAAAGTGTTTCACAATCGCTGGTCTGAAGGGATAACCTTAGGTTAAGTGCTGGTATCTTTATCCCACAGAAGTTCCTTGGGTTAACTCGAGGTTAACTGTCAAGTGTCAACTGTCAATTTTTTAAGGTTTTTAATTTGTGAATCGGAATAAACGTAATAATATATTGTATACAAGTAGTATACAACAGTACGAACTTCGAATATTCAGTTGACAATTATTTATCAAACTCAAAAGTTTTAATTATGTCAAATAAAAGACAAATAGGAACGGGATAGAGCTTGTAACATTCCTAAACTGCCGGTAAGCAGACCAAAGGTTGTGAAACTGTGCCACATCTCAAAGTTCAAGTTAAACTGCAAGTTAACCTTAGGTTTTGACTATCGATTGTGAAATCGGCCGTAAGAGACATATTATATTTCATTGTGAATATTAAAAATCAAATGCTAATATAATTTCATTATAGTTTACAGTTAAATATTTAAAAATTTTAAAATATTTAAAAAGATTGGAAAGGTCACAATACAACTGGGGGCCCTTTTTTTAAAACCCTGATTTTACATACTATGGCTCTTAGAGTATTCATTCCTGTTGTTTGTAATATTTGCTTTGCACTGCTGATTTCTGCGTCAGTTTCCGCTCTATATATCATTATTGGTCTTAGTATTGTCTTATATGTTTTTCCTTACTCTCTATTAACATTTGTTTTCCCATCTGACGTCTTTGAGGTAACCAGATATTCTCGATTCTTACATTTTGTGATGTTTTACTTCCATGTTCAAATTGCGTTCACTGTAGATGATAACTCAAAAATACTTTATTTTATTTTTCCTTCAACTTCCAATATGTATTTGATTGGCTCTCTAGATATTGTTAGTCTTGGTCTTTACTACAGGTATTTTCATATTATAGGTTCTTCCTGTTGTGACAAGTATAATATGTAACATTATAGATATTTGAGTTTATCTTCAGTATCTGTGATGTGAACAGCTTCGCGGGATAACAGACTATTATTGCCTTGTGTAAATTCCTGATTGTATGTCTATATCTGCTGTGAGCTTTCCTTTTAATTTAATTTAATTCTTTGATTAACTGTATTAGTCGTGGTGGTATATTCTTTCCTTCTAAAATTTTTAATATGTCTTGTATTCGACTGAATGCTTTTGTTAGGTCTTCAAAATACATAAAGCAGGGTTGAAGAATTCAATCGCTTTTTTAACTACTTGGCGAACTGTAAAGATAATGTCCGTTGTGGATCGGTTCTAGCGAAATCCTGGTCTTCGGATTTTTCTACGAAATGTTGAATTTTGTCAAGAATGATTCCGAGTACAGTTAAGTAGAGTGATTCCTCTTAAATTTTTTGAGTATCTTCTGTCTCTCTTCTTAAATAAATTCTGCACTTTTATTCTTCCAGTATTTTTCCTTGATTTATTATAATTAATTTCATATAGCAATGACAGTCTTCTTCATATTTTAGGAGTTCGTTACTTCTGTCGTCCGGTATGGGTGTTTTTCGGTTTTTCAACGTTCCAATTCTTTTTTCTACTTTTTCTTTGTTTATATTATATTTATATTATATTAATATATAGTATATTATATTTTCTATTATGATATTTCGCTCACTTTTCTCTTGCCCAGAGTGTCTTCTGCCAGTTTGTTCTTAGTTTGTACCATGAATGTTTCATTTCGTCTTCTTTCGCTATTGCGACCCATGCCCTATTGCTTGTTTTAGTCTGCGTGCATACAGAACTACATCATTTTCCATTAGTTCTATGTTTAACCTCTCAGTATTAAATTAACATCGATAATCTGAAATTAAAAGAATTATTAGTGTTGAAAATCAAAAGCAGTTTTAAAATAAAAGTCAGATGAACTTTACTTGCTTGCAACAAGAAGATTTGTTGTAATTTTAAATAATGACGGTTTTGACAAAGAATCAAGGTGGAACTCGCTTTTGCGACAGTTCTTAGGCTTCTATACATCTATTTTTTTGATAGATTAAATTATTTGGACTTTATTTTATTAGAATTTTTAGTGCGTTAATTTTTTAAATAGGTAGATACCAACAACAAATTTTTTTATATAAGGAAAACGCTAACGAGTTCAGATTTTTTTTTTAATCATGCGGACAGACAGACACGGAGCCAGATCGTAAGGTTTCTTTCTATACGTTGTATAGAAGCCTAAAACTTGCAAATGTGTTCATGTATAAGAATACAATGTTGAAGATCAATGTCTGGTGATAGCGACGGCTGAAAAACCGCTATATCGAGAAGTGCCATATTTTCCAAATTTTAAATTAGAATTTAAAAGTTAAATTAATTTGCAGGAATTCATCTTCTTGGATTAATAAAATGAGTACACAATCTGGATCAAAATCTTCATTCGAGCTGAAATTTCGAAGTTTAATTTTGCACAAAAGTACAAAATTTGTAAATTTTTGATTTGATAATAATAATTAAACATTATAAATGAAATTTCAGAGGAAAAATGTATTACTTAATTTAAATTACCATTTGAAAAGCCATCGCAAAACCACCTTACATAATTTAAAAATTTCGTTTTTCTAGGATTTTAATAACATTGTTTGTTTTATGAATGATAAGGGGGCGTCCATTAATTACGTGAGGCGTTTAGGGAGGAAAGGGGGTCGAGAAAAATCTCACCCAATTTCACGTGGGGGTGAGGGGGTCTTGGCAAATATCACGTAATTTTTTTGTCTTAACTAGTCCTAAATAGAAATAATTAAGCAAATTATGTTTTTTTAAATCAATCCAATGCAATCAAGCACAGATTAACGTATTTATACTAAAAATACGCATTTAAAAAAATCTCACGTGAGATTAGAATAAGGAGGGTCGCGCCAAATCTCGCGACATCTCACCAAGGGGGTGGAGGGGGGGTCTAAAAATCGCAAAAATCACCTCACGTAATTAATGGACGCCCCCTAACTTTTTATAGATAAGTCACATAATAATTTTAATGCATTAATTTTAATTTTGGATTAAGGTTTATATTTGATTCAGTAACTAATCCAATTGTGAATACAAAAGTTGTCTTCATTTTGTTTTAAGAGAAGGCTCATGCGTAATTTATTGCACCGACTGAGCTGAGCAAAAGATAAGTGCAGTATGAAATTAATTTAAAAAATTGTTTCTATCAAATTATTGTTGTACTAAAATATTAGGTATACATATAAATTTTTTAAACAGTTAACTAGTTTTATGTACCTATATAATTATGTTATATCCGTATGCAATATTAATTCTATTAATTAAGGAAAAATGTATGTTCTTGCTAAATAATTTGTTTAATCATAATGTATAATGGTTTATAATTTGCTTGTTTTTCTGTGATAATTTGTTTATTTGGCAAGAACATACATTTTCTCTTAATTAATAAAATTTAAATTAAATTTCATGATATTAAGCTTTCAACGGAATATGATCAAATTGAAATTCAATTTTATTGTTTTTGATTTAGCTTGATCTTTTTGAAATGCCTTTTTGTAATATATCGAATAATATAATAAATTAAATTACATACCTAATTAATTAATTTACGTATCCTTTAATTTTAAACAAAATACCGCTATAAATGAAAATTTTCACGAAGTTGTACACTTACAGTTTAATTTAAACAATATAAAGAATAAAGAATCATTGGTTCTTTATAATACCTAATGAAAGTTTGATCTACTATCGAATATCAATTTACACAATTAGACAGTATTATTGTTATTTAAGATTTTCAAGAAGACAATATTTAAGATTTTATTGATTTTGCAAAATTCTTTTTAAAACTTAAACTGTTTATTTCAAAATAAAATTTAAAAAGTAGTTTTCTAAACTACATAAACATTTTACAAAAAATATGCTAAGTGAAGTAGAGGAAATTCTTGTTCTAAAGCAGAAAACTAATATACTCAATCACGTAACGATTAGAGTGAACATTTTGTACGTGATTCACGTGGTCTATTGCACTTAATTGGATTGCAAGTCTGACTTTAGTTGCAATGAACACTTACATTAGTTATCTTTCACGTATGTTAAAACTTTGCAAAACTCTCTAGTTGTAGAATTTTCGGATATGCGCAGATGAGTTGAATGTTAATATGCAGAAAAACACAAAAAAATTGCAATATGCGTAATGAAAATTTACAAAAATAATTAAATAAATGTAAACTGAAGTTTTCTTTAAGGTGAGACAAGATTCATGCTATTCAGTTAATTAACACAAGCATCACATTCGCATATTACGGTGATTTTCTCTATAGCTACTTAGCATATTATGCTGCATGGTATGCTTAGATCAAAGCATTATATGAAGTTTCAGTTGCTTTGCAGGATGCAAGGGCACTTGACAATACCCACCGTTAACATGTAGAGAGGAACATGTCACTTTATTTGTAATAAAACAACCACCAACAAATTTAATTAAACATTAATTAGCGCAATTTAATTTTAAAATTATTTTAAATATTCATATAGTAGTATAAAAATAAACCTAATGTAATTCTAGTTTCGGTTCAAGTCAATTTAATACAAAACTGCGGTAGACATACATACAACTATTTGATAATGCTGAATTTGGTTCAGAACAAGTTGTTCGTAATAAGGATGAAATATGTCGTTGATGAGCTTTGAATTGCGAAATTATTACGCCTGATTGTATAAAGGGTAACACTGTAATCTAAAAAGAAGAGTTAAGTCGATACGTATAAAATACTAAAAAGAAATATTAAATTTTCAAGTAGTAAATTTATATTTATTATTTAAAAGTTAATGCCGGTCGAATGTAAATATTTAACATAAATTCTACGTCACACCTTATGTAAAATTTATAATAATTAACATTAGGGTCATTATCGATTGGCGTTTTGGTTATTCCATTTTGACCTATCAATTTTCACTAATTATAAAATTTTTTCTTGCTTTATGCTGCACTAAAAAAGCACTAAAACTAACAGAATTATCCTTTTCAACATTTTTCTCATTTCAAGCTGCATTTGAAAAAATAAACAGTTTAATGGTTTTGTTCTAGATGGAAAAGAAAAAATCAGTTAATTTTTAGTGCAAAATTATTTTCGAAATTAAAAATTCGTTGATATCTACATTCAATTTAAAGAACAATGTTAAAATCGATATAATACAATGTTTAATTAATAAACGAAGCGAAGCATAAAAAAATATTTAATTATTTTAGCTACAAAACGAGCAGGAGTGATCCTTTAATTATTATCGATGTTATTTAAATCCTCGCCAAATAGGATACCTTAGAAACGATGGTTGTAGATAATAGGTCAGCCTTGCGTTTAATTAGTACTAATTGGTGCTCTTAATTAGACAGAACTAAGACTTCACAAGCAGTTTCGAAATCCTATCACTTTGTCATTTATTCGCTTAACCTTTAGCAACCAAGTGTATGTGTACAGTGCTTCCGTTAAAGAGCAATCAGGCACTTACCTTCCCCGAGTGCAATATTTGAAATTTTTCAGACGCCGTGCTGGCTGCTGTAAAAGAAGCCTCTAGACTTTAATTATATGGTTTAAAAAGTCAAATTAATAGTTCCTGGTGTAAATAAACCGTATTAAAGTGAGCACTGCTTGTTTATGTTCTTAATCCTGTTTAGCTTAGTGGCTTAACGAAAAACTGATTGCTACTCAGCCCTGATTCAATACGATGAGCTTGAATTTATGATTAAAGTTTGAACAACTTGGTTCTGAATTGCTTCAACTAAATTGTGCGCATTCTCTTTATTCAACTATATCCCTATTTAATCCACTTTATTGTTAAGGCTTCAAGTTCCGCTTAAATTTACCTAATCCGCATGTATCCAACGCTACATTTACTAGTAAACGTTTTATACTTAAATTTTTTCATTATAACGCTTTAGAAAAACCAGTTAGTTATTCTTTTAAAATCCACTTATAACAAAAACTTATAAAAACAAAAGCAACAAGTTTGTCCAATATGTACCTACCTGGTTGTAAAAAGTAGAATAATACAGTAGTTTCAATTGATATTTTCTTTAAATATTTAATTCTATCGATTATTCAAGATTTAATGCAATACATTAAACAGGCTATGTATAGATACAAGTTGAAAATTATATATAAATTATATTTAAACATTCATAAATTCTTCTATAATCATAGACATTCAAATCATTTATTGAAATGATGGAGCTTTTCAATGCAAAAGCTCAACTACTAACTGATAGCATGTTTTAAATTCTATGTTTCAAATATGTTTAAAACATTGCCGAAATGTTTGCATACCATAAATATATTAAGATAACTCGATAATTAATAGCGTGAAGATTGGTATAATCAATAAGAAAGAAAAAAAAGTCTCTCTACGAGTCAGCGGCGTAACAACGAGTAACTATAGGTGTTTAGAAAACAAGGGGTTGCAACATTTTGCGCTTGCAATATCTCCGCAGTTAGTTGAATCTCAAACAAAATTTTTTGCTCATAATAATCTCCAAAAAAATAAATTTATTTATTTATATCTGCATTACATTTATAAGAACACTGCTAATATTAATATCTCGTTTCAAGGAATTGTATTTCGTTCCTATGTTGTTCACAGTTTATCGTGTGTTGTAGCGTTCCTGGCAATTTTCTTCCATCTTTGTCTGTTTTGTGTCTCTTTTGTCCATTCATTTATTTCCATTGTCCTCAGGTCGTCTATCACCTTGTCCCACCACCTGATCTTTGGTCTTTTTTTTTTTGTTCTTTCTTCCGCTGGCCTATCCATCGTTATCCTTTTTACCGCTCTTTCTCATAATGTATCCGAGCCATCTAATCCTCTGTGAGTTCATTTCTTTCACAATTTCATGGTTCGTTAGCGGTCCGGGATTATCGTTCTCGATGCCTGTGTTTTCAATTCAATCTTCCAATCTCTTCAATTATTTCTGTAAACTATGCATTATTTTTATGTTTTAATAATGTATTGGTTTCCCTTATACTTTTTTTCTGCTCCCCTGTTCTCAGCCACTTAAGTCTTTTATCTGTTTTTTGTTTGTTGTGTAATTCACATTCATTGTCATACCATTCCTTTGAGTTTTTCTTCTGTTTGTATCCAAACACTTCTCTTGTACCTGCGTATATAATGTCCAAGGTAATGTTGTGTAGTTCTTTATCTATATTTCTGTCCTTTTCTTTATGAAAAAGTTCTGTTTTGACTCGATCTTCGTATCGCTTTCTTGTTTCTATGTTGTTTAAATCTTCTGTAGCTATTCTTTTGTTGTTTTGTTTTGGTGTAACATATTTTGTAGTTTTTTTTCTTCATTCTCGCGACATCTAAGAAGTGGTCTGAATCTGCGTTTACTGCTCTATATGTTCTTATACCTGATATCAGATTATCTTCTTTGAAATAAGAACATGATCTATATTTCATTACCTTTTTCTACATTTCGTACTAGCCACCTCTAATACGGTCTAATGCGGTCTTCTTTGCCGATCTTTGCGTTGGAATCACCCAGTATAATCATCACGTCCTGTTTGGGGATTGCGTCGCAGAGAGACTCTACTTTATTGCCAAAGGTTTCCTTCTCGTAATCATTACTGTCCTCTATCGGTGTATATCAATTAACAATGGAGATATTTGTTTTTGCTCTTATACAGTATGATGTTCTTCCACTTATTGCTTTGAATGTTATTAGGTTTTTAATGACCTTCCTTGTAACATTGGAACCGGTGTCCTTTCTGCCCCGATGCTCCACTCCAGAAAAGAATAACGTATATTTCCTTTGCTTTATCTTGCCATCTCCTTTCCATCTTATTTCCTGCAGTGCCACTACATCCATCCCATACCTCATAATTTTGTTCGCAGCTTCATTTATTTTTCCGGGCTTTAGTAGTGTACGTACATTCCTAGTTCCAATTTTAAGTAACTCTAGTTTTCGCTTTGCCTTCTTTTGTATCAAGTTGTCTATCTTTCGTTTGCATTCCATATCGATTTTCCGTTTGCGTAATCCGTTTGTCGTATGTGTCTCAGCTCCATTTTTGGGAGCTTCCGCTTGAGACTTTGCGGTCGTTCCGATATTTTTATTTAGTGTTTTGCTGTTCTATTGCTCCAAGTAAACATCTTTCCCTCTACAAACAGCTTCCGGTATCTGACTTTTACCCTTTTTCCACTTGTGGATTTTGCCTTGGCTTTTTTTATATATACTTTCGTTCCTTTTAGTTTATGTTTGTTTTGCATTACAAGAGTTTTCAAACTGAAGCGACGCATTTTGGCTATTACTATCTCCTTTCCAGGAACTTACCCTACTTTGACGGCTTTGATTACCTCTACTTTTAATGAGAAACGTCTTTGTAAAAAGTCCTCAATTTTTTTTCTTGTTATTGCTTCACTTGGGAATGCCCCTTTAATGACTACGTTGTTCCTTCTCCTCTCCTTCTCATATTTCTCCAATTTCTCCTCCAACTCCTTCCAACTATTGTTCTACTCCTCTATCTCTCATCTTATTTCCTGTCTTTCTTTTTTCCATTGGTTGTCCACTCCCTCAATGTTGGTTTTTAGATCCTAGGTTATTAATTGTTATACACCATTTCTACACTATTTGATAACTTACTTTTGGAAGGCTCTGTTTGATATACCAGTACAACTAGGTTCGATATCTTGGTAAAAAAGAAACCTCTTTTCCTTTCTTCAAAAATTTCTCCATCATGATGTCACTGTCTTCAAAAAAGAATATTTAGGGTGCACTTACACCCTTTAGTTACATTTGGTGCAAATAGTTAATGAAATAGGAAAATGAAATATTTTTAAAATGATTAAAAAATGTAACAAATACTATGTTAAAGTAAGAAAATCAAATTTTAACATATGCAAAGTCCGTATTATAATAAATATAAAAAATATAAAAAAGTAACATTTCAGAAGTAACTATATAAGTGGATTTCGGCCGTAAATATCTATCCAATGATAGATACTTGTTTCTTCTAAATGGTTTTAAATAAGTGGACTGTAATTTTTAACGATATTTATTTTCGGCTTTCTATTAAATCAATCAATTATTCAAATACAACATGAACTTGTCATTCTCAAAAAACAATTAACATGATGATATAACTATAACAAACTTCTTTTTTTTTCTATACCTCGCCGACCTAAATTATTTCGACAACATACTCCCCCTCGTTGAACTTCAATATTTTTAAGTTTCAACATTTGGGTCGACGTCAAGCACTGCCAATTTTACTACTGGTCGGCGATAGGTTTCTAATTTGGTCTTCACATCTGCCACTCTGACGGTACCATCTTTTCCCGTGTATATAGCTGTGATTACTCCTCTTGGCCAAGTGTTCCTAGGTAAATTTCCATGGATAATGAAAACCAAATCCCCAATCTTTATTTGCTGTCTTTTAATTGTCCATTTCGTACGTCTAGTTAGGGTAGGTAAATACTCTTTAATCCACTTTTTTCAAAACATTTCAATTAATGCTTGCGCTACCTTCCATTGCTTTCTCACATTTAGATCTTGTTTTTCAACTATACAAGGAATTTGTAACGCACTTGAAGTTCCAATTAAAAAATGATTTGGAGTCAAGCTCTCTTTATCGTCCGAATCGATGGACACGTGGATTAGCGGTCGACTGTTTACAATATTTTCCGCTTCTACAAATAAAGTTTGCAAAACCTCCTCTTTTGGCGATCTTGATTTCAAACTCGCTCGAATTGCTACTTTGACCGATTTTACTAACCGCTCCCAACATCCGCCCATGTGTGGAGCTGAAGGTGGGTTAAAATTCCATTTAATTCTTCTAGGCGACATATATTTTATCAAACTTTCTTGACTTAACGTTTCTAATTGAATTTTTAACTCTCTCTGCTCCACGTAAGTTTGTACCATTATCCGAATAGATTTCTTTTGGTTCTCCTCGTCTTCCAACCATTTTTCTAATTGCCATGATACATGAGTCGGGGGATAATGATGCAGCCATTTCCAGATGAACGGCTCTGGTTGTTAAACAGGTAAACAAAACTCCATATCTGTTTTGATGTCGGCGTCCCACTCTTACGTCCATTGGACCAAAGTAATCCATTCCCGTGTGCCTAAAAGGTCTAACATACGGTGTGACACGGCATAAAGGTATCTGACCCATTTTCGGAAAAATTGGGCATGCTTTACTTACTTTACAAATTTGACAAGTCTTAAATATTTTTCTTATTGAACTTCTCATCTTCAGAATCCAAAATCTCTGTCTTAGCTCGTTGACCACGGTTTCGGGTCCTTGATGAAGATTGTTTTCATGTGCCCGTTGCATCAATAAATAAGTGTATCTATGCTTGGGATCTAAAATTGCAGGTTGTTTTACCCAATTATCCACTACTATTGCGTTTTCAATTCTCCCTCGTATTCTTAATATGCCATCTGCATCTAACATGGGTGATAATTGAAATATTCTACTGCAATTATTTATTGGTTTTCCCTCAGTCAGTAATTTTATTTCAAGAGGAAAACAATCCCATTGACTTTTTTTAATCCAAATCTTTTCTGCATTTTCTATTTCCGTAGCTGATAATTCTATAGTGTTTATGCAGATTTTATTTTTATTTGCTGGTTTACATTTTTGCATAAATCTGACTACCCAAGCTGTAGTTCGAATTAATCTTGTCCATTTCGAAAATCTTTCTACATTCGGCAAATTTGCACAAGAACCGATTTCAACACGCGTTGCGATAAATTCTGGTCTAAGTTCTTCTAACGGCGAATTTTGTTCTATAAATTTTATAGATTCCATAGGCCAATCTTTCTCTGACTCTTTTAAAAACTTTGGGCCCGTAAACCATCTACTTGTTGAATCTAAAAAATCACCATGATTAGACCACTTCGTTCCGTTGTCTGCAACATTTTCCTTTGAAGGGACCCATCGCCAATCATTTACGTTCGTCGTTTCCTCAATTTCACCTACTCGATTTGTCACGAATTGTTTGAATTTCCTTGCATCTGATTTCAGCCAACACAGAACAGTTTTTGAATCGCTCCAGAAGGTGATGCAATTTAAAGTGACTCCATGTTCTTTTCTGACAGTTAATGCTAGACGACTTCCCAGTAGGGCTGCTTGCAATTCTAGACGAGGAATTGACTTAAGTTTTAATGATGCTACACGTGTTTTTGCTGCCACAAATGAAGTAGTAATTTTTCCTCTTTCCTCCACCCTAAAAAAAGCTACTGCAGTAAATGCTTTTTCACTTGCATCACAAAATATATGCAACTGTAACATAGTGGCACTACATAAATTGAAATTATTACCTCAAGGAATTCTTATCTTTTCAATTTTTTTCAGTTGATCGAACCAAAATTTCCATTTCTCACTCAAATCTGTAGTTAGGGGATCATCCCAATCGATTCCTTTTCTCCAAATATCTTGTAATAGTATTCTACCGTGAATTGTGAAATGCATAACAAATCCTATTGGATCAAAAATAGACATGACTATTTGTAATACTTCACGTTTAGTTGGAATTTTCTTATTAGCAACAATTCCTGGATGGATTTTATTCAGGCTTACTTTAAAAGTGAATTCATCTGTATTTGTATCCCAATGTAGACCAAGTACTCGTTCTGTTGGTAAATCGTTGCCTGCTTGCAGACACATATCTTTATTAAGACCAGCTCTGACTTCGTCAGGTATTTTCAATAAAACGCGCTTTGAGTTAGAAATCCAATTGCACATTACAAAACCTCCTTTTTTATGAATAGCAGTGACGTCTTCTATAAGTTGAATTGCTTCCTCTTCTGTATCAACGCTATCCAAATAATCATCCATATAGTGTTTTTTGATAATTGCGTCCACTGCTAGTGGTTTGATTTCACGAAATTCTTCGGCATTGCGATTTTTCACTTCTTGGGCAGAGCATGGGGAACATTTTGCACCAAAAATCATCGATGTCATTTGATACGTCGTTGGATTTGTGTTTCGATTACTTCCTCGCCATAAAAATCTTTGAGCTGCTTGATCTTCTAATAAGATTTTAATTTGTGGAAACATTTTTTTGATATCGCCGGCAAAAGCAACTTTTCTTTGCCTAAATTTCCATAAAACTGTTGGCAATAGATTAAGTTTATCTGGGCCAACCAAGAGCGCATCGTTTAAACTTACTCCATGCGATTTTGCCGCCGCATCAAATACAAAACGTATTTTTCCTGGTTTATTTGGATTCACCACTCTAAAATGTGGAAGATACCACGTCTTATTTGTATTTATGGCCGCCTCTTGCTCGTTTAACTTTCCTGCATAACCTTTTCTTAAAAAATCTTCAATTATTGTAGAGTATGCTTCAGAGAAAACAGGATCTCGGTCCATTTTCTTTTCTATTGATAGCAGTCTTGTCTTGTCCATGCTTTGTTGTGCCCTCTCGTCTTCTTTGGAATAGAGCCGATCTACCTTTCTAATGCCAAAGCTTTCTGCCTCAAACGATGCTTTGACCAATTCATGTAACTCGTCTCTCTCTACTTCTTCTACATGTAAAGCAAATTCTTCGTCAATTCTTCCTTTGAATTGCGTGGCATTTCCGTGAAGTACCCAACCCAATTTGGTTCGAGAAGCAATCGGTCCCCATCGTGGCCCTTCCATAACTTCTCTGGCTATGATTAAATGGATGTTATCTTGTCCAATAAGTATAGTCGGTTTTGCGTTCACCATCGAAGACGTCTTTAAGGAGCTTAAATATTTCCAACTTTCTTTCATTCTTTTTACGTTGACAGACTGAACGGGCAAACTAAGATTTTCTACAGTGCGTACATTTTTCATTTGATAATATTCTTCACCTTCTTCACTCTTAATTTCAATATTAACAACTTGCGAATTTATTTCTTGACAGGTCATGGAGTTTGTCCATCTCATACAAAGTTGTTCGGTGGGTCCTGTTGCTCCAATTTACTTGGCTACAGAACTATCTACTAACGTAACTGTTGAGGCTTCATCGAATAAAGTGTAGGTGTGAAGATTTCCGGCAGAACCTTTTAGTACAACTACGACAATTCTTAAGACGATATTTTTACGTTTTCTCACTGTTATGTGGCTTAGACGTGGTTCATTTTCTTTCAATTCTTCAGTATTATTGTAAAAGTGATGATTTTTCTTACAGACATCGGTGTTACCTACGCCACATTGTTGTTTATTTCTACAAAATCTAATTCGATGACCTTGAAAGTAGGGCATTCCCATAACCCATGCTGTTCCCCACATAATTGGCATTTCGGAACTACCTTTTCAGATTTCTTCTGTACGGTTGCAAGTACTGTTTCTTTCTTCATGTTGTTTCCATAAAATTTTGGTCTTTCATATTTACTTTCTTTGGTTAGCTGTGGACTGCATATAAAACTAACAGCATCCGCCTTTACTTCTAACCACGTAGCAAACTCTTTCAATCACAATGTACCCTTTTCTTTTTCTCTCACCCTATCTCCCCACTGTAACAAAAAACTAATTGGAAGTTTACTTAAAAGATCTTGGAGCAATTGTGGGTTCGACAAATGACTTTGACAGTTCATTGACATCATAGTGACAACTAAATTTTGCACAGCATTTAAAAAGTCAATAATCGAATACAATTTTTCTTCTTAAATAGGTAGTATTTTTTTCGTTTTTGAAATTAATTCTTCTACTACAAACTCTGGCCTCCCAAATCTTCGTTCTAGTAAGGATATAATTTTGTCATAAGAATCAGGTAAATTTAAAACTGCACAAACTGTTTCTCTTGCTTTTCCTCGTAAACACTTTTGTAGTCGATTAATGTTTTCTCTTTTAGAAAATCCACATATGTCAGTTGTTTCTTTTAACTGAGTAATAAAGTTAATCCATTCGATAGGCTCTCCTGAAAGTATTGGTAATTCTGTCTTTATGCTTTGTCTAATCAACATTTTTCCTAAATAGTCATTTTTTGGTACAGCTCTGGTAAACGTAAGAACTGTGCGATTTACTTCACAGTATTCTTCTTGAGGATCAATTCTATTTACCCACTCTTGAACATTAATTTTGCTTCCTTCGTCTATCAGTACTTCATGCGTTTCCGACGCTTTACTCTTTTTCTCACTTTCAAACTCAGAAATTGTATTATGCTCGTTTATTTTAGCAATTTCATATTGCTACTTGTTCCACAATTTTAGCTGCTTTTGCTTTAACTGTAGCTAATGCCCGTGCCGCCTCTAGTTCAACCTGTAATACATCACTATATTTTGACTGCCTTGAACGTGAACTTTGGGGGACACTTGCTTTTTCTAATAATCGCGCACTTCTTCGTAATGACATGGTTACTATTCTATTTTACGCGATTGAAAACACTATTAACCAATTTATAATTATCGTTCACTGCTTCTAATCCAATTCTAGATCCGGTTCGAAGGACCAATGTTTCTTCCAATCTACGGCCAATGGAGATCGGGGTGTTCTCACAAAAACCGCGGCTGAGGGCTTTTACGAAAACCTAGGTTTTGTTTTAAATAAGTGGACTGTAATTTTTAACGATATTTATTTTCGGTTTTCTATTAAATCAATCAATTATTCAAATACAACATGAACTTGTCATTCTCAAAAAGCAATTAACATGATGACATAACTATAACAAACTGTTATAAAATCAAAAATTTTATAACAAAAAAATTAATAATAATGAATTATTGATAATAATTCAACTTGGAAGTTTAGGAACTTACCCAACTCCTTTCAATACGATTCTGATAAAAACTCTTTTTTTTGACCAGACGGCTTATAGTCCAGTAACCAGGTAGTTTTACCAGACAAATTTCTGTGGCAAAGGATTGAAAACTGATTCCTATATAATTTTGGTCGTAGAATCCGAATTTGAGGTTTGCGAACAAAATTTCTTGTGCCAAAGCCGCCAAATTGAAAAAACCTTGCCAAATAACGTTTTTCTTTGCAAAAAAAACCCAAAGTTTTAGGCAATCTATATTGATTTTTCGAAAAAATGAATCAAATCAATCAAAAAGTAGATAAAATTTCCTACAAAATGACTTTTTGGTTTATTTCCTAGGACGAAAGTGGCAGGCGCCATTCGCGTTTAGGCCGGTTTTTCGAAAAATTCAAATTGTTTTTGAAAAGTTGAAAAAATTCAAACTCCGTGCTGACCAGGGGCTACATTTATACCCCTTACCGTCGGCATTGAAACCTTTATTTTACTCGAGAAATATTAAAATTTGAATTTTACGAAGAACCAGCAAAAACGCCAGCAGAAACGCGAATGGCGCCTGCGGTTTTAATTTTTGTCCTCGGCAATCAACCAAAAACTCATTTTGTAGGAAGTTTTATTTACTTTTTTTGATGATACATTTCATTTTTTCGAAAAATTAATAGATTGTCTAAAATTTTGAGTTTTTTGCAAAAATACGTGATTTGGCAACGTTTTTTCAATATGGCGGCTTTGGCACAAGGAAATTTTGTTCGCAAACCTCAAATTCGGATTCTACGACCAAAATTACATAGCAATCAGTTTTCAATCCTTTGCCACAGAAATTTGCAAGCTAGACCCCCTTTTGTCGACGTGGTTACTGGACTATTATGGCTACTGCAACCATCGATATCTTCAATTTATCTTTTTTCTTTTATCTAATCTTATAATTTACAATTCTTTGTAAAACACAAAATTTAGTGATAAAATCCTCCTGCTGGTTATAAATGTTTAAAATTTTCCAGTCTTGAATTCCAAAATGTCAGTTTATTAAAAAGATTCTAAAATATGAGAAAGAAAAGCAATGAAAAATATATCAACATCGGCTTCGCTATATCAATATTGTTATAAATTCCAATAATCAATTCTGTTTCTCGGCGACTCGACGCATCGGGTAATTACGCGTAATTGAAAATTAATACCAGAATACCATTAAATTAGATATTAGAATATAAGAGTAAATCTAAAAATTTTTAATTTTGAAAAACACCGTGAGAATTTTAAAGAAAAAAAATTCGTTACAAAATTGCTGGTGTTGGTGATGTGATAGTCACAATATTACAAGACAAAAGACAAAATTACAGATTTATAACAAAATTTTTTTTCTTTTTTCTTAATTCTTTAATTATTTATAAAGCGTGCATCTGAGCCAAAAGGCCTATAAATAAGTAGTACTTCAAAAACTTTCGTATGAAGGTGTGGTACATAGTATATAGGGTAAGTTACAAATAAGTATAAATACTTCAAAATTTCGAGCAAAAAAGGTCAGAAAGCCTTAAGTGATTATTTAAGTATGGATGTTTTAATAAGGTTAGTCTCACCCATGCCGTGTTTTTATGTTATGCAATAATTTTTCAGCATAGTTTGGCAATCTCTACGTTACTATAAAAGCTGTTACGGCCAAAATGACATTAGAATTGCATTTTTTATTATTTTTAATAAAAACGATTGCTCTAAAAAAACAGATTTAAGAAAATAACAAAAGTCAAATCAAGTTGATCTCTGAACTTACTCTTTTGTGAAAAACTTCCTTGAAAGTCACCAGAACTTGATAAACACAGATCTCTAAACCCATGCACTGTTGAAAAACATCCCTGAAAAACGGGATCTCTTGGGGAGGGGGTTCATTAAAAACAGCGTCTTTGAATTCAAACAAATTTATAATAACTTGTTAGCAGTTCCACAACAATACGTCAACTGCGGTCGGCTCCGCCGACTAACACACATTGTTGCACTAATTTACGTTGAGCCGTCAATAGAAAAAACCAAATACCAACTTTTTTGTGAAAACTCTAAATCGATTACTTCCGAAATTACAGAAAAATTTAGCTTTATTCATAGTTTCTGTTGAAATAGCTTCATTTTAATATCATCAATCCTATAAGTAGAAAAACTTTTGGAGCACTCAAGACCTACCTTATTACAGCTCTGGGAACTGCCTAAAGATTAGCTCTGGACTCTTTAACTTGAGTAGAAATTAGTACAGTAACTGTTGTTACTTGCATTATATATTTATTTACAAGATGCTTTCAGCAAGTGGGTTGGTTTTCAAGCTCTGGGTTTTTAAGTGTGGCAAAGCAGACATCTAAGTACTTGGTATCAAATGAAGATATGGAAACACCGAAGCGAAAGTAGTATGAGAAGAAGATAAAAAGGGTCTATAAACGTCTTACAGAAGTAAGAAAAAGATATGATCGCTCTACCGACTCACTTGAAGGAAGTATGGCAGATGAAGCAGTACAAATAGATTAGGAAGAAAATATTGAAAAAGTAAAAAAAGGAATGGAAAATATTTTATTTTTCATAAAATTTATTGACATCATTATCATTATAAAAAATTATAGATAAGTTATAAAGTGAAGTACTTTGACGTTGATTTCATCTAAAGTCACAAAATTCTTCCTATTATAATATTATGAAGTAAAAGAAACTTGTGAATTTTTAACTAAGGGTGGATGTGTGTATATATATATTAGTCGAAGGGTAAAAATTATATGTAGTAAATATAATTTGTATATAATTATAACTTTTACAGATTCTTTACAATTTTATTTTTAAGTACTTATATAAATTTTAACTTGTGAGAATTAATCATATTAAAAACTTTAATATAACAAGTTAATAAAGCTATCATTGTTCAATGATTTACAAATAACTTGTATTGAAGAAACGTATTTTTTTTTTAGATTTGGAATCTTAATTAAAAATTAATTTGAATGGTAAAATTGGTAATATCAAATAATTTAAAACATCATAAAATAAATTTAATACGACGGCAGATGGGCGAGTTATCTCTAGGTATATTTAATGTTATGAAATTTTTGTTATCTGGATAATATTTATTTGTTTAAAAAATATATTTTGAGATTACTTTTATTCGAATCAAAAAACTCTTTCTACATACATATCTACAAGGAAAAAGTAACTTCGGAGTTAAGGTGGGTGGGAGTGTATTAATAAAAAGGTAAGATGTATCATAGAGGTCCATAATAACAATTGCCTTCACAGACTAATTTTGAAAACTATATTTAAACATTTTTATTTGAAAATGGTAAAAGTAAAGATAAGGGTACTTACCCCCTTAAATATCATTCTAGAAACAAAAACAAAAACACCTAATTTACAGTTTTCTTTTCCCTGCAATATATTTTTCGTTCAAACAAAATTTGCTAGCGTTAAGGATGCTTTATGGTGATAATCTTGGGGATTGTCCAGCTTCGAAAATATTAAGTGATCGGTGCGAAGAACTATAAATAGTATTAGTTATAAAATAAAGTAATTGTATGTATGGGGATGTGTCAGGGGAAAAACGCGCAGAGTCTCTTAATTCAAAGAATCAGGTTGTGCATCCAACGAGGAAATTCCGCTTCGGTGCTAAGATCGATGCTTACAGGACCATTTATGGACAAATTCTCCATCCTGCTAGATAGTTTGAGGTTGATATTATATAATTTGTTATTTCTGTTTTTCTTATTAACTTATAATTTATAATAAACTTGAGTATTTTGTCGTAGGTTCCATTCAAATCAAAAATCTTTTCATGAAATTGCAGAAATTGTTTTTTTCACATTTTTATCATTTATCATCAACTACAAAGAGTTTCTTATTTTTCGAGACTCTATATCCAAAATATTTCCAAATCGAAGAGGTATACCGGATACTTTTACCAGGTGACTGAAAAAAGTCTATTGGTAATTTTAGAATTATAATTGAAATTGATATATTTGAATACTAAAAATTTAAATGAAACAAATTTATTAGTAGGTAGGTACTACATGATAAAGGAAAATTAATTAACAAACTTATGTTTAATTTTGATCACAGTGTAGAGAATTACACAATTCGTAAATTAACATGTTGTGAGGTACCCGAAATGTATTTCATTTAACAAAAGTTACATATTAAAACTTTAACTGTAACTGTTATAAGTATTCAATAAGTTACTACTTATAAATGTAAATTTGTTAAGAGAATGTCAACATTACACCAAGTAATTATTAGAAGTTATGTTTATAATTAGGCAATGACAATATTTCTCCAAACGAAACTCGGCTAATTTTAGGTAAATAGAACCTATAGAAAGGCGTCGGTAAATAGGGATGAAATTATAATATAAAATATCCGAAAATGAAGTTTGTGCGTTACTTTGTCTAAACAAACAAAAAATTTGTACTTGAATAATTTTAATTGGGATCAGTTGAACTAATAATAACGTATCAATTAGGTGAGATGCGGAATTATTAGTTACTTAGAGCTAAGTTTTCTTTCGCAATACGTGACTCAATCAGAAGACATATTTCTTTTTTCAGACTCGTTTATTTCTAAATAAGCGTAAAATGTATTAAGCTGGGTATCAGCTAATTCAGCGCGTCTTCTAATCACCTTCTTCCTTTCCAGCATATCACCGGTTGTCGATTGTAGCGCTATTGCGGCGGTAATAGGTACTAATTGCGACAGGTCCGAGGAAACACTCATCCCTTTTTACCAATTAATTGACTCGTGATAATTAAGCCAACCTTGTTAGCGAATCCCCGAGGCTGAATTATAACGATTGTGTGCACCCCAACACCGCACCCTGCTCATCAGTAACGCAAAGTTGTTGCTTCGTTCAAGTTACGTCGAAGATATAATCAAAACTTTTTGTATTTTACCTAGTATTATATTAACTTAATTTTTTAAATAAAAATGTAAAACTTAATTAAACATTTAATTAGAATACAATTTTATTCATATAAATTACTAATTAAGTTACCAATTAAATTACAGTGAACTTGATTTATTCATCAACTTCTTAAGTCTTTATTAAAAGTTTAAAAATTATTAAAGCGCCGTCGGTATTTTATTATTTAATATTGTAATAATAAATATAATATATACCGGGTAGAGGTAAACAAGTCATTGTAAGTTATATATTTATTATAAAATTAATTAGTTATTTAATAGTTTGTCCGACGATATTTATGATGCATGGTATATCGATATAATGTACATAGGTTATCGTTTTTGCACTAATAAAAAGTTGGTTTTTCAACAATTTAATAAAAATAATTTTACTCGTGCACCTATCCGAAAACCCCTTGTACACCCCTACACGCCTAACGAGCGTTGTACCACGCTTTTGTCTGATTAGATAAAGGCATGCTTAAAACAACAACAGATACCTCGCGCTAATGAAAGACCCACTCCCTGTCCCTTTTCGTTCCCTCATCAACCACCCCCAACCCATCTCTTGCCTGGTTACACATCGCAAGCCAAGATAAAGGAAAACTCATATTAATTGCATCTTTAATGGAATAGCATTTGCGGAACTAATCCAGTAATTGGTGAAGTTGTGGGTTTATAATGAAACTACGAGGACATGTAACGAGACAACTTCTTTCAGAATTTTGTTGCCGGCTGTACTTATAAATTATTAAAATGAAATAATTGAATTATTATTTAATTAATACAATTACACTACCGCGATGGCAAATAATTCCAATTATGGAATAAACAAACGGTTAACCATATAATTATAATTATCTAATTGTTTCGATTCATCTGGTTAGCTGTCAGTGCAGATATTATCCACTATATGTCGTCGAATGATATATTACAAATTTGTAATATTTCCACTAAAGACTATATTATCAGGGTAGGTATGTGCGAACGATAAAGATTTTCTATATCAAATATTAAACATAACCCATAAAACAATAATCAAACAAGTATTATAGAGAACCGGACATGACAGAGGGCACAATATTGAGTTCCCAAAGCCATATATAACCTGTTCAATATCCTGTCCCGCTAGCATCCGACCGAAAGGCCGCTGAAACTAATTTCTTTCCTGTTCCAGTCTAAACCTTCACAAATACCGTTATTGGATTTTGTCACCCTATTACAAAGAGGAAATTAGTGCAAAATACCTAGCCCAACTCTTTACAACTGTTCATTTCTCCTTTATTAATGAACAAACTCCATAACCTTTTGTCGTTAACAAACACTTTACTTTCATATTATTAAATTTTTGCAAAAAGGCAGACTTGTTTAAGCTATAATTTAATATTAACGTACAAACGTGGCATTGATATATAAAAGGACGATTGTTGCACGCGATTTGAAATATTGACGTACGTGAAACTGTCGTCGGTAGGTCTAAATGTACCACCCTATTCCGGTTCGAGTTCCGTCCAAACACTCCGGCTATCCTTATCCACCAGACACTCGTCTATTAATAATTAAATTCCAATATTAACCATTATCGATTTAAATTTTAAATTATTAAATTCTATTATTTTATTTATGAAATCGTTTTTGTTATTTGTTAAATTAAAATTAGATCATCAATTTTAAAAGCGCGAATGCCATATAAATTCGCCAAACCGGAATCGATTTTTTATAACTTTTGCCAAACAATTTTTTAAGCCTAAGTACTTATGACGCCGCGTTAATAATTCATACAATTACCGATCCTTTGAAACATTTCAATAAACTTTATATGTTTGCGTGGTCACTTGGACATGACTTTGAAAGCAATTGAAATGATAGGATGGATATTGACACATGAGCAGGCTAAGTAAAAAATTCATGCAAGCAAGACCAAAAGTTCGAAAGCGTTGCCAGGTCACATCTAACATTAACAGTGTCATACATATATGTAAGAGACAGTCGTCAGAACCTTAGTACTCCCGAGACAGACTTCAATGCACCCATCCACCTATTGCCACCAAACCAACTAAATATATTAAAACTTTAATCAAGCTAAGCGCATAGATAGTATTCGACTCGATAACCTCATCCACACTAAACTATAACCTACAAGACGGATTAATTTAATTCCAAACACAAAAATCTATTTAGACAAATTTAATACATCATCATCTATTATAATTAGAAGTGGTAGTTGGTAGTATGTATTTATTAAAATCAAACTTTTCCAAACTAACTTTACATCGGATTGGATAGTAGAAGTTTAATTAATTGAATTTAATACGCCAAAGGGTTGAATTCTGTACTTCATTTAATTAACTCCTCTTTACTTCAATTTATGGTGATTACACAATTCAAAGTCGCAAAAATAGGAATAAAATTATTTAGGAAAAATGTTTATTCATAGAAGTAATTTTTATTAATTTATTTAAAATGTTAATTAAAATATGAAATAATAAACAAAAAGGTTTTTACAACCTTTTTAAAAAATATATTATACTAATACATTCTTATTGTACAAATAATTAATTAATTGGCAGACGAATAGCCAATATGGTAAAATTAAAAATTTTATACGAGTTTTCTGTAAGGAGTTTCGGGCATCATTATAAAAAGAACTACAGTCATGCACAAAATCTTATTAGTACTTAGTAGTAGTGTTTCTAATTGCATTAATTCCATTTTTCTAGAAAATCGCAGATTATCTATACTGTTTCTAAAACTAAAACCAATACACGTCATGAGCATTGACGACGTCACATTAGACCAACGTTGTCAAAATTTTAATCACCATGCGATTATAAAGTGCTATAAAAATCGCATCACACCACACTGTACCACACAACACTGTACATACAGTGTTATGTGTTGCGATGATAGTTCAGTATGACATGTCTCACTTTATAATCACATTTTTGACAACGCTGGTCTAATGTGACGTCATCAATGCTCATGACGTGTATTGGTTTTGGTTTTAAAAACATCAGCATAATATGTATGTATGTTAACAAAAACAATATTTCTGTAGTAGCAAATATTATTTTACCATACCATTTAAGCATGTTTGTGTGTCACACATCTTTATACGTGGGCTTTACATGCGCGATGCACGAATTTTCTGCTTTACTTGAATTTCTGTATGTCATACATCAACGTTCATACATGTATGCCGGTCTATGGACAAACTTCACTCTTTTCAGTTATAATTATTATAATATGAACTCGTTTTCATCACTCATCGTCCACAATCAAACTACATATTTGACACCCAAGCATTTGACACCATCCTAGTCTAGGAGCAACAGCTCACTGTCATACATGTATGACGTACATGTATGACACACATTTACGGCAATCTGTGGCAAGCTTTACATCTAAATTAAATTCCTAATTTATAATTTGTAAATAATTTTAAGTTGTACACCTTCATCTATTTACCAAAATTCCATAATATTTGTACTCATTTAGCAGCCATTGAAGAGTTTTAAAGAAGCAACTTCTGCGATGCAATCCATTACTAATTTGTCCAATATCACCACAATTTCAAAATCAATAATGAAAATTTTAGGCCACCAAATTAAATCAACAACCAAGGATGGTGTTGAGGAAAATTTCGGAAGAATCTGAGGAATTAAAAAGTTACATGTCCAAGCATATAAGCAGCACAATTTATGATCAAGTTAGCAGGTCCTATTGACCAATGGGAGTAAAGAAATTTGCTAAATCAGGGATGTTGGAACTCGTAATCAGATGACATAGAATAACAATTTTGCAGAATCTTCGAAGATCAAACGGAACGCTCGGATTAATTAAGTGCTTCCGAGCCACAGTTAATTTTGCATTTGAGAATAAAGTTATGTTAGTGTCATGTGATCCTGACTCACAGGATCATAGGCAGTCGCCGTCGCAAATGTTTTCAGTGCGAAATAAATGCATCCACAGGAGAAGATTTGTAATCGGCCGACCGAAGAAGATCGGCAAAGATTTTCTAAGTTCTTTAATTTAACTTTATTTATTGTTGCACATTTTCAACTGGATTTCTATTATTGTGTCATTTTTATTTAATTCTGTTTTATATATTATTATTAGAGGGCGGATTTATATGTAGTAAAAAACACCAAAATAAATTTTTCTTATGCGGTTAAAATTAGCCCAAATAAGATTTTTATATGCGGTTAATTAGAAAATAGCGTTAAAATATGAATAAACGGTTACACAAATACACAAATTCAGTTTAAATTAATTAATTTATAAAGTGTCTACTAGTTTATCACAATAAAGTAGGTACTAAAATTTTATTTAAATTTTCACTTGTAAAACTGTGCCGTTTATGTTGGCTAGTGAGGCAATTTTGCGATTTTTAGACCCCCACACCTCCGTAGGCGAGATGTCGTGAGATTTGGCTCGACCCTTCCTAATCTTATGTGAGATTTTTTTAAAAACGTATTTTTAGTGTCTAAATATGTCTTTATGATTTATCAAAAAAACAAAATTTGTTTAATTATTTTTATTTAAGACTAGTTAAGACAAAAAGACGATGTGATATTTGCCGAGACCCCCCCCCCCCTTCTTCCTTTCCCCCACGTGAAACTGGATGAGATTATAATCACCCCCCTCAATTGCCTAACGTAATTAATGAACGCCCCCCTTAAAGCAATGCATACACAATTGTTCTTCATTGTTTAAAGAATTGGGATTAAAATTATAAATTTAAATTTTAAGCTATATTTAATTTTAACATAAAAAATTGTTTAAAAAATTGCCAAATATGGATTATATATGCGATTATAGTCGATATATGGATAATAAATATATATGCGGTAAAAACCAAAAATATTAAGTTATATGCGGTATAAAACTCAGTATTTTGGCTTCTTTCAGTAACAAACGTTTAGATACAAAAATTCAGCTTTCTATGAGACATCAAACAAAACATGTAAGTAAATATAAATCCGCCCTCTAATTATTATAGTTTATCAGTAACCGCAATACACTATACGACACAATACCCATTTTTCTTTTTAATTTTATATATAATAAAAATAAAAACTTCAATAAGTTGAAATAATTTTGATAATTCTCTCCAAAAAGAGTTTATTTTTAATTAATTCGTTTCGTTTTCAAATTCAAGAAACACTGGCATTATTTTATTAGCACTTTCTCAATAATTATACGGAAAATCCAACTCAATTCTTCCTGGAAGATGCTTGATACATTGTAGTTTAGATTAATAAGTTCTTTAAAAGCTACTACACAACAGAAGGAAATTAAAATTTACTAAACTAAAATTTTCTCATGTTTCGATTCTATATAAAAGAAATTTGCTTTTACGTGAACGCAAAGTCTTCTCAATTACCTTAAGATATAACGTGCGTCAACTTGGCTCCCCTTTTTTCAAAAATTTTGTATTTTTTTGTTGTTTTGAATTGTTTTTCAGTTGTTTTGATTTTTTTTTTGATTTTGCAAAAAAAAAATGAAGAACATCTCAAAAAACTTTTTTTCTGCCAGCTCCCTCTTGTTCGAAATTAAAACTTTTCTTTGTTGTTTTCGATTGTTTTTGATTTGTTGTCAATTTTTTTGTAAAAATAAAGTTTTTAAAAACAAATAAATAAGTTTTTACATGTTAATTTCCTATGTTCGGCTAACTCATTCAGCACCCGGTATATAAATTTGTATAAAAATAAAAATTTTAAAAATATATTTTGGCTTGAATGATTGGCTTTAAATCTTATTTCCGATTTTTGCGGTTATCATTTGATTTAAAAAATTTATTTTTACAAAACAATTGACAACAAATAAGAAACAATCAAAAACAACAACAAAAATTTTTAATTACGAAAAAAGGGGAGCTGGCACAAAAAAAAGTTTTTTGAGATTTTCTTCATTTTTTGAAAAATCAAGAAAAAATATCAAAACAATTGAAAATAAATGGAAAACAATCCAAAACAACAACTAAAAATTAAAATTTTGAAAGAAGGGGAGCCAAGTTCACTCACGTTAAGATATGTTTAATTGATTGACGTTCCAGTTTGACAACCATTCGGTGGGTTCACCTCAAAGTTCCTGTAACATCTCAGTGGCTCTGTGTAACCCTGACAATTCGATCTGGAAAAAGTACTGGAAAAGTTAACCGTAAAATTATCAAAAAATACTTACAGTATTGGCCATAATTATAGCAACCAACTAATTGAAAATTAATAAATTCAATTTAAAAAAAGATTTGAAATCATTGAGGACCCTTAACCATTACAATTGATTTGTTATTATCCATTGAAGTATATCCTACGTTTTGGAAGATTTAGAAAAAAGTAAAACAGAGATATTTAAAAAAATGTTTTTAATGCTGCATTATGCATTGGACATAATTATAGCAACTTTTAAAATTATTTATAAATTATCAAAAAAATATTAAAAGCATAAAAGAAAAACACATTATATTAATACTTTGTATAATATCCCTTCGCCCTGATAACTTGAGAATACCATTTTGGCATGGATTCAATCAATTTATTGATAGTAATTATCACTTGAAATATTAACCCAAGTATTTTGAAGTGCTGTATGCAGTTCATTCAAATTTTATTAGTTTTTCTCATGTACTTTCTAATCTAGGATTTCCCAAAAGTTTTCTATTAAGTTTAAATCCGGTGACTCTGACGGCCAAGGAAAAACTTGAAATTTTTCTTTGATTAACCACGCTTTAACTGACTCATAGGCATGCTTCGGGTCGTTGGCATGCTGAAATATAAACTTTCGTGGCATTGTCTCACTAGCATATGGTAACATGACATCTTTAAGAATATCTTTACACATAAATTGATCAGTTAATACGATGAACTGCTCACATACCAAAATCTGAGAAACACGACCATAATATTACTGTTAGGGAAATATACTTGGGATCCAATTTTTTTCTTTCAGGATGCCTTACACGAGCTATTCCATCACTTCTGAATAGATTAAATATGGATTCGTCACTGAATACAACTTTTTTCCACTCATCGACTGTTCAGTTCTTACACTGTTTAGTCTGGCCTTATTATTCTTCTTTGATAACAAAGGTTTCTTTGCAAGATGATGACTAAATAACTTTCCATCAACTAATCTTCTTTGAATTTACATTTAAATAATCAGTTTCATTTAAACAGGCCAAAATTTTTGAAGATGACTGAAACGGTGATTGTTTTGAAGCGTTTAAAATACGTCTGTCAGTTAGTTTTGTGGTTGTTTCTTGGCTTTCCTAAGTTTTTTATTGGTATTACATCTTGCTCTGGTCTATATGCACTAATTATTCTTGATATAATTGATTTATTCAAGCCCAAATCCTTTGCTGTGTCACTTTGTTTCACACCATCATTATACAAGTTCACAATTCGTTGGCTTAAATCTACCAAAATTGTTTTCCGCGACCCATCTTTAAAAACACCCTTTTATAAAATACAATACTTGCCTCCGTGAAATACTGCAAGAAACTGATTAAAAATGCATGACATACAAAAGTTGCTATAATTATGTCAAATGCATAATGCAGCATTCGAAACATTTTCTTAAATATCTCAGTTTTACTTTTTTCTAAATCTTCCAAAACGTAGGATATACTTCAATGGATAATAACAAATCAATTGTAATGGTTAAACGTCCTCAATAATTTCAAATTTTTTTTTAAATTGAGTTTATTAATTTTCAATTAGTTGGTTCCTATAATTATGGCCAATACTTATATGTTTATTTGATTGGTAAATTTAAAATATAAAAATGAATAAATATCGGTATAACACAAAAACATTCATTAGCTGTGTTTTATTTCTAGTTAGTTCAATAGGAAAGGTTGTATTGCATCCTCTGTATCCTGCATTCATAAAGCATTTGAAAATAATAAAAACAAATGAAATAATCGGCAGTTATAATAATAGTTGATTATTATTTATGAAAAAACGATAAAAATTCAATATATATAACATTAACAGGAACTACTAGTAATGGAGTAAGCCTCATTTCGTCATTTCACAATATTTATCGATCGTCAGTTGATTTAACGAATAAATATAATTATCACTAAGCTTTTTTTAAATTATTGTTATTTGAAACTTTTATCTTAGTTTACGATATTAATTTAGGACCGGTTTTACAATAGTCGAAAACATCTGGTGTGGAGTTGTACAGTAAATACTAAATATTCGTTTAACCGGCACAATCGGGAACGTAAACATGCCGCGAGATTGAAATTTTCCGGCTAATAAGTATGTAAGAAATATGCTTGTTGTGAATAAAATTCAGAAACTTATGCAAAATTTGCGTTTTGCTAAATTTGAAAATAAAGTTTACTCTTAACCAAGTTAAGAAACTTAATAAAAGAAGAAACTACACAATATACAATATACTTTGAGATCAGTGATTCCTAAAGTGATCTCTACGGATCCCCAGGGGTCCCCGGGATAATTCAGAAGATCCGT
Organism: Cantharis nigra; assembly: GCA_958510845.1. Lineage (NCBI taxonomy): Eukaryota > Metazoa > Arthropoda > Insecta > Coleoptera > Cantharidae > Cantharis > Cantharis nigra. Next base: position 78,817,121 of record OY294028.1, read on the forward strand.
TGAATCTATGAGCAAGAATTGACTGAAATGGGGTCCGTGGGCCAAAAAAGTTTAGGAAGCACTGGTCTGATGCCGGCTAAATGGATGCCGGATGAACGCGAATTTCAAGCTTCAAAATAAACTATTAATGGACTTTAAAATGTTACGTAATGATTTTGAAGTGAAGTAAATCCCAACCTTACGTATTTTTTGTAGCCCAACAAATTTTTGGATGAGTGGTGTGTCAGAACCTACAAATTTTACATTTTGCACACTTCCCCTCTTATGACAATAAAAAACATTTTATTTTTCCTGCTATTACCGAAAATAAAAAATGTTAATCCGTTTTTTTTATTAGTTGAAAATTAATTTATTATTCTTAAAATGTTGAATTGTGTATTTATTTAAAGTTATATGCACAAGCCATGTGGGGAGCTTGTATAAAATGTTTTAAGTTATTTTGTTTATAATGCTAATATGGAATTAGGTATTGTACACAGAAGTAGTCGTTACGTCTCTGAGTTACTGTATTGCGAATTTTGTGTTAGGGTTTCATTGCGTCATTTATAATTTATTGTTAAATACGTCGCGTGGTCATTCTAACAGAGGGTAAATAGTTTTAAGCCGAAAGTATCCTTTTGCTATGTTAACTTTGTACCTACACTTTACAAAATCAAATTAGAATTTATTGTTTTCGAAATAAATTTTTTAATTATTGATATTATGGATAACGATGCAGTCCAATAGATCAACCGTAAATATTATTTAAATGCTATTAATGGAACTTTGACACTATTTTTAATCCAATAGCAGCTTTTTGGAATCCTTATTGAATTCAACCCTTAACCCTTTTAGTTAAATAAATTTTCAATTAAGTAATATAAAATTTTAATTTATAAGGACGCAGAAACAAATTTTTGCCGTAGAGTGTACCAACTGGTATAAGTTTTAGCTTAAGCGTTGCTTTTAATTGCACAGTGGTTTTTTCGGAAAGGGTTAAAGGAATTTAATCTAAATGTCATTTAAACAACATTAGGTAATGCTACACTGTTATTAAGGAATTTGTTTTAAAGCTCAGGTGAATAACAAGTTTTCAAGGTTTAGCAAAATAAATTTTTAATTAAAAAGAAAGTCTTTACAAACAAATAATACCTAATACAAGAAGAAAAATGATAATTTTTTATCCTGTAATAATTAATTGGTGGGTTTCGAGATTATCCAAGAAGTCTAAAGCTTACCCCATACATATAATGTTCCTCTTAATCTTAAAGTAGTATCTAAATGGATTCCTAATTTTTGTAGCAACTACCTTAATGGCCGAGTGGCTAATATAATCTAATTTAGTTAACCACGAAAGCTTTCATTCATTTACATTGTTCATTGCAATAAAGTAATCATATACCTGATCATTACTCACCGTTTGACGTTTAATTAACTTAAGAAAAAACGACTCAAGTCTATTCGGTATAAATTTGTGTTTAAATTGTACTGGAATAGCGTCGCTTTTGTAGAAAATGCATCTTATGTTTTAATGATTCGTACGCTTATTATTGTTGTAAAATTAAGTATAATACTAGTATTAAATATAGAAATAATTTTGTACCTGCGTGTTGGGCGTAGTATAATAAGTCCAATATAACTTCCGTCATTATCATTAGTTTCATAAATTGCAAGATGAAAACATTTCTGATTTGGCACAAAAGTTAATATGCAAAGCAGTTGTTGTAAAACATTGTCGGTGTAAATAACACTGACAGTAAACATTAAATTATTAATAATGTGTCATAAAGATCTCTTTTTGGAGCTTTCCAATTAATCTAAAACGGAAATAGATAGTATTGCCACTAAAAACATATGCAGTAAGTTATTCTAATAAGTTGGCGAAGTGCTTGGCGGTGACTGACAGTTGTGTCGTTATACTTTGTGTTGTCGTTTCTTTCACGTGAGGACCTCATTAAAGTTGGGCTTTGAACCATTGCCAAGCTGCCCCAATCAGTGGCGGAGTCTTATATTTTCTTGTTTATGATTATTTCCAAATATACTACGTTCGTAACGAGCAATGGCTCGTCAAGGCTCTAAATAACGTTAGTTAAAATGAAAATATAAACACATATTTTTCACTTTCGAAAAAAAACTTTTTTCTGATAGAAATTTCTGAAAATGTTGCCAAACAGACGAAATACAGCTAGAGTTACTGATTTTCATTTGCTCTGGTGTATTTCTGCAAATCCAAGCACCCAATTTTTTTTTTTAGAAAATATTAATAAAAAGCTCAAAAAAAACTTCTTATTACAATGTACAAGGACTACTACGTCTTCTTCAGATATCCTTTATATCAACCAAGGTTTGCAACAATTGCTGCGATTCTGCTCAATTTTGCTCCACTTTCCCTTTTTTAAAGAGTAAAGAAACTTTGGATAATTTAATTTGTCGGTGTTCTTCAAGCAGGTGTTCTTCAATATCTTCTTTATCTTAACTCTAACGCTCCTGACGTAAAGTTAATTACCTTAATCAGGGCCCTTTCTGTTTTCCATACTACTAAGTCCGTGCCTGTTGGCTTCACGAGATAAGACTATTTAAACAAAGATGAAGCAAAGCACAAATAACAGAATAAAAACAATTTGGAATCGATGGATGCCATTAAATCAATTTCCTTCTGTGGTTTTATTGATTAATCGATTGCTAAGAGATTGCAAAACGTAGTCTGCTGAGTTTAACAGAAATTATCACCGAGTGAGAAAATTTATCAAACATCCACAATTAGCATTGCACATTTAGCGACAGAAAACTAGCGAGGAAGAAATGGCAAAGGCAAAATGTCGTTTGCAGAAGTAGCAGACTCTATTCAAGAAAGCATCGGAAAAAATTAGTATAGAGTGGAGACTGATCTCAACAATTATCTCGTGGGTCCGCAGAAATTACGAAAAAGTATGGCGCTGATTATGAGCTAACTTATTTTTTCCCAGGCACGAGAGCTCCTTGTGAACATCAATATAAAAACGGGGGCTTCTTTTTAAATTTATTTTAAAATAAAAAAATTAATATGGTAATCTATCAACCACAAAACAAAAGAACTCCTGCACAGTGGAAATTTTTAATTTTGTTTGCAAATTTTTGCAATTTATTGTAGATTTCGGGAAAGTGCTCTATCGGTTTCTTTATTTTTGCTCTGTGATTTTCGTTAATTTCAAATGCCACATTTTTTGACACTTAATTTTTTTTAGCTTGCCGTTTGGCCACCTCTGACGTCAGAAATATATTATTATAATAATGATGTAAATATCAATAATAATAAAACTATTGTGTTTTGATGGTAAATTATTGAAAGTAACAAAAGAAAAGAAATTTTCTTAGAATTTCGTGGTTTTTGGAACTCTTAAGTTGGTGATCATAAATTTTGGTTTATATTATTGTTGAATTAATTAACAAATGAAATTTGTCACAATGCAATGGACAGTTTAGTTCTAGAATATTCAATAAAATCGTAAATTATTTAGTTCCTTGTTGGAGCAAAACCTTCAAATAAAATTTTTGTTTTACAGTCGGTGGTTGACGTGGAAGGACGTTTTTGTGAAATAATACACAGTTCTAGTCCAAATCCCAGAGTTTTCAACAATTGAAACGTAAGTTTTTGAATTTTTACCTACGCACAAAAGAAAATTCATGAATTAGACATTCAAAACTGCTTTCTTACAAGTTTTGCTTTGTGTTTTAGTTTATTTTTTTATTTTTCCATGCAAATACTACAAGAAAGTATTGTGTTTTAATAGTAAAAATGTCAAATATTGCTCAGGTCTTTTTTCTTTTTTTCCGTGCTTTGTCGTTGAGATAACAATTTTATCCAATATTTATCCAGAATATTAACCGACCAAATATTGTTGTCATTACCTTCGTTGATGTTTCTACAGGATTTATTTTTTGTTTTAAATTTTAGAAAATACATAGCCGCCCTTAAATGATTTTGTGAATAATTGAATATAAAACAAATCGGATCTTATTGGATCGCGAAGACATACATTCTGAAGCACTTGTAGCCGGGTCTTTAAATAACCTGTTAGGCATCCATAGTAAACTACGGAACAATAGTCAATGTGACACAATACCAGACTTTGGATCAAATTCCACTTGACCTGTGGAGTCTAAAGATGCTTGTATTTATACAACGATTTTAGTTTATAGTATCCGGAGTAGTTAGTTCTTAAACGTTAAACCACAGTCCCAAGTGACGCCAAAATTTTTTGTTTTTTCACTGAAGTCGATCACATTGTTGTCTAGGAGAATATCCGTAGATTTTGCGTTATTAGCCACAGCTCGACAACGTGAGCTGCCAACACAGAGACTGGCAGTTTCGCTAGGGTTAAGAAATAAACCATTTGAAGAGCGGAGCACCAGTTCAAGACAAACATTCATGTCTCGGACAATATCATTAATGGACGCCGGTTTGCCTGAAATATTTATCTGAGTATCATCTATGTACTCATGAGAATTACTGCCTTCTGGTAACACCATGGAAAGGTCAGCTGTGAAAATCACGAAAATAAGTAGACCCAGTATACATAGTTGGGGAACACCACGAGTGATTTGATTCGATTTCACACATTGAAATCTTCCTTTCAGGTAGTCGCTGAGTAATTTCAGTACCGGCTCACTACATTCGTAGTACATCAACTTAGCAATTAAAAGATCGTGATCAATTACATCAAAAGCCTTACTAAAGTCGAGAAGTGCCATTACAGTCACTTTAGCGTTATCCATGTTGCTAATCTCATCATTTAATACCTTAGACAGAGCAGTAGCAGTGCTATATCCAAAGCGAAATCCCGATTGAGTGTGAATGAACGAACCATTTATTTAGTATTTATTTTAATACTTAAGTAAGTGAAAAATTTGTGCTTCAAAGTGTTTTTTTATAAAAAAGTGTCCAGATTGGGTTGGTGAGTTATGAACGATGGAGGAACTATTATGGTCAAAATGAATAAAGCGAAAGGACTACAGTGTTAAAGGTAATTTCACAAAAGCCATTCTCAACTGATGTAATAACTAACAAAGATTGTTCTTTATTATTGCGTGCATGGTACACTTCGTAGGTTCAGTAAACTTTTCTCTCCAGTGATGTAGCCAGTGAATTGTTTAAAATTGTGAAAATATGTTTTTTTTTACACACTGAAGTAATAAATTAGAGATAACTAATTTTTTTTTCCGTAGATTTTTATTGCTCAACGGTTGGTTAATTCGTCAAGCGTTTAATAGATAACGACAATAAGTCATCAATCAATTCGTCAATCAAGGCTAGATTTTAAATCAATTCCAAAATAAAAATTAACGAAACATTTTGTAAATTTGAACCTCTGACGCCAAGCAGACGAATGGTGAAGTAAGGCTGACATTCATTCGGGAAGCGGTCCCCGAAAAAAACTAAAACTGTGGAGTTCAGATTGACCACTCCAAAAAACTAAAATTTTATTGTAAATCTGTTTTTTTTTAATTGCATAAATAGTTTCGTTAATAGTTATCTATGTGCAAGAGTCTGGAGAAAATATCTCCAGTGATATAGTCAGTCAATCGTTTTGTGAAAATTTAATGAAAAGCTGTTTTTTAAATGAACAAAGGTATGGTTAGATAATAATAATTATAAATAATTGGCTAACTAAAATTTTAGGGTAAAAAAATCTCACAGACCGAACGTAATGAAATAAATAAAATAACTTAAGAAAATGAATTTTTCTTACTAGAATTGAAGCTATTGGAAAGAAAATCACTTCAAGATTTGGAATTAATTCCATTATTTGTGTATAAATTCTTCCCTGCACCTACAATCCAGCACGATCTTGTGTGGTGGTATTTCTCCTTCCTACACTAAAAAATTATTAAGTAAGTTTTAGTGTAAATTTTTAAAATTAATATATTTTTTTTTTATTTATTTTTTTTTTTTTTTTTTTGATTTACATCTAATCCATACAAATCTTTCAATACAGTTTCTTGCATCCAATGTTTTTATACAAAACTTACAAAACATTTTTACGAGTTAAAACAAGGTGAAACCGAATATGTTTTGCGGTATTTATTAATTATAAATTACTGATACAATTTTTTTAGGTTACAAAATCTATTTAGAAGTTTTATGTATATATGAGTTTTTGTAAAGTTCCATAAGCTTAAGACAAGAGACGCCTATGTTAGCGCCCTTACATCTAACAACGACATCTCGAGCAAATTCTAATTGGACAGTGCTCTGGGTTTGGTTGCTTTTTGTCTCTGAACTCGCCTCATTATTCTGCTTTTTATCGAGGACCACAAATGTATCAGTTACATTTACTCACTAACCGTTGTCCTTTAACGTCACCTTTTTTCCGTTTTTTGGTTAATTATTTTGTAATAATTAAACTTGCTACACAAACCTCTTAGTCTTTCATCAGTGTAAATTGCGGTAGGTATTTTATACTTGGGAAAACCTAAGAACTTTTAATGTTCACCTATGCGGATTTACAAAGAAGCAGAACAATAATAATAATAATAATAATAATCTATGCGATGGTATCGATATTACTGTTTTAATTTATAATATGCATTGATAAAATAAATTTATTAATATGAATGATATTTGTACTATAGTATAAGGTTTGCCGGTATAAGCTTTTGATAAGACAAGCTTTACTTAGGAGTGTATTTGCTTGTTTATTTTCTGCCTGGAGTGGCTAAACCTATTTATTTGCTACAAGATTATATTTTCATGAACTAACGAATTGCTAATTACCTAATTTTATATTAACTAGCGTAGCAAATAATTATTTGTTATTTAAACTTCTATGAAGTCGGTAAGCTAATAAAAACTCCAACCGAACAAAAGTGGTTATTAAATTTGCAATACCTTATAACTAAGTATTTAAAGTTATTTCATACCTCAGCTCATCCAGAATTTAGCATGTGATTTAACGAACCGAGCAATGTTTTTACCAAAATCTAATAAATCTATATCTGCATCGTTCAATGAGTAAGTTTTTTCTAAAGATTATATCTTTTTCCTTATTTTCTTTTAACAAAACAAGTTTAGACTTGGTACTTTCTTGTTTGGCTTAATTAATTTTTTATTGTCACTTGAAAATAGTTTAAATGAAATCAATTTAAAATAATCAAGTTTGAATTAGGATCGGAGATCGTTTAAGATTGAGGGTGATTTTAAACAAACATGGGCGGTCCTTAACGAGACCGATTGGATTTGATTTGAATTGGTTTAGATGAAACAGCATAGGGGTGGATAGGTGATTTAGATTTACTAAGACAATGCACTTTAACATGAACTTGAATTTGATCATTGCAAAATTTAAATTTTACCCAGTAACCGTTAAAGCTAGAAAATTTGCTTCGGTCTTTGTTTTTCCAACAATTAAAGTAAATAACGAAAGTTGTATGCAGTTGATGGAGCTTTTATAAAATAACAAGTTGTTTTTAAGAATTAAAGTGCGTTTTATCAAGTAGAAGTTTACATTATTTTGAAAAGACCATTTAAATGAGCTGCTCTCAACTGAATCAGCTTGTTGTTATTCCATCCAGCCGAACAATGATGGTCACTACGTGCCCTTCCGAATGCGTGTTATCATTATGCATTTTATTTCGATCCTACTATATTTCTTTTATGCATTTTTTAAATTTCTATCCTTACATGAAATATACAAAACGTTTTTCTTCGACATTTATTTGTACAAAAAAAATGTTTTAATCCTTTTACTTTCAATTATAAAATATGATGTGGAGTAAGGATTTGACATAGCGCATCCTGGCTGCGAATTATTTTAAAATATTTCTCGTATTACTCCAAAGAATGTTCAAAATCGGATGAATGCTTGTATCAACATCAGATTTTCACATAACTATGAAAAATGAGTAAATTGGTCCTTGTTACGAAGCACTCCTTCAATGAACGGCAAAATTTGTTGACCTCTTAGAAACCCTTACATTTGTATTGAAATGTGCGGAAGTGAAATTAATTTTTAATAATCGGTCGTTACTGGCATGCACTGCCTTACTTGAAGTTTAGTCTTTTAAATTTTTTAAAGATATTTCAAACTACAAAATGATTGTCATTATGGATGTTACGCATTGATGTGGTTAACAAAAAATTGATTTTCACAAATTTTAATTTTGGCATTAATTACATTATTTAAGTGGAGTTAGGTAGAAAATATAATTTTTCAATTTCACAGCCTATAACGTAATGGTAATTTAATAGTTTCGAATTTTTCCTGTTTTAGTAAAACATGAAATTTTAGGTATTATTTTGTAGAAGTTACAATACTAAAAGTTGCAAGAGTTTCCTTTTTTAATAGAGCATCTTTTACGGAGAGCTTTTATAATGATCTCGTGATTCATTAACCAGTGAGCTCATTAATGCGAGTTGGAAACACTGAAGTATGGGTACCTCAGATATTTACAACAAAAACTGTTGAAAAAAAAATTGCTTGCACAATTTTCAAGAGGACAAAGTAGTATTACAAATTAATATTTATCGGAAATAATTAAACACTATTTGTAGATTTCTAGCGCACTCAAGGCACAAATTGCATCCAATTTAAGAAGTATAAAACAAAATCGAAATGAATGCGCGTGCCGGCACCGCAGCACTTTAACCACTAGTAAATTAGTTCAATAAGATATAGTCCACGCGTCCCTGTTATTATTATGAACAGATTGAGATTTGCACATATGGAGAATTCGTGTCGTCAATTGCTAAGAGATACTTTTTATTGCCAGAAATTTTGCCACAATAACCAAGCTAATTTTGTTAAGTTCTTTAAAACTCACTCTTCACATTACTGTTGCATTAAAACTTTCTTACTGATTATTTTTAATCATTTAAATTTGTGATGTGATTCTGTACATTTGCGTTGGTTGAGCCAAATGGAGATCGTAATATTGCTGCTGCTGTTCTGTCATGATGATATTATGCAGAAGCTCTTTATAAGGTAGAGGAGACGTTTACGATCATTGATTGACATGAGTTTCTTCTATGTGCTTCCTGTACTTCGGGAGATGCTGGAATATGCAATGTAGAGTGCATGTTCATTTTATATGTTAAATTCACAAAACAGTTAACTCGAAAACAAAATTGTAAATGCAACTTACCTCACTAGATGTAAATCAAACACATAAAGATCCGGATATTTAGACCAGCTTGTAGGAAAACTCAGATTGCAACGGTTTAGAATCGAAATTAACAAAATTAACAGGAAGAAAATTGATAATCTCACAAAGCATATCAGTGCTAGAGATGTGGAGTAAAGCAAAATATATATTTATTCAGCAGCTTCTGGAACTGCTACAGAGTTGAACACTTTGCCGATAAGTACATGGCAGAGGTGTCTTCATTCATCTGTGAAGTGGTGGTGGATTAGTTGGATTAGTTTAAATTAGGTTTAAGTTAGGCTAACATTTAATGATTTCAAATAGCTTTCCGTTTAGATTTTTTTTGCTTTGCGTGAGAAAAAGAAATCTCGTACGAGACAATTCCGTGAAACCAGGAATCCGCCGTTACGTATTACTTCCTGCACTCCACGGAGTAGACCCTTTGGCTTTCGCAGTACCTGATTCATCCAAATATTTTCATCTTTAGCCTTTTTACAACTTTTTTCTTGATGCTACTTTCAAACTGCTTTCAAATGAGGGTATAGTTCCTCTTCCTTTCTTCTTGTTTTTTTGAATTTTTCTTCTTGTAAGTTTTCAACTTAGAGTACCCGATTCGAATCAACTATTAAAAACAGGTACTTACAAACGTATCCTAATCTGGTTAAGCAACTGTAGAGTCCTAATGGTGAAGCCTTTCTTGTAAGAAAGGTGATCCAGGAGTGAACTGAAGACTGATGATTATGAAGTTTTGAAGTACGTGCCTTTCTCGTGATGTGTAGTTGCTCCAAGTAGGGAATAGCGCTTTATTCTATCATTATTTGACCATCTTCATACCATTGCGGATTTTTCATTTTCTATCGTGGTTTCACTTTTTTCCAAAAACAGGATATGGTATATCTTCTTGGAGCAAGCCTGTTTTCTTTCTAAGGCAGACCTAGCTTTGCATTGCCCTCTGCATTTCATGGTCAACTGATCAGCATTTAAAGCATCAGTCGCTGGTCAGGACAATCTTCAACTTGAGTTTCTCCTGCAGCCTCAGAGCGGAATTGCTGTCTAATCTCAAGACAATCGTTTTTATGTCTCGATATGCAGAAAATCTGGTGTAGTTACAAGTGCAGGAAAATTTAAAAGGATCACCGAAAATCCGAGAAAATCTTAAGAAAACCTAGAAACTTCCAGGAAATGTAAGAAAATATATAGAAAGCTTTAGAAATTAAACAGTCTTAAAAATATTACAAATATTTTATTTTGCATTTTCTACTTTCTTGAAAAGAATTATTAAAGCAATGAAAAAGAATCCAAAAAAATTAGATAAAATCTTAGGAAATTACAAAAAATTTTTGGAAATCTTAGGAATAATAAATAATATCCAACTTTTCTTCTTAAAGAGAAAATCTTAAAGTAATCCAAGAGGAAATCCGTGAAAATACTTATCTCAAAGAATCTCGTAAAAGAAAATAAAGGAAAAGAGTACAAAAATTTACCTTGTAAATCGCCCCTTTATTCTATATTACCAATGGCTACAACCATTTACTATCGAAGAAAGCTCTTTTTGAAATAAACAAAGAAGAATCGTCTACCTGTTAGTTTGATGTATCATTTACCGGTCTAGGACGTTGGAACGCGGCCGGTTGAACGCAGCCGGTTGAACGCGGCCGTTTAAACGCAGAACCGGTTGAACGCAGAGACGTTTGAACGCGAGGACGTTGGAACGCAGGGACATTTGAACGCAAGGACGTTCGAACGCAGGAACGTTTGAACGCGAGGACGTTTGAACGCAGGGACGTTTGAACGCAGAGACATTTGAACGCGAGAAATTAGATGCAATTGCACCCCCCTTGTTATATTTAAATGTGGGATGGTATTCTGCATGAACGACTACGGATAGCTGAAGAAAATGTAAACTGCCCTCCAAAGAAAAAAAGCAAAACCAATCTCTAGTCCATTAGCAGGTTACTTACCTTAGGCGACTAAGGTAAGGGGACGTCTATTAATTATGTGAGGCGATTTTGGAAATTTTTCGACTCCGCCTCCCCACCTGGTGAGATGCTGTGAGATTTGGCTTGAATCCCCCTCCCCCACCCTAATCTCACGTGAGATGGTTTGTTTTATTTATAATTAACACAGTTTTCTCGCAATTTTACAGTTTCTTGCGGATAAAAAAAAAGTACGTGATATTTTCCGAGACCCCTTCCTTTCCAGACGTGAGATTTAGTGTGATTCTGCTCGACCCCCCCCCCCTCCCCTAAACGCCTCGCGTAATTAAAGGACGTCCCCTAAGCTAAATGTTACCTATGTATTATATATTGGAAAAACTATAAATAAAAATTATCAAATTAAATTATTAAATCGGTAACCTAAAAACAACGTGTGCCATTTAATTAATATGAGGAGTACTGCAACTTGAGACAGTTTCTACAAAATTATTCCAAAAATTAGGGTGATGGTAAATTGCCCAAGTAAATCGCTTTCAAAAGTATCTGTTAGTATCTGTTATTGGTTCATTCTATTAATTATCCAGGAGCTTTAGTCAATCCTTACCACGATTAGATGATTCTGAATCATCTGATTTGCCGTAGTTGTGTTTATCAAAACCGATCTTCCGCTCCGGTCCCCTACGCTCTGGACCGTTTTAACAAACGCTGTACTTACTGAAAATATCCCCCTAGTCCGGTCCTACTCGGCAAAGTGTGCTACTTGGAAGAGGGTGACCTCCCGCGATGTGCACTTGACGCTTTGATATTCGTGCCTTTGTAATTAATTACACGCAATAATTCTAAACGATTATTATACTATTATTTTAAATAATAATTAATAGACCCCTCCTTATTATAATTACCTAAATATAATTTTAACCCCTTATTGCATGAATTAAAATATGTCCGTTACACCAAAATTATGATTAGAAGTTGGTTTTATAAAATAAAATTTATATCATACAAAAATATGGCTACCGCATACGAAGCCATATATGGCTAAGGGGTTTATAAATAAAATAAAAATTATTTATAAAAATATAATAATATTAAAATAATAATAAAAAGAAGACTGTCACGGCCTGGCACTTGTATGCGTCGATTGTTAAGCCGAAATCACCGGTTCGATCCCGGGCGGAGTAAAAACTTTATTCTGACCGTCTTCCCTCGGCAGGCAATGGCAAACCACCGAGGTATCTGCCTAGAGAACCCTTTTAAATAAAAATAAGTGGTCACTATGCTCTTACGTAGAGCGAAGGAATCTGAGAGAGAAAAATAATATTTAAATATAATAAAGGGGGTGGGTGCAATTGGATATAATTTCTCGCGTTCAAATGTCCCTGCGTTCAAACACCCCTACGTTCAAACGTCCTCGCGTTCAAACGGTCCTGCGTTCAAACGTCCTTGCGTTCAAATGTCCCTCCGTTCAAACGTCCTCGCGTTCAAACGTCCCTGCGGTCAAATGTCCGGCTCCGATCATTTACTGCCGGGTTCTAAGATTGAGTACGAAAACAGACTGTCTTATGAAATATCAATTATGTTAGGTTTTAGTATGACCAAACTTACATCAGTAGTAAACCAAAAAGGTTGATGTAAGAAGACCAGCGGCGGCTCTTCTGCATTTCTGGACTATTATACTATTAGAATTTGCAAAGAAAGAAAAAAGTGAATTTTCAAGCGTGAGATCTATCATAAGATAGATACTTCTTACACAATACTTATCTAAAAGGTTACATAAAGCTACCGCAGAAGCAGTATCTCTGCTATAACATATATGCAGAAGGTTTGAACCTTCAGATGAACCTTAAGGTTTTAACTGATGGTTTTGAGATTATTCCGAAAATATTTCGTATCAGCCATAGAGTAATTCTCAGTGACTTTGCATCGACTGAAAACTATGCATAAATATATGCTGCTATCGATTAAACAAGGAAGTTCAGTATATTCAGCGCAGAAGAAGGAAGCAGTTCCTTATTGTGTGTCCAACGTAGCTTTTGAGTAATATAGTTGAGCGTCAGTCTTCTGTGAAAATTGTAAATAGCTTTATCCGAGTTAATTTTTATTTATTTAATGAAAGCTGGGGTGGATTACACTAAGGAAGAGTAACCTAGCTTATTAACAGAAAAGTGAGACAAGACTACACAAAACTCCGTCTATATTGGTTGATACTGTTCACTTTAAAAATGTATGTAAGTTTATGTTCCTGCTATACTTTTGATATTTGCGCGCTAGGCAATGCTGCCAACGTCAATTTTCTGATAAGCCGATAAGATGTGACGGTGTTTTTCGAAAATAAATCATAAAATATTTCAATAAAATCTATTAGAACTAACATTTTATTTTGGACTGTAATTAAGTAGTACTAGGAAGTAAAGTTGACTGCAATAATTAATGCATACAAATTAACTTCAAGCCCCAAGGAACAATAAAAGAAGTTATATTCTCGGAAGATATAAATTTTATATGAAATATTTCTACTACCACCAAAAAAGTGACCAAAAGCGCACGCTCTACCATGTGTGAGGTTCCCGCTTCAAGTTATTTGTCTTGTTGCCGTAAGAGCGTGTAATATATGCATAAAAACTAATAATAATTAAAAGTAAATAAAAAATAATTACAAACAAAACTTTGCGATAGAGTGAACATTGATCACTGTGCTTTACTATAGCTAATGCCATTATACATGCAGGGCAATTTTTCGGAACTTGGAAATTTTCACACTGCAGTTTTATACTTCAAATTAGAATCATTTTATATTTAAAAAAATAAAGTCGTGACACTAGATTTGAACTTGAACGGCTGAATTCCCAGATTCTCCCGAAAAAACTAGTAGTAGTATACTGTTATCCTTATGTATTGTAGAATTACCTGCCTTTAAATTTATCTTTAAGAAAATGTTATTAGAAGGATGTTGTTATCTCTATCTTATTGATGAGCACTTGAGTTAGGTTGAATTGGTTTTGACCCTTTTTTTCTCTTTAATTTGCTGATTTATAATAATCATTATTGTGTACGAAGTGATGTAAATAAATTGAATTGAATTGAAAAAATAATTGGCTGTGTAGGTACTAATTGAATTTGAATAATTGGCTAAATATTTTTCCACTAACCGAAGAATCCATTTATGTAAAAAATATTAAAATTTAAATTGATGGTTTCATTTTAGAAGTAATAAGACCCAAAGATGCCTTAAATACATAAATGTTTTCATCGAGGTGGTATGAAATCGAATTGTAGTTCGGTCGGTAAACTTAAGAAACGGCCGCTACTTCAGTCAAAGCACGTTTGCCAATCAATCAAGTTGTATTTTCATATCCACTAACTCGCCTTCTTCCACTGCATACTCTTTTTATACTGATTGAAAAACAATAACGCGTTTATATTTGATATTTTATGAATTATTTTTACAATATCCACAGCGGTTGTTTATCGATTATCGCAAAAATCTAATAATTTTGATATATTGACTTTGTCAATTTGTTTTCTTGTTGAAATATATTCTCATGTTGGACAAGTGACATTGACAATGAAATCGTTGATAAATGATTCCATTTTACATTTTTATTGGTTATTAATAAATCTTTCTTATATTAAGATCACATTATCCAAACCAAATATTATTACTTTCGACAATCTATATTATTTACCCAAATTTGCTTTATTTATTTGAATTTCAAGGGTAAAAATACATTTTTGATATTCACATTTTCGGCATATTATTACTATAATTTAAACAAAAATATAAAAACTGATTCTTTTTTGAGGAGTTATCATTTTTGTCATCTCGAGATCTATTTCTAATAATATAGTTATCTGTTAGCAAAATTCCAACAGCATTTTTGGAGTAATAAAAATGACGATGGGGCTAATTTAATTGAAGAAATGTATTCTTTCAATAAATTCCTTTTTTCTCCAAACGTCACGAAAGTCAAACGTTTCCTTACCGACATACATAAAACCACGTGGCGTAGAGTTTTTTCGAAAGTAAAACTGTCGGCGACAGGAAAAAAAATAACTAGAAATGTGACATTTTTTTAATAAAATTGAGTAATTTTGGTATCTACCTTTTCTAAAAATTATTTTAAGTTTATTTACCATTTCAAATATAAAATTTTAGAGCGTAATTTAAAAATAAATAGATGTAAACTTTGACTTTGACATTTAAATCCTTAAAAGTACCAACTTAAAATTTTATTTTTAACCAAACAAATAAAAATTTTGATCTTTTAACCTAAAAATTTTAATAAATGTCACAATTGAAGTTGACAGTTGCGAATTCAATTTAAAAATTACCATCATAAATTGAAAATAGTTGACAGATTAAATCAAAATGTTACCTTACTTTTGTTTATTTTTATTACAATTTGATTAAATTAAAACTGGTTGACTGATTAACATTATCTACCTTTCGAATTTTTTGCGCGCGATAGATCTGAATATTTGCATATGCCTTCCTACCGATAATTCACGGGGGGTGTGTACTAACCGAGGGGGGAAAAAAAGTTTTCCATTCGCTCGGCTCGTTTCACTCACCTCGCAAATGAAAAAACTCGCTAGGCAGGAAAAGTTAAGCTTTCCATCCTAATAAAACAATATACTATTTTAATAATTCGGTAAATTTGAAGGTAGGTAACAAATATTTAACTGAAAAGCTATTGTCGAACACCTGGAAAAATACCATATAGATGGCTTTTTTAAAAACGCTACAAAAAGTTTGATAATTGCTAGCATTCCCTACAGTATAATATGTTCAAAGAAGCCAGAACAAAATTTAAGGTAATAATTCGCCTTAATCACCAATGCCTCGACAAAATACAAAAAGTTTCGTCAAAATAACATCATCGGAAACTGACAATCACATACTCAACTCATGTTTATGGCATTTTCAGTTTACTTTACTAATGATGCCATGGAATTTATACTTGCAGTGCATTTTACTTGCCAAAGCCTTTTGATTTTAGCTCTAAAACGATAATAATGTAATTTGGTTATACCAAAACACTGATATGGTTAATATCGAGTTCTACTGAATCTATTGATTAGGAATTCTCAATTAGCAGTAAAAATTGCTGTTAATCTAGAAAGGTAAAATTTAAATTTGGCTACTTTATAAAACGATTTATATTTATAAAAATTGAAGCGTAGGGTTTATTTATTCTGTAACAAATTATTAAAATCGCTAGACCATATGTACCACAACGAGAAAATATACTCTGAGAATTTAACAAATGTTAGAAAATTGAGAGTAAAGCAAATATTATTCTAATTAATACACAAATTTTGGTAATTTGTGCGTTACACCTATGGATTCAAAATATTTTAATTTATACGTTCTGGAAAGTTTAAATCGTTTTGGAAGCAAACATGAAAAAGCAAAAAGCAGATATGTATTCTGAAAACAGGATTCAAACGCTTAACCAGCTTAAGGAGTGGTTATGTCGATCTAGCTTTAATTCACGAACGCGAGGGGGCTTACAAGCTATGGTGAATAAATTAATTAATTAATTCGTTGGTAGGCAACAAGCTTCACAAATAGTCTGGTTGCATTAATGGGTAATTCAATAGCAAACTTACAGGAATCTACTTTTAAAACCTACGTTTAAGCTGAAATATAAGCTCCGCCTTTTAAAAATTATATCAATCGTAAGGGTGGGAATTTTGCACTTTACTTTAATATCTAATTCTTATTGTTTCCATTAAATATATTATAAGATCGTTTAAATTGTTTTATAATAAAATGGAAGAAACCTTATTCGAACTATAAACTATCAGCTGTATTCATAAAAATTTAAAATCGACTTAAAGAACTCTTTAAACCTATTTTAGCGAAAACTTCAAAAAACTCTATTCATAAACGCATTTTAGCTTAACAAACCTTCTGTAACAGTATTGTAACTTGACAATATTTAAAATTGGGAGGAGCCTTCTTTAAACCTATTTTAAGGACATTTTTACTTACAATACAGTTTACATTGTATGTAATAACCCTACTTTATGTTTTTTGTGTCAAACAATTTTATTAAAACTTAAAATTATTTATTGAAATTACAAATTCTACTTCTAATTGCTACAAGATTAATCTTAAGACTGCTACTTAATACATAAACTACAATTTTTATATAATATTTCCAAAAACTTGCATTCGGCAATTCACACGTTATATTGAAATGACATCTTCCCGGTGGATGCACTTAGTAGCTGATTCTTATGAAGTAATTTTATTTATATTATGTTAACCAATATAACTTGCTTACCGGGTCGAAGAAAAACTATAATAATAATAATAACTTTATTTAGTAATATTCATCATGATCCATTTTACAAAAATTTAACTGTAACACCAAAATAAATTCAACTGTAACACCAAAATAAATTCCATGGTAACATAATCTTTAACTTTCCTTTTAAACTTCATCAAATTTGTCTCTAACTTAAGAGACGATGGCATACAGTTGACCATAATCTTAATCCGCTAGTATACAAAATCATCGTCCGATGTTATAGCATCATTGCGTTTTCAATTGGGCACCGGCTTGAAGCTTTCCGAAGCACTATGCATTGAAACTAGAAAACACAGAAAAATTTAAGTTAATAATTAAAAGATATACTAATACCAAAATTACTTGTTCAACAAACCATCTCAGCAAGTTTTCTTCTGGCTGTTGGTGTCTGTATTTTTATTTTCGATAGTTCTAACTTTTCCTTAATGAGTTCTTGTAATAATTGCTAAAACTGACAAAATAAATTATTTTAAACACATTCAAATGATACAAACAGCCTAGAAACCTTATCTTCCTCAAGCAAATTTTCACTTCTTACCTTCTTTTTTATAGCAGTCATTATTGATATTGATGATAATTTAATTTTACCCAATTAATTATAACACAATAAAACAACTTTTAGGTTATAGTTTACTTCATTTATGAACTAGTAGTTCATATATTTCGATGATACCAACTCAATTACACCAATTTCACTTGAATCGGTATTGTAAAGCAATTTTA
The DNA here is from genome assembly GCA_958510845.1 of Cantharis nigra. Classification (NCBI taxonomy): domain Eukaryota; kingdom Metazoa; phylum Arthropoda; class Insecta; order Coleoptera; family Cantharidae; genus Cantharis; species Cantharis nigra. Next base: position 78,835,200 of record OY294028.1, read on the forward strand.
GTTAGGGAAGGTTTATCAACCGTTTATGAATGGACCAAAGTTAAACAGCTCTGTAAAGCTTAAAACACGTTTTAACTAAAATAGATTTAAAGAGTGTTTTACAATATTTTTATGAATACAGCTGTATATCTATAAGCATAGGAAATTCGAATAAACTTCAAAGATTAGTTTACGAGTTATAATAATTAGGAATTGGATTTACGTACTGATTATTTTTAATTTAAAATATGTATAAATGCATAATATAAATTCGGTATAATATTATAATTTCGCATCTGTTGTAAAAAAATTTGCAATCGTATAAAACCATGCACAGTGCATATCTGCGATTTAACCTTGCAAGATAACGAATGCAGAAAACTGAAGTATTCCAATTTGCTTTTGCAGTTATCCAACGATAATTTATTATAATATTATGTTGTATTGAAGATTACTATATTATTACGTTCAAAATGATGAATACACATATACAGTGGCCGTAAAAAGTATTCGTACACCCCTATCTTAACCATGTAAATAGTACATTTTGAAGCCATTGTTTCACACATAAAAGTCGCTTTTACAATAAAACTTTTTAGACATTTTTTGTTAAGAATTTCATTGTCTTCAATTTTGTATCTATACATTTTTCTATTTTGTCACCCCGTTTCCGACTGACAACAGCTTAAACAAGACTCTGTAAAATACAAAAAATATTGTCACCTGTATCTCAAAAACGGTGCAACGAAATAGAAAAATGTATAAGTAATTTTTGTTGCAAATTTTATTCCCTACATTTTTGTTTATATACATTTTTCTATTTTGTCACACCGTTTCCGAGATACAGATGATAATATTTTTTGTATTTTACGGAGTCTTGTTTAAGCTGTTGTCAGTCGGAAACGGGGCGACAAAATAGAAAAATGTATAGATACAAAATTGAAGACAATAAAATTCTTAACAAAAAATGTCTAAAAAGTTTTGTTGTAAAAGCGACTTTTATGTGTGAAAGAATGGCTTCAAAATGTACAATTTACATGGTTAAGATAGGGGTGTACGAATACTTTTTACGGCCACTGTATTTGATTTACAACACTATTATTATAATTTATGTTATAATAATCTTATAATACATATAGTATTTGAAAAAGTAAAAATTTAAATTTTAAGCTATGGTCTGTTTAAAGCCAAAAACAATACGATAGCATTGACGAGGTCACATTAGACCAGCGTTGTAAAAAATGCGATTAGGATTAAGCAATACGCAACACTGTACAATGTATACATAATCAAGATATACAGTGTTGACGTGTATTGTTTTTGGTTTAGGAAGACCGTACGACCATACCATAATAGTAATTAAAATAATTATACATTACACAGTGACGGCGCCAGAGGGGGGAACAGGGTGGACACATGCCCAATCCCTATTGACTGGAGTGCCCAACCAAGTGCCCACCCAAATTTTTTAGAATACCTATACGTTTTATATTTTCGCCTCAACCACGCTCAGATCAAATATTTTAATTTTACTATTTTTAAAAAATTCGGAATTGTTAATTAAAACATGTAAAAAAATCGGATGTGGCCATGCCCATAACTTTATCATACTTATTATTATGGTGCAAAATACAGTAGAACCCTCTATAACGAGTCCGGTTATAACGAAGAATCGGCTATAACGAGTAAAAATTTAGTCCTTTGACTTTTGTTTACATGTTAAACTGACTGTTTATAGCAAAAATCTTGTTATAGAGAAGTTTTACTGTATAATAAAAAAATAAAATTTGAAAATTAAGAAAAAAGTTTTTTTTACATTTGAAAAAAGAATAATTACAAAAATTGGATATTTACACGATTATTGATTAATACTTTTTTAATATTATTATTATGAGAAGAATTTAATAAAAATCTAAAATTTGAGAAAAAGAAAAATATAATTTTTTTAGTTTGCCAAATATTTTTTTTGCGTTTCCGTGTACCGATTTTAACCAAAATCTAATCAGTTCTAAGTCCCAATATATCAGTAATACTAAATACGAAATTTTGTTAAAAAATTCCTATTACGTTTTGAAGTAGAGGTTGAGGTAAATTTGACCACATACACACACACATACAGATTACAGACATTTTTTGGAAATGATGATTTTCCGCTTCTGGAACCCCAATATGCCGAAATTCATCAAAATCAATCTCAAATTTCTTTTTCTGCACGATAACAATACTTTTTCATATTTTGTATGATAAAGTAAAAAAAAAATTTTTAACGGCCGCCATTTCGTGAAAAAAAAATTGTTTTACTTTTCCACGGTTCATGCTATAACGGCATCGATAAAGAACATTCACACCAAATTTCAAATAAATCGGTACATTCGAACATTAGAACATCCTTTTTTTTTGGACCTCCCACTTTGCCAGCTCATAACTTTGTGAATTTTGAGGGTTTTCTCGGTTAATTTTTATGCAATCTTAAAATATCCATAAATAAATGATAAAAAAATTGATAGTAAAAATATTTTTTGTTTCGTTTGTACAAAGCTTCAAAAACCGCCCGAAATTCATGCCTCTAAACTAGAATACCTACCCCTTTAAGCAGCCGTGGGGTCTAATCTGTCGGATTAAACATTTGTGGCCCCCTAGGTAGTTAAATTTTCGGGGTCCTCTAGAAAATTATTACTTGCGTAATTAGTTTTTAATTTTACTACTCAATAATTAAAATAAACAGTCTCAATAAAATATTTGAAAAAAAAATTTTTTTTTCGACAAAAAAAATCAACTTTAATTGTTTATAACTTTTTTGTTGTTAATCAATCGCTAAAATCGTATGTACTTCACTAGATAATCTAATGAAAAAGCTACAGTTAAAATTTCAAGTCATTCGGATGTAAACTTTTTCAGTTCTACTGCTCACCGATTGATTTTGATAGTGATTTTGCAGCATAAAAGTTGTTCGGTTAAAATTGATTTAAACGAATTTTGAGTTTAGATCAGTACTTGGGCGTTGTAGATTTTGATTCTATGATAGTTTTAGCATGATTTAAGCCAATACAAAAAAATTGGAAAAAAAAATAAAAATTTGGTGGACATTACCCCTTAATTATTTTTATTTAGGACTAGTAAGATAAAAAAAATTACATGATATTTGCCGAGACCCATTTCACCCCCATGTGAGAGTGGGTGAGATTCGGCTTGACCCCCCCCCTAATATTTTTATATTTACTACTATGTACTTTAAAACACAGATTCTTGATAAACTTTAAAATGAAAATTTATAATTAAAATAAATATATTTTTCCGTTTTCACGAGGCTCCTAAAATTAACGAGGCCCCTAGGCAGCCGCCTTTTCTGCCTTAATATCTGTAATAGTGTAATCCGGCACTGGGTCTAATCATGTCTAATGCTGTACGTGTAACCATGTTTAACCATTTTCGAAAGAGAAAGAAGCTGATTGTTCAGAAGTGTATTGAAGGGTTTTACTCTTTTGTTAGTACAATAATTCAATACTGAAGAAAATAAAAATTTGAATATTTTTATAATAATATTATATTATTTATTTTGATTATAGAAAATTACATTCATTTATTACCTACACTTATATTGTATGCTATTTTAATCGAATTAAAATTATGCGAATTTATATTATTTAATAAAATATTTTTGTATTCATCTAAAATGTAAACATAGGTATTAAAACATTGGTGGTAGATTTGAAACGAAACGCAAATCCACACCGCAAAATATTTTTGTGTTGATAAGATAAGATAAGACGGGAGAACATTTAAAATATTTCTAGCATTGTAACTCAAAATATATATGAGTTACAAATTATCATTTCGATTTATTTGGGCGACTGTATAAAACAGGCAACTGTAAATTTGCTTTAAATTGAACACAACACGTACCCATCTTTGTGATAATGACTGAACTATAATGATTCATTTCATCTCAAATTATTCCCGCCTGATTTTAATTGAACAATTATATGCAATTTCATTTATAATGTGTTATAGATGAAATAAATTTTCAAAAAATGTCTTTATGAATTCTTTTAGACGTGTACATTATTTATATAAGTAAAATGTTATTAATTGATAATTACAAATATGGTATTTAAACACAATGAATTCTAAATTACACAGATTGCAAAAAAAAATATTTTACGACAGTCCTTAATTTATCGTTAATATAATTTCAAAATTTGAAGAAAATCCATTCAGCCGTTTTTTAATGCAAGGTGCTTTACTATTTTTTTTTGCACCTGGCCAATTTTTTTTTTTTTTTAATTGATAATTCTTTGTTAGTAATTATTTAATCTATTTTAATTTTTGTTAAAAAAATTGCAAATGGGGCATTTAAACACAATTAATTCTAAATTAGACAAATTGCAAAAAAAAATTATTTTACAACAGTCGTTAATTTATCGTTAATATAATTTCAAAATTTGAAGAAAATCTATTCAGCCGTTTTTGAATGCAAGCTGGTTATACAAGAGCGCATCGCAATATCCTAGCCTTAACGAATAAAATAAACAATAAAACATGAGGAACTCAAAGATTAGAAAACATGCTAATACGTGTAGTCCACTCGTTTAAACAAAAATGTTCGTTCAAAAGTTGTTTATTTTCAGCATCCAGCGGTCAATTAAACTTCGTATCCCTCCAAAACCAAAATCCTGGTAGCTTAAGTAAACATAACCCGTGAAGTCGCTCGAGAATTGCACTCGTTTCCACTTATATCTACTTTACATACGACGGCTTCGCTTTCGGATATATCTAATTTTATTTATTTTTTTATTTTCGATAATTTATACTTTAGTTAAGCTGTAGTTTAAAATTTGATAAGGTTAATTAAGCAGATTAGTCCGAATCTGGCACATTACCTAACCATAATATTAATATAATATTAAATGGATTTCTAGCACACAATATTTCTGATATAAACTTGCACCTTGGGCCTAACTTCAATTAATGAAAACTTGTTAATTAATGAAGGTAGCTGAAGCTACTTTAGCTCAAAGCTATATCTACTTGTTATTGAAATGAAACACGTGCTTTGCTTGAGCAACACTGCTCGATAAACTTTACATATCAATAAAGCAACAAAAAGTTTCTTAACATTTTTATTAAATGGATTTAATGAGACGTTCACAATATATACTGCTGATTGAAAATCCGTAATTGTAGCTGCAAAGCTGAAAAATATCAAGAGAACAAAATTTTGATACACTGACTTGAAATAAACAATTCAACTTCAAATAAATGCAAAGAATTTAAATAATACATTGGAAATACCAATTGCCAGTAGGACCGCTCAATCAAACAATGTGCGGCGTGTTTAATACTTATGGATGGATAATCCTGCAGGAAACATTCTTAGATAAACAAATATGAAATAGCACAAGTTTGTTTTATGAAAACCTGAATACTTTTTTCAGTATAAGTATAAAAGCATGATTTTCTTAAATTTTTTTGAGATTTAAGAAACAGTAAAATATATTGGATTTTGTACTAAATCCTGAGGATGTGTTTAAATTTGAAGATAAAATTTTTTGAACAGGCATATTTTACAGTGAATGGCGTTTTGTACGTTGGAGAATAAAGTAAAGTTAAATAATTTAATTTAAATTAATGTAACTATAACAGAAGTTATAAATTTTAAAGTAGCTTAAATTTACGTGTTCTGCAATTGTACGAGATTTTCTTTCATCCATTATTTAAAGTTGCTAATTATTCGAACTAATTAAAATGTATCCAATTAACTTGTTACTGTAATAATATTTATACACTCAAAGCAGGTCTCAAACGAGCACAAATTCCAGAATAACAAACATCCCAATATTTAACTAATCTGCTAGTTCAAACACAAGTGTGCGTTGAATGCTTCATTAGGTCGCGGAAAAATTCTCAGTATAAAGTTGGCTTTCAGACTTGACTAGCTGCAGTGGCGTACATGATTACTGTTTTTGTTGCTCAAAATGTATTCAGTATTTAATTAACAACATCGGCATTTGCTTTTAATAATTAAACTTTTTATTTATTTCTTTTACCCGCATAATATTGTTGACGCTAATTGGGTAATATTAAAGTGGCGAATAGCATACATTTATATACTTAATAATATTTTCTAATTAAAAATATTTAAAAAACCTAGATTTGCGGCAGAAGCTACTTATTTTTTAATGCACAGTGGTGTCTAGCTGTAACACACTTTCTGTTATAACGAACTAATGTTTAAATGTTCGGAGTTACTGAAGTTAATGAATCCGCTTATAGTAAAATATTAGTTATATTAAGGGGGTATTCTAGTCTACAGGCATGAATTTTCGAGCGGTTTTTGAAGCTTTTGTCCAAACGAAACAAAAAATATTTTTACTATCCATTTTTTCATCATTTCTTTATTGATATTTTAAGATTAGATAAAAAATTAACCGAAAAAAAAACTCAAAATTATGAGCTGGCAAAGTGGGAGGACTAAAAACAACTGGAGTGCACGATATCCCAAGTTCTAATGAACCCATTGATTTAAAATTTGGTGTGAATGTTCTTTATACATTCCTCTATCGCATAAACCACGCTCATATCAAAATTTCAAATTTTAATATTTTTAAAAAATTTGGAATTGTTAATTACAGCATGCCAAAAACAAATTTTTTTTAAACTGTCGCCATTTTGTGAAAAAAGTTTTTTTTTACTTTTTCAATGTTCAAGCTATAGTGGCATTTATAAAGAACACTCACACAAAATTTGAAATAAATCGGTTCATTAGAACTTGAGATATCGTGCACGCGAGGACCCCCTTTTTTCTTGAACCTCCCACTTTGCCAGCTCATAACTTTGGAAAATTTGAGGTTTTTTTTCGGTTAATATTTTATGTAATCTTAAAATATCAATAAACAAATGATAAAAAAATGGATAGTAAAAAATTTTTTTTTTGTACAGAGCTTCAAAAACCGCTTGAAATTCATGCCTCTAGACTAGAATACCCCCTTAACAACCAAATTTTCCACGTAAAATTTTTATCGTATAAAAACCCTAATCAGCCATTCAGAAAGTAGGGAATTGAATTACTTGGAGAGCGTTAGGTACTTACTAAACAAAAAATAATTTTTTTAAATATCTACTCTAGCACTTTGTGCTATTTCCAAGATTAGGATTTCTCATATGCAATTGCGGGTTAATCTATACCTGAACATTGGTCATCGATATTGTACAACATTGTATCAACTATCAACTAATATTTGTGCAATACTGATTTCCTTATATTGCCTCAGTATTGAAAAACCATATTGAACCAATAATGGATGGCGCAATATTGAACCAATATTGTTTCAATATTTCTTCAAAATTACCACAATATTGCGCAAACATTGTGTGCTACATGGGTTTGGTACCTGTTCGTACCTTTTTTATTTTTGTTTGCACCTATTTTGAATTCGGGCTATGTTTCAAGACTACTTTAAAACAAAATATATATGGAATGTAAGATTCTTCAATTTTTGCAAATTAGTACTATTATTTTGTGAATAATTATTGTTTTCCACTTATTGTGGAATTTTTCCTTTATTGCCTCTTGTGAAGCGTACGTTAATTTTGTAACGGTTCAGAATTGGTTTACCATGATTTTGCTTTGTTTATTGTTGGTGGATTTCTGGAAATATGAAATTATGTTGGAGGTCCTGTTTCTGATATTTTTATCAAAACACATTTTTCGTCATTAAAATTTTCAAGTTGACAAATTTTTAATTTTGGTCTTTTGAAAGAGATTTTTGAATTAGCCAAGTGCTACGCAAGTGGGTTTATGTTTTTTTTGTTAGCCCTTCCGATTTATTGGGATTCATTCGTTGCACTTAGCATTGAAGATTGCTATCGATTTGAAGATATTTAATCTTATCTCCTTTGGAGGATTTAGTATTTATATTTCTTTTGTAAGTACAAATTTTTAATTTCGTAATACAAATTATGTTTGTAATTTTTATTTTAGTCATCATTACAACTTCTTGAAAATACGAAAATTACTATAAGGAAAATTGACCCTCAACCACATCTGCGAGGTAATTTTGGAAACCCTCTAATGTTTTTTTCTTCTCTACGCCAATAATTGTTTTAGGGTCTTTGTTTTACGTTCTACATCTGCGAAGATCTTTGTTTTACGTCTTACCTTCCGTTCACTTCCGTTAGTAAACTGCTGTCCAAGTATAACCATCCTTGGTGTCGTTATTATTACATCGGTAATCGTCATTTCACGTGAAGAATAATTGACTGCATACATTTCAATTTTGGAAAACTTCAATCCGTTTCAACCCTAATTTCACAAGTGGAAACATCTACCATCTTAGTTGTACCGTTAACTACCATCTGCCAGGACTTCGTATCAGCTCAAAAGATAAGTGTTTCGTGCCGTCATGTTATTTGTTATTAATTGTTATTGATTATTTTTGTTGCGCCGTAATTTTGGTTAAACTATATTTACCACCATCAGTCACGAAATTGTTTTTGCCTCCTAATTGGAGTGGATTGTATAAACTTGTGTAAGACCATATATAGCTATATTGGGTTATTGACGCTTTTCGCTAGAAAAGCTATTCGCGACTTTTTGTTACCATTTTTTTTTTTTTTTTTGGTTAGATAAAACCGAAAGTTGGGCTATTTTTACTATTCAATATAATCACTTTAACCAATTCAAGTGTATATTCTAGTACCACTTTCACTCTTCCTTTTTTTTTGAGTTTTAGTACGCTACCGTTCGTGGTTCAGGTAGTAGCACGCTTTGGGAAGTTGATTTTTAACCACGTGGCGCCTAGGGCAAAACATTCAACCCTCCCAATTAATATTATTATCAGTTTTAAAACTCATCAACCACCTTTATATTTTTATTTTAGTAGCTAGCCAGGGCATTGCCAATTTTACCCTGAGATTGGGATTATCACCATCAATCCCTTTGCTCAATTTTGAGCGTGGCAATTTCTTACATTTGAAGCCCGGGCAGGGACATATTTTGGTTTAGTGATTAAGCAGAGGTACAAACGAAATAAGCATATGTGGTAACCGTCCAGGACTGTGTTTTATGGGAACGACTACTCTCAATGTAGCCGTGAACTGTTCCTTGGAGTTATCCTTGGTACGCCGCCACCATCAAATTTTTTAAAGAAATTTGCAAAACTTATGGTAAAACGCTTAATTTTTCGGTAACGTGACGTCGAGCGACTTCTACTTTGGAAGCGCGGGAAAACAAACAAGCTCGTTTAAAGCAAATAAAAAAAGTTTAAATGAGATAAAAATGAATTTAATAAAGAATAATAATAAAATTTGTTCGAATAATGCACACTGAATTAAAAACAAAAAACACCAATAACACATACACAATAAAAAAAATATGCCTATAAAAAAAATACACACACGAGAAAAAATATTTAAATCAAAAAATAAAAATGGAAAAATTCAATCAAAAATATGGTAACTTACTACTTAATTCTTCTAAATATATCCGTAAATTCGTCTTGGAATAATATAGTTTTTCTTAATAATAATTTAAAAAATGAAATTCACTGTGAACACAAAACAAAAATAAAAAATAGAAAAATTATCCCGACCGAATAGCTAGTTATATTTAAACCAGCAGCGTAACGCCGTAATCGTAACTGGCTACTGTTTTTAAAATTAAGCCTATTTATATCAATTTGAATATATCCGATAAGGGATGAAATATCCTTATCGGCCGGATTTATGTTCTAATTTTCATTAATTTAGGTTTTTGAGTTGAATGAATAAAATAAAATAAATATAATATATTTACTGTTTGACAAAAAGAAAGAAAAATCCTTTTTATTTCAAATTAATAAAAAAAATAAGAAATTTGAAATTAATGCAGAGTATCCAAAACGGTGACTTGTAATTCATAATTTTACACATAAGTCGAACAAAAGTTTAGGGTCACTGTTTTGCAAATATCGTTACACGCAGCCACTCTGTATCTCGGTATTATCCTAAGTTATACATCCTTCCTACTATATGAGACTTATCAATTTTGGGTCCATAGTAGAAAGTACCCTTAGATTAAATTTATAAACCAGTGACTCTTAACTGTAATTTGAAATTGAATAATTAATTTTAAATGATAATAAAAATCAAAGAAAGAAAAATTTAACCACTAGTTGAAAGTCGCTGATTTTTACAGAAGTTTTATAACTGTAAATGTTATGATAAGTTATAATAATATGCAAGATACAGAGGGTTTATTGTTTTAAGTTAAGAAGTTGTCACTATTGTTGTCATTAAATTACATTTGTTTAATTATAATAATTGGTGTGTTTCTAAAATACAGGATAGGATTTTATAATTAATAAAAATTAGTTTTAATTGATTTTTTGATTTAAATAAAATCTGACTCCGTATTTAAAGATCAATGTGTACAAAAGAGTAATATAAAAAATTTAAAGACTAAAACAAAAAAAAAGGGGGGGGTGGTTTACTACATTACCCCCACCAAAAAAAAAGGGAAGAGTATTATTTAGATACTCATTCCTTTTTGAATATATTATATGCACATATGTAATATAAGTATATAAAATAAAGTAATAATATAAATTGAATATGCCGAAGTTTATATATAGAATAAAAGGAAATTAATTTTCTTAAAATATAGTAAAGATTTATCCGTATACGACATTATTATAACTCTACGCTTCCATTAGGCTGTAGTTTGTTGCACAGGGGGGGTTATTTAATAAGTTTTGTTTCACCAAAGGAATGTTCACTCGAGGAGGTACTTCGGGAAGCGAAATCACTGTAGGTTCTTCGGGGTTTGAGTTGGTGCGAAAGTTCATGAAACTGATAAGTCTAGTTAATAGCGACGCACGAGTCGTACGGTTTGTTAAATTGGATTTTCGCGAACACTTTATGTAACACAATACACTTAAAACAATCACTGATGAGATGACAGCTGTGTAGATGAACCATTGATGTTTTCCAGAGGATATATCATTTTGGAGCGTAATGTCTTCAAGATTAATTAGGTTTTTCTTTACCTTATTAAGATCATCGAGATCAACGTGTTTTAGGTCCACCGATTTTATATCCAATAATGTGCTTTTTAAGTCTTGGCCACAACAATTGACTAAGGCTGGAGGCAGTTCTATGGTTTTTTTTAATCTGGTTGAGCCTCCTTTTTCTCCGATGATATTAATATTATTGATGCGGAGGGAACAGCCGGGTTCTATTTTTAACAGTATGGATTCCGCGAAGTCTTTGTGAGTTGCCGGAGCATTCATACAGGTTTCGGTAATGGTGGTATTTTCAACTAAAAACATAAGCCATTCTCCTGGTCGTAATTTCTGTAACTTATTATGTTTTAAATTTTAAAATTACACGATCTTCTTCACATCTTTCGTAGTCCTTAGTTCTTAGAATTTGTTGAATTTGGAGCTGTGGGTTATTATTCCATTTACATTCGATAGAGTTTGGTTGTGATTTTAGAGATGACTGATGTTGATTAATTCGCACCTAATGCGTTTGATGGTTTTTCAAAATTTGATTGTAATGTAACAGTAGGGGTTGATTAAATTTCTAGCTGAATTTTTTTGGTTGATGCCACTGATTGTTTGGTGATTAAACATCTTCTGATTATGATACCGTACTGAATAGCGAAAACTTTTTGTGCTGGTCACTGTTATAAAGTCTTTCATAAGTCTATCATAAAGTCTTTACGTTAAAATTAGAACTGCAACTTTTATTTATAATGTCCACGAGATATTTTCCGGAGTTTTCACTTTTGGGTTTAACTTTTATTCGGGCACTGTTTATATTGTAAATTGTTCTTGATATTCACTAATAAATTACGTTTTGTCTTATACTCACTAATTAGGACAAGTTTGGATTAATAACAAACAAAAATAGAGTAAAATAAAATGATACAATAATTGTAATAATGTTATACACGATAAAAAAAAATTAAGCAAATTTACTTACAATACAAAATTTGCTTTAAATAAAACCTTACTAAAACTAACAATAAAAAAAAAATTCGTTTAAAAAAAGTAAAAAAAAAATTAAAGAGTTCCGATTACTCTCTTATGTTTTAACATTGTTCCGTTTTGGCACAATAGTCAAAATAGAAAAAGGTTTTTTTTTTTTTTATAAAAAAAAAGAGAATTATTTGAATAATTCTAATTTTCGAAATCTAAATGTTTATTAATTATTGCAAAAAAAAAATTAAAACGAGAAACAAAATTAAGATTTGATATTTATTATCTTAATTAAAATTTATTGATGATTCAAAAAAAAGTAAAACTAAAAGTTTAAAAATGTTAATGATAAAGTTTCATATAGAAAAAGTTTTAATGTTAAATATTTTAATGCAAAAAAAAAAAAATTTTTACACTGGTTAATTTAATAAATTGTTGGTTCGCTTCAAACAAAAAAAAAGAAGAAGTGATTAATTTAAAAAGAAAAAGTTATGCAAAACAGTAAAAAAAAATATTATACAAGAGCAATTGATTAAGAAAAATAATTGAGGTTTTGCATAATTGGGGTTTGAAGAAGATACTTTTTTTTTTTTTTTTTTAGTTAAAAAAAAAAGGTTGAAGTGACTAAAAAAATCTTTAATTTAATTGGGTTTTGGTAAATATGTTAATAATAATAAAAAAAAAGAATTCATTTGTTAGTTATGTGAATTCAAATCATTAGTTTCAGTTGAATTTGTATAAATCTGATTAGGATGTTTACGGTGCAAAATTTTAAGGTATAATTTAAGAAGAAAGTAAATATATACGTTTGCCTGTAGAGTTAATTAAAAAAAAAATTTTTATTTTGATTAATTTGAATATAATTTGTAAGATACTTTAGATAAGTGATGAATTGAACTTTTGATTGAAGTCTATTTTTGTTAGCGTATTAAATTTGTTGAAAGATTGAAATTATTGACTATTTTTATTTCAAAATGAGTTTTTCATGATTAAATTTTCGCTAAATTTACTATTATCTTCTTTAAAAGATATTTTTTTTTTGAGTACCTAAAATATTTTTTTTGTTTAAATTTAAATCTAAAACGTTCATAATTTCTAAACCAACCGCGCATAACTAAACTTTTAACAACTGATAAGGTACTTATAAAAAGTTCATTACCTTTTTCTTCGATTACCTTTTTACTTTTTAAAACATTCCTTTGGTGGATGATTAACGGATATTTGATCCTACAATCGTCGGTTGTAAATTCAATTTTAGCGATCATCATTAATTCGCATTTATTATCTTTCTTATTATTATTTATTTTTGGTAATATCTTCCTATTTCTGTTTACACTGAAAAAAAAATGTAGTTGATGTAACAATAATAAATTGTCGCTATAGGCACACCAATATTTTATGTTTGATGGTACAATATGAGTTTTGCTGCATTATATGATTGACGCATCACTACCGTTTATGTTATTTTAACATAGTTAATATAGTTCTATTAACTATATCTAATATTGTTTTATAAACTATATGATATAACTATAATAACCATGGAAAGTAATTATTTAGGGTCTTTAATTTAACAATGGTTTATTGTCACTGCAATAAAAACGGTGTTGTTAGTTTTTGGGTTTATTAAAAACTTACAATAAACATAAAAATATAAAAATACAAATTTGAAAAAAGAATTCGAGTAACGAAGGTGCTTCTACAGACGCTGTTATTGTGTTATTCTAGAAGATTGGGAGGATACGTCCAGATATTGTACCATACTTTCCAACGTATCAGGAACAATGTTGAATGAACCACGTATAATTTTTGAAAAATTTAGTTCGATCTCCAATTGTAGGGATGCGTTCCTTGATTAAATCATCTGTTGAACATGCAAATGCTTCAACATCATCTACTCCATTGTCTAAAATTAAAAATAAGATACAGTTTACATTTTGCCCCATATTACTACAGTAATGAATTAAACAACACATAAGGTGTTCAATTATTATTATGTTCAATAGGGACTGGTATTGAAAGTGCAAGGAGGTTCCTTTTATGGATTAGAATAAATAAAAAAATTTACCTTGATAACTTTGGATAAGATGAGGTGCCCCGCCCCATTCTTCGAGAATTATCTACTTTTAACTTCCTTGATTTCCATTTTTCAGAACTAAAATTTTCTAACTACGTAAAAGTAATATTAAATATTACAATATTATACTACAAGAAATTTAGCACTACTGTAATAAACGACGCACAACACAAGATCAAGATTAAATAATATGCACGCTAAACTGTTAAACGTGTAACTTATAGGTGGAACTTTGTGCACAAGATACAATTAAAAATGCAAACTTGCGAATTAGTAATCTAATATTAGAATAAAATCGCGTCATATTAGTTAACAATATTAATATGGTTTCAGAAACAACAACATTAGTAAAGATTTTACGTTGCATTATGGTTTTGTTAACAATATTTTGTCTTAATAAGAACATTATTTGGTATGGATATTTTAACAAAATGAAAATAGTTACATTAACAGCATTTGTGTTAATAAAAACAATATTTTTTCATTCCATTTCTAACAAATTGAATATGGTTAGAGTAACAACTACGAAATTATAGTCTTAGTCAATTTTACAATAAATTATGCTAAAATTAACAATATTTTTTTGAACAAGGACTTTATTGTTACGCGTACCCATTAATTTCTTTCAGTGTACAATTTGCTTGTACTTTGACGTAAAAGTGTCTAATAAATCTTTATTCGCGTTTCTTCTCATAATATAATTATAACCTTTTTCAATACCTAATTTACTTAATTGTTTACTACCACTTATAGGTTTATGCTTTTTTGCATCATTAAAAATTTTTCTATCGAATTTGTCACCATACTTATTGCTTATCAATTTAATACCATTTCCTTGGTCGCTTTTTGCTATACCTAAACTTTTATTTTCATCTTTGCTAATATTTTGGTCATTAATTAAATTACTACTAACGCTATTAACGAGAACAATTTTACTATTTGCCTTGCAAATATCTTGATGGCGTTCATCGGCCGTTCCAATTTCATATTTATCTGTATTTACCTTACAATTACTAACTTTTACATTTTCATTTATAATTTTGTTGATAATAATCTCTTCGTTTTTCTTGTCTTCGCGATTTATCCTACCGGATCCATTAATCATTTTCATTTTTGATGCTGAGTTGTCATTTTCGTAGTTTTGCAAAGCGATTTCATTCTTAGTTAATCTATCTTCAAAATTTTTGTTATTATCCGCAATTAATTTTATAGCGGATTGTTCTTCATTTTTGTTAATAATTATTTCATTTGATTTAATCCTATTTTCAACATTTTCGATTTCCGTTTTGCGAATATCCGTGGTACTTTTATTAATTGTTTGGTTATTGTTAAGGCGATTATTAATAAGTGCATCGCGTTCTCTCAGCAGTTGCTCGCGAATTAATTCATATTGATATTCTTTTAAATTTTCTTTATAATCTTGATAATATTGTTCATTCTGATTTTCTTCAGGTAGAAAATTATCTTGGGGTTCTCGATTATTGCTGACGCTATGTGGTTCGTAAGTGTTTCTGGAGTTTAAATGTTGATTATTTTGATTACTTTTAGAATCATAATTTCTATAGTTGGTTCTGTTCATCGTATAATTTTGAAAGTTCGAATGATGGTAGTTGTCATTGAATTTTCTTGTATTCCATCCGTGATCATTTCGATTAAAGTTTTCCTGGTTTCGATTATACTTTTGATTATAATTTAAGTTGGGACATTCCGTATTATTTCTACTATTATAATTATATTTATAAAAATTATTTTCAAAAGAATTTTGTGTGTTAAAATTTGAATTATTTGGATAATTAATGTGATTAATTTGATTATAATTAAAATTATGTTGATTCGTGTTATGTCTTTGAAAATTTAGGCTACTACAATTTAAATTGCGTTGATGGGACAAGTGATTATTATTTAAAAAATGTTTAACGAATTTTTCCTTAAATTTTTGATAATCAATTTGATATATAAATTCTGGATTTGAGTGGAAAAATTTAAGAGCGTAACCACTTAATCTACATTTAATTACTTTTAAAATAGTTGATTCATCCCAATTTTTGATTTTTGCGATTTTCTCAATTTTTTCAAAAAACAATAAAACATTTGTCTTGCCGTTATACTTTTCAATAATATTTAAGATCATGCTTGTTGTCATATATTTAAGTGGTAATTGCATTTGTGGTAAGTTAAATTGACTTTGTTTGTTTGATAAACAACTTTTGCTTGTATTATTATGTTGCGGCATTTTGAATTTACTCTAAAGAAAAAGAACAAAATAATTTATTTTTGAATAAAAGAATAACAAAAAAAAGATTTTGAATTTATTATTTAATTACATTTAGAATTTATTATTTAATTAAAATTTTGAATTTTACCTTGCAATTAGATAAAAAAAAAGTAATTCATTATGAATTTTATTTTAAACTGATTAAGTAAAATAAAAGAATTATAAATAAAGACGGATTTATTCCTGTAAACAAGTAAGAAATAAATGATTTAGTTTTTAAAATAACGTTACATTTTATGAGAAATTAATATAAAATTGACCAATTAATCAGCAAGGTAGATTTTAATTTATTTATGCTTAAAGATCTTTGAATTTTGCTTTAATTGAATTGCGTGAAAGCATTTCTAGTTTTACCAAATATCATGGATGGTACGTTAACGAAAAATGGGTTTATATTGTCCAATTTTGAGGTATTGATTTCGCTTTTAGTCGTCATTATTTATAAATTAATAATTGCAAAAAGAAAGTGATATAAGAGGTAAAAATGAAAGAAAAATAAAATATTGACGTTAACTTCGACTTAGTAAAATCTATATTTTAAGATCTTTTGAGAGCTAGATAAAGTTTGTGGTATAGAATTATAAAAAAAAAATTTTTGTTAGCGCAAATAAATTTGAATGTAAAAATAAAAATTTGAAATATTTAAAGTAGAGCTTGTTTGTTTAATCCGTAAAAGGATTGTTTTACCGTGCGTATATTAAGATTCCAAACACATAATCCCACCGCTGCCACCAAATGTGGTAACCGTCCAGGACTGTGTTTTATGGGAACGACTACTCTCAATGTAGCCGTGAACTGTTCCTTGGAGTTATCCTTGGTACGCCGCCACCATCAAATTTTTTAAAGAAATTTGCAAAACTTATGGTAAAACGCTTAATTTTTCGGTAACGTGACGTCGAGCGACTTCTACTTTGGAAGCGCGGGAAAACAAACAAGCTCGTTTAAAGCAAATAAAAAAAGTTTAAATGAGATAAAAATGAATTTAATAAAGAATAATAATAAAATTTGTTCGAATAATGCACACTGAATTAAAAACAAAAAACACCAATAACACATACACAATAAAAAAAATATGCCTATAAAAAAAATACACACACGAGAAAAAATATTTAAATCAAAAAATAAAAATGGAAAAATTCAATCAAAAATATGGTAACTTACTACTTAATTCTTCTAAATATATCCGTAAATTCGTCTTGGAATAATATAGTTTTTCTTAATAATAATTTAAAAAATGAAATTCACTGTGAACACAAAACAAAAATAAAAAATAGAAAAATTATCCCGACCGAATAGCTAGTTATATTTAAACCAGCAGCGTAACGCCGTAATCGTAACTGGCTACTGTTTTTAAAATTAAGCCTATTTATATCAATTTGAATATATCCGATAAGGGATGAAATATCCTTATCGGCCGGATTTATGTTCTAATTTTCATTAATTTAGGTTTTTGAGTTGAATGAATAAAATAAAATAAATATAATATATTTACTGTTTGACAAAAAGAAAGAAAAATCCTTTTTATTTCAAATTAATAAAAAAAATAAGAAATTTGAAATTAATGCAGAGTATCCAAAACGGTGACTTGTAATTCATAATTTTACACATAAGTCGAACAAAAGTTTAGGGTCACTGTTTTGCAAATATCGTTACACGCAGCCACTCTGTATCTCGGTATTATCCTAAGTTATACATCCTTCCTACTATATGAGACTTATCAATTTTGGGTCCATAGTAGAAAGTACCCTTAGATTAAATTTATAAACCAGTGACTCTTAACTGTAATTTGAAATTGAATAATTAATTTTAAATGATAATAAAAATCAAAGAAAGAAAAATTTAACCACTAGTTGAAAGTCGCTGATTTTTACAGAAGTTTTATAACTGTAAATGTTATGATAAGTTATAATAATATGCAAGATACAGAGGGTTTATTGTTTTAAGTTAAGAAGTTGTCACTATTGTTGTCATTAAATTACATTTGTTTAATTATAATAATTGGTGTGTTTCTAAAATACAGGATAGGATTTTATAATTAATAAAAATTAGTTTTAATTGATTTTTTGATTTAAATAAAATCTGACTCCGTATTTAAAGATCAATGTGTACAAAAAAGTAATATAAAAAATTTAAAGACTAAAACAAAAAAAAAGGGGGGGGTGGTTTACTACACATAGATAGCATGCGTTCTCTTTAGAAAATTTTGAAATAATCACTCCCGTTAATTAGAACTTTTTGTAGCTCTCGAACAACTTGTCATGTTGGATTCTGTCTTCTTATCAAAAGTTAGATTTCTCGTTCACATTAATGCTCTTGTTACAAAACCATTTACTCTCTTTGTCATTTCACCGTGAAAATCCGATGCACATTTGAAATCCTAGGAATTCCAGAAAAATCCAGAGAACTAACCACATGGAAACTAGTAGACTATATCTATTTAAAATTGAGACTGTTAAAAGACTTTGACCCAAAAAGCTGAGTGTGCTTAATCCGTACCTGTTTATATGTTTCTTCTTCTTTTTCATAGATGTTCGGCTATATAAGTGAAGACGAATCCGGGAAAACCTAAGAACATTTTAGGAAATCCAAGAAAATCTGAAAAATCAAATTGAATCTGATATACGAAAATTTATGTTTCAGTGAATTTTTTTTAGCAATTTCTTTAGTTTAAGTACAGTGCAGTACCAATAAATTTTTCTATGCTTTTTATGCTTTTCTATTTTCTTAAAAGCTTTTATTTTTCCATGAAAACTTATTAAATATTTATTAAAGAATATTTCTGAAAAAACATAAAAAAAAGAAAAAACATATAAATCAGTTTGACTTTGCTTCACATTAGAACTTTTTTGTAATGAAATGTTTCCAGATGCCTGACGTTACTTTATAAAATAACGTAAGTCTTAATTAATTAGAATCATAATTAGAAAGATTAATTTATTAAAATTACTAGCACTGGTTAACCCATAACCACAAATAAAGCAAAGCCTCAAGCCTTTCCCACTTCACTCCAACGGCAACAATGCAAGCTCACAATGTCAGATTTGAGCTAAGGGTTGTTTATTGTAATGAACAAAGCACAATGGCGACTGCATTGCAACGCCGTTAATTGAAATTACTGTATTAAGATCTCTGCGCTTGTTTCATTAGGTTAATTAACTTTGCTTGTTATTTTAATGCTTTCGTACAAAAATAATTCAACTAAGTGTTTTTACTTACTTTTTCTATAAAATATCTCTTAATTAAAAAACAAATGTAATACTAACGATTATAGTTAATTTAATTTCAATTAATCAATTTGTCTGCTCCCTCCACCGAAACACCCGAAATTATAAGCAGTATTGTATATTATTATAGTGTACCTACTGCACAGCTGGATGTCAAAATTTTATTATATGTAAATATTCTGTTAAATTACATTTTTAAACCTTGCATCTAAATGAACGATGTAAAACTAATCAACTTTTTACCGGCGCTAAATTAATTTTTTATACTCTCCTCCTTCCCTTTTTGGCCACGGGCCACCTAACAGTAATTAGCCGAACCTGATATTGAAAAGTTTCATTAACAAAGTACACTTTGGAAGTGCTCTTTTAATTGAAAAATTTAATTTTTTCATTAATTCACCCAAAATAATTTTACGTATAAACCAGAGCAGGGTAGACACTTCTGAATTTGTTACTTCAATGTGTTAGTTTAAATTAGAGCAATTACAAAACACTTTATAAAAGCTTTTTAAAGTGAAAAAAGGTAAATAAATTCTAATTAAGTTTATAAAGTTTTTTTTTACCTTCGAAGTTGCCAAAATTCAAGATTTATTTATTCTCTAAACAAATAACAACTTATTTAATTAAAATTAAACATTAAAGTGGTTGAAAATTGCAAATTTTTAAAAAAATTAGGTTTTTACTAAATTTTATTTTAAGTTCAAAATGAGTTAGGTCACACTTCAGGTTAAGGTGACCATACGTTCCGTTTTTAACGGAATTGTCGAAAAAAAAAGAAACAAAAGTTTTAATTGTTATTTCTAATTTTCCAGGCAATAATTAATATCCGCAAACGCGTTAACAATGACTAAAAAAGTTGGTGATTACAAAAAATTACTTATAACTTACATTTAGTTAGTTTTTTCCAAAATAAATCCAAATATTTAAATAATCGACATGCACTTTACAAGATCATAGTTGAAGACCTAAAACTTTTTCCTGTGCAGTTACCACTATACTTATTTATTGTAGCAATTCCAAAGGCGTAGCATACGCTTACAAACCCAAGTGCTTAAGGTAGTAATGACTAGTGACGTAAACGTAAATGTAAATTTGTTAAATTGAACAAATAATCTTAAAGTAAACTTATGTAAAAGAAATAACGAATAAATCTTTTATTAATTTTTTATTTAAGTGGTTTTTTATTTTTTATTAGATTTAATAATTCAAAAATTCAATAGGTATTCCAAAGAGTTTTACATTAATTAGTTCAAGTTATAGAAGTTTTACTGTATTGTAATATTTTAATTGAATCTGGTTTATTGAAATTTAGGGTACCGATGTTTAGACTTCGCCAAATTGGATTTAATGCTTTTTAATTATTAACCCATCGTTGGTGCACTTAATTTCTCAACGTGATTGGTATACTGTGATTGGTATATCATTATTAATTGCTCAATCAACTTAGAACGTCCAATCGTACATAGAAATATGTGTGTATATTTGTACCGTATATTTGCGCGGTTAGCACGACGTTGACTTTATCGGTGCTGTCAACTTTGTAATGCGGGAATGACAAATAGCGCTATAATTTATTTTTGTCAATATTTGTAGAGATGTCATTTGAAGGTATTAATAGTATCAGATTAATTCGACATCATCAGTTCGTAATGTTATTTATGTAAGCGCAGCGCCGGTCGCGCTCACATGTGTACCAACCACCAGGTTAATAATAAGATAAGTTATTTTTATGTCGATTTATTCTACATGATAATAATTGTTGACTACATTTAACTTATTCCTCTTCGATTATTATAGTACTACCTAACTTCATATCCTACAATACACTGAAAAAATTAGGATGAATTTTACATAATGTTTACTATAATAACATACTGAATTTTACATAAGCTTTTTGTAAAATTAAGGAATGAAAATGAAGTTTGTAATAATAAAAACAAATTGTAAAATTACAAAATAAATGGCAAATATTCAATCCAATTTGTATGTTTACAAAATGAAATTAATTCGGTATGTGAATTTAAATTAAACTTTTGCTTTTATACAAATGAAAATGAAAATTACCGGTATAATATAAAATTTTTGCTTCGTAAGAAACATTATTATGCGTCATATAAAAAATAGTTACTGGGATACATTTACAATGCGTTTGTAAAATTACAACCGGCATGTAATTTTGCTATGTAGGAGATTGGCATTAAATAACCCATGATAGATACCGTAATTTTACATAAAATTTTTTTTCAGTGTATATAAAATTAATTTATGCTAATAGTCAACATATTCCAAGAGGTCATCACACGATGGAAAGTTTCTAGCTTTCAGCAAAATAGGTGACTGCACTTTCCAACTTTTGAAATATGAATTAATGAAGGTGCAGCAAAATGGCAATATCCTTTTTGGCGATGACTTAAGGGAGGCTACACACGAGCTCCTTTTGAATATTGAATCTGAACGAAATTTACCACATTACCACATTCAACTGTAAGTTTCACATTCAATTGAGATAATTCAATCTTAAAATAGACAATATGTGTTTTAATATTGCATCCTTCGCTCTTCGACATTATGTACATCCATATTAATGTTTTTCTCAGAAAACTGTTATTCGTTCTTACCTACATTTAAAATTTAAATTTTCCTTAAATCTTATTTGAACCAATGAGAAAACGAAATTAGTGGCGCTAAAAGCTATTATGGAATCCATTCAATTTTTTTGGAACGGGTAAGAAGGATAATAATTCCCCTTTCGTTTTCAGAGTCGGGAAATAAAAATAGAAATTTTGCTCTTATGCAGTTATGAAAATGACGAGTGTCATAGTCATGTTAATGTCGAATTAGAATATAAATCCTCGAGCATTCCTATTTTACGAAATTAGAGAAGTTGAGCATATGTATAACTTCGTAAAACTTCAAATATCATTAATAAATTAATTAATCGGCTATTTCTTCCACAATTTTCATTAGAACTATAATTAAATATACAGTAATTACCGTGTGGGAATCTTTAGCTACCTATCGCAGTTAGTGATTTAATGAAAATAAAAATAGCGTCATCCGATATGAGTAAAGTTGTGGTTTTTAATTCATTAGGAATACATCAGTAACGGTTAGATTTACAATCCAGGTAATGGAATTACAGTTGTACAAATGTCATTACATAAGTGTAACCGTGCTGACTATTAGCTAATAAAATCGATCCCGGGTTGTAATCTTTCTAAAACCTCACCGAGTAATAGAACGTTGGCCAAGTTGGCTAAACGGATTGATTTCAGTTCACTTCCAATAATCTTGGTTCTGCTTTTGTTTGTTAATAAGTTAAGTGATTTGACGTAAAATATGACATTACATTTCAATTCAATTGCCAAATCTTCACAATTCCGATAATTATATTTAAACCTTTTACTTTTATTTTCCATTTCCCAAGCCTAATTTATTCAAAATGGAAATTACTTATATTAGAACATTTTACATAATTTTATTCAAAAACTGCAATATAAATTGAGTTGTCGCAGAACCAGACAAAAATATAGGTATTGAAAAAAGTGTGGAAAATGTAAACAACGAACGAAGACGGGAGGGAACTCTTTACTTGTTAGGCTCCATTGGAAGAAAAGTAGAAAGTCTACCTTCGCATCAAGAAAGATTACAGTTCTGGTGATTAGAGTTCGGTCATAAATCAATTACAATTTGTATTAACATTATAATTAATAATTTTTTTAATTTGAAAATGATCAAGTTTTTATAGGGTGGGATACCCCATTCTGTGATCAGATTGTGTTGTGACACGATTATTCTGCGCACGATCGCTTGTTACTTACGCTAATTGATTCACCAGCTATCTGTCATTTCAGTAATGCGTGTTCCATTTGCCAGATATACTTTCGAACAATTCCAAACATTTTTAATCTAATAATGAAATCGTCAATTAGCCGTCTATGATAAATAACCAACGAACACAGGGCGTATAACTGATTTCAATTACGTAAAATTGAAATTATAATTGAAATAGTTTTGTTCTTTGATTAATTAATTAAATAGCAGAAAAACGTTTCGATTCTAGAGACGTAATTATAGTTTTAATTTAATTTATGTTTTGTAAGGCAGGTTCAATAAAAAAAATTGCTTTTAATTAATTTTTATAATACCCACATTACATCATCCAATTCTTTTAAGTAATGGTACCTTATTTTGTGTGCACAGTTTAAAGTTTCTTTGAAACTTCATTTCTATAGTCTACAGTCCTGATAATAAGTTAATAACTTTTATTAATTAAAGTATTGAACACACTGTAACTTGGTATAAGTTTTATTATTTTAATTAAACCGACACGAGGTAATTCCTGATTAACAATTAAATAAAAACCCATGTTTGCATAAATCTTCAAGCACTGCAACATTGATTTTATGCTATGTACAGGTAAAAGTAAATAATACAAATAAACTTATGTGGAAACCTGAGCTATGGGTCAGATAGTTTTCAGTTTAATTCTCAATTACTATCAAATTATTTCTATCATGGTTTGAATTCCACGATAAACTTAAATTAAACGATTTGTTTTGAAATTAAATGGTTTTGAACTACAACTTTTTTTTATCCGTGTAACAATGCGATACTTTAACAAGACGAAATTAACAGAAATTTTAACATAAAATCAAAAATAAATGGAAAACTTCAGTTGAAGACTAAAGTTCTAGCGTCGAACAATTCTTGTTACGATAACAAATCAAGCAATGATTCAATGTAATGGCAAAATAAAAACTCACTTTTGAACATTTCATCATAGATAGTTTTCCGTGCCAACTTGAAAAATCGGCACGTCGATAAACACCTCATCTGAATTCACAGCCCTTTAAAGTGTAACAAAAGATTTTGCACTAAAATTTTAATGAAACTGACTGAATTATGTACCTGACTTTCTTAATTAAACGTTGTTTAATTGAAATATAAAGAGGCCACAATAAGCAATTTTATTATTACAAGTTATATTTTTAAAATATTGATTAATCATTAGAAACTAACTATTTAAAAAGTTTATTTTTGTATAAATATGATATATTTTATATAAAATTATAAATCACTTGAAATATAAATATTTTATAAAGTACCTGATATGAAATTTATACTGTAAAATTTTTTTATTAAAGCTTTGAATTATATTAATGTTTGTATTCACTTTACAGAAGTTGTTTGATAGTATTTCCATTTTCTAAAGTGCTTGCTACGGAACTTGACTACTACGTCATATGTTTCTAAGTCTAATTTACAAAAGGACTATCAAACTGTTAATCATGATAATCATAATCAAGTGTAAGCTTGGTCATTAATGATAATAGCAAGACGGGGTCCTAAATTGCAAAAATGCAATTATTACATAATATATGCTTTCTTTCGTTTTTTTTTTTTGATAATAAACATATTTATACATTTTTTCCCCATATTTGCAGTAAGAAAAAAAAGTTCATTAGTTAAGATGAAGAACTTCTAGTGCAAAGGAGATATTATTGATTGATAAAAACGGTATATCTTTGCAATAAAACAAATTCTTTTTATCTACTAGTTTCGATTATTTTATTGATCATCCTCAGGATAAACAACGTTATTACATTATATTTGCAAAATTCTACAAACAATCATCTACATCAGCGGTTCTCAACCATTTTACGACGCGACCCCCAAATTTGTTTGCTTATTTTCTGCGACCCCAACAATGTCAGAAATAAAAAATAGTTACAATTATACTTTGTTTAAAATTTATATTTAAAAATATATTTATATTTTATACTCAACTTGTACTTTTTTTACTGATTAATGCCCACTGTAACATAATTATGGTGGCATCAAGCTAAGAAAAGGGGTAGTATTACTATACTAAACAAGTTGTAAAGACTTACCTGTCTAGGGATTACTGGGGAAACGGCAACAACGCATAGCGCAGCCATGGAAGCGCTCTTCAGGATTCCTCCACCACACTTGGTGGTGGAAACAACATGCAGGCTAACCATCAACGATCGATAAGGAGTGATCCCCAGAGAAGCCTATCATACCATGATCTTTTAAAAACTTCCAAAAACCTTTCAAGGTTCTCATATCTGATAGGGGAGCGGAAGGCACCAAGCAGGAGCTGTGGGCTGGTACATAAATGGATCCAAAACTTAAATTGTACTGGAGCAGCGATCAGTGGACGTAGAACGGGAGATGCACTTAGCATAACGAGATGCCACGCTACTATGGTCAAGGCAGAAATAACCGCTATAACAGCTTGTGCAGAGGAAATGACATTGAGGGCTTATGCAAATAAGCGGATCTGTATCATGACAGACAGCTACAAAAGCTCTGGGGCGAGTGAAAACACAATACAGGATTAATTATAATACCCAATACAGGATTGAAAGTCACTGCTTCGATGTGCTAGTAGCATTTGCAAAACAGAACAGCTTAACGCTGAGGTGGATGCCGGAACACTCAGGAATAAAAGGTAACAAAAAATCAGATGCCTTTGCTTAGGCTGCAGCAAAACGATATCTGGTAGGACCAGAACCAACTTGCGGGTTAGCATATCTGACCGCAAAAGGGACTATAAAGGAACTACTAAGGAAGCAAGCGTACTGGAGGGATCTTCCGGGACTGAGGCAATCGATGATGTTCATTGGAGGACCCTCCAATAACAAAAGCAAACTTGAAATCATTTAGCTGAGTAGACCACAGCTGAGAAAAACAGTAGGACAGTAATACTTACAGAACACTGCTGTCTGAATAGGCACTTAAATGTAATTGGGGTTGTGTGTGTGTGTTCAGCTCTAGCCCCGTTGAGGCTACGACTCCTCGGTTGGCCATATCCAAAAACCGAAGAAATGATTTAAGCATCCATGCATCAGCTGCATAGTCAATTTTATTGAAGAAACAAGGCTGACTGAGTATAACTTGAAACGCTAGGTACCTACAATAAGCTTCGAGCTGCAGTACAAGTGAGCATGGAACCACAACCCGTTCAGCAATACTACATAATAATACTTATTAATGACTTCCTTGATCTTGATGTTTTGTGTCCTGATAATGTTTTTAATCCTATACTCAATGGTTTGAGCAAGGGAAATCCTAAAATTCGGGTTACTAATTTCCAATTAAAATTCAAAACGAATTTTTGAAAGAAATCAGTCAATTTTCTGCGACCCCCAAAAATAGTTTTGTGACCCTCTTTGGGGTTGCGACCCCAGGTTGAGAATCGCTGATCTACATAATATATAGTAGTATATTGTAATGATATTTCTGATCAGCAGCCGGTGTTTTTGGTTGAGGCTTGTTTACTTGGTAGTTTGGATTCTGTTGGAGTCACTAATCGATTTGCACCGCGATTAAGAGACTTGTTTTTATGCTCGGCAGGTCGGTCTTTATTGTTAAATGCCAATAACAAACAATGACTCGGAATTGTTACACAATACACTACTTTTAACACAAATATTATTGTTTTTCTGTAAAGAAATAAAGGTGTTGTGAAACCAGTGACAAATCTTGCGAACGTGAAGCTATAATTGAAAAGTGTTTAGAAGAAATATGGTGCATACTGTATAATTTGAGACTTACGAGGGAATTTGTTGTTATAAGGTTGAGAAGAGGACGTTGTGCGTCCACGAGAATGTGTGCGTTTTCCAAGTGTGATATTTTTTTTTTGCGTTAATTTGTCAGCCGATTAACTGATTAAGTCAGGGAGCATATCCTGATGGTTGATAGTGTGATTGCACAAACAAAAATATTGTTTGCTTTTTGTTTCAAGCTGAAATAAAGCAGAAAATTAAAAATTGGTATTTTGATGATAAGAAAATTTAATAACGCCGACCGCCATATGCATTTATACTACGATTATAATTTTAACAAAATTTACTTACCTCAAATGGAATTTGGATTGAATTTATATGAAATAGAAGAATACACGTGTGTAATTAAGGCGATTATCGAAGAAATTTCACAAGAAAACAAAACTATCCGATCAACTCCGGTAACCAAAGTTTCAGTAGCAGAAACACCTGTTGTATCCAGTGTGATACGGGAGCATTTGACCAACAACAAAGAGGAAAGCAGTGGACCTCAAACGTTAATCAAGCTAAGAAATTATTGTTTATTTGAACTATTTTATTTCTCGGAATTCTTATAATTTTCATATTTTTAATACTAACATTATTACACTAACAGTGGAATTTGGTAAATGAATTTAGAAGTCATATTTGGTATAAAAGTAAATGCAATTCATTTATCAAGTGTCGCTACACAATACACAAAGAGTCAAGAAACAATATTATTAAGTTTCAAGTTATTGGTATTAAATAAACCCTATTTTGCGATATTAAAAAAAAAAAGGTTTTTGTTTTCTTGAATCACATGATTCGTGGGTTTCAAATTGAATTCGCTCCTGAGAGTCAAGTAATTCCGAAATTATCTGAGCTAGCTGGAGAAAAAGGTAAGAGTGTGTAGAGTTTATAAAATTTACATTACATCTTTTTGGCGCAACAACGTGGGGCTCTCTCGAAACCACGATTTCAATAATAAACAGGGTAGTTTAGACTAAAATAAATTAAATAAATCAAAATGGCAGAAAACGGATCAGAGGATGGTAAAATACAGGTAGAGGAAAGTCAAATAGAGGAAAGTCAGGTGGAAGAAAGACAGGTAGAGGAGGGTCAAGTTAGCGAACAGGTGATACAAGTATGGGAATCGCCGATAACACCGCCAATGCACAGTAGTACAAAAAAGGGTTCGATAGATCAGGGGGGAATAAGCATAGAATTATTAAGGCAAATTATGAATAAATTAGATCGAAATACCGAAATATTAAGAAGGGAAATGAAAGAAAGTCAAAACGAAATGAGAGAAAGTATAAGTGGGGATGTGAATAAATTAGATAATAAATTAGATCAAACTACCGAAAGTATAAGAAGGGAAATGAAAGAAAGTCAAAAAAAAATGAAAGAAATTCTAGAAAAAAAATTAGATCAAAATGTAGAAATAGTAAGAGGGGATATGAATAGGGGTTTTCAGGAATTTCAGGAGAAATTTAATAATTGGGAAGAAAGACTAAATATAACAAATTCAAGGGTAAAATCGGTAGAAGAAAAAGTTATTGAAACGTTAAAAGAAAATGTAATTTTAAGGGAAGAAATAAACGTAGATTTACAAAA
The DNA here is from genome assembly GCA_958510845.1 of Cantharis nigra. Taxonomy (NCBI): domain Eukaryota; kingdom Metazoa; phylum Arthropoda; class Insecta; order Coleoptera; family Cantharidae; genus Cantharis; species Cantharis nigra. The sequence goes on from OY294028.1 coordinate 78,863,888, forward strand.
ACATAAAACGTACATTTCTATAGAAGTGGGAGATAAATTGAGGAATGCAGAAACCAAATCGATTAGGACAGTAAATGAAATGATAACGGGAATAGAAGATAAAGTTTTTCAATCTGTTATAAATAAAACGCTGGAAGAGGGAACTGAAATTGCAAATGTGGTAAGAGATATAAAAAAATTAGAAAATGATGTTGCTCATAATGGTGAAAAATTACGAACTTATGAACAAGAAGTAAAAATGCAAAGGGGAAATATTAATGTAATTGAGGGGAATTTAAATAAAAAATTGGAAGACACCATAAGGGATATTGAACGGGGCAAAATTCATAATCTAACATTCACAACGGGAATGGGAAATAGTACAATGAATAAATCATTGCAAGAAATTTCTAATTATATTAATAAAAATCCAAAATTAAAATTTTACGGACAACCACAATCAGGGATTAACCCAAAACACTTCATAAAATATGCTAAGCCTATGGTCGATCAAGTATTTGATGCGGAACAATTAAAAGTGATTCTTGGTTCGATGATGAAGGGAACAGCCGAGGAATGGTTCGGGATTCATCAAAATAATTTCAATACTTTTGATGAATTCTCAAATATGTTTTTGGATAGATATTGGGGGGATGAAGTGCAAGAACTGGTAAAAAATGAATTAAAATCGGGAAAATACAATGGGTTAGGCAGTAGGAATGATTATGCGGAAAGGCTAATTAATGCTGTACTTAATTTAGATCCTCCTTATAGTGAAAAGGAAATAATAAAATGTTTAGCTAGCCATTTTGATTTATCTATTAGAAATAGGATAGTAGTCGAGAAGGTCGAAACTATAAGCGAGTTTGGGGCATTGCTAAGGAGATTCGATCACGGGTATACGCCTAATTACGAGCATAAAAATTTTAATAGAGTGTTCGATAACAGAGTTGTGCATTATCCCGAGAGAGTAAATCAATTCATGCCAAGCCGCGGTGACAGTAATTATCCTAGGGATAATAATAATTTAAGAAATAATTATAGCAACAATGATAATTACCAAAACGGATCAAGTTCACGATTTAATAATAATTATAATCAACAAAATTCATTTCAAAATAGACCCATAAATAACAATCAAAATTATAATAGTAATTACAGGAATGCTCAAAATAGTAATGATAACAATCAAAATGGCTATTCGAATAGAAATTACCAAAATAATAATAATCAATATCAAAACAGGAGATATAGCAATTACGATAGTCGACCGCAATTTCAAAGGTCTACGAACCCAAATATGAATAGAAATAATAACGACAATAATAATGTAAGAGAGGCTCAGGTGAACGCTATAACAACAACACAAGCACCGGTAGTTAATTCGAATGTAGCTACTGCAAATCAAAATTTTTAATTCCGGACAACTCAGTAAATTTTCTAGTAAACACGTATGAACATCCTAGAGAGTTTATACTAGAAAACGATCAATTTTCGGAAATTGAAGAAATGTGCAAGCTGCCATTTATTAATGTTCTTGTAAATAACGTAAAATTTAAATGTTTGGTAGATACGGGCGCTGAGTTGTCCATTTTAAATCAAGATTTAATTGAATCTAATATAAAAAAATTTTGAAAAGAAAATAATTAGTACGAAAAAGGTGAATCTGATTAGTGCCAATAGAAAGAGGTTTGCGGAGGTAAATAAAAGTGCTATCGTAAAAATCAAAATAGGTAAATACGAAATTGGGGATGACGTCTTAATTATGAAAAATTTAAGTGTAGGGTGTATAATAGGAATAGATCTGATTAATAAATTTGGGATGATAATTGATGCGGTAAATAGGCTAATCACAATCGGAGAACAGTCAATCGAGTGGATAGAGGATATAAACGGGGATAATAATAAGAAATTAGTAAAATTAAATATTTTGAACAGACAGGTTAGTAATGTTAGAAAGGAAAGGATATTGGAAGATGATGAGGAGATGAATGGGGATAAAGTTGTTAATTATGTTAGTGGGAATGATTGCGAGATGAATTATGTTCAAGATTGGGAAGGGGTTGATTTTTGTGAAGAGGAAAATATAACCTGGATAATATTTATGCTTATGATATTGAAAATAATTATTCATCTTCAGGATCAGAACTTGATATGTAATGAAAAATATTTGTAAATAAAATTAAGAAGTTTTTATTTCAGTTAATTTTAAAAAAAAAAAATAATTATTATTTTATTTTGAATTGAGTTATAGTTTAATTTTTTGGGAAAATTTTATAAAATTGTGATAGCTTTAGACTTGATTAAGAAATGAAGACTATGATTTGTTTCTTACCTTCCTTTATAGCTGAATATTGCTCAAGCCGATATTTGCTTGCGACAATCTAGTTGTCTTATCAAATGATCAACTTGGAGCAAGGGGATATTAGATGTAATGATATTTCTGATCAGCAGCCGGTGTTTTTGGTTGAGGCTTGTTTACTTGGTAGTTTGGATTCTGTTGGAGTCACTAATCGATTTGCACCGCGATTAAGAGACTTGTTTTTATGCTCGGCAGGTCGGTCTTTATTGTTAAATGCCAATAACAAACAATGACTCGGAATTGTTACACAATACACTACTTTTAACACAAATATTATTGTTTTTCTGTAAAGAAATAAAGGTGTTGTGAAACCAGTGACAAATCTTGCGAACGTGAAGCTATAATTGAAAAGTGTTTAGAAGAAATATGGTGCATACTGTATAATTTGAGACTTACGAGGGAATTTGTTGTTATAAGGTTGAGAAGAGGACGTTGTGCGTCCACGAGAATGTGTGCGTTTTCCAAGTGTGATATTTTTTTTTTGCGTTAATTTGTCAGCCGATTAACTGATTAAGTCAGGGAGCATATCCTGATGGTTGATAGTGTGATTGCACAAACAAAAATATTGTTTGCTTTTTGTTTCAAGCTGAAATAAAGCAGAAAATTAAAAATTGGTATTTTGATGATAAGAAAATTTAATAACGCCGACCGCCATATGCATTTATACTACGATTATAATTTTAACAAAATTTACTTACCTCAAATGGAATTTGGATTGAATTTATATGAAATAGAAGAATACACGTGTGTAATTAAGGCGATTATCGAAGAAATTTCACAAGAAAACAAAACTATCCGATCAACTCCGGTAACCAAAGTTTCAGTAGCAGAAACACCTGTTGTATCCAGTGTGATACGGGAGCATTTGACCAACAACAAAGAGGAAAGCAGTGGACCTCAAACGTTAATCAAGCTAAGAAATTATTGTTTATTTGAACTATTTTATTTCTCGGAATTCTTATAATTTTCATATTTTTAATACTAACATTATTACACTAACAGTGGAATTTGGTAAATGAATTTAGAAGTCATATTTGGTATAAAAGTAAATGCAATTCATTTATCAAGTGTCGCTACACAATACACAAAGAGTCAAGAAACAATATTATTAAGTTTCAAGTTATTGGTATTAAACAAACCCTATTTTGCGATATTAAAAAAAAAAAGGTTTTTGTTTTCTTGAATCACATGATTCGTGGGTTTCAAATTGAATTCGCTCCTGAGAGTCAAGTAATTCCGAAATTATCTGAGCTAGCTGGAGAAAAAGGTAAGAGTGTGTAGAGTTTATAAAATTTACATTACAATATATGCAGTGCCCTTTTTGTAAAAAAAAGGGTGGTGGAACTCTAATAAAAAAATTCTATTTTTGCAATCCTTATATATAAAATCTCAGCACGCTGCTGCTTTTATTGGTAGAAAAAAATCTCTGATTTCCCTCACTTTTGCTTAAAATTAGAAATTCCCTAATATTTTCTACAAGTATTCTAAAAGAGTGGAAATCCTGCGATATGTACTGGAGGGTGTTTCACACCCCCCAGACCCCCCCCCCCCCCCCCCCCCCGGTTTACAATGTTACCAACCGAAAAATATATTAAACTAACTAAGATTAGGACTAACCGGGAAATTTGAATTTTTAAATAAAAATGGGGGAAATTTAACTTTCGGCTAGAAAAAATTCCAACTTGGAGAGCATATTATTTAATTACCTTTATACTCATGGAGTTTAGCAGCAACTTTCTGGGTTACTTTGAAAGTTAATTATAAAAATAACATGAAAATATAAAGCCAAAATTTTAAACCGGGGAGTCTGGGGGGTATGGAACACCCTCCAGTACATATCACAGAATTTCCACTCTTAGAATACTTGGAGAAACCGGGAAATTTGAATTTTTAAGCAAAAGTGCAGCAACGTTTGCGTTACTTAGAAAGTTAATTGGCAAAATTATAATCAAAAATGTAAACCGGGGAGTCTCGAGGTGGACACCCTCCAGTACATATGATAAAATTCCCACTTTTCTAAAATACCCACAGAACACAGAAGAATTATACAAATTTCGTCAGGAAAAGCTGGGAAATTTTTTGTGTTGAGCAAAAGTGAGGGAAATTAAAACGATCGGCTAAAGAAAATTAGAATTTGAGAAACTTATTTATTTTAATATTATGAAAAAAATTTTAATTGCCTTTTAAACTTTTTGCGTTACTTTGAAAATATAGAAAAACGGGGAATCCCTCAGTAGCGGGAAACGAAATTAAATGTTTAAATATTATACCGCTTAAAATAGAATCACCGTCTAGCTGCCCGTCCACGGACGGGCTTTCCAGATATTCTTATATAATATTCATAATTGTGTTGAATTTGAAAATTAAAAAGGTGATGGAACACCGTTCCAATGCGTTCTATGACAAAAAGAGCACTGAGTATATGTATAATCAAGCTTTGGTAAAAACTAGTACAAATAAATAAAGTACGATTGTATGATAGATGCTAATTTATTTATAGGCACTGTCAAGAAGTTGGTCGAAAAGTTTATTGCATTTATTGAATACTTTCACTCAATCCATATAGGTAGGTATTCATTTATTTATTTGTACAAGTATTTAGCAAAGTTTGACTATATTATTGTTTTGTAGCATTTTACAAATTTAATGTAATGACACTTTATCCTGAAAATGATCAATAAAATGATCGAAACTAGTAGATAAAAAGAATTTGCTTAATTGCAAAGTATACCTTTATAATTATTTACAATAATTTCATTGTATTTTAAAATACCTTTCATGTCAAATTCCTAAACGATCATGGTAAAAAAAATAGGCAATATGTTTTAAATAAAACTATAATATATTTAAAAATGTTTTCACAAGAGTAGATAATGCACTTTTTACATTTACAGAATATTTTTACATTACATTAAAATCTACAGTGTGATAATACAATTATTTTAATTTGCAATGGGAAAGACTACATTTCCACTTTTATCTGTAATATTTATTTATTTTTTTTTTTCTTAATCACATTATGTGATTTTACATTGTTTTCAATGTAAAATTACGCTAACTGATGAATTCTGATATCTTGTAATGTTTCTTTTGTTTTAATTAACGTTTCAGTTCCGTTATACAAGAACGTGACTCACGTGTTAGCTAGATAAAACACCCCCGAGTAGTAACTATTAAGATTATGCAAATGCATTTTACCTAGCAAGTAAAAAGCAAATCAAACGAAATAATGATATCAAGGCGCAGTTATGGAATGTTAAATTATAATATTATATAAATTTTAAATTACGTAAGTTTTAAGTTTAAATATTTAGTCATTAAAATTTAATAATAAATGGCGAAGAAAATGTACCACAACGAGTAATTAATGTCTGAAGTTAATTACTTATTAGTAACTGGTTACATTATGAGAATATCATATTATTATTAATTGATTTATTTATTGTACGAAACGAAACGAAACGAAAAACGTAATTAGTACATTAATAAAAATTTAGAAAAGTAGTAAATGAAGTTTAAGTAAATTATGACGCTTTCGATATCTGCGCTCTGGCTTTAAGTTTCCGCAGTTTTCTGACAACTTTCATGTAGTTGCCAGTGTCTCGGGCGCTCCCTTTAATTAACAGAAAGTGGTTCATTAGAGCTTATTCATTAAAGCAAGAAGTAATTAGCAAACTCTAATGAATGCAGTAATAATCTAACAGTCACTGTACTGTACTTATAGTTATTTTGTGTATGACTTGTTCGAGCGCATTATTAATAAACCAGCATTCAAATACCACATCACCAAAGTACTACAATGCAGTATTAATTATAAATCTCTATTAAGGACGTTTAATTATCTGCCTAATAAGAAATATAATACATCGCAAATCCATTATTTAAAAATATAAAACTTCACTTAATTAATTAGTAGATACCTACAAAATATAGCGCATCAGGAATACCCGCACTTACTTCACATTATTGCCAAAAACAAAATTGTTAAGTTAATTAAAAAATTACCAAAAATAATATATTAAATTGAGCTGCTGTAATGTAATGTTCTGTTGTGTTATGTAAAATATTTAAAGAGCAGGTGTTAAGGGCGTGAAAACGCTATGTTAAATGAATGGCAGAAAACTAGCTCTACCATTTCCATGAAAACAGAAAAACAAAGTCGAATTTCATAGTAAATGAAGCAGAAATATAAAGTATAAGGTAGCAGCTTTAGGTTAAAGCAATTTTAATTAAAGAATGTAATTTAAAAATATTATTTTTAGGGCACACAAAAAGTAGTATTTTAAAACATAATTGATATTTCAAATTATACCTTTTTAACTAGGTTAATTTATATAACATTTAGCGTCAACATGATCAAACGACAATTTACTTCAATTTACTTTACTTCATTTTTTAAAAATTTTTTGTAATTAAGGCGGAAATGGAGAAGTACAAAATTTGCAAAATTATTATTAAAATTTCATTAAAACTCATATGCGTCACATAGGTTGCATAAGTGCGAATAGGAAAATCTTGTAAATTAGTCCAGCCATTTTTCAAGAGAGGGCGCTGGTTTTTAAATAAATTTTAATATTTTTTATTAAATACAAATTAATATAATGTAAATACTAAATACTTCATTTATAACACATGCACCTGACAATAACAAATTCATGCAGTTTGCACGTGATTTATAGGGAGGAGCTTGACAGAGAGGAACTAATCTAGGTTGCCTTGTAATTCAAACGCCAGATGAAAATTATATGCATCTACTTACAATGAAAAACTGTAAGTACGGACAGCATATTGGGTTGCAAGAAACATGCAATTGTGAATTATTACATATTATGCGTACCTGAATAAATTACTACTGAGATAATTAAAAAAAGAAAAAGAACAGCGCGTGTTTTAAAAATATTATACAAGTTGGTATTATGGTTATAAAATCTCATTTTAAAGATTCCCAAGAAGTCAATTGAGTTTTGTATATTATAATTTATAATGAAATATAAAGGTGCATATCGAGTTGAGTCTATAGTAACGGCGTTTCTTGCACTGGTAGCCGTCGTTATCTTATCACATCACTATTAAATTTCAACCGCAGGTGTTAATTTCTGTAGCTTTTCTTTAGATAAGAATTATTTAAATACTATAATATAATATTATGTATGAAATTAAGAAATTAAAACACCAGATAATTTTTTCAATACGAATAGTGTGTTAGAAATTATGATTTTTAGTAAAACATTTTTTTCTCGTTAGTAGTTGACTTTTCTGGGGATACGCAGTCTCAAAGGCTCCCCTGACGGGCCGCCACTGAATATAAATATAAGAAAAAAGTAGAAATTATTACTTTCCCATATACGTAGTAAAGGAAAGTATTGTAATCGAGTAAAAAAAAATTTTTGAACTAGCATTTTTTCCATAGTCTTTGAGTCCGTACAATTCGTTTGAGACAAATTTTGCGTATGTGCGTGTGTGTGTGTGCGATTCTTTCGTCCATGATTTTTTCAAAACGTGTGAACCGATTTTATTCAAATTTCATATACTGGTTTGTAACAGCAATCTAGAGAGCTGATTAAATTTTGGTTAAAATCCATACGCTATTTTTTTATTTATTAAACTTTAATTATTTTTTTATTATTTTTTTTTATTTCTAATTATTATTATTATTAATTTAGTAATAAATGGGAAAGTTATGTGTTGTCACATTAGATTTTATTTATTAATAACTAGCCGATCCGGCAAACTTCGTTCCACCAAAAATTAATTAAATTCAGATTTTCTAGATTTTACGGCTTTTTTTCGTATCACCGAAAATTGATTTGATTGTTGGATAATCCCAATCAAACTTCCAACTCCAATTCATTGAGATCGGCAATAGTGGTTCCATTATGTACGGTTTAAGTTTCGCTTTGTGATTAAATTTAGACAGGATTCTACTTTGGAAGCTCAAAAAAGAACCAATTTTTGTGAATTTCTGATGAGATTATTAATATAGATATTGAAATGAGGTTTGACAGGTTTTAAGAATACATACTCTTGAAATACTTACAATAAATTTTTTTTATATATTTTATGCATTCGTTGCAATTGAAAAAAAAAATTGATCCCCCATTTTTAAGCAAATTTGTATGTTTTGAGGTTCCCTTGAGGTATGTGTGTATGTGTGCAGGGCCTATTTTACCATTAGGCGCATTAGGCTCGTGCCTAGGGCCCAATGGCCAGAGGGGCCCAAAAAGAGAGAACATAAAATTGTAAAATGAAAATTAAATACTGATAAAACAACCCAAGAATTGGGCGTTCAATGATATTTGTTACATTCGAATATAAGGGGCCCGAAAATTTGATAGAGCTTAGTGCCCAACTCTGGTAAAAATAGGTCCTGTATGTGTGTGCGTATGTAGGTCTGTAAACACGTTAGCAACCAAACGAAGTAACGAAATCACTCCAAATTTTAAATTTAAGGTTAGATCTGCTGTGGAACGAAGCCTATTGAAAATGAATGAAATCGAATGGGGGAACGGAGGTTTACTTGAAGTGATAAAACATAATCCATCATAACTTCAAAATGCAATGAAATAGCTAAAAGTTTATTATAATTAAAATTATCAGTAGGTATCAAATTACCTACAACTTTTGTTCTATAAAATATTTTCTAAAATAATAATAAAAAATAAAAAATTTTATTTTTATTTATCAACAATAAAAATATTTTTTTTATGAAATTCCTAAATTGTCTATAAATAGGCAATTTTTTTGTACATAAAATTTTAGTTATTTGTGATATATTTTTTTATTTGTATATTTGGTTTTTGCTTAGGTACTCTTTTCGATTTTCTGAATGTTTTTTACCATTATTCCTGATGCTCTGATAAGATTTAGTAATTTAGTTTTTTCTGTCTGAGGTAAAGTGATAGCTACTTTTAATAAGGTACCTGTGCGTAATTAAAGCCTAGCTAAGGGATATTTGAAATAAAATTACAGTGACTTAAAAAAGACTGTAAAATACAAAAAATATTTCATCTGTATCTCAAAAAGGGTGCTACGAATAGCAAAATGTATATGAACAAAAATGTAGGGAATGTAACGTAAAACACGACTTGACAAAATTGTTTTTGTATTTTACAGAGTTTTTTTTAGTCTCTGTAACTCTAAAATGGCGCGACAAAATAAAAAATGTACATAAACAAAAATGAAGAGAATGAAATTTTGAACAAAAAATATTTAAGAAGTTTTGCTGTAGAAGCGATTTTTATATGAGAAAACATGTATTCAAAAGACACAATTTACATTGCTAATATAGGGATGTACGGTTATTTTTGTGAGCCACGTATATATTGTAGAATTCCCATTTTTTTGTAACTCTTGAATTTCACAAAAATTAAAATACCATAGCTCAAAATATCTTATAATTGAAAATGATTTACGTTATTTGTGGTAATATAATGAAATTACGTAACATTTTCCTAAAAATATTAAGGTAATAAATTTCTCATTTTACTGAAATTATACATGAGATCCGCCACTGACAAATGACATTTATAATAAATTTATTAAATTGAAAAATTCGTTAGATATAATATAAAAATGCATTCAACTCGTGTAACATGATATTGTGATAACAAAAGTATATTAAGTACTACTACCTACGCTACTAAGATAATTCATTTGTGGAAATTCTGAAGATAAGCGCATCGCTAACTTAACTTACCTAAGTTATCATAATAGCAATAATGTAATATTTTTCTATCGTAAGCTAGGTGCCAGCACTTTGCAGTAAATAAAAAGAGACACATATATCGAGTCAATTCTTCGTCGCTGGGAACACGCCCTTAATATAAACTAATTACTACTTGCTCTAATTTTAATATATATTACATGTATAACAGAAATATAAAAGTACTTGTTATACAAAGTGAAGGTAAATTACCATGATAATAATACTTTTTATAAAAGCATATTCTAACATCGCAAGGTAATTTTATGCATAAATTAACGTTCGGTATACAATGTAATTGACGAGACAGATGTAACAAAACAGATCAAACATTTAAAAATAAAATTTTAATGAAACAAGAATTGACTTCCCTTCGAATTTCCCGATTACCATGCGACTTGTGTTCGATATTTTGAATAAGACATAGGGTAGGTACATATTTTTTGGTCATTACGGCACGTGTAAGCCATTAAATTGTATTCGCTTATAAAAGCTATCGTGTTATATGTTGTACTGATGAGTGCTGCCAGTTAGCTGCTAACGGAATTTTCCATTTTGAAAAAGCAGTAGTCAAAACTCATTGAAATTGGAAGAGACGCATGGGATGGCCTATTAGAAACAATTTATATACATATAAATCAGTATAAATTTCCTTATTTCTTACAATCCACCCCTCAATTTATAAAAATTATTATAATGATTACTTTTACTCTTTTATTATCTAAATTGTTGTAGGTATTTGTAAAACGGTGAATTTTATATTAACTTTGTCATATAAGTAATTTTCCTGGTAGCTTTCAACCGATGAGAGAAGTATTTCCGAGCGTAGTAGAAGTTTCCCTCTTTTTACTGGATCCACTTCAATTAGTTATAATGTGATTTGGCCTGGAGAAAAGACTTCGTTATGTTTTGATGAGGTTGACCATTCTTCTTTTCGATTATGTACGCTGCTATCTACGACAAGGGCAATAGTTCTATTTTATTTTGGTTTATTCGCAACCGTTTAAGCATTTTATAAAATAAACTTTAAATATGCGTCGTTACTTATACGTAACTGTTCGCCTGGACTTTGAATACTCAAGCTCGTTAAAAAATTTAACTTTCTAATGGTAAAAAGCGACTTTAACTCTAATTGGGAGAACGACAATATGTTAAACCATGGTTACAAATGATAACAATGGTGATACTTTGATAGCAATATTGGATGATACATCGAAGAAAGAATTGGCATCTGGAATAGAGAAATTTGTTGAATACAAATTGCTTGTCATGATGTACTGATTATGTTGCCTATTAACTGAATTACTTATTTTCTTTCAATACATATTATTGAATAATAGCAAAAGTTGATACGCTTTAACATTATTTATTTATTCTTCTATTTTACTCTAATGACTTTATGATTTATTAATATATTTTATATTTAATAAAAATGTATGAATTATAAAAACTACTGCTTGTACATTTTTACTATCCTAAATTTGACATGCTATTCCACATTTCAGTGGAACTTGTTAAAATGTTTAAGAAAAGTTTTCTTTTTAGCGATTTTCTTCAATTATATGCCGGGTGACACGCCTTACCGTCAAACATAGGGAATTAAAGCTGTCAGATCAAAATTTTTTAATTTATTAAAAATTGTTTATTTTATTTTAGATTTATAAAAATATTTTAAAAAATATTAAATGTTGGAATTTTTACACAAAGTTTTTACGACAACTTGTATGGGTGCAATTGCTTAACTAATATATTGCAATGCAACAGTTTATTAATAATGAAAGTTGATCGATAGCAGATAAATCAGGAATAATAAAAAATAAAAAAAATAAACCATAAGCTATGGCCGAAAAAAATTAAATTTCGAATAGCCAGATGGCAAAAATGCTAAATTATAAAATTTTGGGGAAGGAAGCTTTTAAGAACCTTGGGTGTTCTTAAAGAAGCACACAAGCTAGAAATCGAGTTGATCTTATTTAAAAGAGGAAAATGTCTTACTTCGAATTAAATCGTTATTTTTGTTGCATCGGACTTATTATTAACATAATTTAGAAATACTAGAGTTGCCTACTTCTTAACTTCTTACACATAAGCCGTACCGGCAGATCTAAATGTGGTGTTTGTGACGTCACAATTTCTTTTTAACATGCTAATAACTATGTTGATTTTAAAAATTTTCACACTGCCATGGTTGTGTGATCTTTAGAATTATTTATATTTCATAGTATCCAGATAATTTTGTATTTTTAAGATGTTGTTTAATTTAATTTGCTTCTGGTTGACTCTAAATCTAAAAGAGATATTATATATTATGTCCACCCATTACCTTTAAGAAATATGTTAATTATTTCTTTTCATTATGGTTATAATTTTTTGTCATTGAAAAATAAAACTCAAATTTCTATTTACATGCGAGACTATCGACTTTCACTCAATCGAATGACATTTACTAACATTTCAATCAAGACACATAAATGACATGGACTCGCGATATTACAATAAATTAGATTAAAAGTTTTTTACTCAATTATTCTATCCAAGTTCTTTTTGTCAAGGAAAATTAGAAATTTCATATTGTGTTGTTGATGGTTTTAAATTTGCAAATTAGATTAATACTGACAATATGACAAAAATATCAATTTTGTGTGCATTTTTGAATTTACAACCGAAAATAGGAAATAATGTATGCTGTGTGTGCTTTAAGCAACTTTCGGAAAAATTCTTCCAGACTGAGCAAATTGGAGTAAATATACATAGTATTTATTTTGATTTTCTTCATTCAACTGCTTTAATCTATTTTTCATAGTGGAACAATTAAATTACTAAAGTTTTTTAAACTTGGTTTTCTAAATTGATGTTTATAAGATATACCTACAGATAGCATTCTAAGGAAAATCTTAACTGTTCTCACAAAACTTCAAAGCTTTAAAGTAGAAAATTCAAAAATAACAAACAAAAAAACTTTCCAAAATATAACCCTTTACATCCACATCAGGCTAATATAGACCTAATAAAGGAAAATATAATATAATATAATATTTTTACATTTATATTATTATAAAAAGTAAGTTCGCTATAGACTAGGAGCAGGAAGGTGGAGTCAAGGAAAATAATACTACTAGCGCCCGTAGTGGTCAAATCGTAAATAAAGTGTAGAACACATTTACATGTAATCAAATTTGACATTTGAACATTTGAACGGCTTTTCGCCGTTGTGAGTTAGTAAATGTTTACTCAAAGAAGCTTTTTGAGCAAATTTATAACCGCAAAAAGAACATTCGAACGGCTGTTCTCCGGTATGGTTCGTAAATGGAGATTTAAATTGCTCTTTTGAGAAAATTTAATATCTCAAACAGCACATTGATTGGTATGGTTTCTCGCCAGTATGAGTCCTTAAATGGAACAACAGCGCCGCGGTGTCGAAAAATAAAATAAACTGTAGAACAGTTTAATTTATTTTTCGACACCGCGGCGCTACATGTTACTCTGCTCCTAGTCTATATTCGCCTGAGTAAGTTTTACTCTATTTATAATTGTTTTAAACTTCATTTAATATTTAAATTATTTTAATCAATCTTCCATCAACAATCAGTAATTTATAATATTTTTGGTAAAATTTTCAAAATTTGAGAAAGCTATATGATGTATTTGATTTAAAATGAACCTTTCCACGAATAAACGATTTTCACTAAATTTATCGTTATCACCTACAAATGATATTCATTCTACATAGATATTATATTAAATTTAACCACTTTAATAAATGCTTTCATAATCTACTTAAGATGTCGATTTTCATCATAAATCTGCAAAGGGCATTTTATTACTGCTTTCCGATATGCGATTCGTATGTTTACTGGCACATCAGACAGAACCTCATTCGTAACGTTTATCCAGCAAACCACATGAATTTTTTTCGAATGTGATTTTAGTACCATCAGTAATGTAGATGACAGGGATGATATAATATGATATGACAGGACCCCCACAGGCATACTAAACTCCCTCACATTACAGATTTTAAGCGCAATTCCAAATCAGAGCCTCTCAACGGCTAAAATTAAGGGTGTCAATAATTTTTAAACTTTGTTTACTAGTTGCCTAGGCGCAGTTTTATTAATATTAATTCGGTTGCCAAAGCTTTTATAGAAAATATTGGTGTTCTTTTTGGCTATCATTGTTTTCTAATTTTCTCTATTTTGTCCGACGTTTCAGTACATTTTATTAACCCATTTTAAAGAAATTTTGAGGAATTTTATTGTCAAAATGATATAATAGTATTGTAGTCTAAATTTTACGCTACGTTAAGTGGATCTAAACGATACTTAAGGCTCGACAAATTAAATAGTGTAGAATTAATTCTTTTTAGGTTTGTATAAAAAAATGTATTTTACATCATTTTTCGAATGATATATTTCATACTTTCATTTGAATAAAATATAAATTAAAGAATTTAACATCAATGTACTAAAATTTTGTGACTTGAGCAATATAATATGGAATTTAATGCAATTTGATCGAACATGGATATATTTAATTGCATAATGGCACTGAAAATAAAACACTACATAATACCTCGAGACAAAAGACAGCATTATTTTTAACATACACAATAGTTGATGGTCGTACTAGTAACGATAGCGATATACACAAATTGGCAATTTGAAAATGTATGGTAAGTGGAGCTTAATTGCATCCCTGTCTGTGGACATGAATCAATGCGCTCGGCTGCAATGCATCAAATATAATAATGAACATTTATGTTCAATAATAGAATAAACCGTGTACTGGTCATTATTAATATAAAAAAATTCTGGATATATTACAAAAAAAATTGTTAACTTATATTAGAACCATGTGAAGCTACGGACCGGACCAGTCGTCTATTTCTATAAAACATATCCAAAATATGTCACCTAACTATGTCACTAATTATTGTACAACAAATTAATTAATTATTTTAAGAAAATACTGTATTTTACTTTTTATTTCTTTATTATAAACCTACACCTCCACCAGCAAGCAATCTTTTATTTTTAGAATTTAACGTTTAATGGTATGGCAAAATAATTACAACGTAATTACAATCTGAAACAAGCTTAATTTAAATAATTCTTTAAAAATGTTAAACCGTTAAGTTTATTAATGTTAGTGTATATAATACTGATTTGATAATGACTTGTATGGATAAATTTATTATACCTATTTCCTATAGCAAAAAGCTGGCATGTTTATAGAGATATTTTAGTTATCTTATTTGAGATGTCACACTTCTACATTTACAATAATAAATAAGTTCTTTCAAAATTAAAATAAATTAGAAGCGTTTCTGCAATTAAAATGTTACGTAACCAGTTTTCCTTAATTTTAAGCAAAGAACTAAAATTCCAATAAGGAGGTACCTGCGTCTGCAAAAAATTTGGAGAGCGTTTCTGTAGCAACTAATTAATATAATTTAGTTAATTGCTCATTTAAGCAAAAATACATCAAGACGGATTTTGAACAATTCCTTCACACTTTAATAACAGTTGGTTTTATAATTATAATCTAAAATTTGGTTAATTAGTTAATATATTAATTAACGGCATTATCATTGCCACGTTTTCTGCATAATAGCACTGCCAGTATAAATGCCATTTTACACGAGCAGTTAAAATACTAGTTAGCAGAAATAATTAAGTATTTTGAAATTATTAACATGGGATAATATTTAGAACAAGAATTTTAATAAAAACTGTAAGCTGTTAAATTTAAAATTTTAATGTAAAAATAAAAACTTCTTGTTATAAAGACATCCAGTATAACCGCAATAGCAAAAGGTTTTTAAACAAAATTGTTTGTTGAACATTCCAAATACTCAAAATGTATTTCTAATATTTAACACGCGCAATACCAATCAAAATTTTATTTAATTATTAGTTGGTAAATCATCCACATTATGATGCATTATAAAAAGTTTAATTAATTAAAACAGATCTCATAAAATTTTATTTTTTATAAATAAAATACAAATAAATATATTAAAATATTTACGCATCTTTTAAAACCAGTCCAAGGGGGATTCCTTGAAGAAGTCTGGTATACAGGTGAAGGAAAATCTAAAGAAATCCCATGATTTTATTTTCTATTTTTTCATTATTGGAGTACCTAATACTATTTACTAAACTTAAAAAATCAGATTTAATATTTCGGTTTTTTTTTAATTAATACGTAATTTATTATCTCCAAGGAGTTTTGTAATGTAGTTCGATAAGCAATAAAGAATCGGCAACAACGTTCCATCTAATCAACCTGGCGTTAGGTTCTTTAATTTTATGGAGGTAAACTAAGGGGTTGTGGTCAGTTTCTATAGTGAATCTTTGTCCGTATAAATAAGGTCTGAAACGCTTCATGTTATCAATTATGGCAAATAATTCTTTCTCAATAGTACGGTATAGTAGTATCTCTCTGCTGAATTCATCGTTCTGGCATAGTAAGCTATGGGTTTGTTGTTTCAACTGAGTACACCTTCTATTGCTACGTTAAAGGCGTCTGTGGTCAACTAAAGTATTTTTCAAAATCTGGGTATATTAGAATGAGTGCATTTGTCAGTAATTCTTTACATGGTTCAAAACATTTTTTATGTTCTGTATGTCTATTTTGTGATCCTGTTTTAGACATTTTGTCATTGAGGTGTCGATTTCTGCAAAAGTTTGCAATGATTCGCCGATAATAGCCTACCAGACCTAGGAAGGATCGAATTTCTTTGATCGTATTTGGTATTCGATATTGTTGTATTGCGATGATTTTGGTTGGGTTTGGCTTGATTCCCTCGGGTATTATTATGTGTCCTAAAAATGCTACTTCTTTTAATAGAAATTTGCATTTATCTAATTAAACTTTGAGGTTCATTTCTTTAAGACATTTGAATATTAGTTGAATGTATTAATTAGAAAAAGATTTGAAAAAAAGGACTACGTCATCTATGTAAACATAGCAGAATTTGTAAAGAAAATTTTTTGGTATGTGGTTCATGATTCTCTGAAATGATGCAGGAGCGTTCTTTAATCCGAAAGGCATTTTGAAATATTCTGTGGGTAGTACCTTGATTCTCTCAGTGAAGCTTATTTCTATTGATTCTATTGGTTTTGAAATTTTGCAAATGCCGTCTTTTGCTGTAGCTAGCTATACATTCAGGTATTTCTAAAATTTCAGTTACTTTTGTATAAGGTATGAAGATTTCAGCTTCGTCAATCGTTACAGAAACATCGATGGTAATTTGCTTCTAAATTTTTAAAGGGATGTCTATTCCACGTTCCGTTAATAATGGAAAATATAGATTTTGATTTGCTTTAACTCTCTGATTGAGATTTGAAACTGGAAACGGTTCAGTAAAAATATGATCTCTTACTTAGATACTAAATTTATGGAAAAAATTTGATTATTCTAATTGTCCCGTGTCCGCCTGTCTGCATTTTTCAAAGCCTTAATGCAGTGCAATCAATCCAAATTAACGATCCAATCCAAATTTCCGAAACAAAAATTAAGTTTAGTCCAAATTTCGGACAACTTCCTGAATAAAGGAAACAAACAATTACTCATGTAAATCTAATCTTTCATTCTCCAATCCAATCACAAAAATAATCCCACACTAGAGACGCAAATTTACAATTTTAGGAGAAACCCGCAAAACTACGTCTGCTCACTTCCGCTCACAAACCTGGAAGGGGCGAATCGTACGTCTATCCATACCAACCTTTAAATTTTCAATGCTTAAAAGGTGAACAAATTCAAAATTTACAATAATTACCAAAGGGTAAATATGCCGAAAATTTTGTCAACACTTGTTTGGAATTTCCTTGGAAATCGTTGGAATTCTTTGGAAATCCGTGGAATTCTTTAGATTTCAACTTGTTTGGAAATCTCTAGAATTCTTGGAAATCCCTTGCATTTTTTGGAAATCATTGGAAATCACTGGAATTCTTTGGAAATTCCTGGAATTGTTGGAAATCACTGGAATTCTTTGAAAATCATTGGAATTCTTTGGAAATCGCTGGAATTCTTTGGAAATCCCTAAAATTCTTTGAAAATCATTGGAATTCTTGGAAATCCCTGGAATTCTTTGGAAATCTCTGGAATTCTTGGAAATCCCTGAAATTCTTTGGAAATCCCTGGAATTCTTGGAAATCACTGGAATTCTTTGGAAATCTCTGGAATTCTTTGAAATTCCTGGAATTCTTTGGAAATCTCTGGAATTCTTGGAAATTCCTAGAATTCTTTGGAAATCGTTGGAATTCTTGGTAATCTCTGGAATGCAGAGTCTTGTGTACAGAAATTTTACTGGATATTTACCCCTCGATAATTGCCTTCCAAAAATTATAAAAATTATTTACAATAAAAAAATTAGACATAACAACAATCATAATCTCATACTATTTACAAAACTCAAAAACATTAAAGTAAAATAAAATTCTATTATAACTAAATTTTTTTCAAGCGGTGATTTGGTAACACGACAATATAGTTGATAAATAAATCAAAAAGAATAAATAAAAGTTTGAATTTAATATAGATATTTACAAAGAGGGAGTCGCAGCGTAAAATTTTGTACCCAGGATTTCCATTCATGAGGTTTCCTTGAATTTCTTTGATGAATAACATAACAGAAAAAGTTATTTTGAGGTAATTCTGATAAGATTTTCCTCAAATTTCTTTGAACTGGTGCAAAGATGAGTTCTTCAGTTTATTTGAACTGTTTGAAGACATGATAGCTTTCTTTTTATTCGGGTTGGGTAACGTTGAACTGTCCGCTAGAAGTTCCATTTTAATGCACAAAGGATTTTGGACTGGAATTCTTCTTTAAACAATCTTGGTCATATTTTTTTAACTATTGTTCTTATTTTGAGCTCGGATACCATGCTTTTGCTTACCCTACCCAACCTACTCATGTTAGTAATACTGACTAAAGTTTAAAGTGTCTGATTATGTTAAACGTGCTTTATGAACATCCACAAAGCTTGGTCATTAAGGAACAAGAGTTGTAGAAACATTTTTTGAAATCAAGTGAATTACACTTCTTAGTAAGCGTTTATTCTACTTCCAGGACGACCTTAAGATAGAAATTAGAAAAGATTTAAAGATTCATTTTAAGTAGTAGCTGATTTAATTAACTACTCATCTTTCATTTTGGGAGCTCAGTCCTTTTCTCCTTCCCCACGACTTTTCTTTATTTTCACCTATGCTTATTGTATTACTTGTTTTCCTTTAATTTAATTTTCTGTATATATTTTTAAGGAAAATAAAGAAATTTTGATTTTTATAATATTATTAAAATCAGAAAAAATCAAATTTTTGAAGTCAAGCTAGTCTATGATTGACAGGGCGATGTATGGAAACAGCCTAAAATATCAAATTAGATATTTAATTAAAATAATACGTACAGTGGATTTTGGTGAATTATAAGTTGAAAATGTCATTGCCATTGAAACTAAAATAATACTAATTAAATTAATTTGAAATCTAGTTAAAAGTACACATTATAAAAAGTGCCACGTCAAGATTCATTATGTGATGTCGGTGTGACAAGCCTCTAATGAGGGCTCTTGGCGGATTTTACAACGTTAATTAAGAGAATATGATACTCGTGCTGGTTTTTTGGACTATAGCTTTAAACTGAACCACATGTATCACCTATTACGCCTTTTTATACATAAAATGATAATAATGATGAAAAATTGCATTCATATTTTATCACCCGCTCACCAAATCGTAGCATTCCTGTAAATCCTAATTGAAGTAAAAACGTTAGACATGTAATTAAATTATTATAAATCTTTAGAATGGAGAACAGGAAATGGATTAAATAACCAATTAAAAAAGCTAAATATATTTTAATGAAGTATCTACGTGTGCGATAGGTTGAAATTTTTTAAATTATTTAAAACGCGATTAATTTTACACATGATCTAATTTTAATTTAATTTAAAGCTACGTGATTAAATAAACGTTTGCAAAAATAATTTATTTAATGGTGGTCATCTTATAGTAACTAAAAATACGTCCATTACAAAATAATGATTGCTTATAATATATTTACATGAATGTCCTTTACAAATGTGATTACATTTTAATATTCAACGACACTGATGCATGAGACAGTGAATTTACTACTTCGTTGAGATCGTGGTTGAGATCAGTACAGGACAGGATAATAAGAGCCTAGTACTTTGGCAGGACGACCATCCCTGCATACTTGATTTGCGGTTCGATGCATGTTTTATTCTCTGTCTTTTCTGTCATCGGCTTTTATTGTTTTTAAAACGCACAATCGGTATTATTTGAAAGTAATTAAATAATATGAATAAAATTTATTACAAAACTTCTTGAAACATTTCTAATATTCCATCTCCTAGTTCGTTCACTTTCTAGTTCTCAAATAAATTTAACAGTTTTTAAAGATGAATATAGCAGCATTGCATTATGACGAAACAAATGCAAAACATTTTGTATATTCAAATTCAAAAATTTATAACCCTACTTTTGTCTCCCTTCTCTCCTAATGTCTTAAACTTAGTTTTCACCGTAGTGTCATATTAAGTTGCTTTTCTTCCTCCTGTTTAATCGTATCGCTCTCCATTTGTTGTGATCCTTTTCTACTAATATTTACTCCAGTTACACTCGGACTGAATCTCTCGTTCGTTCTTCGTAGCGGCATTTTCAAATAACTTTTTTTTCTTAAAATCGTTTACCTCTCTTTTCATGTTTTTTACAACAATGCAGCAATTCTCTCTTTAAATATTTTTTCTCTCAACCCAACTATTATTATAATAATATTAATATTGTGAAATCTGGTGACAATTACTTCACTAACTTTATAATTTCAAATAGTGCAAAAACCTATTAACCAGAAAATTCCGTTTTTTATTAGTACACCTGCTGTTATTGACATAACAATAACAACCAATGAATTTCTATAAAATTTAGCAAATAAAAGTTTTCAATCGGTTTTTATAGAAATAAACCTTCTGTAAGCTATCGTTTTCCTTTTTCAGAGTAAACCATGAGACTTTTAGGTTTCCCTTAGATGTGAAATTAGACCGCGAAGTCATACATTTACTTTGTGGTTAATTAGTTATTTCTATGGTTTTGATTAGCGTAGATTGCAATGGAGATTGTTTAATCTGCGCTCTTCTGATGAAGTCGTTTATATCATAGGTGCATCTCTTGGCTATATTATTTGAAAGCAACATTAATCAATCAAGGGTCTATATTCTCAAGTATTACATAAACTAAGCTTTCAACATCAATTGTTCTTTTAGTTTATACATTTTTCATAAACAAATGATTTACATATTTTAATTGATAAATTTATAGAAATTTAGCCAGAAATAGATCCGGTGCCACACAAATCGCCTGGTCCAATAAACTAAATTTAGATTGTTATAATTTTTTTATATTAATTGATAAAAAAATGTAAAAAAACTAAGCAGTAACTGTTTTGTTCATTTAGTTCAATTTTCTCTCCAGAATTTTCTACTTCTTTAACTTTTTTGAGATCTGTTGATCTGTTTATTACCAACAGCAACCTCGGTGGTGTTCCGAGACAAGCTACTATGGCTTGTCTCAGATGTGCCTGTAACCCTGGATTTGTATTGTTGATGAAGGTATTGTTGATCAACTCAGGAGGACCAGCGGCTTTACGTGCCTTCCGAAGCACAAAGACAATCATAAAAATTTAAAACTCTTTCCGGATTCGAGCCTTAATTTCTACTATTGCTCCTTCTTTGGATCTTCAACTTCAACAAAGCTTTGGCCGTTCCACGAAAAGTGGAATCGCATTTCTGGGATAGATGAATTTCCTTCTTTAGTATACCGGGTGCTGAATGAGTTAGCCGAACATATGAAATTCACATGTAAAACCTTTGAAATCTAATGCTCTTATCATTCGTAGTTTATATTCCTGTTTAATTTTCATAACATTTTTTTGCATAAATAAATTTCGGCTAACTCATTCGGCACCCTGTATAATAGTATCTTGTTGATTCGTGTACAACTTTTAGTTTTTCTACATCTCTCACCATGATTTTTTGTCTACCAGTTTTTCTCTTCAATTCTTCATTTTTATTTATTTTTTGCATCGATGATACATATTCATTCTTGCCAACTTATCGGTATAGGCAAAATTCAATTTTACTGAATTGTCAGAATTCACAACCACAGCTTTGCCTGCTTGTTTATGAATCACCAGACCTCCAGTAAGTACAACTTCTATGTATACTTTTTGCCTAGTTAAGCAAACAAATATTTTTAATCGTAGGTACCTACAGCATCTTACACCAAGTGCTTTGTCTGTCCAAGGTGCGTCAGTGGTTTGGAATAAGGGTGGAAATTATGAGTTAAAATCGCAATCTTTTTTGACCAAATCTAAGATTGGAAGTAACGTAACGGGTCGAAATAATATGTAGTCTAAGTGCTTTTAAACCTCTATTTACCTTCAATTTAAATTCAAAATCCAAACCACAATCCAAATGGCTACTTTGGTTTTGTTGGTTTTGCTTAAAACATTCTTAAAAGCAACGACTTGTACAAATCCTTTATTAATCAAAGCAATTTAATAATCTAACAACAAACAAATACTCTTGTTTATGTTGTTCGTGCTGGAAATATGCAGGTGCCGTGGTGTTTAATTTAAATAAGTTCAAAAATTATATCTGTGACGTGGCGTTTATTTTATAAACAACCCAGTGGGGTAACCTTATCTTATCTTGCCTTTTAGACGCTAATTTCTCCACTACTCTACTCGAAAAGGCAGTAATTCAAACTTTAATATCAGCAACCCATGCATGTTGATATTTATGTAGTTATAATGGCGAAATGTGGTTAGTTCAAAAAGTATTGTCTTTATTTAAATGAAAGGTTACTGTTTATAAATATAATTATATTTGGTTAGCTTATCTAATATTATTATAATAATAATAATATATTATTTAAAAACATTCTCTGAAACCAATTTTTGATTTCTTTCCATAAATAATGTTAAGAGCCGCTAGTCTTTTTCTATTGATCGGTTATTTATATTAATACTTATAATTATATTTATATTTAATAGCATTTTAATAGTTGATTCATAGTATATTTATAAATACTAGTTTATTTTAAATACTACCAGGAAAACATAGAACTCAACACAAAAATATCGGTTTATGCAAAACTATAGTATGATTTCCTTTTCTAGTGACAAATTTTAGTAGAATTTAAAATGAATCGGTGACCTTATTGCATAGCTTAAAGTTATATTTACTCAAATATAAATAATAATCATTAATAAACAATTAAGAAATAAATTTTTATTGATAAATATAATATTATTTTATTTTATAAGAAATTGCAAATTAAAAACAAAAATTTATTTCCAGATAAAATATAATATTTTATTTTATATAAAATTAATTAATAAATTATTTACGATTATTTTATTGATATCAAAAATAGTTAATATTATAATAACGTTATTTAACAAGAATAAAGCTTAAAATTTAAAATATTTTAGTGGTACAACAATATTCCTGCGAAATATGCAGTATACCTGCAGAACAAAAGTTACTAAACTTGCAATAAAGAGTTTTATAACCAAAAGCGAAATAAATTTGAAAGATAAATTAATTATAAGGTCATTTGTGTAAGCCGTTACGTCTGTGAAGTACAAAAACGCTTCTATACAAATTCAATGTTTTAACTTGAGTCGACGGCGTTCAAAGCGGCGTCGACCTATGACATAAACTAACCTTTACATATACGTATTTAATGGAGCTGTCCACACTTACAACAATTGTAAGTTTCTGCTAGTCGTAGACATCAAGATTTCATTTGAAGAATATTATAAGCTCAGTTGTAATAACCATTTTATTAAAATAAAACCATTCTACTTTCTTTTCAATTATACTAAAAAGCAAGTGTAGGTAATGAATTTGATTTAATTTAATAAAAAAATTAATAATATATCACTAAGCAATCGTAAAACATGACCAAGAGACACAGTGCCGGATTACCCATAAGGCAGAAAAGGAGACTGCCTTGAAAACAAAAAGAATTTTTTTTTTTAATTATAAATCTTTCTATACTGATTCAGCGTCTTTGAGCATAAATGGATATTATTCTACGTTGAAAAGGCAAAGTTGGCAATTTTTCTTTGAAAAAAACGCAAAAAGGCTAAATTTTACGACTACTCCTGCCTCAAAAAAGTCGGTTCTAATTTTCTAGAGGGCCCCGAAAATTTAACTGCCTAGGGGCCCACAAATGTTTAATCCGGCACTGAAGAGACAATCCCATATATGTACAACACCAACCTGATCTACGTTGGATATCCAGTAGATGTCTAGACTGAAGAATCGAATTTTCAGAAGATATCTATTTCCAGCTCCTAATTATATGTAATGGATATCTTCTGGGCATCTAAGTGTCACAGTTGTCTATTTCTACGGGATGGTTATATGAATATAGCTAATATAATACATAGATGTATACCATATTTCAGTGATTCTCAACCTGTGAGGCGCACCCCCTTAGGGTACGCAATCACATAAAAAAAATATTATTATACATTCCCGGTTTTCGCTAGTTGCAATTAACATCTCCTAGATATTAAAAATAATAAACACAATTAATTACGGTATTTAATTCTTATGAAATGTATATCATACAGGTCAGACGATGGAATTTCTTAATATTAACACAGATTGGCGACTTTGTCGTTGCAACTCCATTTAAATTCTCAAATCTACTAAAGAGAAGGTAGTTTTACTTTTCTTTAAATCGGAAAACTTTGAAGAGCCATCACTTGGAACCCATTGAAGATAGAACGTTTATTTTTTTAAACTTCCTGAAATGTTGTCATACTCAAAAACTAGATTTCCGAAATATTTAAAAAAACGTATAGGATTCCATTCTCGTTAACTTAATTTTAGCTTCCGATTCACTGAATAAGGCGGTTTTTCTTCCGAAAAGGTACCTGGACTACAGATTTGCTTTTCCGTTTTCAGGTGGGAAAGACGGGGATATTGTTTAATATTGCAATATTAGTTTTATTTTTAACTTCAATTTTTGTGTTGTGGGATGTACTGGAATTTAAATATCATGAGTATCACTTGCTGCGATTTTTATTGTGTTTTTATCTTGGTTAGATTTTATATCTAAACGGTACCATGGCTAATGAATAGCAGGGAAATGTTTTCTGCACAATCTTACGAGTGGGGAAAAAGTAGCAAAACTGTTTCATCAGCTTCGTCTGAAATTGAAAGGACTAAAATATTGTTCGAACATTGCGCTAAGAAACGAATATGAAATTGTGTGAAAGAAAAAAGAGAACTTCATTTTTAATGAAATTAAACATGGACAAAACCACAAGGTAGGTCTTTCCGAGTTCATATTGGAAATGAGAATGGTGACGTGAGATTAGTTTGAAAAATTGATACTTTAGATTTCAAACGAAAACCTCATCAAAGACTTTCTGAATAATTCTAAATAATTTAGTCACCTTCGTGACATTCTAAATATGATAGATTAAGAAGTCGTAAAT
This sequence comes from Cantharis nigra, assembly GCA_958510845.1. Taxonomy (NCBI): domain Eukaryota; kingdom Metazoa; phylum Arthropoda; class Insecta; order Coleoptera; family Cantharidae; genus Cantharis; species Cantharis nigra. Next base: position 78,889,481 of record OY294028.1, read on the forward strand.
ATTTTTTTTATTTTTCTAGCTTTATTTATTAGGGAGTTCATGTAGGTACGACATCAATCAAAAAACTATAAAATTTAAGAAAGAGTTTGTTTTCCAGTTTATCGCATAGCTCTCCATAATGCAAGACATCACCTTTCAAGAGCTGAAAATTAATATAACTTCGTGATTTGTTACTCTATACTTGTCAATGACAGAATCACATTTATTGGTCGATATGACTAATAGGTAATAACTACCATGGGGATGAATTATAAAATACAGAATACGGCAAGCAATGGGAAACGGCATGTGGTTCACGGTATGGAGTAGATGTATACACGCAATAGTTATTTTATCGCTTTATTACGTTTACTGTGCACATGTATTAAAACGTAATTTACGTAACGATATCTGAAAATAAGTATTACACATGGTAAAGTATTTGATTCACCTGTTATATTTTAGAACCAAATAATCGAACTAAATACCTACCGTCCATATAATTACATTTCTTATTGTTAAAAACAAAAGTTTTAAAAAAGCAGTTACATTAAAAGTAAGAACCAATTCAAGAAACATTAATTACACGGAGACCATCGTTACGTTCTTTCTCTTCGCATTAGGTTTTCTTAAATATTAGCAAAAAATTGATCGTTTTCAATAAACTACGTTTATTTCAAATTAGCAAGTTAGTGTTAAAAGAATTCAAAATTTTAAATTGACATTAATAAACAAATTAAATTCAACGCAGGAGTTCGCGTTTGTCAATGCAGTTTTCAAATTTATATAATCAATTTGAAATAACGCGGAATTTGATCCACAACACAAATGATTTGGCAGCATCGATTTCTCTATACATCATCCTATATAAGGGGTCGTCCTTTAATCACGTGAGGTTTTTTTTAGCAATTTTTTTACCCCCCCTCCCCTTTGGTGATACGTCGTGAGGTTTTCGGCTACCCCTACCCCCCCTACCCAACATCACGTGTATTTTTTTTGAAAATTTTTTTCAAGTACGGTCGGCAAGACAGAAGGCCGCGGGCAGCGGGGCGACAAGTGGAGTCACAAGGTCCAGTGCCAGAAGCCAGCTGAGAGCCAAATATTGTTGTTATGTTGCTTTTAGGCATAAATTTGCTCGCTCGGGATTTCACGTGGTCGTAAGAAAATATACACGTGATTGTCACAACATCCCCTCCCCCCCCATCGTGATCAATCGTGATGTTATTCTAAACCCCTCCCCCCCTGTTAGAACCTCACGTGATTAAAGGACAACCCCTAATATACATATTATACAAATTGTTTATTTCGAACTTGCTCATTCAGTTTCGATCTCATAAATCGACTTACTACTTATATATTGTTCGATTTCAAAAAAAAAGTTTATGTTGCAGTTATATTTTTTTGTAATAATGAGAGTCGACTTGTATCTATTGGGGGGCGTCCATTAATTACGTGAGGCAAATCTTATGATTTTTAGACCCCCCCCTCCCCCCCTGGTGAGATGTCGTAAGATTTGCTCGACCCCCTTCCCCCACTCTAACCTCACGTGAGATTTTTTAAAATGCGTATTTTTAGTTAAGACTAGTAAAGACAAAAAAATTACGTGATATTAGGTGATCCCCCCTAAAAGCCTCACGTAATTAATCGACGCCTTAGACAAGTCAAAAGCAAAACGCAAGTAAGACGTTTTAAGTAAGAACAGCTTAGCCGACATCTAGCTTTGAATCAAGTACATCTGCTTTTACTCTGGTGTAAAATCGGCTTTAGGTGGAAATTGAATTTATTTTTTAATTGAAGTTTTTGGGGAACATTTTTTGATAAAAAGGCCCAGCCGAAGAAGTAATGACGGTCGATCGTGATTTTTGTAAGCTCCGTTGAAAAATCATAATTTAAATCAGGGGTAGGCAACTGCCGACCCGCAAATATGTCGAATCCGATTCGCTGCGCTTTAATTTTACTGAATCAATTTTTTAATGGGATTTAAAATGTACAGTAGTAAGCAGTGTGCAGTTAACCATATAACTATTACATGCAAGCATTTGACTTCTACTGAAAAAAAAATAACATTTATGCCTTTTCCAATTACTTTAAATTTTAATTTAATATCATATACAACCCACAAAATGAGCTAATTAAAAGAAAATTGAGGGCAAATCCCGCAATTTTAATAATATGTGGATATTAATATGATGGTAGGTATTTAATTACAAATATAGATGATAATAGCTGTGTTTTTGGTCTGCAACAAAACTATTTTGGTTTAATTTAAAAAGCCATTTTTCAAAGTTAGTTTCGAAATTAATCTTTCTCGTTTGTGTACTATTAATTATTTTCGTTTGTGTTAGCTAAGTGAAATTTCGCAAACGAAGTTGACTCAAACGATTGATACCAAAATCGTTACAGTTAAGCAATATTTTAACAAAAATCCAAAAATGGGTACACTGGAGAAATGAACCTGAAATAACCTTATCAATATTTTAGAAAACCCAAACATGCACGAAACACTTTTCGAACTAAAATGTTTTTAAGTTATCACAACATGTAAATTATCGCAAATCATCAGGTGATGAAATAAGATTCCTATTTTATCTAAATATTTTATTTTGAAAATTTCGCGAATGGTGTTAACTGGTTAAATGGTGTTAATTAAAATAATTAATAGACAACCAAACGATATACAAAAAATGATTAAGACTAATTTGAACCCAAGATTTAAAATGGCACCACACCCCTTTTATGCGATTTCGGCTGCTGCCAAAAAGGATGCTTCAAAATGGTCCAAATTTGCTGTCTATTTTTAAGTGAGGCAGTGCTTCACCAATCCATCAACCCAACATTCACAAAAACAAAATTAATATTTACATAATTTATAACTTTAGTGCTGATATAGTAGTAGTGATAGTTTAAATAGTATCCTTTAGTATCCTCACACCTCTTGGTTTCACACGCATGTCTCAACACCTTAATTCTTTACGAACCATCACTGATTCAAAATTGTACTATTAAAATAGAAATTTCACCTCTTTTCAATGGTTCAAAAATCATTTCATTTGGGTTTCGCGATTGTATTATTACGTTTACATTACTTTATAAATTATATATAAATTCCGCTTTTAAATATTTTTTATTTGGTGTTCAAATGTGTCGGTTCAAACGAAAAACAAAAAGCGATCGTATTTAAACTTGCAACGCCGAACGAGTCAGTTTTTTATTGGCGTTGGTTAGTGACGAGTCGGCTCATACAAAAATCAAAAATTTGTCGGGTTTAGTGCTGTGATTTACAAAAATTGTTTGAATAATCAAAGAACATTGAAGACATTCTTAATGTTAGAACGCCAGAAAGAGTAAACAATTCGCGAAAATTTAGTTTTTCAAACATTTTTTTACAACACAAAAACGCAGAGGACCTTGCGATAGCATCATTGTGAATTAATTAACAACTTATTAGATTATTGTTGTATTCGTTAATATTTGAGAATAAAGTGAAGTGAGGTCGTATTAGATGCATACAACATTTTGTCTGTGTTAATTTTCAGGGATTTAGGATCCATCGTTTTCTATGGAACAAAATCCTTTGTGCAATTGCGTGATAACTAAAAAGTGTAATGCAGTGATATTAGTGTTACATAATTGGGCAACCTTACATTCCCTGAAAAAAGTGTCCAAGATAAAAATTTCAAATTGAATTTAAGATTTTATATAATATTTTAGGACGAAGCAAAGCAAGTTTGGAGGGTGGAGTGGATGCGGTTGGCAAATGTTGGATGTTGAGCTTGAAAACAACACAAAGGTAAATTCGTTTATGACAATTTTTAATTTTGCAATTGCTTAAACTTAAAAAAATTAATCAGTTGATTTCTTCACATAAGACATCAATCATGACGTCACAGATGAATTCAGTTTTATAGAGAGCGGAGGACACTCGCACAGCTAATAATGATTGTTCTTATTTGTTATTTTACTTAAATTATTATTTTTTGTGCTTTGATCACAATGATCATTTTTGAATGGAAAGTGTTGTTCAAACTTTATAAATATTCCAATGAATAGTTGCTGAGCTTACAAATATACCCTATATGAATGCACCTAACTGCCGTAATAATAACAATACGCATTGATTTCAATCTCACACCACATAATCCCAACAAGCACGAATTCCCAATCCATTCCCAAATTACGCAAACAAAAAAATTTATCTAAACTCTCTCGCACAATAATATGCTCCCACCTTACTACCAAGAACAAAACCCAAAAACATCATAATTTAATTACTAAGCAAACAACCCCTAACAATACCACATCCAACCTTTTACAAAGGCTCAAACACACCCGAAATACAACAATAGTAACTCTATAAATTTTCCCGATTATCTGGCAAAACGAGGTCGCTAGTATCATCAATGAATAAGTCCGATTCTGGTTGGCTTTCTACCTCTTCGTAGTATGGCTTGAGATCTTCTATATGCCATTGACCAGCCAAAGAACCATCTTCATTTCTTAAAACATAAACCAACTTCGACTTCTTTTTCCAAACCGTACCCAATACATAGCGGGGAGCTAATTTCTGTGCAAAATTCTTTGCAGCATTGGAGAGTACCATATTTCTTCTCCATACTTTGTCTCCTACAAATTATTCTTTGGCACGTCTCCTTAAATTGTAATATTTTGCATTGCGTTGGTGGGCTGTATGTATCCTTTCTCGGACTTCTTCATAAACACTCTCTAATCGTCCCAAACTTTCTTCCCATTCCTTATGGTTACTTATTCGCAAATCTAGTTCACCTTCACCTCCATAATAATCACCCGTAGCCGGAACCAACCTTCCAAAATTTAAAAACGCTGGACTATAACCAGTTACCTCATGTTTAGCTGTGCGTAGTGCAAATCCGATTTTATAAATTTCTTTATCCCAAGTTCGATGGTTTTCACCTATATAACTACGTATGGCGGTGCAAATCGTTCTATTACTTCTTTCGACGAAATTAGCCTGAGCATGGTAATACGCCGTATACCACAAACTTGTCTTATAATCTTGAGCTAATTTTTTAACTGAATCAGCTACAAACTGTCTTCCATTATCACATATTATGTGTTGGGGTACGCCATAAACAAGGAAGACATCGTTTTCTAGGAACCGCGCGACACCGGCGGCGGTAGCTTTTCTCAAAGGGCACAATAAGGGGTACTTCGTAAACCAATCACTAACCACTAATAAATACTCATAACCATTCGAGCTTCTGGGTAATGGGCCCAACAAATCAATTGCTATAACTTGCCACGGGAATCGACACTTTTTTTCAGCTCCCATTAGCCCAAACTTTGCATAATTAGGTGCTTTCTGTGAACCACAAGTTTTGCAGTGTCTGATGTAACGGAAGATATCCTTTCTCATTCCTGGCCAATAATAAACCAGCTGGATTCGCGACAAAGTCTTAAAATATCCCAAATGTGCCGCTGTGGGCAGATCGTGATTACTCTTCATAATTCCGATACGCTGCGGTCGCGGCACTAACAATTTCCATTCAGAAATATTGGTATGTAATGGGAACTTGGAAGGAACCAATCTGAACACGTAGTCATCCTTAACACTCCACTGCGGAAAAGCATCTGGGTTTTCCAAAATTTTTAATCGCATTTTATCATAAAATTTATCAATTTTGGACAAATCAATACTCATGGGTATGCAATCGACTCTATCAACTTTATTCCGACGCTTCTCCTCAATGCCACCTTCTTCAACGATAGCCCTGGACAAGGCATCTGGTCATCTAACAAAATTGCGACATGTAAATTTTCCAATCAATCTAATTTTCTAATTAATCGAATTATTTAATTAATTCTAATTATCACCATTTCAAGATTTCGGCTCTGAAATCCTAAATAATTCATCCCCGAATCACCAAGTTTAAGTATCAGTCTCTAATATAGTGCAAAGCTTTCTGTCAAGCTGCACATACTTTTGTTTCAAACAAGATCATATTCATATCATATAACACAACGCATAGGGTTGTAGTGTGTTAACTGAATATTACTATTAAACTTTTCGTTTAATTTAGAAAATAATAATCAACTTTGAAAATCCGATTTTTTACATAAGAGTCGGTATTTTGCTCCACTCTGTTGACGGTACGTAAACTCGATATAAATAGTCGCAGCAGTGTGTTTTAAGGGGTGGAGTCAGCCGTAGTAATCTATCAGCTGTGCAACTGTTAACATTTATAACATAAAATTATTAAACTTTAAACAAATTCCTACCTTTCTAAATCCATCATTTTAGAGTTTAGGAGGCTTTAGGAATGATTTTAAAATGATTCGTAAGCTCAAAATATTCCGCCTTTCTACATTTGTAATTTTAAATTACCAATAATTGTCGTCTAGAGCTAATGTTTTACATTACAGAAACAGCCAATCGAATAATAATATCTCATGTTTTGCGATTTTTAACAGAATTTATATGACTCAGCAGAAAGGTTCTATCACTACTATCAGCGGTAGTGACTTGGCGTCAGACGCGCCCATGGGATTATATTCTTGAGAGCATCTCAGCCGAGCGAGCGTAGATAAGCAAAAAAGCACTAAATTTTGGTAAAAGGAAAAGTAAGATGAGATTTAGTTTTTAACTTGATTTTATTAAAATTAGCTGTCTTTCTGCACTTAGAGACTTATAATGTTATATACTTACTGGTAGCGCCCCCTGAGTGCGCACATGCTTAGTGTAAACTTAACGTTGTTATTTTTTGAATGTGGGTTAGCCAGTCCGATGTAGATTAAAAACAAATCCGAATTAAATCATCGTAGTTCCACGGTGACACTTGAGTCCAGATTTCGCAGAGAGATTCCCAAACTTACCGTAAATTTATGCCTTCGAATCCTGAGTTGAACTTTAAATAATTGTTACAAGTTAAAGTAACACTGCCAATAATAAAAACCTGAAAAACTTGTTGAAATAAAAATACAATGTAAAATTATAACTTGTTTTATTGTGGAATGCACACAGGATTGAGCAAATCATCTGAATGTGTGGTTTGTATAATGAAAAGTGAGTGAAAGAGATGTTGAAATTTATTACAGATGTGATAGTTGGTATATTGCACATAATTCAAGTTTTTAATGAAGTAAAAAAGTTAACATTATCATTTTATTTTGAATTCATTTCTCTTCTCAAGCCGATAATAACAGAGAAAATTTTGATTTTTGTATTTATAGGTTTGAAACAAATTCAAAACTTGAGAATAGTAAAGAATTTTTAGAAAAACGCCTTTGTGCAACAAGTAAATTAAAAACATACCAAATAATGAGAATTATTAAAATATTAACTAGTAACAACAATAGTAACGAGAAATAAATGATAATACAATAATTTATACAATAATCACAAGTCTCAGCAGTGCCTGCTTATAGAAGGCCGTTTCAGATACCACATTAGGTTCATTTTATTAATTTGGATGAAGTCTTACGTAATAATTAAAATTAATTATTATGTCTCTGATTTAAATTATAAATAAGATTTATTCGCATTTCTATTCCGTCACAATATCGAAAATAAACGATCTTTCTTCGAAATATTGAAAATATTACCTAATAATAATTATCGAAATGCGAATCAATCCTAACATTGCATTGTTTTAAATCAAACGCATTTATTGCCGTTTAAAAAATACAAATTTTAAGTACATTGTACGTAAGTACACAGATTACATAATTTTGTAACGAACACACAAAGTGATTGTATAACGTCATAGCTCAAAATTTTCGAGCGCACTGTACATACCCATAGCATGAGACTTTAAAAATTGTCCATTTTTTTTTAAACGCGAATGTCAACACTAGTAAATCTAAAATAAACTTTGTACACTTTTTAAACAATTAAATCCGATCAGTACAAAATATTTCACGAAACTTATCGTTCCCCCGCAATATACACGAACCGATTCGTTGTCGCCCTCAGAAACCTGGTCATTCATTCTTCACTAGGATGCTAGTCAATATTTGGTCGATGTTAAGTTATCAAAATATCGAATCTGTAACAATAAGGTCATTTTAATAATTATTATAATAGCAGTGCGATATCTAACTGATGTATACATAAAATAACAATAGCGCGTCACGCTTTTCACATTATATAATGCGCAATCAATAATGTATGTGCATAATGCATTAATTCGTTTCCTCTAGTGTACAGGAAATAATTTTCTTAGCAGCGAATATAAGGGAAAAACCGGAATTTGAGGGGATGCGAGTTCAATCTCGCTAATGGGCAATGAGGGTCCTAGACAACGTTACTCCAGTTCATCAGGATTATATCAATAAAAAACTTCAAATATATCCGTATCTTTTAGATCCAAATTAAGTGTCAAGTATTAATTCTCGATATATAAAAGACCATTCTTCTATAAAGATAATTATTATTATTATTATATTAATAATTTTTTTTTGAATGCCAACTTTTAGACGGAAGCAAACCTATCAATAATGTTATACTATTGAAAAGTCGCCAGCTGCAGTAGAAATGCATTACATCAAAGTCAAAAACTTAATTTCCTATCCGTCTTACACAAGTTATTATTTCTAGCGTTGTGGCCATTTTCTGAGTAGTTGATTGATTATATTTATTTGCTTTTATATTTCAATTACCTAGCCTCTTAAAATCAACGTCATGTTTTAACAGTACAGTTCACTTTATCGAAAATGATTTATCTTCGTAAGTGCTAGCAAGGGATGTAATCTACTTAAAAGATTAGTCAAATGAAAACTTTTTAATGCTAGACGTTCCTGATACTATCGCACGTAATTTTTAATTATTAATATTTAAAAAAAAAAACGAACCAAGATCTCTAAAACGTCTGCAACCCTTATGCATTGCTAGGATGCACTATATTAATTTGTTCTAATGACCAATGTCACGGTCAGGTTCGCACTTATATGGGTGACCGTTAAGAGAACATTCTCTCGCTACCCTGCTCCAAGTTCATAGTTAAATATTTTTTATAGAAAATCTTATCTATCGTTATTAATGATCCATACAATTTGATTTCAATGGTGGTTCAATATTTAATATTACGGTTAACATAGTCTCAATATTAGATGATAATATATTGATTATTCTATGTGATTCCAATATTAGTACAATAATAATTATTATTCAATTCGATATTGGTAGATACCTATTAGTGTTGTAATATGTTAAATAATATTGAGATGCTGTATTATTGCTATTATAATTATGTAATCGTAATATTGATTATAGATATTGTAATTATAATAGATAAATTATAATTAGCCAAAACTAATGTTTTGAGAAAATAACACCCAATTAAAAATATAATTCTTAGGAACTAAGAAATAAATACAATTTTAATTAATCAACGTTTTGAGACTTTATATTTCATCTTCTTCAGAATCTGAAGTAACAACTTAGTAAAAATCAAAATTGCCTTTGGACTCATAGTTAGTTGTATATCTAAAAGCTCCAATCTCCGAAATAGTCAATTTTATTAATTAATTTCAATTACACTAGTATAAAAAAATTCTACAGAAGATGTTGGATTGCCATCCGACCATTTTTTTTATTCCAGTGGATGTGATATCCCTATTCCCCAGTATTCCTAAAGATTTAGGAATAAAAGTTATAAGGAACATATGGAAAATTACACCTCCTTCAATAGAGAAGAATTCATTCAACTGATTTTGTGTAGTTTGAGCAGGTGTAAGGTTAGACTACGAATAGTCCAGCTAGCCCAGCAATAGCAATGATGATTATTGAATTTTTGATTTTTCTACTATATTCAGACGATTCTCTAAGAACTGTAATTATTATCACCGAAGCCTCCAGTTTACCATGGAATTAAAGAAACAGGGTAAGATTCCCTTTTTGGATACAGTAATTAGAACGTTTTACTTCACTACAATTCTTACCACCTTAAGAATGTTAAAGAGAGCTAAAGATGTGACAACACTTTTAATGGAAACGAAGAGTTAAATTTCCAGCATACCCAGGAAGAATAATTATCCCACTTGGTTCATTAATTTGAAGTAGAATAAGAATTTGGGGGGGGGGGGGGTTGATGGCTATAATGGCCGAAAACAGTCTTGAAGACATACACAATAGAAAATACTGTAATGTTCCCCAATAATGTAGAAAGTAGGATGGCACGCATCCCAGTGCTCCCTTTCCCTCTGGTTATGGAGATGCTATTTTACATGTAATTATGGCATTATTGGTTCAACTAATCTATTCGAAAATTAAATTAATACAAATAATCAGGAAAATTTTCAGAAATCTACAACAACAAAATACGAAGATATTACACGTAGGTATGTATACCTAATCCGGTATATGAAATTAATAAAATGTACAGATGAAAGCTAAGTGTGTAAAGGAATAATATAAATGATTGTAAGTTATTATTATTGTATAAAATATTTATGTTAATATTATAACTTATTCTTATGACAAGTAAGTTCAGAATACTCCACTCAAAATAGATTAAATTCTAGGAATAAATAATTATGTAAGTAATAAAATTTAATTATAGTAAATTAGGAATTTGGTAATTATAATCTATCTTGGGAGATAGATGATACTCCCAACACAACATTCGTTACAAAAACAACACCAACAACTAGGGAAGCACTGAGAATCATAAATGGTAGATACCAACTACAGCTTAGCATAGATTCAAAGCGTCTATGTTCAAATTTAAGGTAATATCTTATATCTAATAAAAAAAAGCTCTGATATTTTTGGGATTAATTCAAATTTGTATATTGGTTATATCTTATAACAGTTAATATTGGTGACTTAAAAACACCTGTAGAAGCTGATCCGCGAGAAAACACCCGAGCCAAAAAATCACTTCAAATAATTAGTGTTCTTATTAAAATTTCATTTTCTTTCCATGGCAATATAAATACGATTACTCAGCCCAATTTTATGATTGTTTCCACAAGTATATTGTATATTCTGAAGATATATTCTCTATTCTATTTTGGTAAAATCCAATATTTTATGCAAATTACTATGGTTTATTTTATTACTTATTTCAAAATTAATACAAAGTTAGAGCATCGTAAAGAGTTTAAATTAGCTAATTTTGCAGAAATTATACACATATCGTTATTATAACAAACATTCATTAGCAATTTCGCCGCGTTGTTAGTGTTAAGTAGATATAATTAGAAAGATAATACGTGAGGGGGACGAAGACCGAACCGTACGAAATACCATGTTAAAACAATTTCTATTCGAGATTCGGAATTATGTTTACTTTCCATTAGGTAGTAAAAGTGTCGATATTGCACACAAAACCGACTAGAATCAGTAGGCATTAATTTAGATTACTTTGAGTTGAATAAACCATCGCTAAACTTTACAACTTACCATTTGCAATTTCATTGAATAAGTTAATAGAATAAGATAGTTGGATGTAAACACAAATTCAATTATTGTTTTCGAAAACGGATCAACTCTTTATGGTTAACAAACTTAAGCACAGGTGGTCAGCAACTACTTAATGAAATCTTTTAAGTATTCTGTGTACTAAAATTGCAGACGCCTTTCCACAATAAGGCATCCCGGGGCAAAGCACGGCTCACTTCATATTTCTAATCTAAACTCTTCATGTATGCGAACAGAGCACAAAGAGAGCCACATAAAGGCGTAGGTAATTGGGTCGGGTAATGAATAAGTGAGTGGGCAAACTAAGCGGGGCGAGTGACCACCAAACAGTGAATGCGTGCAATTGCTACAGGCCATTCCTAATGGCTGCTCTCGATGCCCAAAGGGCGCTCCATAATTAAAAGAACTGAAACTTTATTTATAGTCACGATCTGTATTGCTAATTAACGGTCCCGATCCAAAATATCAAACTCTTCTCAAAAATCGAGACTCGCAGCATCGTAAATAACAATTTTATTTTTTTCCATAATATACTATCTCGCGTAATGAATAAATGGCAATGCAATAAATAATAAAATAATTGATTACCTTTAGGTCATGTGTTAATGTGTAATAATAACCGTTGTAATTGAAATTCTTGAGACTTCCACACCGACACTCAATTTATAAAATGAATTATCGTAACGACGCAAATGAATTTTTGAACCGAACGTCAATTACCAGATAAGCAAAGAAAAAATGAAACTTTATAACAGAAGAGCTAGAAAAAATTAATTCCCATTGTAAATTTTCCTAACACAGGAGCATTGTGCATAAAGCTGTTTAAAAATGAAACCTAATTAGTTTTAGATTGATAGCTGCAGTCGTTTCAATAGCTTCTCATAATCAAACAAATTCACCCGCCAGCTTCAGCACACAAAGGCGTCACAGAATACCTTTTTAATTGGATAACGTCACTGACGTGTTACAGCCTATCTACTGTAACAAAACGGCCAATATATTTAATACAAAATTAATAACACGTGCCTCCAACAAAAAGTTTTCAATTAAAACAAGAACCACAATTTTTGGAACACAAACGCAATAATAATATTGCTTCGTCTCTTTGAAAAGTAAACCCGATACGATTAACTCAATTGGAGTTCCTCATTCTGGAGACATCCGAAAAGTTTAGTAAGGTAGACGGAAGGTGGTTATAGCAAAGTAAGAAAACTCATATGGGTAGGTAAATTTGTAACTGGTAGAATCGGGACGAAAACGCGGGTCAATTAGGTAAAGTAAGCAGTAAGAACAAAGAGAGAATGTACTAAGAGATGCAGATATACATTAAACTAATTGAACATTAGGTAAAACGAACATTTGGCTCCCATTAGTGATGAGGTGAAACGTGATTAATTATCCGACCTTATTAATTCCAAAATCCTTTAAATGCTCCAAAATAATATTATTAGGTAGATGAAAATTAAATGAATGCCGTCCCATTTTATTTGTATAATAAAGTAATTGGCAATTCCGGGAGACGAATCGAGAGGCTAGAGGTCGCGTACTGTGCCATAAACCTAATTACAAAACGACGTTATTATTAAGGCATCGTATAAATATTATGCCGGTGGGTTTCAGAGGCAACAGTATACTCAACACAACGACGTCGTCGTCGACGACGACGTCGGTGCATGATTTGGCGCGCATTTAGTCAAATTGCGAGAGCTCGCAACGGGGTGGAGTTCCCTAATTAACTGGTAAACTTTCATGGCTCCCTTGCATCGAGGACTAATTAATGTAGGGGCTCCTCGCGGCGTTTAACCCGCATACCCCAAGATACGTGCTGGTCTAGGTTCTTAGTTAAATCCCGCTTGTACCTTTTACCTTATACAATTTAAATCGACAAATTGATAGAAGAAGAAAATTGTTTTTCCAATTTTACGAGCATTTAGATATTATTTTTAAAAAAACATCCAATTCCCAAATCGACGATGCCCTCGTGTATAATTTGCTGCTGCGATAATAATTATCGTGGAAAGTCAAATAAGTTGCAAGTATTTTAGTTAAATATTAAAACTAAAAGAAATGCATTGAGATGGATTAGACGAAGAGATGCTTCTGGATTACTCGTTTCATTAAGTTGAGTGCCTCTCTTAGATATAGAGTTCTTTCCGGATCTACAAAGCGATGGAAATACTACACTCCATTTCGGATAAACTTACAATGTCTTCATCGACAAACATGTACTAGATATATCTGTTGCTTACATTTTACATTATATTATTTAATTTAAATAATTTATTATTAATAACAAAAAAGCAGAAATTCACAAAATAAAATTAAAAGATATTCCCGTTAACTAACGCAATATACATTTGTAAAGTTTCGTGGCAATAATATAAATTAGAGAAAGCAATTACTCCTGATTAGTTGTACGAATAGTTCTCTCTCTCCTGGAGGAAACTCTGTCGCTTACCAAACGATCCTTACATTAATTTCAATAACAATTTCAAATTCAAATGGATGCAGACTGCAATTAACATTAATTTAAAAGCAATGGCAATTTCCTTAATGTGTTTTAGATTTTCATTTCTCATCAGGGAAAGTAATCCACCAGATATCGCCTTTTACATCAAACTTCACTTTAACCTTATACCTACCTACCTGCTAAATTCTTTATCTCAATTACTAAATTTATGATATCCATTATTACACCACCTACTATTTTCTCTATCAATTGAAATAATAAACTAAAAATCACTTACAAAATATTTAAATACATTAAAGTGGTAATGGTATTTAAAAGAAACTCATACAATTCAGCTTTTATCGAGCTCAAGTTATTGTAACATAAATAATTCAAGATGAATTAAAATAAGTGCAAAATGTTACTTTCATTAAAAATTTAACACAATTTTTTAAAAGTCTATTTAATATTTTATGTTTAATATAAGTTCGCGTTCATAAGTGATATACATTCAGTTTTTATTGCGCCCATATTACTTATGACTCCAATAAGAAACTTTGCCATATTATTTTATAATTTATAATATATCGGTTGAAAAACTTTAGTCCATTCGTAAGGTTTGTTCAAATCCATAAAGAAGTCTTTAAGTTCTCTCCATCAGGGTCGGACCAAACCATGGCCAATCTTCAAATAATGAACTGAGATAGATTAGCTACCAGCGGAAGTGACCTAGTATTAAGCCAATAATGGGTTTCCTTTATTTTCGAATTTTAAATTTAATATTTAAATTTATAAAGTATTCATCTGTTTTGTATTATCTAAAGATGTATGCATATAAATAAAATAAAACAAAAACAAGAATTTTCATGTGTGGAATACAATGTTGCTATTGCCAAGAGAGTAATCAATTAGTATAACTTAGCGCCAATTACACAAATCAATCAATTAGTCGCCTGACAATGTCAGAGTATGACGAAAACGTTTGCAAATACATACAGTGCATTTTAGTTCTAAAAAGTTTTTATACGGGGCAAATCTCTAATTAAAACTTAAATGTTTGACTGGCTCCAAGACCAGACTTATTAAAACCGTTCTGTCAATTAATAAGAGGTATTCTAGATTAATTCTTGTTTCTTTTGGACTTGATACATAAATTGGTCTGAGTTGAAATTTATGAGAAAAATGTCCAAGCTAATTAGGACTGCTGCGACAAACTTTTTTAAGGGTACACAATGTAACATTAATTTTTCATTTACTCAAACTTTCTGTGGCTAATTTGTAAAATAACTTTTATACTTTAGTGTCAGCATGTCGATATTTAAAAAACTTATTACAAATTATAGATGTCTAATCGATTTCGGTTATTTCAAGTTACTTCATTTAAATAATTAAACATAAGTTAGATCAATTTTCTTTATTCAAACAAAAAATGTATGTCGGGCAGAAATTTTATGTAGGGTATGTGACCAATTAAAGACATTGATGTTTGTATTTTACTATCGTTAGATAATCCGTAGTTCAGTAATATGAGTCGTGAAAGAGGGTTGGGGGGTCTTCCTGTCTCTCCGGAGTATTGCATGATGTTGATGTTAGCTTTAGGACGACGAGAAGCCCCTGAATCCGTTTTCGTTTTAAAAATAATAAGCATATGATGCAGCTACGCTGACAAAGGCGAAACAACTGAAGGAGGTATTTTGGTACCAAACTCCGAAATTATTATACCCCCCCCCCCCCGTTTAGTTTATAACGGGGGTTCATCTTTGTTGTTCAAAGATTGTTGTAAAACCCAATTACATTTTTTATAAAGTGTTGCTAACGCCAACCGCAAAAGTACAAGCCAGAACCTGAAAAGTAGACTAGTGGTTTCCTTGCCCAACAGAGGTGTTATACTCGTGAAAAGTGTAGTTAAGAAGATGGGTAAATTACAGCCCAAACACTTCATAATATGCCCATTATAATATGTTCTGAAAAAGTTGAAATTTCTGTGTAAAGCGGGGGTGTGGGGGTATGAAATACCTCCCAAACAATACTAGAAGCAGTTTTGGCGCCCTTTGTATGGCTTTTAGCATCTCTTCCTGTCCAATTGTACAAAATTAAATTATAAGAAACTCCTACCTTTCAGACTACGCTACGTCATTGATTAAAGGTAAATAAAAAATGTACAGCTTAACTTGGAATCTGAATTACGAAAAAATAATTTGACAGCATTTGGAATCTAACCTATACTGTATGATAATACGACACTCCCCGCACTACGTCAATACATGTACCTGCAGACAGTGACATAATAAGTATAAATAATAAATTCAAAAGTTCATTTTTAGTTAACTTAAAATAGACCTATGATATCGCAAATAGTGCAGAGCTTATATTGCATGATTAAGCGAAAGAGGTGTAACAAAAATCGTTTATTCCCCGAGACACACATTTTAGTTGTTATCGTTCTTGTCAGACAGCGGCATTATTACTTTGCTGATAATACGTATTAAACATGATTATCCTCTCAGGAGTTTTTATTCCTTAAATTTATGAATGATAATAACACTTTATTACATTTCCCTTTGAAATAATTTATATCAAAGATTTAAAAACCCGTGTTTTACTTGGAATTTAACTTTATTTCGGCGCATCAGTTTGTCTATCCATTCCACGCTTTTTAAAATGCACACTGATAAAAATGAAAATTTTATATCAAACTAGATTCGATTTAAAATTTTAGATTTAGATTCAAAATATTCAAAAATTTGATAAGAAAAAAATTTGCTTTTCGTTTTGCTTTGAAACTTTTAATTGTCGGTGCATAAACATAAGTCGAGTATCTCTTCATTATTTAATTAGTACAAAATTACTTAAATAAATATCAAATTTATCACTTCAATAGAACAGCAATCTCACAGTCTATATTTATTGTTCTTAATAATAGCACTTGAGTAAATCTTCATAAACTCTCTATTATATCACAAAGGGGTATTTATTAAAACAAATACATACACTATCTAATTTAAAGTTATAACGAAATATGTTTTGCTCTTAATATTATGCAGAATAGCTTTAATAACGAAGGCAAATTAATTTTTTTTAGCCTTTTGTTAGGGAATAAAATATCTATTATGTTCAAGTCCGGTTTAGTAGAGGTCAACTTGACCAACTCGACAAAAAACATTAGCTTTACGCACCAGTATCACAATATACTATTATGCGATAAGTTTGTTTAATTTTAAATTAAAAACATATCGAAAACAATAAATATTGTAGTTGTAATATATCAGCGGCGATAATCCTTGTAGCCAAATGTAGAGTGCTGAGATTAAGTAATGCTGATGATGATTATAGTATATTATGACATTAACTAATTATTACCAGTTGCGAAATAACTTCAATTTGTTAGTAAAAATAATAGCAAGGAGCAAAGCATTGAAAAAGGGAAAAATCTTCCCGAGTTAATTTATTGTAATTCTCTATCAGCAGCACTCGCTGTTCTTTCAATTTTCACATTAAATACGATGAAATGCTCCATTTAAGAGAAAAAAGCTCTTACGATTAAGTGGCAACATATTTAGTCGTTACAGTATCTATTTACTTCATTTATTACATACCTATTTAGACATTATCCTGTTTACGGTGTTACGACTTTGAAAATATGTCGTGTTAAGTTTTTGCTAAAGTATAAAGCGATAGGAAACCTCATATTCCATACGAGCTCAGAATACAAACACTTCATGCATTCGAGTTAAGTTAATGAATTTTCGCCGAAGCACGCCACTGCAATAAACTAGTTTTTAGTACGCACCTTTAATAATTAACACGAAATTGTAAGTATTTCGCTAAATTATTTAACTAACCACCTCAGAATTTGTATTACTTGTCTAGTACGTAAATTTGCAAATATTCAAATAACACGATTCTGTCGCTATCTTTATTACGGTTTCATGACGATTCAGTAGCTACCTACATGGCGATAAGCAGAGATAAACACTACTAATAGTGCCGCGCCCGAGGGAAGATGAAATTGTCCCTTTGTGTATTACAAGAAATAAAGCCAACTCTCTTTCTTAAACATAACTTTACCCACAGATAACATTTGCAAGTAAATCTATCGTGGTCTCGTTATAGGGAGACCGCGACGCCAAAAAGTTTTCCAATTTTGAAAAACCCTCCAAATTTGGATTGAACCAATCTTGGGTGATTGGGTGAAAATTACAACTACTATTTGCAAATAAATTGAAAGTTTTTCTTATAAAATACACTGCAATTGGTAGATAATCAATATCGATTGCACTAGGCCACTAATTAAGAGATAACTCGCATCAAATAAGCAGTCAATTTATTCCAAACAGTTTTATTTGATTTAATTAGTATCAAACCTTTTTGCTAGTATTTATGTTTTCAACTCAGTTTTATTCAATATTATTCGATCACTGCAAAGCTTGTAATTTGTATCCAAAAAGTTTGGGGTACTATACCTATATTAGACTAATTTTGGATTAACAACATGACGTAAATAGGGCGTACACGTTAAGCACAGTAGTTATGGCGTGTTTTTCTCTCATACAAACAGCAAACTCTAATTACCTCCTGGAGTATAACATCAAAGCGGTTTGAGAACGGCTGTCGGTTCCACAGTGCCGCGGGCCACTTGGTGGTCAACATACACACACACGCACATAAAAGCGTGAGTAGATCAAGGATAAACAGGAAAGTGAAAAGATAGATTAATTAATTAATTAATTTCACGTATTATATTTTACAGCTAATAACCAAAGCAAGCACAAAGTCAACTAAATTAAACTCCAAAGGGGACTGGTTTGAAAAAGTTAAAACGGTTTCCAAAACATAATGTACTTTTATCACAAGACAACCAGCATCCGATGATCAACCTATTATCGTTTGTTACGTATACTGCGATACTTTTAAAAACCGTGAACATATTGACATTATTAAATTATGCGATATACTATAAAAATTTAAAAAAAAGCTTTGTGAGGTATGCAGACTTGTAAGTTTAGATATCCCCTAGAAGAAGCTTACAAAACTTTCTAAATACATTATCGTAGAATGGACTTTCAGTAAGTTAGGTGCACGTGGACAGTTTCATTGCCACTACGAATCTGATGGGATCAGTGTCGCGAATAAGATCGAAACAAGTAATTCGGTATGGCTATTTTTTTCATTCATCATTGATTCTTAAGACGGCCCTAACTACCGTAGATTAAAATGGCCCCTATCTTATACCAAATTATTCACAAAGGGTTAAGATTGAAATACAGATATAATGCTTTCTTCGGATGTACCGCAAAACTTTCAATTTGGACCCATATTGTTTTCGTTATTATAGGACAATTTATGCAACGTCGAAAAACCGTTGAAAAAAATCCGTCTGAAGAGATTCAGATGTTATCCGAATAACAAACTTGGACTTGGTGTGACATGCCACTAAAAAGTGGCCAAATCACCGGTTTCGGTAAAAAATGATCTGTGCAGTTCAGCAAAAGTAAGAAGCATTTTGCTATTCAGTGTCCACATCAGTTTGAAGAATTTTCATTTGAACCAAGAAAGAATTTTATAGCCTAATTATGTCGAGTAAAAAGTTGACTGCGAGTATCAGTTCAAAGAGGCATACTTGTGGAAGCTTTACAGAAGAGCTTTTTAGATGATTCCCGAATAGCTAGCCATTGTAGTCTAGGAAGAAATGATCAAAACAAAATCAATGAGAATTAACACGGGCATTAATTAATGCGGCGGCTGAATCGAATATCAATGCTGCTTTGAAGAACATTGTTAAAATACCGACGACTGACATAATGAGCTACTGTGTGTATATTTTATAGCTGTGTTGCCATTTTTAGCTTTGCTAGGATTTAAACGGCGTGCTGTCTAATTAAGGTGCACAAAGGCCTCGATACGCCGAAGGTAATTGTTAACTATCTATAGAAAACCTTAATTATTAATTAAATCGGTACTACGCTGGTTAATTAACTAAAGTTCGTTAATTACTAATATTTTTTTATATATTATAATAGTTTCGAAAATTTCGACATTCCCCCAATCGTTTAGAACGCAAACAAATTTTAGATCTTATTAAATCAACTCGATATAAACGGGTCAGCATATTATAAGCCTAATTAAGTGTAAACGTCTTATTTTATATTATAAATCGACGTAGTAATATTACTTTGATCTTTTTATTTGACGTTTTCTTTAGGCGATTAATGGCTATTTAATTATAGGTGTACAAAAGCCTAATTAAATGAATTCCTCTAACTTTCCGTTTCTTTTATGAAACCCGAAATTTCCTTATAATTATTAATTAAGTGCTGCTCTTTATTATAACTTTTAAATAAAATTCTCATAAGATGACGTTACGTATTTAACTTCACATTTTATATTGCTTTATTTTTGCTGTCGTTTTGCTCAAAGTGACGTTCACAATAAATTTCGATACTTTTAAATTTAGCTCGTCATTCCAACTAATTAAGCTGTTTAAGTATTTAAAAAGAACATTTTGGTCATTCTATCTCTGATTGCATCATTTGAAATTACCAACCGACAGGAAAGTGACAAGCAGTGCGGCCTTAAGGCCGCATAATATGGTTCTAAATGTAATAGTAAATTACTATAATTATGAAATTCGTAATCAGGACTTTCAAGATTCGTTGTCAGGACTTCGAACTGTTCATCGCTTAAGTTAACATCCCTCTAGTATTTCAAGCGCAAATCTAAAGATATATAAGATATTTGAAACATTATTTTTGTTGATTGTTAACTAAAAGCACAGAAATGCATTTTTAATTGGAATTTTTGCGCAATTAAAATATTAAATACCATTAACCTACCGCAGACTGTAATAAATCGAAAGTAAAGTTAAAATTTTAGTTCCCTTCTTGTACATGTGTACTTAAATTTATGTTCAGCGTACTTTTAGTAAAAATACGTTTCCATAATAAGTAGAAAAAACCTACTGAAAAGTAAAGGTCAAA
The DNA here is from genome assembly GCA_958510845.1 of Cantharis nigra. Lineage (NCBI taxonomy): Eukaryota > Metazoa > Arthropoda > Insecta > Coleoptera > Cantharidae > Cantharis > Cantharis nigra. Next base: position 78,910,284 of record OY294028.1, read on the forward strand.
GAAGAAATTAAAAAATTTAACACGATGGTTTTTTCGAAATATTCCATAATATATTCTGAAACAAAGTATGGTCGAGGATATTAAAGCCTTCATTAGCAGATAATTTTAAATTAATTACACGTGTGTGCAATTAAGTACTCGATTGCACTGTTATTTTCTGAGTACTTAACCGTACAAGAAGTAATAACAAATAAAATATAATAAGATTTAAGTGCCATAAAAAGGCTTCGTCTATTACTAATGCTACGTTTTTCCGATCAATAAAAACAAATTAAATCAGAATTTAATAATTACCCAGGATATTGGTTAAATAGACAAGCAGTGAGCTATTTGTTACCTAACGAGGTTAAGTCAAAGAATGAATTCCTCCTCATACCTTACTTTCAAAGTTGAAAACTAAAACTTTATACTAATTTATTGGCCCCCACCGTTGCTAAAATAATGATTAACATAAGCAAACGCAAGTTAATAAATAAATATTATTTCAGTAGACCTTTGATAAGCGCTTCCTATACTGAAATCTGTTTAGCATCACTCTAGTTGGTGTCGGTAATTGGTAACCAGTATATTCGTGGTTTCTAAAAAATTTCATAGATTTTCAGAGATTAATTATTAAGAAAAATTACGCCCTATTTAATATTATTTAATAAAACAGAACATCCAAAGACTTGAGTGCGTTTTTGTTCACTTTATTTTATTTTCGGTTTTCTTCATTTTCTGTCAACACTGCTAATTTAATCTTTTTTTCGTGGTATAAATAACATAATAATAACGTAAAAAATAAGTTTGTTCATTGGTTCGTTCGTGTGTTATTAAACTAATTAGAAATGCGTTATAATCTAAAATAGTCAAGATATTAATAATTCAACTAAGAGTAATTAAAATTGTAATATAATAAAATGAAAATTCTGTATAGAAATAATTTTTGTTATATAGAATTAATATTTCCTATGGAAATAATATTTGTTATATACGAAATACCTACTGTCCGTTTTTTTATTCTTTTTTTTTGTTATATACATAGTTTTTGAAGAAATAAACGGACTACAGGAATTTTAATATTCTGTTCCTTCATGAAATACTTAAATTACTGAATAAATAATAAGTAGCTATAAAATAATTAATGTTGATAATAAATAAGGAGCTCGATTTTTACTAATGGGAAGGTGCTTTTAACGGTAAATCTTTTTACACCCAACTCTTAAACAACGTTTTGGTTAGTTTTGTTAAACTGTTATTATTTATAAATTAGAAATTAAAACCAAGAAATTTGATGCTCAAGAAAGACAAATCAGTGCAAACTTTAGATTCTCTAACAAATATATTGACGTGTTCCTGATAAGGAATATGGGTAAATTTGTAAAAACCTTCCTATTTGAAAAAATTATTTTTGTTAGTTTAATTTTGCTAATAGTGAGTCTGTCACATTTTAAATTGTTAAATTCATTTGATGCATGTCCATTGAAGAGGTGTGGTTGTTTCAAATTAAGCTGATGATTTTGCAGTAGATTTGTAAATTAATAATTAACTAATAAATTAAAATTACATATTTTTCTAATCAGCGGATATTTGGTAAAAGTAGAGTTGAAGGAATAAAAATGTAATTAGAATTAATATACGGTTGAAGCATTTTAAGAAGTACCTGTGTGAATATTTCTTATAACAAAATAGTAATTAATTTGAAAGTTTGTATTCAAATTAAATTTTACTGTGGTAAACGTAGAGAAGTACAATTTTACATTTAATATAGTTGTTATATTATATTACTTATTTTATTTTTAAAGTTAAATAAGTGACTTTTGGAATAGGTGGGAGTTTCCCATTAAATTTAATTTTTGAAAAAGTTCCCTTCGGAGTTTGAGCGAATTTTTGTATATTATAGATTTTTAGGATTTAAATAAAATTAAATAAATATATTGAAATAAATTGAAAAATCAATTGATTTTTATAATTAAAATACTTAGGGTATGCTCACTTAGGGTTTAAAAAAGAGAAGCAATATTTGAAGAAACTGAATATAATAGAACAAGTGCAGGAAAATTTAGAGAAACCAGTAAAATGGGAAGCATAAACTAAGAGGAAATATAGTCGGCAGTTATTTATAGAAGAAAGTGATTTCAAGCAGGAAATAAGTAGAAAAATTGTAAAATATAAAATTAAAAAATATAGATAATACAGGAAAACAAAAAATGGTTATCATAATATTAATAATAATAATAATAATAAAATAACATAATAAAAAAAGTAAAAATTGAAAAAATTAGGAAAATGTATTGGTTTCAACCGATATAAAATAAAATATAGATGCCAGAAAAGAAAGAAAAAAAATGAATTTCAAAAATTTTATTTTCAGGAAAAAGTATGGATTGGGCCTAGTTTCAGCGAGAAAGAAAATATTAAGAGGCATGAAAATGTAAAAAGAAGATTAGTTTATGGAAACATAAGTGAAAAAATAGATAAATGATGAGTACCAATAACAAACTGGCTTCCATGCTGCGAAAAACTTTGATTAACAATAACATAAATCATTTTAATTTGGATGGATAAACATTAATTGAAGTTCATACAATGATTATTGTATTATGGTTAATTTAATTGATGATGAGCTAGAACTAGCTAGCTAGTTCGTAATTTAATTTATAAAAAATTTTATGTGATGATTAGGGATTATTAGGGAAATCTTAGGGAAAATCCTTTGAAGGCTAAGTCGCAAAATTTGGCAAGTATCGTTTAAAACGGAAAAGAATAAGTCTTATCTACGCTTCGACTTAATAAATTTATTAATAAATTTGAGGATAAGTTTGTCCCGTTTTTTTATAAAATTTCATTGAATAAACCTTAACTAAACCACATGGCAAAATTTCTATAAAATATGAGTATACTGCAGTAAGATAAAATTTATATACTTTGATTCCTAATACAAATTACAGTTTATTAGAATTACTTTTTCTTTCTATGACTTACAAGAGTATCAATCAAAATCAAAGCGCAAAAGCGTTATAAATTTCATTTCTTATTTGTAAAAAGCCTTTCGGGTAGATATGAGACAATGACGTACAAAGTAGATTTATATAAAGCACGTAAACTTAACATTATTTCAAAATATATCTACTACGTCCTTACACTAGTAAAAATTAGTCTAATGCCCTTAAGATAACACGAAAGAAAAGTAATAAATTTATTTGAATTTAAGTAATTTATTGCATTATATTTGACGTACACAAAAACTGAGGTTTCCACACGCAATCAACCACTTAATCCCTTAGAAAGTTGTATAGTTTAACCCTGGGTAAATAAAAATTTTAAGTATTTTATGGCATTAAATTAATTAGGTAAAGTAATATTTAAAAGGCATTTAAATATCAAACGAAGAACGGCGCTTTAGAAAGCTTTTGGACTCATTTATACTTGGAAAACTTGCTGAATTAGACGCCCCAAGCAGAACACTGTTAATCGTCGGAAATGGAGCTATTTACGTTTATACTGAATTAATTCAAAACTTGTTCGAGCGAGAATAAAATAAAAACCACGAAAACACACCCCAACATGAACAAATTAGGCAGGTCTATAAAATTTGCAAAAATATTTTCCAAATCTCGCATCTTAATTTTGTAATAACAAATATAAATTAAGTTAAACGTTTTTAATCCCTTATTTGAAAAACACGTGTCAACATTGTTCGCGTAATTTTAATGAACAAAGTCGGCATCAAGTTCAACAATTTCAATTTCAAAAACTTTAACGTCTCGATTTGTTAACATTTTCAAAACGATTGCAAGTAATTTAATTTATCTACGTATTACCTCCTGAAAACATTCATAATTGCCAAATATGAAAACCTCTCGGCATGCACTGGCTGAATTAATATTGACTTTCCATATTTTACAAATAGTTATGCAGTTTTGCACGTGTTATTGCATAGATGAGGTTTATAATTTGCAATTTATTAAATTATCCGAAATAAACCATATTATGCAAAATTTATCCAACCCGGAAAATAAATATGAAAATTAAAAGAAAAGCAAGAAATGATCAAACAATTTCCACCTCGGTATAGTGTACACTTTCAAATTTAGATAGTATCGTTGAGTAATATTATATAAGTATTAAGCAGATACAAGAAGTTAATTTACTAGAATAGATTCCCCCCTTTGGGGAATTAATTGAATTATCTAATTAATAATTAAAAGTTTAATGGCACTTCACATTATAAGCCCGAGTTTATATAAATTTCATAATAGTGATGCATTGTAGCTGTATGCATTAAACTCATTAATGCAGAAGGAAATATAAAAAATTGGGTAGCTTAATACTCACATGAACGGTTTGGAAGAATTTTTCAATCTCTACTTCTGCGTGGCCTTCCAACTTTTCCTTTACGTACAGCGGGGGTCGAGGCTGCGGAGCTTTTGAGAAGTTTGTGCCAATCTTGTTCACAAACCAGGCTTCCTCCAAGCATATAGTATCGGTCCCCAGGCATCAAATTTGATCCACATTTACTGCAGGTAAAACATTTTATATGAAATACGTGAGGGCCTGGTTGTTGTTGTGAAGGACCACCTGATCGCATTACCATTTCGCTTGCTGCAATCATTTGACCACACGCCGCACATAGGCCCGAACCGCCAAACATTCTGAAAACAAAAATATTATTATCAAACCATTGTGGATTCATCATAAAACGGGTTTGGATTTCATGTAAATAACCAAGTTTATTCACTTTAATAAAAAAAAATGCTGGACAATCAATTTGCTAGCAAACAAGCGATATTTCCATTGTTATTAGAAATGAAAAATGTTAGTAGACTCGAAACAAGACACGCTGGTTGGAATTTTAATTAAAGTAATATTTTTTTATAATTAAGAGAGTGCAACATGTTTTAAAAATTTGAATACAGATGCCACCCATCCCTCAAAAATAATTAGTCGCACATAAATGGCACTCTTACATATATGCTCTGTTGTTCGTCAGATGGGAAATTTGCATTTACCTGACTGTTAATGTAAAGTGGATGCATTAATCAGAGTGCAGCCCGCAGTGACAGAGTAGTTGCACGATGTTATTAAAACGCTAGTACACAGCAGCTAATTAATTTTATGCAACGCCACAGTTGAATGGCTTTCTTAATGAATACCCTTGTAGTATAGTTTTATTTTCACAAATATAAATATTGATGTGTATGTACACAGGTATCTTAAAACTTCCATCGAAAAGCTCGATCCAAAAAATTTCACCCACATTTCCTTTTTCGAATAAATAATTTCGCATTTTTATGAATTATTGCAAGTTGGTAATTACATGACATTTTTCAACAAATGATGTTACTTTATTTTTAAATGGCAACTATTCAACGTCAAATTGGTTCGGAAATTGTAATGTACGTGAAAATTGTATATCGGAAATCGCGTAGTGGAAATTGCATAGCAACATTTAAAAGTTAAAATGTAGCTTTTTTTAAATTTTATACAAGCAACGCATTGAATTAAAAAACTAAAACTTTTTATTCATATTTGAAAATTAAGAATGAACAATTTTATGTATAATATACATATACATCAATATATACATAGAATATAATATATCTATAATATGTATAATGAATACATTTTAAAAAATTTTTTTTAATTGTAATTCTAAGTTTATGGAAAAAACCTTATAAATGATTTAGAACTACAGAACAACTGCCCCCCCCCATCTTCTAATATAATTAAATATAAAATTGAATCACAAAATAACATTTGCCTTATAAAAAATAATATAATATAAATATTGTCATGGAAGCAATATTATCTACCATTCTCTCTCCTAAATGAGAATTAGTTACAAAAAGAAATTAAGAACTTAAATTTATTCAGAAATTAATTTGAATTATTGCACGGAATGTCCCCCAGTAATACTAACATACTTTCATGTAGAGGGAACTATTATTTAATATTATTTAATAGTTATTTTACGATGTAAAACATAAGTTTGGGAAAAATTGATGTCAATCAATTTTAATTTTTTTTTGCGTAAAATGATATTTAAATGATGTTCAATTTTATGTGTCACAAAGGGTATGGTGCCCTTTCCTTATAATTTTTTCAAGTTGAGAAAGCTGAGAGTGAGGTTAAGCAAAACTCAGAGTACGCAATCTAATAGTCTCTTCCTTCTTAGCTAGAAAAGCGTCTTTTACATTTTTTAAATTTGGAGTAGTTCACAAAATTTTTAAGATAGATCGTTTTCAAATATGCACCCTGTATATTGTCAAACTTCGTTTTTCTGTATGTTGGTTTTCTTAAAAGCACACGAATGAAACTTTTTCAAAAGGTTCGGCTGCGAATTGCTACGTTAACTATACTGTATTATATTAACATTAATATCAATAAAATTTATAATTACTCTGTTAAAAAAAATATAGTAAGTAGGTACTTATGGATGGAATAAGTTGAGCTAAGAGAAATAGTACCTACAATTCAGATATTAGTATCATAACCAGATGTTAAAATGGTTTCTCGCCACTATGAATTTTTTTTTTAAAGATATAGTAGGTAATTATTATATATTATAAATTATATTTCTGTGTTATGTAGAGCAACTTTTATTTTGTAAGATTTTACATCAGACAAGCCACCAGAAAAATGTTTGTTAAGCGTCCACCTCGGAGTTTGCTCAAGGTTGATGAGGTTTTAGTTTGTAAAAGATATTTGTGATATGAAAATTGTGTCTCGACTTGGATTATGTATTAAATTTGGATTGATATTAATTAATTAATTGATTGATTTTATTGAAAGAAGAACATAAAGTTAGATGAAATTTATTGAATTGTAGTAAAAAGATAAGTTTCTGATAGACGCTGACGACAGCATAGAATTGAAGTTTCACTTTGTGTTAAAATTATGGAAAGAATTTCACAATTGGATAATAATAATTATTGTAATTTTATAAAAACGAAATATTAATTACAATTACTAAAACTACAGCTATGTATACTATATATTATTTGTAAATACAGTGAAACTCGATCGAGTTTATTTACCTGTGGTTTGATATTTTTTTTGGTTGGTTAAAAAAGTCGATCATCGGCAAACTATTTTGGACAAAATCAGATTCAAAAATTTTTAAGCTCGGCAGGCCTATAAATTCGAAAAAGACGAGCCAGATTAAGAACAGGGGGTGGATCGGATTGGGCTCGTGGGCCTCAGGTTGTCGAACCCTGGTTTAAATTACAAAACATTTAAATGGAAAATTAAGTAGAAATTCTTACAAAATTACTTTAAAAATCTATATTTTAATTGGCGTGTGTCTCCGATCTGATCTTAGAAATGGTAAAATGGTAAATTTTAGGTGCAAAACCCTCAGATTGATTTAAACCATTTTTAATTGCGATGATATAAATTCGAATGATTGTCCAAAATTCATATTTTACTTTTGAATGCTGAAGTAAGCTTTTATACAGAACTTTGTATCCCATATTTACATTTAAACTTTATGGAGAATCTAAGCTGCAAATCGCCACCTTAACTGCATGTTTATGTTTAAATCAGTGTTTATTGCGTTTGAATCTATTCTAAAGAAATACAAAATGATAACGTAAAATTTAATTCTGGAAACTGCTTGATTACAGATTCAACCAATGGGTAGACGACAAAAGAAAATGATTCTTTGCCATATTTTTAATTCCAAAATTTGAAATTTGCTTTTTTAAAAATTATTTTCGTGATTACTATCAAACCAGCTTGGATTTGTTACAGTATTATGATTTTGCCGGAATCTCTACCATATTGCTTCCTTATAAGATCGGTTCATCAATCGTCACACTCGACCAAAGTTATCATCACCAGTCTTTTCGACACCTGTTGAATCAATCAAACGTAGTATCGGCGTTGTAATTGCCTTTTTAATTGCAAATTAATTTAAAATCAATTAAATTTGTTTAGTTATACTTTTAATTAGTATCTATGTATATAAATTATAAAATTAACTTTATTTCTATAATATATGCATAGCTTCGCTTCGCCATTTATATTGTAGCAAAGGTTTTTTTAGTTCTTGCAGCTTTTTCTGCTTGATTGTTAGGTGGCAAAACTTCTTATGTTCAATTTTATTTTTCGAAAAATTTATTTTGAAAATCTAGGGCAAAGTATTTTGTGAAAAGGAACAGTTACTTTCAATAATTTCCAATTAGTTCCTTTAGCACTGTAAGGATAAAGCTAACCGCTTCTGTCCTGACTTCCGCTGGATCTATGTCATTAGGGATATTTAGCTCAGCCAAATGTTAGAGCATATTATAATAATTTATGAAGGACATGCAATGCTTGGTGAGGTTTCGTTCTTTAATTCACAATGACACCTGTCCTGTATGCTGTAGACACCGTATGTGGAGTTCCTTGTTTGAATTTGAATCGGATGAAAATTATTCTGGCAGCAATTTTTACTTTACCGACTGTAATGGTTAATATTGCTTGTTGCCTATAATCAGTTTAATTTAAAAGTTAGACCACTATAATATAAATAATAAAAATATCTCCTAATGAAGTAATTTTACACTTTGAAACACAAATTAGCTGCTGTAAAGATTTCGTTATCTTTTTTATTTTACTATTACCATAATTACCAACATGTTATAAAGCAACTAATTAATGTGGTTTTTAGTAAACCTTTGTCGAAGAACTACTGTACTGAATATACTTAACTACTGTTATAACTAAAATAACTGAAATGGTTTACTACTATTGAAAAAATACAGAAAGTTCATCTAATTAAAACAAGGTGAAATTCAAATGGCTCGAGACATAATAGTATATTAAATAACAAGACGTAAAGAAAGTTATTATTATTATGCACATGAGCGGTTAATAATCAATTTACCTCGCATTAATATATTCCAAAAATACAATTATTTTAATCAAAATAGTTAGCTGTTATAGCTAACAAATTACTTAGTGGTACTAATTACTGCGTACGCAGGAGCCTATGATACATTAATTATTTAATTATAGAATTTAAATGTTTTTTTTAATTTATTCTAATATTTTAATATAATAGTATCTACTGAATATTTATTCTAATTATAAAAATAATACAAATTTTTTGTGATAGCTATATGAAACGAGTAGAATAAAATCTTGCTTTTTTGATTTTTTTTTAAATTAATACTTTTTGTAAATACCTCAGGAACGAATGGATAAATTTTAATTATTTTTTGCATAAAAAGGATTAGAAAGATAGTCTAAAGCCCAAAGTCCTAATAACTCTTTGTTTTTAAATATTTATAGGTTTTAAATAGATTACAATTGATGTTATTTCTTTGATACATATTTAGTAGAAGAAGTAGACTTTTCCTGGCGAGTATGTGGGGTTGACAATTCAATTACATCCAAGCTACAAAAAGCACTTTTACTCCAAATAGAACATGTTATTTCTTTCAAACACAATCACAGCGATACGAATCTATAAGAAAATAACAAATCATTCAGTCTCAAACTGAATATTTGTTATTAGTTTTATACCTAATCGTTAATTATTATGTAATAAATAACTGTTTTCTTCAACTTCACCGCCCCCCCCCTTCTTCACGTTGATTGAAAACTACGATTGGTGTAGCAATTGATTGCAAAATTCTTTAAGAGTAATTTTACATTCGATATTATTATAAATAATAACAGTTTGTAAACCGTTAACGATAAGGGAGATAATGTGCCAAGCCATAGCAAGTAATCAAAGCGCAACGGTAGAGGTTATTTTTTAGTGTAATGTTCAAGATTTGCGTTCTACGATTGAAACATCTGAGGTTAAATTAAATTAAATTATATTTTTTTCAAAATTTGAGTTATGTTACGCCTATTTCATAATGTAACATTGCTAGACTTCACAAGTTGCGAATGCTTCATCGTTGGAAAATTTGAACGCAAAACACTATCAAGCTGACATCCGGAATTTGAATCTAGTTTCGTCGGTTTTATCTGCCGCGTGGTTTGAATTCCACGTTAAATTGTGTGTTCCACTTAGATGTACATTATGTGATTGTCGTGTAATTGAGGTTTAACCTGTTGAGCCTTTGTTACGGAAGGCGACAATATATAAATAAAAGAAATCTCTGTTACAGTTAACATCACAATCGGGACGCTTTGTCTATAATCTTCAGAACTAATCAATTCGTTTCCATCTAGTAGGATTTTGTTCTTATAAAAGTTTTCGTTTTTAGTTCGTAACCACGATTTATTACATTTAATTTAATCGCACGAAGACGAACAACCGTTTTCGAAATTATATAATAAAAAAACAATCCCAATTTTAAAAATGGCACTATATAATTAAGTTATGTAAGATTTCCAATTCAACGAGCCATTCCTCAACGATAATTCTATAATTATTATAATATGTATTTCCTTTTGCTAATTAACAATATTCTTAAATAATTCTAAATATGTTAACAATTTCAGTTTACCCCACAATCAATCTTGTGCTTTTCCTGTACCATAATCTAATTAACAGCACAACTAATAATTTCCTCAGCACAACGTGACTATAATTGGATTCGTTAATCAGAAAGTGCCCGCGGATAATCGCGGTGTTTTCCACAATATAAGATACTAATTAGTGTGAGAGCTCGATGGCGGCCGCTTCACCGCGACGACGACGTCGTGAACCGCCCGTACTCGATTACATACAATTTCTGATTTAAATGCAAATTTAAAATGTCTTTTAATTTATAATCTTATTTCTGTTAAAATTGTTCCATTATAAAACTCAACAAGGACCGTACTGGCGCAATTACGCCATCGACCATTAAATGTTTTTCAGGGGGAAAATCCTACCACTCACTCGTTCAATCGCTAATTGGTTGTCAATATAATAAGCACCAAACAGACACAAGGTCGCAGCTCCCTTTTAAACGTAGTTTATGAGATTTGCAGGCAATTTAAAGATTCTTATGCCAATATATGGAAGAAGAGATACCAGCACAACTTTTAATGAGGTGAAATTTGCGTCGAATGTATTCCTTTTTTATATTTACTAATGAGCAATAGTGGTGTAACAAATTCGCAATTTATGTAGTGTACCAAGGTGGCTAAGGTAACGCCGAATGAATTTTATTTGGGTCGCATTAGCATAACGTGAGTGATTAGTGGTAGTCACGTCATCCAACCAACTTCATTGAGTGACAGCCCTGGTTGCAAGAGATAACCCATGTACACATGCTACTAAATTAAACATCCACCTAATTAATGAAGCTTAAAATTTATTACCTTCGCAGGTAAAAAATGTGGAGTAAAATTTATTTCATATACACAAAATACACGAACGCGAAAATCGAAAATGATTAAAATTGTACGTAATGGTCTGGCTATAAACAAAATGTTATTTCATTCAGGAAATTAAAGCAGTACTTCTTTTTAATTGCAAATTGGCGAAAAAAGGGGTCGTCCAAATTGGAGACAATTATAAGGAGCCATAAAGAATATAAATTGTAATTGGGATATTGACACTACAAGATGAGCTATTGAGTATTGTTCATAGCAGCGTGCATAAGCGAGCCCAACAGCTGCACAGAGGGTTGAGGGTGGCTCTGGGGAGCAACTGCCTAACTCGATTTGCCCACGCCAGAGGCCTCAATCAATAGACGCGGTGCGGCGGGGACCAATTACATGCCCACTTTCCTCGTAACAGCATTTGCATATATTTGTTAAGTACTACAATAGATACTTAAACTAAATTTTAAATATCGCAATTTTTTTTAAATCCACAAATAAAATAGAAAAAAAAGTCGATGCGACGCGACGGTCGTAATTTTTGTGTCGTTCGAAAGTTGTCGCGCGAAAAATAGCCAACTACTTACTAGTAATCCGTTCATTGCGTTCGACTAATTTGTACATAAGTAGTATTTATACGGACGGGGCAGAGGCATAAATTTGAAACAAGTGAAACATCGGTGAATTTATGCTCACACAACTTCCTTAGATGTAGGTAAACCGTTAATACGGTGGTCTGGGGAGCACGTAGAACAGCCAATCAAATGCAATCAGTATTTTCAGCATTTCTACCACCTCGTTGTAACGTGGCAGTTTCTATTAAATTATCTAATCGTTTCTTCCCCTCACAATCATTTCCATCCCTTGTTCTTATTTGCTGTCAAATTATGTTCACGTCTGTCATTCTAAGACGGGCTGATTGCGCGCGTGACTCCCTCATAAGCGGCTCCTGACAGCCTCCGCAACGCAATATTATCACAGGCGTTCTAGATTATCAGCAACGACACATCGTCGGACACGATTTACGACGTATTATTGTTTCGTCCAAAAACCCAATTTGTGCTTTAGTACCATAAAAACGAACTACAAAATATAAAGCTATGTGTAGAAGTTGATTGCAAAAAAAGGTAGCAAGGCTGCTCTCTTTGCAAAAGCCCGGGTTGATTGGATGCACCCTGAAGCTGACTTTGCTACAAACTCGTCAATCGTACCGTTCGTCAAATCAAGTTTTACACCGCCCTCCGCAATACACTGTGCGCCACATGATAGATAAAGGCACTGATTACGAAGTGACGGCATCGGAATACCCAAAACAACATTCACAGAATTTATAAGCAAAAGATGAAATTTTGAATTTTCTCGACAATAAATTGTGTTTCTAAACGTCGTTTTATTATATTTCTTTTAACATTTACAATTTGAATAATCTACATATTTACAATAAAAATTGTGCTCTGCAGTGTGGAAGACATTTGCATGCAGGTTTGAATTTTATGCAAACTATTTTAATAATTATTATTTAACAATTAGATAAGATTTGTATGGTAAGGAACTAGGAACTTCAGCAGTGCCACAAGGGAGTGTATGTATTATATTTATAACTTTTGAATATTATTAATTTCGATATCTATCACTCCCGAAGGTTTTCACCTAAAAACAAAACACTTTCAATCAGTGAGGTGTTCCATATACATTATACAGCATCAGGCTTACTGAAATTTTTTTGGTTTGTAAAGATAGTTTCTAGATTATCTTGAAATAATCTCGATAAATTTCTCGAAGTGGCCAGAAAAACTAAGAAATACACAATTTATTGCAATAAGATCCCCGAGGTTAAGTGAAAATTTTCGTAGTTCGTAGCTTTTAAGTTATATTCCAAAAACTAAGAATATTCTGCTCAATTTTGTATCAAAAATGTTAAATATAGCATGCACGTTATTTTTAATATTTTTGATACAAAGTCAAACTGATCGTCGAATAAACGGTGGCATAAATTACACCCCGCAGTAGGAGTGGGAGTTCAGGTCGTTGGAAAGCTCTCGAGATAAACGTAATTATTTCTAAATTTTTTATTCTAGTCAATAAACTATTCTAGCCCAATAAAACAACGAAGCTTCCATATGCCTTATAAACGATCAAAATAATTATTGAACAAAAACAGTTTTTCGAATTACTCCGTTGCCGAGTGGAACAATCAGGAACAAAATCCGTTCCCTAAGGAATTCGTTAGTTCTATCACACCTGAAATAGCTCTTCTCCAGTAATGAATAATGTGGTAAAGCCCTGATGGTAAATTTGCAACCAGCTCTGTTAATTGGTACACGGATGTAAAGAGCGTGGATCTAAAACAAAGAACTTTGCCTTGTTAGCGGTCAAATCAATCTATGGACTACTCGGCTTCGCCTCGCTCGGAATTTAAAAGGTACTTATTCGCTCATTAGACCTTTATATACTATTATTATTATACATATTATTATGTATAATAAAAATAATAATAAAAGAAAACGTAGACCAGTATACATTAGTTTAATTGAAGATCAACGGTCCAATTCCCGAAAAATACATTTGGAGTAATAAAATATTTTCTAATTCTGTTTATAATGGTTTTCTGTTTAGCCCTAGTTCCTAGTGCTGAAGTGGTTACTTTTTGTCTCCATTTTAAGTAAAAACAGAACAATTAATTATTATAAAAAATATATAGAATCTATTTTAAATACATACTGGAACGCCAAAGCAAGGAATTCTGAAAATCCGCCGATTTAAATCCCAAACTTCACGTCAGTAACTCAACCCGAGTTCATACCAATCCACTGCTGTACTTGTTTCTCATAAATGATAAAGACTAATATCACGATCACGATTTGCCTATGCCAATCCACTGCTGGATGTAAGCCTTCCCCTTTTGGAGAAAAGTTTTAGCATTTAGACTCCACGGTTACTAAATCCGGATTGGGGAATGCCTGTAACCCTGTTTTTAATAGTTGATGACGGCAATCATCAACCCAGGGGGACCTCCGTCTAAAATATTATTGGTTAGCTTTGTTACATTTTTGTCGCAAAATATTATTAATCAGTGGCGACTGGTACAGAGAGAGCAACGACGCGTCGCGCCGCCCCGAAAAGTCTTATAATGGAATGCTGCAAATATAGCGATAATAATATTTTCGTACGGAAATCAAACAATCCACTATGATTTCCGTACACAAACATTATTATTTGTCATAAAACAGAATTGTATAGAAATCATTAAAATAAAATTAAATACTTAATAATTACTAAATATTACATAAATCGATAAGAACTTATTAAGTTTTTGTTTGTGCTTTTTATTCTAATTGGAGACTTGCTTTGTCTTGAGGGTTCTTCTGACTAATAATTATTTCTTTCATAAAAATATTGTTTTTTTTATTGATTTATAATATAACTTTGTAAAAATGAACAAGTGAAGAAAAATTGTTAATAGTAGTATTACCAATTCTGAATATTATTTTTTATAAACTTGTAAAATGAACTGTCAACTATGATAAGAGGTTTTCTCTTAGACACAATGATATAGATCCTGGGAAGACATTTCATAGCATATTCTGTGATTGTTTTGTTAAATAAGAATCTTTCCTTCTTTTAGAACAAATTTATTGAAGTGATTTTTATTAGGTATGATTTTCAAAATCCAAATAAATTTTATAAAATAATTTTCAATATAAATTTTTAACTTTCAACTTAAAATTGAATTTATAAATTTAACTGATAAATGTAAGACATATGATCAGGTATCAATATTACTCTTTTTCTTCTTCGACTTTCAAATTAAATATTTCAAAACCTCTTACTGTTTATGTAATAATATTTCAATTTACCAACTTTAAATTTTATTCTTCATTTTTTATTCTTCTTCCACTATATTATCTTCCTTATCTTCCAATTAACGTTTTTTTTTTCTCAAAATTATACTTTAGTTCCAACAATTATACAAATTTTTTTAATCATTTATTGATAAATCTAAAAAATCGGCCTGGTTATCTCTACTCCATATTGTGAAAATCTATCCTAAGTCGTTGTCTGAATTTCCCAAAAATAAATAAAAATAAAATTATTATTATTATTATTATTCCAATATTGTTGCATGTTGATAATTATACAATTTTTAACTTTATTTAATATTAATAATTAATAATCTTATAAAAAATAATTATTAATACAAAAACTTAAGAAATAATAGTATTAAGTATATATTTTCGCCCAACATACGAAATATTTTTCTGTATTGGCACATTTTTTTACAAGAATTATTGTAATTAACATCAATACTATTAAAAAACATTTCTATTTCAATTTTTTTCATTTTGCTTTGGATTCTAGATTCGCTGGTTCAGCATCGTCAGATCCAACATTTCCGTTAATAAAACTTGAATTTCATGTATTACACTGTTAATAAACAATTACAAAACACAACATTTAAATGTTTCAAGTGTTGTTGATTGCATACTGCGTAAATTATATTAAAAAAATTTGAATTTAATATTTTTGAATTTAAGGGTTTAACGAATGTTTTCTTTACGTAACATCAAATATTTTAATAATAGATTAATCTACAAAAAATTATTAAATTTCAAAATGAAATAAGTCGAAGGACTCCTGTTGCAAGGTTGATAAATTTGTTTTATTGTACCTGTTTAATTGCAAAGAAATACCGAAATTCAACAATATGTAAAATTTAAATTTGTCAATCATAAATTAGTTTTTTTATTTGAATGTCTATTCCACCACTGTTTCGCCTAAGAAGCTTGAAAAACGTAGAAATTCAATGTTTAATTTTGGGATTTTCAACAGAAATTGCAAAAAAAAATTAAATTAAATTAAATCCCCGATTCAATTTCCATGACGGCTACTGTTCCTACCTATACACCAAATGCAACATGGTGTTTTTTCTAAATATTTTTATGACTAGAGAAAAACAAACTTGCACTTTCCAATTTCTTGTATTAAATACTGAAATTATATCAGAATATATCGGACTCAAAACCATTAATTAATTTGATAATTAATGTGATAAGCAAACATAATGGGATTTTTGAAACACCTGGCATAGTTCAAAACATTATCAACAAATACCTTTATTAAATTGGAAAATTGGAAAAAATTCCTTTAGTACCTATTGCAATACTTAGTTTGTATTCGTTTTAAAGTAATTTATTATTTTTTCAATTTGACAGCGTTATATGTTAATATTTTTTTAAACTACACCGGCACCGAGTGCAGTTTCCAAATCTTCCATAATTCCTGACATTTCAATATTATTATTATAAACTAAATCGTATGAATGAGATACAACATTTCAGTTTACCTCTAACCTACACCTACAAATTTCGCCCATTGATACTCTCCTTATGCTTTAATCGTGCAGTCTTTATCTCAATCCGTCATTTCGTTAATCCATTTATGCGCATCATTTCCCTGCTTCTAAAGTAATTTATTACTTTTTCAGTTTGATAGCGTTATTACGTTGATATTCTTTTAAACTACACCAGGTGCAGTTTCTAAATCTTCCGTAATTCCTGACAAACTCAATAATTATAATTCCTCCCGTTTCAAAGAAAGTCCTGACGAACGAAATTGATTGAATGAGATACAAAATTTCAGTTTACCTCTATCCTATACCTATGTACCTCACCCTTTGATACTTTGAAATCAGTACCTACTTTTGAAGGAAGTAAAACAATTGCATTAAACAGGAATAAATACACTTTTTAATAGAATTTATTAATCATGAGCATATTATTATCATTTTATGAGATTTTGTCTATATTGTATAGTTTCTTTCAATTTAAATGGAATTAAAAAAAAGGAATATATTAAATTACTTTGATATAAGAACGTATGAACGTTTCCGCTAAAACATAATAATGCTACTGCCAATATGGCTAGTTTGCGATTAAAAACATCACCTTATCTCTATATTACATGTTTTTGTGGCAAATTTTATACGTTTTATATCAAAATTATTTGATACATTATGATCTTTTTTAATTTTTTTAATTCCATTTAAATTGAAACAAACTATACATGTTGATGTAAGGTGGTTGCATATACCACACAAAAATTAAAATAAAAATATAGAACTTGAGTGCCGATTACGACATATTCTACTGATTATGTTTGACACATCCACCATGCACAACATAAACAAAATAAATCAATTGAAACTAATTAATATTCCAATAACCAAAATTGTTGAAGTAATTAATATAAATGAATAGTGTGTTGCCTAACAGCCTACATTTGAAAACATTTTCTCAATAATATTTGTGTAATAATAATTAATAAATTTCGCCATTTCAGCACTGAATTTCTTTTCATCGCTCGGCTTGTTTTTTGACTCGACTAGCGCCTCACCTTACATTATCAACATTCACCCTAAAAATTTAACTTGACCGTTTTGATTATCAAGTAACTAGTTTCGTTTTACTATTTTTCGATCGGTTGAACTTTTGTCTAAGATTGTATCTTCCTCAGGAACTGCAGGCCACTGCAAACGAGTGGCCAGCATTTTCCGGAGCATCAAGCTGATAGAACATTCGATAAAGTTAACACTGTTAATTTCGACATTCAGTTGCAATCATATAGAAGGAGTAAATTTAGCCATTTTATAGTTTGAGTTGGAGTATCTGGGTCGTTGGAAACTTGAAAGAACTTTGTTAAAAGTTTTTGACTTTGAAAAATGTTGGAATAACAATATAAATAAATGCTGATTATTAAATTAGGAAATTTTACCAATGATGGAAGGAATAAATGCCCTAGTGGAATAGGAGATTCTAAAGAAATAGAAAAGTAACTATGGCCAGATCGATACAAGTCGCAGCGTGTATTCAGTTATGCTAATAAATTAGACCGTTCTAAACAAACCGCAATGCAGATCGATCTATACAATTGTAAACCATAATCTACAAAGAATAGCTAATCAAATCAAGTTAATTTTGTTTAAATTAAATTTTTTCATTTGCATTTTTTATGAGCTCGGTTTGGTCTACTGAATATACATTTGCATAAATGCAAAACCGACAACTATAAAATTGATTTAGTTTCTTCCAACTATTGGATTGGAGAAATATTGCAACTCATTTACCTAAGTAAATCAATAAAATTTGGTTCGGTAGACATGAAAGTTGATTTATCTTCAGTGGATCTGGAAAATGTAAACTTTAATCGTAATGCATTTCGAAGCTAAAAATGCATAGGAAATTATGGTGTAACGTAACGTGAACGGATTGCGCCGTTTTTGATTCAGCTGTTGCATTGATTTTATACTTGGTATACACATTAACAATTACATTATGATTAAAGAATAACAGGTAAAATATTTGTTTGGAAACTTACCTAATATAATCGTGTCGACACAAAATCATCCCACTTTTCGTAAAGCACGACGTTCCTAAATCAACCAACGTTGCACTACAGCACGAACATTTTAAACAACTGTTGTGCCAATAGCGATCTAAGGCATGCAACAGAAAACGTTCTACTATTTTACCACCGCAACCTCCGCATATCTTAATGTTATTGTTATTATTATTAAGCGCGTGTGGATGATGCGGCGCTCCAGGAGGTGGCCCCGCACTACTGAATGCAGGATGCTGATGATGTGGATGGGGTAGTTCGTGTGGTCCTCCCGGATGACCTTTAATTAAAAAACCTATAATGGGTTAAGTGTATAATTATGTCACGATTAAAATTAAAATTGCTACACCTATGTTAACACGCCACACAAAATTGATTATGTAGATCCAAAATATAATCTTAAAAATAAGTTCAAACAAAATACTTAAAAAATTCTAAAACTTTTGCGTTTAGACAATAATTATACCAAGTTTAACTCGAACGTTATAATAAGAAAAGTTGAAATTTTCAGCGAAAAGCTTTTCAAACATCGCCGTCTGAGGAAATGGAGTTGATTTGCAAAAAAAAGAGTAATAAGGTAAAAACTAGGAGTAAGTTGGGCACGATTCAACTTCTTGCACAATATGTATATACGTTACCGATGACGACCGATGCGTTTGAAAAATTAATTTATAATTTTATCTTGATTTTCTTCCCACACATTTTCCAGTTTTCTTATAAACCAATCGAAAATTTCCGTTATAGCTTTTTGAGTTACCTTAATGCCTATTTAATATATTATAAGTTTTTTAGTAGTTTTCAAAAACTTTTGTTGGGTTTTACAATAACAATTTTCTATTTCTTGATATTTTGTAACTTCTTCAAACTTCAATTTTACACATTGAAACAAGTTTTCACCATTATATTTATATAAAATATAACAAATCAATAATTATGTAATTTTCTTAAAATTTCTGTTAATAGAAATTGGTTAATTTTCATTCGCAGTTTCATTCTCCTTCTTCCAATCAAATAACGAAAACTTCGCAAAATATTCTATTCAGTTGTAGTTATAGTATATCAGTTTTGCACTACCCTGTAGATAAGAAATTCTAGGTTGATACAGTCTAGTTATTTTCAATTACATTCATTGAAATATATTTTTGTTTTTTGCAAGTAAACTCGTCTAGCTATAAAATTCAATGGATGGAAAAGTCATACTTTTGCGAAATTGAAAACGTGCATTCTAAAACACTCACACATCGTGACGAATTTTTTTCTGAAACCAAAATATCACTGACACGCCATCCATGTTAGGTTGGTGAATACTAGTCAAATCATCAAAGCCAAAACTGTCCTTTAAATTAAGGTTCATGCAACAATAAACCACGATTTTTAAAATGTCGTTAAATTTAAGAGGCTGTAAGACTTGGATACGAGTGGTTTCAAAATGTTTTTGTCAATTCTTAATTACTCGGATTGCAGATGTTGTGCAGATAATCAATAATTTAGTTTCCTTTTGCAGGTTTAGACTTTGAGACCTATATCGTTTTGGTAATGTCAAATTGTTTGGCCTGAATAATGCTTCAAGATTTGTGTGCCACGTAGATTATTTATTGAAAATAAAATAAATTGGAAAATCATGTTTAATTGGCAAAAAGCAGTCCAAGTTGTCCAATTTTGCTTTTTAAGCTTTCTGTCAGATTTGGATGTTAACAACTTGCTCGTGTTAGTAGAATTGCATGGCGATTTGAGGTTGTGGTGCTACACTGTTAAAATTTTATAAAAATACCCAATGTTTTATGTTGTAAATTTCAGCGGAGGCTATGCTATGTGGTGGGTAATGGAGCACCACCTTCCCAAAATAGGATAAACTATTATTAAAATTTATATACATAAATTTTTTACGAAATCACTAGAATTTTCTCTTGGTGGCACAAGTACTGTTTTAAGTTTTCTATACATAATGTTCAGAGAACGATGATCATCTACCAAGATAAGAGATTTTCTTTCAAACAACATCACTGGGATGCTGAAGAGAGGGAATGTATTTCATACCCTCCAGACACCCTGGATTTAACGGTTGCAGAATTATGTGCATATTTGGTTATTGATTTTAATAAGTAGAAAACTTCTTCTCTATAGACTCCTCGATACATATACTGCCACGTCGCTGTATCTACTATTAATCAGAAAAGAGTGAAGATGCTAAATACTCCCCAGACTCCCCCGTTGGAAACTTAGAGTTTACACTAGCTTTCAACAATGAGATGAATCCGCTTAACGTTTCGTAGAAGTTAAGTAGAAGTTTTGACACCCAAATAGGCATGGCATTCCGTTTGGAGATCATTTGAAAATTTTTGTTATTTTTCTAGAGCGTTGAAATATCTGTTGCTACTCCATTGACATGTTTTCTGAGATTTCTATCCCAAATAGCAATAATATAATTTCCTAATTATTTAGAAGAATAAACACTAAAGTAATATTACCTACATCCTGAGAAAACTCATGACTTTACGTTACGTAAAGGGCAAAGAAACTAAGGTCAGAGCTGTTCCAATGTTTATATCCAAGACGTGGATTTCTTTTTTATACATGCGTTTTTTAGAGTATTTCCTCCAAGCTCTACATATACTAGCTGATTAAATTATGAAGATGTCGTGTTACGGTGGATATAAATTAATTTTGCGTTCACACTAGCTCAAGTTGATAAGACCAAAATTTATTGACAAATATGTTGATTATCTTAATGAGTACCTACTGGTGTGTTCTCTATGTTATAGACTGCATCTCCTGAATGATTAATTACTGTAATGATACCGCAATGCTATTGAACTTGGATGGCCTGACAAGCCTCTCAGAGAACTATCAATGCTTATAGATTAATGACTAGTTAGCTTCTTATCTTGAAAAGTATCGAACTGTCTTTTTTATCTTGAGTGAATTTTCCATTCATATAAACGTTATAATTGATTTTTTCTGTTTACTAGTGCTTGAGTATTCAACTTAGTACCAGTCTCATCGTTCTGTGTACTCTGGAGAACTGTGGAGTTAAATCTCCAAACTAGCTAACCTGTGTTAAAAACCACATAATAAAAAATCAATTGTCGACATCATCTCATGTACTCTCCCAGAATTGGAATCATTATCTTACGTAAAACTTATTTAATCAACTCCACCTTTCAGGCAAAGAGAAAATCGATATTAGTTCCTCTGTTAAAATTAAATTAAACGAAATCTTGAAATTATTTAGTGTACTACTGATGAAGGTGGTTTTCTGAATTGTCGATGATTTAACCATTTTGAGCTACACACCGATTTCCCTCTTTCACACCTCCAAGCAAGGCCATACGCTGTAAATTTTTAAAATTGAACATCCAAATGGTTCGTTCAAATCAATCGTAGCTTTTTGAATTCGTTAGATTGGAAATGTCTGATTTGAAATTGATATCATAAAATTGTCATTTAGTTAATTGAAATTATAAAAATTTTGAAATCGGACCATTATAATAACGTATACGAATTAAGTATATTGATTCTAAAACAATCACTTATTAATAAATTGTTCGTTCTTCAATTTTTCATTTCCTCTATTTCATTTAATTTTAATAAAAGGAAAATTTATTGAGAAGACGTAAGTATATAGTTAATGTAATTTAATCTAGTTAATGGAAGCGCTAAAAATAGAATTTTGCTAGTTAAATCAAAGGAATTACTAAATTTCGTGAAAGCTCGAGAAAAGTTTTCGATAAAAATTTCGGCAGAATTAATTTTTTTCATGTGCGTAACTCGTACGATATATTATTATTATAGTTATTATATTATATAATTAAGAAAAACTTAAAATTAAAACATTAATGTGTAACCAACTTACCAAGGGAACCAATTCCATGTCCATTACTAGGGTGCATATGAGGATGTCCGTGGGGACCTCCAGGTCCAGAGTGACCGGGATAATTATTGTTATCTGGACTTGGAGGGTGCGGAGATGTTAACTCCGGACCTCCGTAGGGATGATAATGGGGGTTCATAGCGGTAAGGGTGCTGGCGGCCAGTTTGACGGTGATAGCGCTAGCCGCAGCGCTTACACGTCAGTCAAAAATTTCAGACAGATTGTTTCGAACACCTAAAATAAAAATAAACAGCATTAAATTCAGTTTTAGCAAGTACATGTTATACTACAAATTTATAATTACATAAGAGCATTGACCAATGAAATAAGAAGCTTTAAGAAATACCCGTACGTTGAACGCGGCAGCCGAGTATCGACAAATAGCCGCTGCTGCCGCTTCACATTTATTTCTTAATCTCAAAGCGCACTTTACATGCAAATATTAGTTAATCTGTTGAAGTGCAACTATTTAAAACTCAACAGTAATTTGCAGAATAAATATTTGAGAGTCGGCAGCTGTCGATAATTTGTTCTTTTAAATGAATTGAGAGTAATCAAGTAATTTCTGTTAAATGCAAATTTTATAGATATTATTGACTTTTGCATAGAAAGACAAATAATTCCAACCTCCGAGTCTTTGATAAATTCAATTAAGTATTTTAGCACGTAAATAAACTTTTAAATGGAACGTCTATACGAGATAACTGTTATTAATGCAAGTTCTCCCCCGAAATCATATTATATATTTTAAGTTGCACCTGCAAACTAATTAGGCGTCCCGACACAATGCAACAGCAATTTCCGGAAATGTTTTTGGAACCTGTCCGCTTGCTTGAACATGTTTAAACACATTTTACGACAAAGGCTTTATGGAAGATTTGAATTACACTACGTCTTTCCTATTCTAATTAGGCTCATATTCTCAGTTTTCGCGTTTAATTTCGCCGGCGGTTTTGTCCTAATTACATTATCGAGCGAGTCGCTTTGCGGAATTTAAGAGTTTCAGGGGAATACTCGCTAGTCTGTTACTTCCAATTGTTTTCCAACCATTGAAACGATGGGCCAACTAAGTTAAAACAACTGTAAAATTAATGTAAAATTAAACTTATTACTTCTTAAGTTACTTTTCTTCTTCCTATTTTTTTTATTCCAAGTGGGTAGTAAAAATTGTCTCGGGTATTCTGAAAAAGTTTCTGCATAAAATGGAATTTACTGCAATTTAATAATACGTCTTTGACATCTGAAAATAACTGGATCCGATTGTTAGCAACTAATTTTAGAATATACCCACCACTAACTCGTAGCATATAATAACGGTTATATAAAAAGATTTACAATATAATATTTTAACCACTAGTTATTACTTCTGCCTTTGTGAAAACTGACGCCAGACGAGGGAGGAGCAAGTTAATTAAATTTTTGATAATGTTAAGTTAAAAGCTATTTACAATATCGACCACTTTTAAGTTTCCAGTGTACCATATAGTTACTTTAAAGTTAAAATTAAATTCTTTATTTGACAGTAGTGATAAATATTTTTCGAAATTGATGTTGAAAGTTTACCATATCATCGGTAAAATCACGTAAGAGAAAACTGCGCTATATATAGCCAATGTATTCGATATAAATCTAAAATTTCGTATTATGAATAGCGAATCAAATTTTAATATTAATTTTGAATATGAATCGTAAATAAGATATATGAATACAATATAGTAATGATTAAATAACATAAATTGCAGTGCAACACTAGAGGACTATTATATAAGCTGTATTGCATTACAATTCAACGAATACGTAAGGGTGGAAGCGTACAAATTATTGTACCGAGGGGTGGGAATGGCTATTTTATCGAGTAGGGGAGAACGTTCTTTTTTCCGACATAGGGATCCATAATTATGTTAGTTTAGGGAAAGCTAATTGGTTTTTAAAACGAGTTTTATTCAAAAAAAATTGAGAAATTTCAAATCTGATATTTTAATTACAAAATTTAAAGGATGCCCTGTCTACCTGGCTAGTACCTTATTTTATAATTCTTTCGTGTACAATGCCAGTGTAATTAAACGTCAACTTTTCAAACTAAATATAAATTGATATTTTATCTTCAGGTACCATCAACCATTTAAAAATTGGGTAGTGGTAATAAAATCTTGCTTTTATTTGTATGACAGTCATTAACTTAACATTAAATCATTCTTAAAAGTCCATAAAAGGGTAACTTAATAAATTAATCAATGTGGATATCGGCTTTATTTCCAACTTTTTCATACTTTCCCATTAAAAATTATACAACCGTGCAAGAGTTTCTTGCATTTTAACCAAAATCCTAAGAAAAAAACTCTTCCAACATTTAACTTACTATTTTACAAAATCTAATTTTACAACTAAACATGACTTGCACTTTCTTACAAACTGGTATTTTCATTGATGAATTAACTTCTCGTTTAATTCATAGAAAATCCCAAATGCAAAAACTTTTATTGATGAGTAAGAAATATTTCAACAATCGACCGTTCACCTGTTGACAAAAACACTCGGTTTATTATCATCTTTCAGTTCGTTTCTATGTTAATAAATCAGTACATTGTCCTAACTTGATACGGTTGCGGTTTCAAGAAACTCCACAAAAGTCCTTCCCAAAAAATTTAAATTTTTGCACCAAATTCTGGATAAGAGATATAATATACGTAAAAGAAAAGGTTGTCCAAGATCGAAGTCAATTCAAAAGTTTTCCAGTATGCGATTATAGGGATTAACGTTTATTTTATCGTTTTTCTACTACTGGGTGATAAACTGTTACTTTTCGATATTCGTTTGAGTAAGGTTACAAGAGGTTTTTCCACACTAGTGCGGAAAACTACGTTTTACTCTTCCAGACATACATATTCAAGCGCAAACTCGCCGAAATGATTATAAATATTCTCCTGTTGTAGGCAGGACGGCTACCTACATCCTTAGTACAGTGGTACTAAACGCAAACGCGTTTCTAGTATTCCGCAGAATATTCAAATAATCGTAATTAATTTAAATATGATTTTTTGATTTGTAAATATATTAATAAATGTTGATAACCACTGCCCTAGTATAACAAAAATAATTTACAAATCAATACTCTGCACTAGTTCTTATTCAACTGTCAGTAGAAAAAGCATTGTTTGAAACGCATATAAAAAGCTTATTTTTAATAACTAGTTGCACAAATAGTTAATTTTTAACCGCGAAATTTAGGGGTACGGAATATCATCCAGTACACTAGTCATTGATAAATTGCTTCTCGCTAAAAATTTGTTATCACCGCCATATACGACTTGCATTAACACTCTGTATGAAACCATTTCTATGTTAGTTTGTAACGTCACTCAACGTTACATTACGACCGCTATATGACGTTACCGCTTTTTACAAAACCACAGCTTAAGTGTAATTTGTTAACTCTTAACTACTACTATTTTTGTGTTTCTGTATTTAAATAATTAATTTTTATTTATGTAGAAATATGCAATAAGCATATCTGTGAACTGTAAATATACGTTGATGTAAAACTAAGTGCTATTAGTTAAAACATACATAATATCAAATTTCGAACAATTTATTCCACAAGTCCACAAAACAGTATTAATTTTATGCTACCTCTTCATATTTAAAGTTCAAACATTATTATTTAACATGAATTGGTGCAGAGACGAACTGGCCATAAACTGCAAACCATGATAACTGCAAAAATAAACCAACAGTATATTTGGGCCAGTCGTACAAGGGGTCGTTCATAAATTACGTTACACGATTTTTAAGATGTTTAGACCCCTCCCCCTATGTCACATTTTCATTAAACCCCCTCCCCCCCAGTAACGTCACACTTCTATCCTATAAAATTTAATAATTCGTAAAAAAAATTTTTAATAACTAACTTAAATTAAATCAATTTTGCAGGTCTTAAATAACAATTTATTTTTATGTTGCTACTTATGTTGGTACAACCGATCCATGGATCAAAACAATATATTTTTAAACATTTGAGTTTGTGACATCACAACATTTGAAACCCCCCCAGACCCCCTGTCACATTTTTGTCACAAATCTGAGATGACCCCCCCTCCCCTTAACGTGTGACGTAATTTATGAATGGCCCCTAAGGGTCCCTTAGAAAAATCTTAGAACACCTCTGAATAAGAAGTAAATTGTTTCTAAATTTATTGCTTTGAATGTGACTTAAAATTACTAACAAATTTTGTGAAATTTACGATTCAAATCTATATTTTCCTCTTGTAACTCAACCAAACCCTATTTTCTCTCCGAAACTGGCATCCAAAATGCTTAATTGTTCGAAAAAGTGGTCTACACTTGTTTATAAAAACTTTAACGAACCTTTGCCTTTGTACTAGTTCCTTTGTGGTAAGCGAGAGTCGTGAATCCATTTCGCAGGTAACTAAAGTAAATTCTGTACCCGAAATAAAATACCACATTGAGAAAATAAATTCTATAATAAACGCAAATAAATTGGATATGTAAGTTTTGTAGTTTATAACGAAGAAAATATACCATATAGCTTAGCTACCAGCAACAACTGATATACTACTCTGATGGTCTAAATGCAAGAATAGTAAACCTCATAAAATGGATTGAACAGCTTCACATATTTAGACAAAAATAGAAACGAATGAAGAAATTATGCATTATTTAATGCCGTACATCGACATAGTAAAACTACATACGCCGGCTGTGTAATAAATATTTATAGTACGGTGCATGCCATTCCGCTATGTTGATGTTTGGTAGGAAATAACATAATTTCTATTGAATTAGATACCTTAACTTATTCTACTTAATTTATTTCCTCGTGGTCTAAAAAAATGCATTCACATTTTTTAATAGTAAAAATTTTCACAAATAAAATACCCTGTAAGGCAACACTATGGCACCTTCAAAAGAAGAACATTGCAATGAATAGGAAAGAATAGAAAACGAATTGTTGATAATTAAAAATTAAAAATTTAACAATCCCGAATATTGTAAATTGAAATTTATTGCAAGTCGGGTGTGATTTTTTAAGTATTGAAAAATTCATGAAATATTATTTTATCCAAAATGAAAAAGACCAAGGTGAAAAATAAACCAAAACAATATTGTTGGAATTTAAAAATGTAGTTTGGATGTAAATTTTTTAATTTAAAGATATGAATACTCACATAAGATAATCCGTCAGTATCGAAGGAAAAAATTAAATAATGTCATCTAGCAGCATTTAAACGCATCATAATATAATTACAAAGATAGCCTTTTAACAAATCACAAAACAAATAAACTCGAATTCCACTCAAAATAAACCAAACATAGCACCACTTGTAGATAACTGATTGACGGTAGCATCTGATTAGATGTAATCACTGACGTTATATTTTCTAAACATTCCAACGATTACACTGTTAACAGGCACACTGAGAAGGGTAGACTAATATCGAAAAGCAATTTGTGAATTGTGGTACTTCTAGAGGGCTTAGGGGATTCTACCCCAGTGAATTACTAAGCGGTTCTCAAAGTAAACTAAGTAAGAATGTAACGAGGTAGATAGATAGATAGGTATATTAAAAATAGTTTCTATATTTCGAAAATGTAACATTGCCCCAATTTTATTTTTGTTAATTTTTGGAATTTGAAGAGGAGGTTGATTTTGCATTTCTCTTGCATTTAAACTGCTTTTCAAAATTAAACTTCATATTAAAATTTGATTTAGAAAATTATTGATTCGGGCTTACTTTAAAAGTCGTTTGAGGACTAGCAAAAGTCCTATATCCTTCTACAGAAGGGTAGCATCTGTACCTGAATGCAGAAAATATGCTAATATTATCAAAAGTTGTACCTCACTTATTCGCTCGTTTGAAGCATGAATGGTCATAAAAGTAACACTCAATTCACTGTTAGTATGGTGAAATTTAAAAAATAAAAACCAAAAATTTTCCACAAAGGTGCAGAACATCAAAGATAATGTAAAGATTTAAAATTAAATTTGTATCGTCTTTATTTGAATAAAATTTTATGTAAATGCGATGAATATAGTAGGCGGTTCGGTACCATTTTTACTTTCTCTAGTGTCGCGATTATAAAATGTTCTTTCTATTTTTACAACAAAAATTTGTATGTTAAATTGTATGTAGATTTACTTCGCTTGCTGCTCTGCTAATTATCCTCTAACACCGCAATAAATAAGTCCAACAAGAAAATTGAGTAGAAACAATAGACTACACAACGGTAAAAAATTAACGACATTTACAGAGGCAATTTGCAGCGATGATGACTATAATTTTTCCATCACTTAGACCAGCAAGTTTATGTTTTTTGCATCTACAAGTGATTGAAACACGGTTCGTAAACCATGAAATTAAATGTAAAGAACTCAGTTAGCACATTTCATACTACAAGTATACAAATATTTATCAATCTCAAACGTGCAATCATTGTAATTTGTTACTTCAAGCTCAAGAATTTAAATAAAATGGCTAAACGATGGACCTTTATTTAACGACAAGATTTTATTTGTACAATAAACCTCGAGGAAATCGATCCGACTGACTTTATTTGACTAAAAATTCGGAATAACACTCCCGACCCTTTTCCGTTTATTTGTATATTAATTTACCTTGTTTTATTGTTTATTAAAAAGACGTTCAAGTTTAACGTGGAATCGGAACCACGGCACAAGTAATTTCGAAGCAAACTAGATTTAATTTCCTCGCGTCTACGGCAAACTACGTGTAGGTATTGAAGTGTTAGTAAAACAATTAATTTATTTAATAAAAGAAACTTTGATAAACCACTCGTGCACGTTTTTAAGGGTTGTTGTCTACAGGATACAATTAGAAATCCCCTGCCATGTATTATATAATCAAGAAAACATTTAATTACGTTTTGTTCCTTGCAATAAGATTAGTTTTTGTGCCAGTTTACGAGGAATTAATTACAGCCTTAATTGATTTTCTCGTAGTTTAAGTTTAATCAGACTTCGGGAGTTGCATTATAAGAGTTCGTTTTAGTTTCATTTAAAACACTTAAAACGAATAAAAGCCCTTCGGTCAAAACTTTCGAGATGCCAACACGACTGCGTTCGTTATATATTTTTTCTTATTGAAAAAGTAGTTAATTATATTCATACTTATAGAGAATGGAACGAAACTCTCGTATTGATTTACTTAATGGAAAATATAGAAAAAATAGTTTGGATAAGAGGAAAATAGATTGGCAACACAAATATTTTTTGGAAGTCGTCATTCAAAACGAATTGGCTTCGAACTTAAACCGTAACGGAATAATCCACACTATTTATGGTAAGTACATTGTATCGGGCATGCAAGTAACGTCCCGAATCAATAAACAATTCATACGGCGTGTATCTAATTGGTATAGAAGTACCTATGCGCTGATCTCTTATTTCATGCGTGACACGCGTTCTTTGCGTGTCCTGGACCCTCGTGTGTGGTAAGGTTATGAATGTGGTGCTGTGTAGAACAGTGAAATTGCCAACAATCCCATTGGGATTCCACAAGTTGTAAAATAATTCCTTGTAAGCTATCTTTAAATGTTCCGTAACAATTATCGTTCTCGAGTTACAAATTTCATTTCTCACATGTTGAAAAAAACAGAGAAAAGTAAGAAAAGCCACAAGTGACATTATGTTGATGCGACAACTTGTGGTTAAACGCCTCGGACCAGTGGTTATCCGCTATTACAACGTAATCTTGTTACGGTCGTCGAGTTCCGGTAAACAGAGAACGTGGTCCACTACGGAAGCCACCACGATCCTCACACCCCAGTTTCCTATGACTGCAATCCTTATCTTAACCCTTTGATACGGCGAGGGACATCGTTCCACCAGATATTTGAGCAAACTTGCTACTTGTTATCTAATTAGTAGCTCTTGTTCCATACTACGATGTCTCTATAACTACCGTATTCAATTGGAATTTCGATAAGCACAAGGAATTTCACAATCTGAAGTCATTTACTAAGAGAATTTCGGCAAAGTGTTGTCCCGCTATCTTTAAACCCTAGTTGTTTTGGTATGAATTGTCGGCATTGAATTTATCTAAATTGTTTTCTGCTTGCTTGCGAATGGTATTGCAAACTATATTCCTACTCCGTGCGATTTAATCAGACACTATTTGCGTTATACATTATTTATTAAGACCTAATATTAACTAAGTTTCTCTTCCTTATCTATTAATATATTTCGTAATATTATACCCAATGTAATTGATAAAAGCTTCCATATTTACATCGTTTCACCGTTACGATACTTTCTAAGTGTTTAAAAAATTTAATAATTATAAATTTATGTAAAGCTGTTTCTATAATGATTAAATTATTAAAGTTGGCTATACGCTTCGATGTGAACGCGTCTTTCTTGTACAAGTGAGCGACCAGGCGACCACTGCGCCGCCCGCCACATGGAATACTTCACCAATTTTATTTTTAATTCATGCTGCAGTTTAAAAAATTTACTTATTGGGCGACGCTTTGGTAAAATCCCTTGATAAGCTCCTTAATTGGCTACCTTTCAAAATAAACAAATTTACTTTAAAAAACGCAGCACGTTCAATTATTGTTTGCCATAAACTTCCATAATATTCGCAACAGTGAATTTAATACACTAAAACTTTGTAAGTTATGAGATTTAAAAAATCATCAACTTTAATGGATACAGCTTGAATAAAGTAGATGAAATTGTGGCTCAGCTCAGTTCAAGCAAATAGGTATAATCTTAATTAAAAACTAAATGAGTTTCTACCAACATAATTTTAAAAACCCTATCTATTCTTATATAAAATTTTAATTATTAATTACTTTTTGAATGTAACTTGTGGGCAGGTAATGCGGCTCGCCGTATTGGTTTCATAATTATAATTAACCATCAAATGTAATTTGCTCTATCTGACAGCTAATTAAAAATTTGATATCCAACACAAAATATAGACGTGGTAAATTAAAGCCCAACTTGGTTACATTAAATTAATTAAACAGCTGGTTTGGAAAATATATTCCTAAATAATTTATTTGTTATTATTATAAGCTCCGGTAATTCCGATTGCTTTAATCTAAAAAACTCAAAATACAGTGAATACAGACAGGTAGTCGATTATAACTTGACTTCTTAAGATTTTGATGCGCGGCTGCCGAAATATATCAAGAGTTAAGTCTAAAAATGCATCCACAGGTGAAATGTTTCTATTTAGTTAAATCAATCACAGAACATGAACACAAATCTTAAGTTAACCAGAAGGTCTGGAGGGTATGGGATACCTCCCGATACCTTAGTAACTATGTTCCAAAGGAAAATACTTATTATGGTAGATAACGGTCCACTTTACACCATGAATTGAATGAGTAAAGCAGTTATTGCCAACTCTAATAAAATTTTCGATATAAGAAGAATATTTACAACGTGGCCCCACATTTCTAGTCATTGATTCACCACTACGAGCTACCACTGGTGGCAAGAAGCGATATAAGTCTTGTAGGCATGGCAATACCTCCAAGATGTGGCCAGAACTTTGTAAAAGAGGATTCCCAGTTGTCAACAATTATTTTAAATGCAATATGAATCTTGTTTACCTAATATCAAATCTTTATTCAGTAAATTTATTTTGATTGGTTAAAATTTCAATGTTTTAATAAAAAATAATCAAAATTTAACTTTGTTGAAATTAAAAAAAAAATCAAATTTTTCATTTTTATCTTTTCTATTATGCGGTTTACAAATCTGTGGTCACATGCTAGAAGGGAATAAGTCTGCATAGATTCCTATATACTTATTCCCTTCTAGCCTGTGACCATAGAAATATAATCAATCACTAATTCGAAGTAGAATTTTAGTTCCTTTATTAAAAATAAAATTTGTCTGAACTCTAAAACATTTTCACATATATTTTCATTGAGCAGGACGAGGCAGGTAAAATGTTCTCACGGATAGAAGTCTAAATTATAACAGGTTATGAGCCCAGATTAGCAGACAATAAAAATTAAAAACAATTGTTTGCGCAATTCTCAATGGGATCAATCGTTTTTCTACGTCTCTGAGGAAACATGGTTATATGTACCTAAGTTACCATCGTAAATTGTTTTACAATGAAAGCTTGCAAGTCAGCTCTCGAAATTTAAATTTAACAAATTTTTTAAATTCCTAATAAAAATTCTTTGAGTTTCGTTCAACCGAACTTAATTTAAGCCGCTATTATAGAATTGATTGTAAGATACAAAACGTAAGTATAAGTCCGGGGGGGGGGGTCTGGGGAGTATTGCATACACTCTAGACTTCCCGTTCACAACGCCATTGCTGGGAAAACTAAAAAATTAAATTAAATTAAAAATCAGATGTTTAAGTATTGCCCAAGGTCGGACGACCACCTCAATCTCCGATTACCGACTTCTAGTGATGATATATAAAGCAAAAAACCTGCGTTTTTATTATAATTGGTCAATCATTTATTTCAAATTTCTATTGTTCTGAAGTAATAATGATTTATTGTATTATCTAAACTATTTTCCAAAAGTTTTAATTGCAATTGTTTTTGGTCTGCAAAACAACTGGAACAACTGCCGCCAGTAAAAAATGTAATTCGTCAGAAACAAAACAAAATTTTTCTTTCAGGATTATTACAGCCCAACCCTAGCGGCGCCACTGGCAAGTTCAATTGGATTAATATATTAAAAACATTGATTAAACAACGGGATTTGTCGTCAATTTTAGTTAATGGAGAATTTTAAATTAATCGATATTTAAAAATAATTAATTACGTCGTGATCGCCATTAAAATATTAATCGCTAACGTTTAAATTATTGCTTGTCAATTTAGACAAAAATTTAAAATTTATTACGCTCATTACGTAGATATCTTAATTGTTTTTTTAAATTAATTTTAAGTATGCATTACGAAGATTACCTCTTTCTTGGGATATTTTCTAGTGTGTCAAGTTCGAGCTTAGAGTTATCCCAACACCGGACAATATCTCATTACCGATGTCACCAGAGAATCAGCACAATCAGAGAATGCGGTGCGGTGCGGATCATTACGGCTTCCATTCACACGTTCGACAATTCTTCATTTGCGTATTTCATTTGTCATTTGTGCGTATTGTCACGTCTCTGGTCGAGTTGTAATTCGGGAATTGTACGAAAAGTACGGACCAGCGCTTTTAGTAGCTTTAGAAATACATCATTAGGCATTTTACCAACTTTCTGTTAACAATAGATGTTTTGCAAAAGACTATTTTCTGAATACTACTTTAAATGGTCTACCTAAGTTCCTAATATAACTAGGCATTTCAAATAAAGAGGACTTGAAATAATATCAGTTGCCCGTGGTCATGGGCATAAAATACATAGTACAATAATGTAGAGCAAAGAATTGAGTTAGTTTATTATATTTCCGAGTAGTTGGGCCAGGTATAAGCTTTTGTATGCTAGTAGTACTTGGTTGCTTTCCATTAATACTACATTTCTATTTCGGGCATTCAAGTTTAATCAAGCATCGGCTGGCTATTACTATTATAATTTCTCAAACCACTCTTCCATATCCTTTTTTCCCAAAAATTATTTCAATTTTTTCGAATATGATGATTATCGTGCAATTGTATATTTAGACTATTTTCGTTTGTTTTATGGCGAGACTGCATACGACATTCTCTGGCAGTTATGTTCAGCTAATAGGTCTGCGATGGACATTTCAATATAATGATATAGCCGCTATTTGGGCTATTATTGTCTGTCTATGCAAGTACGTTAAAAAAGGGCAATTCGATTGTTCCGCATTTTGTATGCACGTATTCAAGGATGCGAATTTGTGCCGAGAATAATAAATTGCAGTTACAACACGCCACGACGTTATTTTTTACAGAAAAATCACGCATTCAAATTTGTACGTCAAGAATTAATAAATTGCTCTCATTGTTTTGATGCGTGTTTAAAATTAATTATTCACAATATGCTTGACCTCAAATTTCACTCTTGCTTATATTTTAGCCAAATATATTTATTTTCTTTTGCACATGGGATCTAATTAGTTCTGAGTCTTGACTTTGCAATGTGTTTATGCAGTGTAACCCCTCGAGTGCAGAGGTCAAGCAGCAAAACTAGTTCTCTCAACTTGCAAATACTAAACAGGTAAACTGGACACGATAAACAACCCAAGTTCAGAGACACTAACTTGCGGTAACTTACTGGGTTTCTACTTTTTGTTTTCCGTCCGAAAGTGTGCTAGGTCATCAAAACTCTTTACAGATTAGTCCGTCACGTCCTGTACAAACTCGTCGTCCACGCCGTCCTCTTGCCTGTTTGACCAAAATAAAGAACCCTCGTGGAAGGTACGACGGAAACCTTATAAAAAATAC
Source organism: Cantharis nigra (assembly GCA_958510845.1). Lineage (NCBI taxonomy): Eukaryota > Metazoa > Arthropoda > Insecta > Coleoptera > Cantharidae > Cantharis > Cantharis nigra. The sequence goes on from OY294028.1 coordinate 78,945,163, forward strand.
AAAACACCAGATAGTTAATTAATCCCATTAAGCTCTCAAGTTGGAGTAAATAAAGTGAAAAATCAACACGATAAACTAATATAATATAAAATTTTTACAAGTCATTAATGTGAGGGGTAAGTCTAACGACTTGTTTCACCTCAATCAATCGTCAGTTCTTCTGGTCTTATCACTTCCCCCTCTGTTCAAGTTTATTGCAGCATCAATTGAGAATCCCCTTTTTGTTAATTTTCTGATTGTGACCTTTTTCCGAACGTTCAAGTGGAAAATAAATATTTACCGCACAATTAAATATATAATTCCTCCTTAGCTTCCTTCCAATTCTAATAAATGATTTGAACAAAGCGTTACGAAATTACATTTTGTTAGAGAAGTTGATTCTGAAGTAAAAGTATTGTAATTTTTTTTTCTTTAACGTCTGTGGAGTTAAAAACCGTTGTCAGTAAAAATTTTATTTCAGCAACTACTTTTAACCCCTCGACACTTCAAATTAATCAGTCAAGTGGCTACAGAATAATGAGATACCAACTGCAACCCCATTCTTGGCTTATAAATTCCACATTATTAAGTATCAAGTGTTCTCGTGTTTCTTGAAAACTATTATTTCAAGGTCGTAAACTGAAAAATAATGAGCAAAGGTATACAAATTTTAAAACAACCAACAATTACTTAGCCGATCTTATTGTAAGTTGCACCAGTTGAAAATACAATCATTAGCATTAGAGAAAGTTGCATTGCTTGTAGAGCACATTTGCATTAACTTGAGAATGAAATGCACTTGAAAAATTACAACAACGATTTCTCTCAAATCACGATTAATTTATCTCGATTAAATCGATTCTTATTCCAAAAACACATTTTGCCAAGCATGCAAAGTGGACTGCGGAATAATCGAAAGGTTGGTTTTAAAAAAGCCGGCTTTTTTGTTTCGATGAGAATAATGAATGTTATGGTTGAAGAAATTATCCATTTAAAAATAGATTTTACAGTGACCGAATACTTTAATTTAACTAATATTATAATTTAGCAGTATGCTCGTTGTTAACTTTGTTCTTACAAAAACATAACATAGATTTTTTAAACGCCCTGTACACAAAAAGGTTTCAACTTAAATTTTATTTATAAATACTAAACCTAAAAAACAAAGTGTTCCTGAATCATGGTAGTTTGGAAGCTGAAAAAATTCAGACTCACGGAGTGCAATACCTTCAGTGCATTGTTTCTATAGTCTATTGATACGTGGTTTAGGTAGTGTAATTCGATATTAACCATATCAATATTTTAGAAAACCCAGTTCATAGTTCAAAACCATAGTTCATCGCCTGATGATGCCATAGCATGGTGAAAACGTTTGGGATATTTTATACTTACAGTGTATTTTATTTGCGATAACTTACAAATATTTTAGTTTAAAAAGTATGTATGCATTTTTTGGATTTTCCAAAATATTGAAGTGGCATTGCTTCGTTTAAAGTTTAATAAAAAAAAAATTAAATTAAATATAAGTAAATGCCAATTGAATTTCGTTTCGATTCAACTCTACTCTGGAAGTGAATCACTACGACAGTACGGTGTAGCAGTACAAGTGGAAGTAAGTAGCATACATGGTAGTCATGTAGTAAGAAGCAGTATTAAACAGTTGATAATACTCATATAAAATATTGCTTTAAGTAAAATCAGTAATAATGATTCGCTAAAAATTTTATTTAATTAAAAAAGAAACATATTCCATTTTTTTCGTCCCAATTTTGCGTATTGATGAAAAATTCATCACTTTTGCGCCAATGAACAAAATTCATCATATTCATGAACAAAAAGCATGAATACAATGAATTTTTCATCATTATAATGAATTTTGTTCATCGAGACAAAACTCATGAATTTTTAATGCACTTTTGTTTTCCAGTGTGTGAATACACAAATATACACATTAAAGCGCCACAAAAATATTCATAATTAAAAAATAAAAAGCCCTAAACTTCATCTAGATTTTAAATTTTTAAACGGAATATCCACCGAGTTCGCTTATGAATTGTAGACTGAGTTGAAAACACCCGCTATGAATGTGTCTGGCTCAAATATTTTAAGAAATCGTCGGGGAATCCCAAAGAATAACAGATTTAACAGACTTGCTTAAAAATTAAAACTTGACAAACTATAAAACCGTCGTATGTGACTTCGCCCATATGCATACAAGCAAATGGAAAGTAAGAACCGCTTGAGGTAATAAAAACAATAATAGCAGTGCTGTAGGAATGGGTGATGTGCATAACTACAAAATATACCAGAAAAACCAAGATTTTCAATATATTTTTATCAATAATATTTCGGATTATCTTCTAACAAACGTATATATTGAAATATTCATCTCTTAAACTCAGAATCCCCCTACAAAAATAATTTTTAAACGTTTGAAAGCGGCTTAGACAAACACTCGAAAACAAGTTTCTCGAATTTCTCAGATTACGTTTCAGATCAACTCATAGATTCTTAGCAGTAACGGCAGTATTAGGTAGTAAGTAGCAGTAGTTATTAGGCAATAAGTATCAATATTATACAATAAAGGTTAGTATTATGCAGTAAAAGAAGGATTGAAAATAAGTAGAAATATTTAATCAAATACTATGTACATTATTCAAACCCAGTGACCAGGGCCGGCAAGAGTTGAGTTGCTTGAGTGCTCGAGCACCACACGGAAAAATACAAAATAGTAAATAATTTTGGAAAAGAAAACACTAAACACTTGAACAAATTGTACCTAATTTCAATTTGCACATCCTAATCTATAAAATCCCAGCATGCTGGCTGCTCCTGCTACAGCGTGCCATTTTTTGGTAAAAAAAAATCCCTCTGATTGGTCGACTTTTTTTGCCAACCGAAAAATATATTAAACTAAGATTAGGACTAAAAATATTTGTCCAATATTAATCCAAACCGTGAATTTGAAATTTTAAGAAAAAATGAGGGAAATTTAACCTTCGGCTAGAAAAAATTGAAACTTGGAAAGCAAAATATTTATTTAATTACCTTACTGCTCACGCAGTGTTACTTTGAAAGTGAATTAAAAATTTATATAAAAATATAAAACCGAAATTGTAAACCGGGGGGTCTGGGGAGTGCGGAACACCCTCTAGTACATTTCACAGGATTTCCACTAATTTAGAATACTTGGAGGAGATAGGGAATTTAGAATTTTTCAAGTTTCGTCAAGAAAACCCGGGAAATTTGAATTTTTAAGCTAAAGTGTGGGAAATTTAAACCTTTGGCTAGAAAATATTAAAGCTTGGAAGCTCAGAGTTTAGCAGCAACTTTTTGCGTTACTTTGAAAATATAAAGAAATGGGGAATCCCCCATCAGTAGTGGGAAACGAAATTAAATCTTAAAATATTATATCGCTAAAAATGCTGGTCATATAATATTATATCAGCACCACACGGCAAATCTAAAAAATGCCGAGCCTGCCAGTGACTCCCCCCTTCTCCGCTTCAACTCTTAAAAGTCGTAAAACGTTAGGGGTCAAAACTTTAATCTCTTTTAGCTGCCTGTCAGTCAGGAGACAAAGCACAATTATCTTCAAAAATCATCTTCGGGATTTTACACTTACCAAATACTTTGATATCAGTATTGCAGGTTCCACCCCTCAAATTCTACTCTATTTACTCTAACATAAATTAGAATTATCAAATTGAGCTACAGGACACAAATAAAACACATATTTAAAACGAGCTTTCGAAAAATGACATTTTCTTTTTCAATTCATATTAAACTTGAATAAGGAAATGTCATTTTTCGAAAGCTCATTTTAAATATGTGTTTTATTTTCAAGAGCTAATAATTTTAATTAATAAATTTACTCTAACTCTATTTATCTCACGGAAGACGGCCGTTGTATTCCTCCGGTAATATTTTTCGCTTTCAAAGGCTAATGAAAACAAACAAAAAAACCTCACCAAGGATTGAGGTGGTTGCTCGGTCCGTACCGGGGGTTCTGGGGAATACCCCCCCCCCCCCAGCATTGGTAACTAAATAACTCATTGCAGTTTTTAATCTTAATATTAATAATTTTGAAATAATTTCCCGAAAATTCTTTTTTATTAGAACATTTCCGAAACTATTCGCATTGTCAGAAATCGTAAGTTTAAAGCGCACTATAACTGCTGTAATTATGTAGAACGTTTCCGTATTAAGCATGTAAGTATTTCATTTACATATTGTTAAAAGTAAAATGCTTACTTCAATGCAAATAAACTAATTAACACGGAAATTTTATGTAGTCATTGTGCATTTCCGGCTTATAATTCAAAATAATTTAAAATTCCCAAGTATATTTTAGTATATTATGCCAAATGACGTCACATGTATTTTCTACTCTTATTGGATTAGAATCTTGAACGTAATATTAATTCGGCTTTAGGGTTGCGATCCCCTTTAATTTTTTTCGATAATATAACGTTGCTCCATCAGGTGTAGAATGAATTCCAATGTATACTATAATTTAAAATTTTTCAATATGATTAAACGACCTGTAATTATTTGAATTCGTAGGTATGTATGTATATATAGCTAATCAAAGTAAAATAAATATAACCTGTAATTTAGCATATTTAAGTTTGAAAATAATAAGGGCCGACTTGGAGGATTCGGAACAGGTTGACAAGGGTATTATTACTATAACTATATGGAGAACATCTAAACGTGACCGGCCTGGAAATATGTGCGGAATGCGTTTTAGATGTCATAAAGAAACTTTGACGATGCATTTTATAGAAAAAACAAGCTTATATTAAAAACACGGGGTGACTAAATTATATTTTTACTTTCAATTCTTGATTTTTTATATTTTCCAACAACTTCTATTACAATATTGTGGTATAAATTTTAAATATTTCACACGCAAGACGAAATTGCAAAGCACTGTGTTATTCTCGGGTTTCCTTTAAACACTCTCTCCGGTTTTCAATATTGGAACTTGAGCAGGAAGAGCTTAGATCAGTAGTAAAAATGAGACATCTTGGATTATTATCGAGCAATTAATATAATCCCATTCCGGCAATTGTATTTAAGACTCATAACAGACATTAGATCCACACCGAATAGGTTGGAGTAAAGAAAATACTTTGGAAAACAAAGAGCCTAAAATGAAATCGAAAATAAGCAGCCTCATTTGCAGAGTGAAATTTCTTTAATTAATAAGTTGCTTAATTAAATTTTTGATACATAAAGTGACTATTTTTACGCATAGAGATGAACATCTTTGAAATGTTGCAGGTTAATAAATAATAAATAAACGAAAACAAACGAAGTAATCAAACCATATTTAAAATTTAAATATTCCATTAAAAGCTACACAATATACATTTCCATGTTAATTGTAGCATCCACCTGCTGTCTCTACGCTACAATCTTAAACTCGATCGATATAAAATATTAAACGTATTCTATTCTCATTCTAACAACGTAAATACGTAAGATTTAAAATTTGCATTCGTCTATAAATAAATCTGCGAAACAACATGGATCGCTGTTATAAAATTATAATTGTGTTTAAATGTTGAATATATTAATAAACGTGCAGAGGGGAAAATTAACAATAGCTATGCCCTTATGCCAAAATTATAGGGTAAAATATATACCACCTGCCCCATCCCTCCTCTTTGTTGGCTTACACCCTTATTGAGCTAATATTCAATTTATAACGCGTAACATTCCGATTTAGAAATTCGGAAGGTCGTACGACTAATTAAAAGTGATTGCCACTTTTTACGATCAAATTCGATAACTTATAAATTAATAATTTTGAAATCAAATTACAACCGTTTAATAATTGACATTTAAATTAAAAATTTCATTGGCCAATTCTCAAATTACAACTGAATTTTTTATCATTTTATTATTGAAACCGTTTTAAATTCGAAATAGCTTCACATCTCGCCGTCTCGGCCAATAATAATTAGCGAATCCAAATTTTGGACTTGCATTATTTTACATAATCGTGCATTGCGATGTAATATTACCAAATCACATAATTCGATTTAATAATACGTTTGAATTTTTTTAAGAAAATTATCTACTCGTCGGAGGTTGTGTGGGAATCGATTCGGAAGAACCGACGAAGCATTCCTCCAGCGAATCTATTAAAGTTGCAATTATTTTCTAGCATTGCAAATTTAACATCTCAATATTGTATCCGACGTTAGGCAAAGAATATTCCATATATTTTTTTATTGATGCAAAATGCTTGACAAAGGACTACACCATCAGTACTCAAGGTATTGTTACATGAAAGCAAATATATCGGAAAATGTCAGCTCGTATATTTAATGCAAGACAAATTGGCTTTTCAATGGTAAAAAGTACTATACAACTCCTCGGTTTTTTATTATTATTATTTCGAAACTTGGAGAACCGAACCATAATTTTAAAATTAACTTTCGACTATCAGTTTAATTTTAAATTAAGGTGAAAATATAAGCGTGGTTGCAATTTAGAGGGTATTGGACGTTTCTGACTGAACAAATGGCCTCATCATTCGCGGTTCGGTTCGGTACAAGCCGCTGTCCGCATAGAGTATTTATTGCCAAGTTTAATGAAGTGATCATATATATTCAAGTGATGCAAATGAGGAGAGTGCCTACATCTTTACGTTGGAACTTTGAATGCATCAATTTGGAAGTTGAATTGAAAGCAACATACGCACTGATTATATTAAAGGTGAGAAGGGAGTGTTGAGATAATTGAAAAGTGCCATCACCTATTCCCTCGCAGTTTTTTTATTAACCCATTAAGTACCAACGTCCTCATTTGAGGACAGTAACTTATTGTAGGCCTTAACAAAATATATAAGATTTATTCTTTTAACAAAAGTTTATGTCTACTTTCGTAAAATATGCTTGGTACTTAATGGGTTAAACTGCATAATGAACCAGTCTTTCGATAGACTGCTTACGCTCGCCAAGAAAAACGAGTAATTCGTTCACAGTCTAACGTGAGATATCTCGGTCGCATAGGGACAACTTCGTGAGAAGTTTGTGTTCCCAGCAGATTGCCTTATCTTGTTTCTTATGTTATTGTGTCCAGCTTAACTTATGCGTTATTCTTTGTACTTTTCGCTGCTGACACATTTACACTAATACCTGTTAAAGAGAAGTAACAAGCAAACGAACCACCTACATCGTTCGGATAACCCTTATTAAGTTGTAAAATATAAACTTCATTGAATAATTCTTAAAATGCAATCGATATATGCTAAATATGACAAACAACTCGAGTATTTTATTTAGTAAGTGAATAATAAAACGGCAACTTAAAACTTGGATGGCAAATCACTTTAAATTTTCATAAAATCTTAAAGAAACTTCCTGTTATTAGATATCTGAAACATAAAAATGTAAATGAAACTAGCTTTGATATTCCATAATTTATTGATGACAATGAACTGCAATCAATATTAGAATTCCTCTCCAAATAGGCGAAGGTGTATTTTCGAATAAATAACAAAATTCAAAACTTCGGCAATAATATAATATGAAAGTCGATCAAAACAAAACAAGGAGGAGTAAGTTTGGATTATGTGTTGGATTTTTCATTGGCACATTAGCAATCGAAAAGTTGTCGCCTCGAAACCATCTGATTAAAAACTTTTCGCCGATATTATCGACGCAACCAGGACTTTACTGAAAAGCGCAACAGCATTACCATGATACGAGAGGGGTTTCTTCATAAGATTTTTAGTCTACCAGGCTATACATACCCTACCCTATCAAGCAATAGTCTTGAAACAAATCTTGCACAAATTAAACGGACTTCGATGCAGCTTTTGAGCGGCATCAAGTTAAACATATCGTGGAACCTTCAGACTATGAGCAATTTTTGACGGCGCAGGCTGTAGATATATTATAGTCTAAATAATAACAAGTTATTGGCCCAAGTCAGGTACAGTAGAAGCTCGATAACGTGAACATTCGAATTTATGAACATTGCGGTCCTGTGAACACCAAATTTTTCTATAGCTACTCGGTAACGTGAACATTATTAGTTATTACACTCGATAACATGAACAGTAAAAGTTTAGTTAACTATGTTTTTTCGTGAACTCTAATGTTCTTAATTACCAACATTGTGTATTTTTTTATAAGGAATAAATATATGATAACACTAGTTTTTCTACACTCCCGTTAGTTTGAACATACCTTTGGATTTTTGTGTTCGCAGAATAGAGCTTCTACTGTATTTACTTTTCAATGCGATAAATTGCTTTTCTTCGGTTCTGGAAAACAATGTGGTTATTTTCAATGGTGGCTGGTATGATATGAAGTAATATAATATTTATTTTAAGTTGCTAATATTAAAAAACAGGATTTTGAGATACAAAACATGTTGTAAATTCAAGAAGTCTGAGGTATGGGATGCCCCCTGCGTACTCTTTGATTTGATAAACAACTACCTTAATCGCAAAAGACAAAAACAAAAATCAAGTTAATTTTTTAAATATTAATTTCTAATTTATACATATTTTTTCTTTTTTCCTTTTTTTAATTTTTCCTTCTTTTTTATTCGCGATTCGACTGGATCAGGACAGGGAGACAGGTCGCCTGACCCCCTAGTAACCATGTAAAACAGAAAATCTGAATTTTTTTTGCTGGTCACAAATGATTTAAATGTAAGAATAGGGTCATTTAGAAGTATTTTGCATTTATGACTTCTGTTGTCTGTAAGTTTGGTTATACAATTGATATCTATAATATTCTAGAAATATAATTTTCACGGCACAAATTGCAGGCTCATTTTCACGGAACAAAAATGAAAAAAGCAAAAAAACATTTCACGAATAGAAGTCAAATAATTACAAATTATTGGTCGATTGGTCCAGATCAGCCGTACGTTACAATGTTACAAATTCAAAACATAGTTAAAGCAATTTTTAATGCTACAAATCATGGAAACATGGTTATCTTTCAGTTAATGCTTAAGGCGGCATTTTAGCAGTCGAAAGGAAATTGAAATCGATGCTATTATTTTACCAAATTTTAAATTTATTCCTGAAATTATCATTTTCGTTTGCTTATTTGACATCAGATAGATGTTATTGTAAACCACTATGTAGCTTAAGCTGCATCTATATAACGTAGGTGTAAATCCAGAAATTTCCACCCTTAGCTCTTGATTCTGAGGAACTAATCAGTTACCAATACTAGGGGTATCCCCTACCATCAGGGAATCAGTACAAAAGCCATAGTTTATTTGATATTAAAATTTCTAGAGTTGCTTGAGGTTAGGTTCAGCTGAACTTAGCTTAAGTTGTTGTTTTTATACAACTGGCTCGTAAAGACCCAATTTATAGGTATAAATCCGGGAGGTCTGGGAGGTATGAAATACCCTCTAGCGGCTAGCGCATCCTTTGCATTTTAAAATAATTTTAAATTCATTGCCACTCAAAAAATATGTTCTATCTTTTCTCTTGGTTAGTGGTAGAATTATTTTGAACTTAAAATATTATATTAAATAGTTTGTTTATGTTCAAGATATATTCAAAATTTAAAATTTAATTTTAATTGTCAACGTTTATTGAAACTACCTAACACATATTCACAAGTTTTTATAAAATTTATCATTGTTTCTATACCAAACGCTAGATTGCAATAATAATCAGGATAAAGAAAAAGTTTGGAGTTGATTGAAGACTTAATAGAAGAAATAGAGAAAGAGGTAGAAAAGAGTGTGATAGGTAATTCCTTTAATAGCATTCCAGATGTTATTAGAAGGCGCGAAAAACATATTGCAGGATTAAATCGAGTTCAAGTTGAAACACACTATCAAGCCCTTACACGTGCTTTGGTTACCGCAGCACTAGAGCTGTCATCGGTTTTGGAAAAGATAGCAATGGTCAACGAGAGGAATATTTTACTGATTATTTGCTTTCTTGGATTCCCATTGTGGCTTTATTATACGAAAACTTAATTACATCAGTCTGGAGTCGCTCAAATATGAAGTAACTCGAAACTATCAATATTTTAGAGAATCCAAAAAATTCACCCACACTTTTTAGACCTAAAATGTTTTAAGTTTTCACAAATAAAATACACTGTAAGTATAATTACGCAAGACCGCGACTAAAAAGCTGTTTGATTATTTTCAACCAATTTCCATATTACATTTTTGTCTGCTGAATATGAACAAAATTTTGACAGAGTTTGCACTGAATTTTTCTAATCAAATTCCCTGACTTTTCCAGGTTTTCCCTGACCAATAATAAAAATTTTCACTGACATTTCGATAAATCGGAAGATAAAAAGGTAAATTTATTATTATTTAAGAAAATTCATTGTTGATTGTCAGGTAGCACGAAGAACAGGAACCAAGGATGTTGATTTTATTGGATCACCTTTTTTCGATCGATCGACAATATATTTAAAATAGTTACCAAATTTCCTCTTAATCTTATTATTATTATTATTATTATTTTTTTGATTGTTTCAAGTAAAGTTGGTATTATTAACCCTTCAGTCAACGGGTAGAATAAATTACATATATTATACCAGCTAAGTGAAGCCTGATAGGCTGCACCCGTTGACTGGAGGGTTAATTTTATAAAAAAAACTGTTGTTTCCACTGCGGTTTCCGCCATTCAATATAAATCCATTATTGATACTCGTAGTTTGTCTTATGCAGTTCTAAAATATATAAGCAATTTTGTATCTATAAATTATTATTCTAGAGCTTAAATTTACATTATAAATATTATTGTTCAAAATTTTATTGTGTTATTGTCTGCCACAAACCACAATTTAATTTATCGATATAATTATATTAATTGAACAATTGAGCAAATTAAAATTTATTCAAATTACGGTTTTTCTTTTCTTTAATGGATTAGGGTATTGTACGAACATGTAAAGTAATTACATATAAGAATTTAATCGTGTGTCGACCTATACCTTTCTTTATATTATAAGAAGTTCAATTTGTCGAAGTTATCAAAAACGAGTAATTCGAAAGTAATTACGCTAAAAGAATATTAAACTAAAGTCGACTTTAATATTACAAAATATAGGAAATCTTAATCCTACTTTATGATACTTACGAATGTATATTAATTTACAATAATATAATATTATATGTTTATATTACCTACATATTAACGGTTTAACCTTCAAATATAGCGGAAGGTATATGAACTATATACTATATTACAAAATGATAAAAATGGTAAATCGACTTTAAATTGTCCCTTTAACTTCCTCTACATAATGCGAGAGATTAAATCTCGATAAAAAAAATCTTAATTTAAAGGTTACAATAATTTGGCAACGATGCATTTGGCAACATAGTATGAATTCAGGTAGAAGAAAAAGAATAACGCGAGTGCAACAAGCTCGAAGGTCGAGGTCTCGAGAAGGCAGTTTTATTTAGGTATTTATGTTCTTTTCCCTGACAGACCTGAAGTCGTTGAATCTATTCATTCAACTTGAATTCAGATGACAATCTTAGGTTACATTCCAACAAGGTCAGTGGTTTGCTGCCACTTCTATGATATACCATCGATTGCATATTTTCATACACCTAATGAACTAATAATAATATTTTAGCTGCAACTAACTGTAAGTCAGTTAGTATTAATGGTATTAACTTCTGTTCATTGTATATAACATTATGATGTGTGTATATACAAAAACACGTTAACGTAGACCTAGGACTAACCGACCGACCTTTCTATATCAATTTTGCATTGTTAAAACTCGAAGCGAAACTTCCATTGAAATTTTTTATTAATAACAAATTGTATTATCTTTTAATTAGAGATAATTGGTAATATCGCTGTGGATGTTCAACCCCCATCTGTGAGCTGAAGAAGCAATTGTTTTTACTGCTATATTTAGGACTAATATAAAGGTATAAGGACGTTATAAAAAATATACGACGTGATTAAAGCAAAAAATTTAATTAACGAAATCGTTTAGGTATATTTTGAGTTGGTTCGTGTTTATATTAACAAATTAAATAATTTTAAGAGCAGAAAAAGCCTTACCTTTTTCATCGAGTAATCAAAAATCTAAAGTGGGGTCCGAATAGAATTATCTATGTGATATTTTTCACATGGGGGTGTATGCGTATGTAAATGAGAGGCCAATCTCCTGACACGCGAGAATAACGAAGGAAATAAGGGGTTGCGGAGATAGGGGGTTTATTAATTAACCAGAAGCCTAATCAAGGTTCGGTCGTTAGAACGAGTCATACATATGGAATCCCTAACTGGAAACAGCTGCTCGCTCAACTGCTTGTGTTCGGTTGTGCAATTTTATATAACTGACCCTTGAAATCAATTCAAAATTCGCCACCTCACTGATAAAACCGTTCAGAAAATAAAGCTGGCATATTAGGTACTTAACAACAGTTATTACGATAATACGACATATAAAAACACAATTTTAACAAAACGTCGAAACGAGCAAACAACGGACCAATTTATTTTGATTGTATCTGGTGCCGTTTTGATTTCATTAAGGGTGTCATCGTAGTATCGACGGATACGCCGACGCCGAACACATGCGACATGACAGCCCACCGTGTACACATTACGTTACATGACTCGCGTATAAAGCTTAATTAAATTTCAGTATTTTCATATGCCTCGACAATAGCAGATCCACTTGATTATATTTATCAATTTAGGAGTGCACGTTATTAAGATCGTAAAATAATTTAAGGAAATTTAATCAAATCCAAATGAAAAATACCTACTTCGGCACCCGAATTAATTAGATCTTATTGAAAACTTTGTTGTTTCCCACTTTTATTATTGCAAGACGAGAGACAGTATCTCACCGTTTGGGTTGTTTTTCTTGGCAATCGAAACTCGCAAGTGTACATAAACTTGTCAACGTGTGCTTGACATTTAAAGGAAAAGAAACGTCGAGTGGTTAAAACAGCTTATAAGCCAAAAATGAAACTCGACGCGTGGCGTTTCGACACTAAAATATAGGTTGAAAGATGGAAGAGACTTGAAATCAAACGACAGACAACCGCGTGTGATATTGTAAAAGGAAATGTAGGAATAGTAAATCGAGCTTTCAATATTATATTCACGATGAGCAAATTGTAAACATCGGTAATATCGGTAAAAAATTAATTTTCATTATTTTTTTCCCAATTGAAAAAATTAATTGGATACAATTGGTCAACTTTTCCTGTCTTATTTTTCTCACAGCTATAACGCATGACACACTTTTGTCCTTCCAAATCATAAACGTACTAAATTTGCCCTCTTTCCTTCTTTCAGTATGTTTAGAACTTATGTTCTAATTATTTTTATATAAATACAGTAACTGTTGATGAATAAAATGAGTATACCTTTAACTTATTGGATAGTCTGCCAATAAGAGCAAGCATCTCTTCAAACATCTGCATAATTGTTTGCAAATAACGATTGTTACCTACAATGTGCATCATCGTTATTTGATTGAGAAGTTGTGATATTTACATTATTTAGGCATCGTTATAGATCGACATATATTAAAGTTGTTGTTATATCGTTTTAAAAGCCCCGTGGCGGTTCTAGAATTAGTTACAAACATAGAAATTATCTACTATCGTAGAAAGTAGATAGCGTTTCTGACATTATGTTCATCACAGGAAAACGAAAGATATAAATGAGTTGATAGTCAACTAAGTAGCTACTAGTGCCTTAGATAGAAGCCAACTAAACAAACTGTATGCATTGTCGAGTTAAAAGGTTACTATCCTTAGTGGGCTACTAAAAATTTTAGTGGCTTGGTTTGAATTAATGAAGAAACCGAAGAAGTTAAAGTAAATAGGAAACATAGTAAATTCTGAAACACTGTAAAGCAAGAATTTTATGCTATTGGCCATTGCAGGTTATCCCAATCCCTTTTACATGGATAGGTTGACGTTCAAGTAGTACGCAATGCCAAGTGCCAAATTTTGGACATTGTGGCCAGTTGAAAAAGTATAATGCTTCAATGCTGAAACCTTTACCTATGAAAAATGAAAAAGAGACCTAAAAAGGCCAAAGAACAATAAATATAAACATATTTATAAATCATATCGTAAATTAATTATTACTAGATCTTGGAAGAACTATTTTCATCCGCAGAAGATCACGGCATCTATTGACAACATTTCACGCTCTTAATTCGCTAAAAATTGAAAACAAAAGAAAAAAAAGTAAATATAAAAAATGGCAGTAGTACTCCAAAGATTTCCTCTACCCTCCATACTTATTTCAAGTCACACGATAGATTATATCATCCCATCATAATTAATACCAAGATTACCCTTTACGTAGACGACACCGCAGGGCTTCGCTATAACTTATGGCACCCTCACAATAGAAATTAAAATTTCTCAAAGATACAATCAATATGTTGCAAAATAATTTTTCTAAAACAACCCAACCACTAAAGTAAACCCTAACCTAAGTTATAACAAAATCTCTAAGTTCCAACCTCTAACTTAATCATCAAGCAACCAGAAGTTAAAAATTGTATCCTGCTGTATAGGTATACATAGCAGTAGTTATTATTTATCTTCATTCTAAGGCACCCTACTCACCACCCAATCTGGTCATGTCTTGAAGCGTAAGGTGCCCTCTATCAGATCATATGGTAAGTTGGGTAGTAAGGAGGCTTGTCAGTCCACAATTGAATGTGAATTCCTATTCCATTAACACCAGGTAATTGTCATTATCAATCTGTTTTTCTTATCTATAATCCAGTGGTGAACAAACTACGGCATCCAACCGCCAGCTACGTCGTTTTATGAGACCCGTGACAAACAAAAAGATTATTGTAAATTAAGCAGAAAACCAACTACCACTGAAGTTCCGTACATCTGTAACATGATATGGATAGAGAGTGACTGAGATCGAACACTGCGAATTGTTACGGGTAGGGCATTCTCAATGTAGCACGCGAAATTTAGAGTCCGTTTAATCACTCTAGTCGTCATTTCGTGCTACGTAGTCGGGAATTTTAGCCGTGTCAATATCAATATTTTATTTAAAACAAAACTGTAGTAGATTTTTAATAAAATAATGAGTTCAAACTATTTACTGTTGAAAAGCTGCAATATTTATTATATTAATTTGTTTACTAGCGTGACAATAATAACTGTAAAAACTGTCAAGATTTTATTGGACAAGTAATATCAACAAACGACAGTTTCTTTAATTAAAAAAAATAAAATCGTCACAAATTCACTTTCAACTGTTGAAATTGAATCACTTTCTGCACTAGTGCGTTAAAGTAATTCATTATGTAACTCAAACCAGTGTACAAAGTGCGCTATTTCGTAACGGTAGTAGATAAAATGAATTTTTTAAATATATTTTTAAAATAATATATTATTATAAACATTATTATAGAGAAATCAATTTTCGTTTTCAATATATCATGAAAAAATTGTTTGTTTGTGTTGCCCGCTCCCCCATTTAAATTTATTATGTGACCTTTTAACCTTGTGTAACGGGAGTATCCAACACAGTATCTGATTTTTATGAGGTTTTAATGAATATCAAGAATAACGTTATACCATGCTCATCTTCTGACGATTATAAAATCAGCTCTAAAATAATTTCGACTAAATTATCTACAACCAAAATTTTTACTTTTTAATCATCACCAAAAGTTTAATAAATGTTTTATCACAAGAGAGACGATTGTTTTATAACAATTTTTTAATACAATATTATTGGCTGCCTAAATCTTAAAGTTTTGTCACTGTGTCAAGAGTTCATTCCAATCTTAAAATTGTTTAAGATTTTATTAGATTTTATTGTGAATTTATTATTTTGCAATAACACAGTTCCATGTTTTTCAGCTGTTAGTTAAGCATTTTTTTAATGGATTTGTCTTGTATCAAATAAAATTTAAAAAAAATTGCCGGTCTGATGACTAATGCATCAATTATTATCACACCCATCACATATTAACGGGTTTTAAAAAGAGCAAATAGAGAATAAAATCCGTCTATCCTTGTTCCATGAAAACCATAAAAAAATAATTTCAATGGTTTAACCGGTCTAGCTCACCCTGACTAGTTGATCTAGATTCGGTTATTCGAAAAAATGACCAAGATTGTAATTTCAAGTCAATGAAATGCTCACCAGAGAATGGGGGAGGGCTGTATTTTTTATTTAAAAAAAATCTAAAAAATAGAGAAACCTTTACGAGATCCCGTCTTTTCATTACAGTAACGATCCGATCTTAGCTTTTTCGATGGAAGAATTTAATATGAGCAAGGTAAAAAGATAATCTGTGCATGAAAATCCGGGTCCCGATTATTTCATATGAAGTTATCAAACATTAAATTTATACGAAATGAAAATGAGTAAGTTGTAGTAATTATAAGCATTCTCAGTTCTTGGTTAAAATTTGAGTAAATTGGATAAAACAGAAATAGATACAATTACTGCTAGTTTCTGTAATTACTGCAATGTACAGTCTTCTTCTGCAGTCAAATTAATGAGAGCTTAAAATTAATGGGATGTGTTGTTTCGCTTAATGTCATTATTTTAAATGCATGCTAGTGGAAAGATATTAATACGACATGAGAAACTTAAGTAATTTTCAAAACTTGAGTGTCGTCTTTCACTTGCCGAACATCAGAGTAAATTTCATAGAAAATTGAATCTGTTCACAAGAAAGCCGTACTTTTTTTCCCAGTAAAAGCTGCTTTTGAAATTCAAAAACAATAATTTCGATAGTAGTTTCGGTCGTTGTAATAAAATTAAATTTTGAATGTGAAATATTAAAGAAAATGAAAAATCGAGTGTATTTCTGTAGTAACATTTGTTATTTAGCAATTTAAAAGTAAAAAAGTTAAGGGTCTAGGTCAAAGCGCTGTAACTGAATTGCTTTTTCAAACCCCCACACCTCTGTCCGGCTCAATTTCCAATTTCTTCCCGTTTGTAGCGTCTAGTTTTCCTGGTCGAGTCGCATAAACAGTACAGAAAGCCATCCATCTCACGCCGCCCCAAGTTTCCAATATCGTAAGCATACTGCGAGGGAACAGAGGAGAATGCAATATACTGGCCTATATTATACGTGGTCCGTCCTGATGAAAAAATAATAATCTGACAGGAATAGATGCTCGAAAAGATCTTAAATTACTTTTTATTTTTTGTGTTATAACATTTCGAAACTAAATATTTTTTATTTTCGTCGAAATGAAATTTTTAATCGCGAAAAATAGTCATTAGAAAATCTTAAAAGTGAAAAACCTGTTTTACATAATACGGGGTGCGTCTTTATAGCGGCATGGCGTATCGTCATTGTAAACGTTACAGGTAAATCCTACACAATTGAATTAATAATAAACGTGAGCCTGTTGATAAAGTCGACATAAAAAAGAGTCGAAAAACAAGCACAATCAATCACACGAAGAGATATGAGTGTCTACTTTTTACAAGCTCCCTCTTTTGACTATTAAAACGTCAAGAAAAGCGTGACAATATTTCCTTCATGTTTTTGCTTTTAACTCATCTTGAATAACGTGTTAACTTTAACGTGTTCTCACTTTCTTTCCGAATCTAAGTGCAAGATGTTTATTTGGTTACATCGTTACATAATTTCCTTCCGTTCTTCAATTCCCAAATTACATAATTTATAGATTTAAAAAATCTAATTACTTCCTTCGAAAACCTGTTTTGTTGGAAAAGCTCTGCCTAACAAAAGCTAATTCGACCTAGAGATTTTCTGATGGTATTGAGTATGTATGTATGTTACCCATTAATTTCATGCATAAATGCATGCAATTTGTATACATTACTTCAGTCAGGAAATATTATCCTACGTGTAATTAACGTCACTTTGTATCAGTTTTAAAATTTCAAATTGAGCAATATTTAAACTTTCTCCGCGAAGCAAATTAAAATTCTATCTTGATCCGGTCAAAAAACCGCACGCACATAAGATGCTTCGTTTCTTGCAGACCACGTTAATGACTTGACAGGTAATTCATGCAAAAGCTAAAACCATAACGATTATGCATCTCCAAAATAAGTAAAAAAAAACTTCACATCTTAACCGATCACCGTTTAAGGTCTCGCTTATTATTCCGAGCAAAAACATTCTCGAAAATGCAAATTGGTGTTATTAAGCAAACTTAAGTGAAAGTAATATTATTGTTCGTTTATAAGCCGATTATTTCGAAACCATTACAAATGAACCACAAATTATTTTGACTGAAGTACAAGAATGGGAATGCGAAAAAATGTGACGGAGTAAATCTACCGTTATGACGGAAATGTGAGATTCAAGTCATTGCATTAGCGGATGACAAATTTTGCCCAAAGTTTCCGTAAAACTACAAAATAACGTAAATATCTTTGCGATAGGTAAAAGTTATAATAGTAATTTTTAACAAGCTTAGCTCATTAAGAAAAGGTTGCCGTCTGATATCAAAAGTTAACTAAACTAACGCTATGTGTAGTAATCTAATAAGATTCAATATGAACATAGCAATAATGATTTAGTTGAGAGTTGTGGAATTTCTGAAATTTCGATTAAAGTCTTGTTAAACACGTATCTGTACGCTATTTCAGGACCACCTACTCTCAAGCCACCGACGAGCAAATCTCGGCCAATTATTTCTAAATCACCATGTTAGGGTAACAAGGTATAGAGGGAATAAATTCTTGACGGAAAATGACAAAATCCGTCATTATTATAACTTGGTCCTTTATTTTGCTTTAGTTTTTATAATTAATAGTGTAGTTTTTGCAGAGAACAAAAAATTTTCACACTAATTTAACTAAATTGTACTTAATAAGCCATTAAATGCATATCGAACAAGACTTCAAGTTAACAACTTGTACTTGTTAGCCTTGAATGCAAACTTTTATGAAGAGCAAAATATGTATAACCATTTTCTTAATTAACATTTTTAAATTTACTCACAATTATCCACATCCACGTATGTACTTATATAATTCTTACCTGAAACAAAAAAAATTATTAATGCTGTGTACATTGTGTAAAGAGAAAAATGTTTGCGCCTAGCCAAGATTGTATATTATAAAAATCAAGTTAAATCTCAATATTTCTCCAACATTGAAATTGGAATCTAAATTTGAAGCTAACGATATACATAGAATTTGATATTCTATTTCATTTCTGTTACCTCTATCCAAATATGCATGTTTAACCAAAAGAACTATAAAATTCAAAATAACACAAATCTAAATTCGACTAAGTATGTTTTAATCCTCATCTTCAAAATTACCCAGTTTATTAATCATTTAATCTTATAATCATGTTTGTAAGAAATATTTGAATAGTTTAGATATGAAGGATTTTTTTCTGCTTTGAGCATCAGGTGTCAAAAAAAGTGTCTGTTAAATATTATAGTGAAATTCATGAAATTGGCGAAGTTGTAGAGGTTTGAAGTACGCAAAACGCGGTAGAATAGCAAGTCAAAGCAAAATGCATTTTTATCAAAACTGTGCTTTTCAAACTGGTGCCTTCGAGAACTAATTATTGACCAAAATACAGCTCTATAGCAGGTAACATATTTAATCTAAATACTAATTAACTTCTATTTGTAACTGCTTAGACCAGAAACGTGAAATAATAGTAACTATACTGGTAATGATCGCCTTTCTGCACCTACCGCTTCATTGGATTATCTAAAATTAAATTATTGTGATGTTAATCCCATTGGCTAAAAATAGCTAAATAAGACGCAGTCGTGTAATAATAAACTTAATAATTTAAAAAAAACACGTAAGTGTTCTGATATTAATAGATAAGTTTACAGTATTTTACTTCCACTATTGGTTGATCCCCCTTTTTTCTCTGCTTTTATGTTGCTAGAGTAAAAGTAGCACTTTACTTAGAAGCAAATTAGCCAATTCACGCCAGGAAGTGCAAAAATTATTTTACTAACCCTGTTTAAATGTCTACCAAGAGGCTGATACGGAATTCGAACCTCCTAATACTTATTCGTGATCGCATTCGTTCACCAGGGTATCACTCTGGTGAAGTATAAAATACAATAAAATTTATAAAATATAAAATGAGATAAATAATCTCTCTTACTCCTGGTTGTATAAATTCATTTTTCTGGAAGAAACTTCAATGCATTAATGACTTTGTTCGTTGTATTTATTAATTTGTTCATTCTATTTATAAGTGGATTTATAAAGTGCATTGGTTGGAATATTTTTTGTAAAAAGAATTGTTTATTATCATAAAAATTATTTGGAAATTGCATCATTTCTGGGGTTTGCGTTTGTATGCGCACATACATCTCCACAGAAATCTCTAGAAACCTCTAGAACAGTCAAATCTGCAAACAGCAGATTTGTATCTACTACTAAGGTTATCATGTATGAGTCATCATGGATGAGGCATCAAATACTCTGCTACACGACCGCGCTCTAAATATAAACTGAAATTTAATATTTCATAGAGATTTCCTACATATAAATTTGAATTTTAAATATAATTGAGCGAATAAAATAATTAGTTTAAAGATAAAAATTTTAACAACGCATGTGGAATATTTTGATTAGAATGCTACGTGATTAAAACGAAGTATCAATTTTAAAACTTAAACTATTAAATTATTCATACAGGGAATATGCAGTGTATATCTTGAATAATACAATAAACAGCAAGCTTTTAGGGTGGGTTACCGGATGACATACTCTTACCTTTACTTTATAGTTCTCTTTTCTCTTATTTTTGTTTGATTTTTACTTTAAACTTAAAAAAATTGACAATGTTCGTTAGTTACCTTTAACTAGAATTAACCAAGAAAAGTTAATTTATCTTATTTTAGTTACTTGTTGACTTTACTTCAAAAGTTGAATTAAAAGAATTTGGTAGCCATGATCTAACAGAGGTGCATTATAGGAGGGGGTGAAAGCTGAAGACACCTGAAGAGGTGGGTGTCAGTCTGCCAACTACTATATCAATTTTTATATTATTGATTGTTTTATTTTATTAATAATTAGTAAATAATTCGTAAAGCATACGAACTATAATTGTTTAAACCGGGGGGTCTGGGGGGTATGGAATACCCTCCAGTACACCAATATTTATTGTGTAAAAGAAAATGTTCATGAGTTGTATTACATAAAATTTTTTCAGTCTTTCAGAATCGAGGGGGTCTAGAATATCCTTCAGATCTTTGGGGTGAGAACATAATTAGTAAAACTAACCAATTTATTTGTATTTTTATGTGAAATATTGTGTATTTCCGAGTGTCAAAATCAAAAGTGACGTAGAAGTACGGTATTTTATAAGTGGAGTTGCTACAAGATCAACTTGGAAATGTGGAAAAGTATTACAATTTTTTATTTGTGCTTTACTATAAAAAGCTCTTTGGAATGCAAAAACATAAAATAGTCGTCGTCAACAACCAATACCTGTTAAATTTTATTACAATTATCGAATAAAACATAATAGGTACTAATTATAAAATTAGAAATTTTAAAGCATAGTTTCAACCTACGTTTTCACACTAGGTAAAGTGTTTTCGTAAGGAAATCCAACATAAATATTAGAAATTCATATGTGCATTATGGATCCGACTAAAAATGGTTGGAATTAAATGATGGGAGTTTAGTCGAGACATAATCAAATCAATTTTAATGAAATACCCCAACGTAACATACCTTAAACAAAAGCACAAATTGTTTTATATAAAAAAGAGATATAAGATAAATAAAGCATGGTCATTCAACATTCAATTAAAAATGCCATAAATACTTTCGAGAATGTGATAGCGTTGGACGTCTTCATTAGAAGAACATTTTTGAGATTAATAAAAGTGGCCCGGTTTCCGTTCCTGATTAAGAAGCTACAATGACCTTGGTTTGTTATTGTTATTTAATTAGTTCATGAGCTTCAGTAATTGCGTGGCAACTGCGTAAGGAACTTTAGAATTCATCCAATTAAAATTAATGACTTAGGTTCGATTATTGCTAAATAAGCGCTCCTTAATTGCAGATCAACACACTAAAATATGAAAATACAGTGACTCTCGTACTACAACAATAAATATCGAAATGCCAGAGGAAAATGTTATACAAGATAGGAAAATAAATTAAAGTTCATTATGAAACAAGAAAAAATTAATTTATTCCACGACCTTTCTCGTTTAGCCAAGTTAAACGTTTTAAATAACAATTAATTGCCAATTAATAAATTAAATTTAAAAACCAATTAGGTCTCATCTATTTCGTTCCACTTTTACTCTAACTCGTGTATGTATAATTAATATTATTGAAATTTTATCTCCAACTTCCAAATCGATTTAGCGCAAAACATGGATTTCTCCATTCGGGGACGCGGAATTTTCTCCTTACATTTCTGAAATAACTAGACCACCCTATACACGGATTATTAATGTACCAACACTCTTTAGATTCTTAAACACCAAAACTTACATTAATCAGTTTAAAGAATGTGTCTCATTTATCACTGACATTTTGTCCGCATCCGGTATATATAGTTGGAACAAAACCGCATTATTAATATTAATGTAGATTGAAGTTTTTATTTTAGAAATTTTGTTGTCGATAGATTCATCAAGGCAAATGAATTTAATTAATTAAAATATTCGTCTACCTATAATGCAAGAAAATAAAATAACCACATAAAACAGTAAAATAAAGTATATTCGACAAATAAGAAATTAACAAAATAAATCTCGAGTATAGGAGATACTTGACAGTTTATAAGCAAGCATCTCCTTAATTAATAATTAAAATGGGAACTAATTATGAGTCCGCGTAATAGATTATAAATGGAGTATCTGCCTCGTTTACGAAGCCCGTAAATATACATAAAGCGCTTCATTATAACATTTATTGGGTTTGAACTGTCAGGAAAGTTGGATAAACGGAAAACCAGAATTGCTGTGTTGTATTTTAGTTATATAAGAAAATATTCCTAGCTATATTCAACGAATGTCGTTGTGGTTTTCTATTTAATTATATTAATGAAGAAAATATTTAATTAGAATTTTGATAAGGTAACGTTTATTAACAATGCTGTTGTTTATTACTATTTCGCTTTATAATTAGTCACAAATTGGTGGTTTCTTGTTTGTATCACTTTCACGGTCGAGAAAGAATTTAATTATGGAAGCTTCATTATTTCACTTCTCTCTTTATTATAATTTTTGCTTTGTTTGTTATACTTTGCTTTTGTTTCGTTGAAATTTTACGTAGGAAAAACTGAAAATCTGCTCGTCTACGGTTGTTCCGCAGCAAATTTTAACAAAAAATTGTTTTCGGCATGGTTTTAGTCACCTTGAACGTCAAATCGTCATTAAATATGTAGTAAATCTGAAAGAGAATAGTGTGCAATCTGATGATAGTAATAAGAACGAAGGGGAAAAGCACTTTCGAGCGCTTTAACTAATGGACTTTTATTAAGGCAAAAAGGCTTTGTGCATATGCGATGTCCACATAGGTTATCTTGTACATGCTATTATACAATATAGACCTCTCGGATAATTTAATACCATTCCATGATGTATTTAATTACGAACATCGTTGTTTGATCTCCGGAACCGGACGTTAGTTGGTGGACTCGAGAAATTCGTTAAATGCAATCTTGCAGTGGATGTAATCATTTCAGGTAAATTATTCTCCATTCCAAGTGCGATCTAATTAAAATTATTTGACCGTATGACCGTACATACATAAGTTCCACTTTAACGAGATCTTTCCTTCTAGACAACGGAATTTCAAAGTTGGGAAAAAAAATAAGGACGAAAAATGAATATTAGATAAATACAATTTGAATGTATCGAGAATAATTTAGACTTTTAAACGAGCAGTATAACCTCTTAAACGTATCTATCATACAATACAATGAATTTTAAATAATTTGAAATGTAAAGTTATTATTGCATGCGCGAGTACATTATTCTCAATATCATTAAATATTATTATACGTAATAGTATATCGTGCGTATGTATTTTTAATATGTACGGTGCTTGCGCTTCTAATAGTAAAGAAAATTACAAGTGTAACTTATTAATTAAATTACCTGACTTCTTTTCGGTTATACGGCCCTACGTACAAATAAAATGAACACATTACTCTTAATCGAAGTACTTTAACAGCCTATGTTTTATTTTCTAATCTACAATGTGCATGCAAACACACAATTAAAAACCGATAGCAATGACAGATAAAATACATAATGATAAGCAGTATATCAAAAACATAGTTTAAGAGTGACCTTTACAGTTTGTAAAATACAATTTTCTAGATCAGTAAATCCACATGGTTTAATCTAGGATTTAATCGTTGTCCTGTATAATGAAGCTCATTACATAATATTTACGTTATTATTGTTTCTAAAACCATTCCAAAGTTTCAATTGACTACATAAATAAAAAGTAAGATTGTGAAAATGATTCAGTGCTACCATGAATTCCAAATTCAAATTATACCCAATCTGCAAATTACCAATTATTGAAAGTGCAATTAAATGTCATCCAATTTAAAATAACAAATCAAAAAGAAAGTGCAATTTGAGTTCGCTTACAGAAATATCCTGCTAACTTTTATATTTTGTCTATATACCTGATCGATATCTGGTACCACTTATGGATGATTTTGAATTATTAGAAAGAAAATATTTTTAAATGTTTAAAAAAGAATCAGAATTATTTTTTTCCAATATTTTGGATTGCGTTCCAGTGGAATTCGAAAATAACGAATAGCATACAAAATGTCCAGACAAATTTAAGAATTTTCTAATGCAATTACAGTGGTGAAAACCGTAAATTAAAAATGTAAATATTAAAATTTACGCATTGTCCAACCATTCGGGTAAAAATGCCTAAAAATTTCCATAATGATACACACGTGTGTTTTTGGTAGTATAAATTTCCAATTTGTACATTAAATATCAAAACTATAAATTTAGATCGGGGTTCGTCGTAAACAACAGATTTAAGAAAATAACAAAAGTTGAGGTAAATGAGTCTCTGGGCCTACACACTAGTTAAAAAAATCTCACGGATCTACACTGAAAAATATGGTTCATCATGTTGATGAAAAATTCATCATTTTTGCGCCGATGAACAAAATTCATCAATACAATGAAATTTTCATCAATACGATTTTTTTCAGTGTAGTAAGATGGAGGTTCTGAGCACTCACACTTGTTAAAAAAAATATTTTTAACTAAAATTCTGCAATAATTGATGAAATTCAATTTAGAATAAATTGATGATGGTATGATGTTAATAGTTGCATACCTTAAATACAACTGTGACCGGCTTCGCCCATTAGAAAACATTACTGCAACTATTTATGTCAAATACATGTACCGTCAACAAACTGTGAAATATCGATTATTTCTTAAATTGATCAATATTTGCAATTAATCCTCATTTTAATGTTCTGTTAAATGTTAATGTTAAAACATTAACTATTAATGAACGGATTAACTACTGACTAACTATGGGACTCTATGACCATCGGTGGAAATTACAATCGCCATTTTCTTATATCTATAAAAATCTGTAGGGACATTTTGGATTTCAGCATTTTAGACCACATTACACCGCAAACCAACTAAGTTAAGTGCAACCTGCGACCCAACAGGTAAAAGGAAATTCAAGAAGTGTATGGAATGATTAATCCCCCTAAGATTATACCTCTGTTTCAAAATTTAAATATACCAAAATTAGAAATCTACAAAAATTTTCGACGTAAATTACTATATAGGTAGATACATATTATTATTGATATAGATTTGTACCTACATATATATTATACAGATATATCTACCTACTATATCATACAGATATAGTAGATAAATATATTATTATAGTACTGTTATATAGTAAATATTTCAAAAATCAATTTTCATTTTTTTTCTTCTTAAAATCTAAATGCAAAATTTACTTTAATTAAACTTCCAATAAAGAAAGAATAGTTAAATTTAAAGATTACTTGCCCATCTGTTGGCGTATCAATTTTTATTTTACGATCTCTTGAATTTTAATTTTATAATTTTAATCTTTATCCAAATCTTATTTTTAATCTCAAAATTTCCAACCAAATCAATTATTTTAAATATTCAATCTCATAAAAAAATGCCAATTTTTCCATCCACGCTGGATAATTCTCAATCTAAAGAAAACAAAATTATCCACGCAAAATTAACTTTTTTCTTCTCAAACCTTGAAAATATCAAATTAAAATAGCGTACATAAATTTCGTCCAACTGCTTAGGCGGCCATCTAATCGGGAAAAGACCGGGTTTCCCCACCTAATGATGTAATGTCAACTAGTAAGCGGGAAAATCAGAAATTTCAAATTTTGTAATAAAAATATTGTTCACAAAATATATTTATTAATCATTCAAAATGAAAATTTTGACATACGACAATATAATATTATTATTCCATATGAGCTCTAACAACAACCAGGTCAATGAGCCATACCAGCTAAAGAAAAATTTAAAACTTTAAAACTAAAAAAAATTTAAAAAAAAATAATAATAATAATAGTTAAGAAGTAAATTTGGGAGTTATTTCAAAATTTCATATCTTTGCATCAACTACAAAAATTGTATTACATTTTATTATGTAAAAGTTTATTAGAAGAATTCAAAATTTGATTTTGTTAAATTAATATTATTTTTGCAAAAATTTTAAGATGTACCCTGGGATTATTATAGAATAACACAGAAATATATTAAAATATTTCTTATATATCTAATGTATATTAGATTATTTATTTACCTAAACAAATTCCGAAAAATAAATAAATTAAAACTTTTGAACAGAAGTAAATTATAATGTTCGTATCATTTTGCAAATTTTTGCTAAAAACTGCTTCTGTTAAAAAAATGTTATTGTAAAAATATCTTGCCTTTTTAATGTTTGTTTGAAAAATTTTTGAAAAAAGTATTTTCGAAAAATGTTTCAAGCGTAATTTCAAAAAAAATTTTTTTTGCTATCCATTTTCCAAGTTTTTTTAAGATATTGTATCATTTATACATTTTTACAGACAATGCTGATTACAATTAACTTTTTGTGAAATTTTTGACATTATTCTACCACTAGCACCAGACTAGTACTACCTACATTATATTACTATATCAAATTTGATTTTCCAGCATACCAAATTGTTTTGCGGTAAGAAAACCTAAAAAACGGTAAAAAAACGATAATTCCTGTTATTGATGACAATATTATTATTTTGTATTCAAATCTATTAAACTTTTTTCAAAAATTTAATGTTTTTTAACAATAAATATCTATAGATCAGCCGATTACATAATTCATTTTAACCCTTTATAGGATACTGGTCGATATTTCAACCAGTTAAGAAAATTTATAATAGTATGTAATTTATACCAATTCAACTATCAATCACAAGTTCTTTTCAAAAATACCCTATTTTTATTTTTGGTAAGCTTCCCTATAAAGGGTTAAAGTTAAAGCATTTTAATCGGAAATACAAAAAATAGCTACTTCGGCACTGAATAACTTCCACTAATATTTAACATACAAATTTTCAACTGATTAGGTCTTACGTTAAGTCATAAAGAAAGCACACTCGCAATCAGAAATGTAAAAAATAGCATATGCTTACAACTCGAGTATGTATAACATGATTTCCTTGTTACAATATTCCAAAGAACATAGAAGTATTAGTATATTTCAATTTTGATTAAATTTTATTATAGAGATTCTTCATAAAAATAAAAACAAATCACGAGATCGAAACAAACTATAAAGCCAAAATTATTCCCGAGATTGAAGATTTTAAATGATTTAAGAACACATAATTTTCGACATACCATATTATTGAGGTTGCTTCGAACTATCGCACGATCCATCCTTTACATGCAATCGTACTTCATTGAAAAAACCTCCACAATATATATTCCGAAAAGTTGTTTAATGATCTCCTTCCAATGACATTCAGATCAACACTTGCTAATAGATATTATAATGAATTTTGATATAAATACACATTTATTCTTAGATATTTAAGTGGAGACTTAAATATAATACCATCTTAACTTTTTAATATCATTGTTAATTTTCGTTGGCAACTTTATACATAACAACCATTAAAATATATGGTATCCATTAGTTACAAAAACCAAACAAAATTTAATTTTAATAATCCTAATTGATTATCAACTTTCAGTATTTTGGCAAAACCTCAATTTTATTTTCAATAACAAAATTCGTGAGTAGATAATTTAAGTTGTACTTAAAATTCGAGTGCTGAAAATTTTAATTAAAGTTTGTTTCTGATCGTAAACCTAACTTACGTATGTAATTAAATACCTAATTAACTTCATAAATTCATTCTGCACAAAATCTTAAAAATAACAACGCGTAACTATCACTTTCCACATAATTAGTTTTCATACATAAATAATATTTTGTAAATGAAAATAACGATAACTTTAATGAGTTACCTATTCATTGTAATAATTGTATTTACTTTAAAATTGTAAACTTCCTCTCAAGTTTATATTAACAAAAACATAATGTTAATATGTACTTAATAATTGCTATCGGCCGACCGCTGAATATTGTAAATACATTAAAGAAAAAATTAAAAATAAATATATTTTTTAGCCTGGTCATAATCTTGATGTTAGCAACAAGATTTCACATTTAATTCCCCATTTTTTAATTAAATTTTAATTATAAAATTCTAATATTAATTTAATTGCTAACCAATGCGGTTTCCTTGGAATTCAAATAATTTATCAAAAATTTTAATTAGAAATTTTAAATATTTTTCCAAAATTTCACATAAGTTAAAGTTAGCTAACAAATTATATTTAGATTAAATTATTTTCAAAGTTAATTAACACCATGAGTGGTTACTTTTGTGAAGCATTTACGAGATATTTAATTAGAAAATAATTAAATTTCTTAAATTTTAATCAATGACGCAATTAATAACAAAAACAAGTTTATTAGATGTTAGGTTGCTCGGGCGGTTAAAGCGTAGACTCTGGCTACCAGAAAAACCTGTACGACCATATCATGTACATATAATTGTGCATATAAGTTACAACGATCTTGGCAAAGTTTCAAACGTTAAAATCTAACAAAAACTGGACGTCAAAACTAGCGAAATACTGTCTCGACATATATAATGAATCTTTTTTTCTTATATGAGTATATTATTACAAATTTGATCAAAAAGAATTTCTTCAAATTGAAGCAGACTAATTTGCATCTTAACATTATTTATCACTCTTTGCCTTTTGTGGCAGCGCCCACTTTTGCAGCTTTCTATCCGTTATTTAAAAAAAACTAAGTGCTTAATCAGCGATTTAGCCGAACCAAAACATATTATTCGTGTGGTTGGGTCAATTTCTAAACACAACCAGATATGGAGTGGTCAAATTCACACAGCACACATGGAAAACGTTCTTGCTTCTGCATTACCATTTTCTGGTCACACCTACGAGCTATCAGATAGCAAAGCCAGTTTAATTAATTGAAAAAAAAAACTATTTCTTCGGTGCATCAAGATAATACAACAACGCAACGTCTCATTTAGCAGTAATAGCTTCCTCGGTGCATACTTCCTAATAACATAAAATTGAATAATTTTAAACAATGGTTCCATTACTTTTTCTTCGCGTTCTTAAGCTTTTAATTGACAGTTTATACGTTTCGTAATCAATTTGAACACTTTGGAGTTAACTAACTATTCATTAAAAATATCGAAGTTTAATTAATCTATTGTAGGATAATAAATTGTTTTCTTTTAAAAGCATACAAAGAGAAAAGGAGAATTTAAATAAAAAAATGTTATATGTAGGAAACATCGATATAATATAAGACAACGTTTCTATTAATTAATCTATAAATTATGTCCACATTGTTCTGGTTCTCACACCACACTCTCGATAAATCAATGCCAATTAGCAGTACAACTACTTTCTTCTTACGTACTTAAGCCCACGACTGCCAATTCGAAAAGAAAATAATTAGCGATATCTTTTCTGATTAGATTTATCGACAACTTAATATACCAATTAAATTTAAAATGCTGATCCAACCCTAATTTTCTTATTAGTTGGTTTCTTTGCCGCAATACAAATAATTACGTGGGGGAAGTATATGGGTGAAAATTAAAGTTTTAAAGTTATTTAATTATTTTATAACGATCACATTTAATTATACAGCAAATTTTGATAACACAACAGTTCAAAATATTTCTCCAAAGTGTATCGTTTAATTTACGTAACGTGTAATCTGTAAATTAATTAATTCGCTAGGCAGGCATTTTGAAAGGGCGCGTTTGAAAGTATTGCGGGACAATTTCCTATTTATCGTTAATTAGACTGCGCTTGTAATTAGGAGAGCTATCGATTTCTGGAAATATTTCGTGCTTAATAAAACAGCCGTCCACAACAGGCGCCATTAAACTATAGCGCAATTTGCAAAGGATTATAATTTACGAGAGAAGACATTGATGAATATCACAAAATCGAAACAAAGGATAAATTTCTAATAACGAACGTGGAAGTATGACACAATTGGGGGTGATTCATCAAAATTTTAATTAATATATAATCAACAACCGCAACAAAGCGATTGTCCCGCGGCTTATATATAGGAGAAGATGAAAGTTCCAAGGCCAATCGTTCATTTGTTGTAAAACTATTCGAGAAAAATCATAACCATTCACTCGTCATCGTCTGGATAGTGGTGGCTGTTGCAAACGAGAAATGTGAAAAGCTTTATAATTTTCCTAATTAAAATTTTTTAAATCTAGTACCTATACCTTTAGGTATACGTATACATCCAACTTATAAAAGAGAAAATTTTTTGTAAACCTTTAATATCCATAGGCACCTTGACAATATGACTGCCGTGGAAACTAATCATACATTTCTAAAATAAACTCAAAGCCAGCGAAACGTAATTAAAAATACAGGCTGGATTTTATGGGCGCGCGTTATTAAAGTGGGCGAAGAAAAATGAGAAAAACTTTTATCATATCAACTGTTTGTGTGAAAAATTACATTTGTAGACGGAAGTTGAAAATTTCGGGCAGGGGGAGAGCGACGTGACTGCTATTATTGAATTAGTATTTTATTTGGCTTCGGCCATTTGAAATTGAATTTGCAATTGAACCCCTGCCGTTGTTTTTCTTCGATATATTTCAACTTACTTGGCTCTGGTTATTATACAAAAAAGTAGATTGGAAAACTATTTCAATAAACTTACCCGAGTCGATATCTTGTTCCCGAGAAATTCGTAAAATAAATTACTTCGGAAAATAGAAAACCTCCAATCCACTGTGAGAATGAGCAGCTTAAATCTTTCAAACAACTTTTCCATGTTATTTTTATATAAACATGAGAATAAAAAAGTGTTATTATATTAATTAATAATATTCAATTTTGTAATTTCATCCAAATATCGCTTATTATTACTTTTTCGGTAATTTAAAAAGTACTTCACCCCTATATCGAGAATTTTTAAATTAACTGTTATACCGAAGCCACCGTAAAATAGTAATAGTTCTTGCATTCCTTATATTTTACAACTCTTATGTTTTACATTAATTAAATCACTTTGCTTAGCGAAGCATTAATTAGCATAGCTTTCAATTAATAATAATCCCTGTGGTATTCATTACAGTGAATTCCATTTAATTAGCTCATTAGTTATTTAATTGATGTTACAAACTTTGGAAACCATTTGTAAAGATTTCTTCAAAATATTGCCGAAGCACAATTGAATTAAAAATCTAACTCGAGAGTGTATTTAAATGTATTAATTAATTAATGTGTATTGAGAATTGAAATAAAAATTACCTATGTATGCATGTACGTATAAGTTAGCTATATATAGCGAGTTAGTCGGATTTTCTAAAAGAAATGAAATGAAGAAATAGCGTGCTAGCCGATTGCACCAACGTAAATCTTATGATAGATTAAAAAAAAGATTATGTAGGTTTTTTTTTATTGTTACGACAGTACTTATATACAAATGAATTATCATTGTAAATTAATTTTTTTAATTACCTTCAAAGGTTACAGATTTTCCGTAATGTAATTAACGTGGAATCCAACCCACAACGTAATGGTTTGTATTTTGGATCTCACGCAAATGCGTTGAAAAAAGCAGGTGCAAAATGGTTACACATAAGTTACCACTAAGCGCACCCCTTATTAGAAAACAAAACAAAATAATTACTAAAGAACATATGGTAATCTGGAACCATCTTACACTTACGATAATTTGAAATGACAGTAGTCGGTGAAAGCGTAAAGAATGCTTTTCAAGTTATGCTCAACAAACCTATAAATATATTTTTATTTATACTACCTACTATATAACTGCAGCATCCTTTTGATATTACATTATCATCACAATTTAACCTTTATGATTTCAAGTCGTTTAAGCTTATGGCTCGTAATTTGCTATAATATACCTGTTCATATTATTAAAAATCAGACGATAATCAACATAATGAGAATGAGTAGTATAATGCCAGACGATATGGCCTGTTACTTTCGGTGTAACTAACTAAAATTTAATATTCTGCTTTGGAAGGGCAGCACCCCATGACCCTCCGAGAATCAGCCGCCACTGCAAGAAACTCATTCATTTTTATCGGTTGGCATTATTGTTATCCTAATAAAATCAAAAACAAAATGAAAAATCTGCTCTGCGTGTCTATCAACTGCGGAATTGCATATAGCGGTATTACCAATTTATATACAAAATTACTAGCGTTTATCGATCACGTTATAGCGTTCAATCGAAAAACATAGTAAGACGAATTATTAAAAGTTAACTTGAAGATTTACATGTGATTTTAAACTTGAATTCTAAAATAAGTCAATAATTAATAATGACATGCCAATAAATTAAATGCCAAGTAAACAATAACAATAAAATTTTTATGTACTTCTTAATAGCATAAAGAGTAAGAACCTAGCAAATCGACGTTTAAAATGTTTTTAAAAAATTCTAAACTAATCACCTTTTTATTATAAATGTTATAATTTCAATTCAATTAAATGTATTACATAATAACATCTTTGTTTGTAAACTTGATCAAGATCCGCAACCAAATGGAAATTGTTTGCTTTAATTTATTTAAAAAAATTAAATATATCAAGTTAGTGGCTACTAAATTTTTAGTAGTAGTAAAACCTGACACATCTTTTGGAATTTATTTTTTCGATCAGGAGTTTTTAAAAATTCTAAATGATTGCACAAATTATATGAAATGCTCATTATGTGATTTATCTTAGGAGAAAGCATAAAATATTATATTATTAAGTAATAATTCTAAGAGATATGTACAGTGTAAACTGTGTTTTATGCTATCTCTTATGATAAGAGAAGTCATATGATATAAAGCGCCTTTAAGAATTTTGGGTCTCAGGTTAACTAATTTTTAAAATTTGAAAAAACAAATTGCATCCTGCGTCTAAATTAATAAATATAAATATATGCTATCCTGGACGTTTTTAGAGAAAGTTTAATTTCCAAAACATTGTTCTTATAAATTTTGTCATATTTATTATCGTTATATCAGTGTTTCGAATACGATATCCTGTAATATCATTTATTTTTTTAAGATAAGCAAAATAACAAATCATTTCTATCATTTAAAAAGGCTGCATCAAAATTCGACCTTTCGTTGAAGAGTAATGAAGCCACAAACTGACCGACAAGCATACGAGTCAATACGAGTCAAAAAATTGAAGTCTAGAATACATCGAAATTTTGTTGCTTCAATTCAACCAATGGTTGAAAAAACATACTGTTTCAAGGTCTATTAACACATATTGTGGTATTCTTTTCTGCAAGAAGGTGAACCGCAGCTGCTGTTTTATTGGGTTTTAATTGGCAATAATTTTGGGTCCGACTTACTTATATTGTGTAACCTCAAGTTAAATCATAACATTTGGTAGCCGGTTACAATTTATGGAAATTACTCTTCAGGTAAAATTGTATCAAAACTATCAACGTCTATACAGAAAAATGTTTTCAAATTCTTGCGTGCCTGCTAAATTAACAACTTTGTGTGAGGGAAGGTATCCTTTTATTACTCCATCATTGCTCATAATTTTAGAAGAGATCTCTAATCGTCCTTCTGTATGGGGATCATCTAAAAAATATCTGTATAAAAATCTCTCGAAGATATTCCCAATCCATGGTTGCTGATTCCCAATTTCGGGTAAAAAGGGGTAAAAACAAAATTGTCCGTTTTTGGAGATTTGGTCATAAATTTCACTCGAAAATGACGGATCTAGTTAGACCGTGAATCTCTGAGTCCCTCCACTCATTAAAACCATCACTGAAGTCATTCCAACCTAAAAATTACAGAACTAGAAAGACGGGATTTGAACCACTCCAGACTCATTAAAAACATTCCTGAAGTTACTCCATTTCGAAAATTACGGAACTAGAAGGATAGGATTTTGCATTGGATTTTTTTGATTATTTATTAGAAAACTCCTTTTAAGTTGTTGACCTTACCTATTGACTGAAATTCGTTTACTTTTTGTTTTATAAAATTTTAATTAAGTTAATCTAAAACTAGGAAGCCATTAATTCTAGGCTATTATATAAGAATTATAATTTTAACTACCTATAACTTTGTTTATAATTTCCTTGTCTTTATAAAAAAGTCAATAATTTCGATAATCATTATACTTAAAACAAAGAAATTTGATTAAAATTTCGTTTGTAAAAAGTTTTCGATTCTAATCTTTATATTATAGTAACTGACACAAATTATTTTTGTCATTATGAGAACAATAAAAATAGAAAAAAACTCTAGATTATGTTCGGAGTTCAATTGGATAATTTTAGTTTTTAGTCAGTAAAGCTACACAAATTTAAAAAACAAATGATTAATTTTAATAATCAGTTTTTAATTAAAAAGTTTATTAATTTAATTTTTGCAAAATCGAATTATTGTGTGTTCGCCCCCCCCCTCCTTGGAAAGAATCAGTTATTTTCACTATTCACACTATTTTGTGTAAAATAACTCCCGGGTTATTTTCTACCCGGGGAGTAAAAAATGAAACTGACGTACATCTTGTTAATACATTCATGCGCACTAGTTGCAGGAAGATGTTAGAGAATTCCTCTTCGCCATAAAACCTAATGATTACGGTAATGTAAAATATTATATTTGATCTTAAATCTATGTAATTAGTAGCCTATAATTTATCGCTTGGCTAATTTGGTTAACTATATATTGACATCAATTTAGATTTTTTCTCTGCCAATTTAATGAATTTATTTATCATGCGAATATGTTTTACCGTTAATTAATAGATAAATCAAATTGAAAAATTTTACACTAATTAGGTATCGGTTTGTAAAAATTTTGTAATTTTAATTAGGGATTCTAATAATTTGATCCAAAGTCATATATTTATTATGAAATTTTGTTGTGTATAACAAATTAACTTGGTTCGCAGTGTTCAGACATTTTTGTTTGTTCGATAACGAGACAAGTAATCAATGTTGAAAATTAATGCCTGTTTGACGTGGTTCAAATTCCACGTTAAACTGTAGATTTCACTTGTGTAACATATTTTTATAAATATATACACGATAACGTTAAATACATTGTGTCGACAAATATTTGAATAGTAGAGGATTATATTAAGTTAATCTAGCTGCACCGAGATTGTAGCTTATACCGAATATTATACCGCTTTCCTCTTCCTTGCTATAGCGCCATAGCCCTTTGCAATAGTTACTCGTTTCCTGGGTAGACCCCCTGTAAGAGTAATATCGCATGTTGCACGAGATGTTTTTAATTTTAATTATATTCTTGAACATTGCGAGATTAAATCAATTATTTGCAATCGAACAGTTTAAATTATTCGGAATGATTATAGATTATATTCTCTGCAGCCAGATTGAAATAGATTTCCGCACTCTTCTCTGATGGTTTGCTACTGTTTTTTTTTTTCTTAAATTTTTTAATAAAAATATGTAGGTAGTATGAAAAATGATGAAAATTTATATATCAATCGTTACGATGCCCAAAGGGTTTAGCAATGGCATTGAAGCTTTGCGTGTACAAATCATTCTCAATTCATATGTATTTAATGATTAGAACCTGTGTTAACGATTGATACGTAAATTAAATATATGTATACGTATAAAATATAAATACTTAATGTATACCTACATACACTTGAACAAATAATAATAAAAATCGAACAATTTAACTAAAAGTAGTTATGTTGTCGGTAATTTTTATGTAATTGGTACAACCTAATTTCAAGAAGTTCTTTATAATAAAATATGTATAAGGTACCAAACCTAAACTTGTATAAAATTATCCTAAGGTCAAAAATTCTGTAGGCGATTAATTGCATAACGGTTTGCCGTGATGAAGAATGTTTAAAACAGGTTGGAAAGTTTTAAAAACAAGATTGTAAATAAAATAATTTTAACACACATATCGGCTATTCAGAGACCATACCTTTTATGAGGTAAATTAATTTAAATTAAGATTAATATGTAAATTGCTAATTAAATAGAGAGATAAATCTGAAGAAGACTTTTATAATGTCGAAGAGAAAGTCGTGGAAGAAATTCAAAAAAAATTTGTAAAAACATAACTCTAGCTTTCTCGCCAATAAAACCAATAAAATCCATCGATGCCGTGATGGATTTATGATGGGAACAACGGGAAGAAGTGAATCCGACACAAAATATATGAACACCTATGACGGGAATTAAAGTTCAGAATGGAAATATTCAATAGTCTCATTCATCAGAGTGAATTGCATTTTTCAACTAATCACAAACATGGTCATTTGGTGCAGTCATCCAATATAACAAGTGTGTTTACTCACCCATTGAAATACTTTAATAATACAACAAAGACTTGTCGATTTAACAATAAGACACATATTCTTGTTGGGTTAGTAAAACACAAGACATAACTTTGTGGACTCAATTTCTCGATATCAATTGTGTGGGATATTGCAATTTTCTGTCGCGAGACCGAAACAAGCATCCAGACAATTTAAAATTCCAATTAATAAATAAACACTCGACGATCACCTTTTATATCGGTTTCGTCTTACAGGAACCCTACGAATTAAATAATAATTTCTATATCGTTGACCAAACATTAAGCAATTGCCGGAATCCCATTTATAATAGAGATTTGTGTCGGTCGTTATGGAGCCGGGATAGAGCATTGTACCCTGGAATGCGAAGAATAGGGGAGACCAATATATTTCAACGGCAATGAGTTTGATGGCAGTTTATAACGCAGGAGGGAATCCCGCACCGGGCCGATCAGCCGAGCGAACATCCGGCCGCTAGCACTCATTGTTCTCTGTTCATGATTGCGTCCTACTATGGGGAAGTCGTCTCTCCAAATCACCTACGTAACATATATAATATTATCAAATATGTTAACAACAAACACCACTCATTTATTAAATTTTTTCCATTAAAAAGTTCATTTATATTGGAGGACAATAATATTCCGCACTCATTTTTTCGACCTAACCACCTCAATTAAGTTCTCACATAAATAAATAAACTCTAATTTTAAAGTTGAAGGTAATTCTTCCAGACAGGTGAAAAATTACAACACATTTTCTGTTTGTCGTAATTTAATTAATGTAAAATTTTCCTTTACAAGTAGTTGATCGCTTTTGAAAGGTTTTAATCTTTAGATATTTCTAATCAAACAAAAATAATTGCAAGAAAGCAAATTTTAAGCCCTTTAAACTTACTCTGCACTTAATATTCAACTACGTGTTGCTGTAACATCGTCAAGTAATAATTGCATTAAAGCAGAACAAAATGTTCACACATAGTACATTGCAGACTACACCAACAAAAAAATATATATAAATTATTTAAAAAAAATAAATTTTAAATGTAATTTTTCGAGAGGTGATGATGAGCTGGTGTGTTTGCGCTAGGCAATATTTATCCAAAATAAAGATGAAAAGTTTGAATTCGTCTTGTATAGTTATTTTTAATATTTACAAGTTTGGATGTCTATATAAGTGATTATAATCTCGCTTAACGGTAAGTTATAATCAAGTTGGAATAATATTCTACATAAAAGCAAAGCTATAAAATCGTTTTGATCATGGAACTTCCAATAAAATCTAATAAACTAATAACATTCCATGTCTTGTTATATCCTAATAATTGTAATGGCATTTTATTAAATTCTGACTATAAATGTTAGTTCTGCAGTAATCTCATGGTGTGGCTCGTAATTACTTCAGTCTATTTATCGTGCAACTATGTTATTTGATTTTAATCAAAACTATCGGCATTGCTACTTAATTGAAATCGGGGCACAATTGTGACCTAAAAATCTAACTATCAATTAATCCAAATGAAAAAGTTTATTGTTTTTCCACACACTTCCAAACAAATCATTTTAATTTTCTCGAGATTGTACCAGAGCAAACATTTTTCCAAATCGATCTGCTCTTATATTCATCGAATTTTTCAGTACTTGTAGTAATTTTGGATCCGAAGTTGAAATAATTTCATATATTATGATAAATGGGAATCTCGTTAATCGATTTATGACACCAGTGGTAGGAAGAACGGGCCCAAATGTAAAACTAACCCTACCCCTCGGCAGTATGCCCCTCCCCAAATCAGATTAACATACACATGTTAAAAGTATTTTGTGAACGTAATGTTCATTAAAGTAAATATTATTTGTTTTGTATTTATGTACTCGTAATAACATTTTAATTTTAATATTTATCAGTTTTACGAAATCGCCATTTAAAAGTGTTTGAAATTTAATCTGATATTTTGATCGTGGTTGAAAAATCCCCAGCTTCCATTTGTGAGCATGAAAATCCAACAAAATACCAACTGCTATAAACGATTTTACTAGATATTTTCCCAACACTGGACAAAAAAGGGAAAAACAAGAGAATGTCTGCAATATTAACAGTCTCCGCAGGAAATATAGCAATAGAAGCAAAGTATTATTGGAGGGAAACTGTTAAAAAGCAGCTAATGCAATCTTAAATCCAAGAAAAACTAAAGTAAAGGTAGAGAAACAATTCATGTTATAAAGATTAGTTTAAATAATATATAAATTAAAAAATAAAAATTGTGAGAATAAATAACATTAAAAACTTCAATATAACAAGTTAAATCAAATAATATATTATTATATAGTAGAAATTATATTTAATTAATTTAATTAACTAAATTTTGTTTTAAATTTTATATTTAAAAGTATAAATAATGGTTAATAATAATTGATGAGACATTTTAACGTTGAATTAACGTTTATATTGAAAATTATTGTAGTTTTAATTTTCACACCCTTACTGAGATTCCATACAATTGATGAGGTTCTGGAAGGTACAGATGTATTCATTCAAGAGTAAGTAATAATAAAAGCAATCTGTAAAACTGATGGATCTTCATCAATAATTGTGTTTAAAAAAAATTCTTAAAGCAAGCAATCGCGAATATCTTTAAAACTCGCGTGATTGACTAGTTATTGCCTGCATTGCGCATTACTTTAATATTTTTTTTACACAAAAATTTGTTGAATATCTTCCAGACCCCACGGTATAAGCACTGCTGCAATATATTGTGTTTTCTATGCTTTCCAATATTAATCGAATTAGCAGAAAATATAAGGTGAAGAGAAAAAAGTTGAATAAATAACAGCAAAGTAATATTAAAACTTTAGATATGTATCAAAATTATAATAAACTCTAATTTTAATTTATAGAAAAAACATTTTATATTTTCAAAAACTTTAAAGAAAACCCAAATAAATCATATATTTATTCTGAAAAAATGAAAGGTTATCAAATAAATCATATTATAAGATATACAAAAACTTTCAGGCTTTGAAACCGAGGGCTCTGATGGTGCCTCCCACCAGTATACCAAAACTTCAAAAAAACCCTGAAATTTCAGATCTTTTCCGAAAGCTACCTTACATTGTTTACAATGGTAGAAAATATACTACAGCAGTTGAAACTCTGTTTGGCTTAATATCAGGTTTAAACTAAAATTGAATTATCGATCCTTAAAGGGGGTAATGTAAACTGGGCCAAAAAAACTACCTGAAAGTGGTAAACTGGGCCAAAGGCAAATATCTCTAAAATTTTAAAAATGGTAAACTGGGCCAAAAGTAAATTTCACTAAAATTTTTAAAGTGGTAAACTGGGCCAAAGGAAAATATCTTTAGGTAGGCTGAATTTTGTTACAGGGCATTTCGTTACCTACTCTGTAACTAAATTTAAATTGTTATTTTATGGAATATTGCGGGCTACCCAGTCAAGGTGTGGCCTCCCAGTCGAGGTGGAGCTTCCCAGTCGAGGTGGATTGACTTCAGGCAAGTTTTTACCGATTTCAGCGCCAGCCAAAACGGCCCGGAGCGCAAGGTAGTGTAGGGTCAGTTTTGGCTGGCGCAACCGAGGCAAATCACAGATTCACCGTAAAATGAATGAATTATTATGTAAGTCAAAATTATCAACCTGAAGATATTAATTTTACTATCCGCAATTTTTTTTCAAAAATTGTAAACTATAAACATAAATCTTCCACTATTTCTATAGGAAATTAAACTAATGCCCGTATTAATAGTCACGGATTAATCCGAGATTCAAGATTTACCAATGAGATCACTGGAAATTTTAAATTCAAGCAATCTCATTGGTAAAATTTAGGATTATCTTGAATCTCGGATTAATCCGTGACTATTAATACGGGCATAAATAAGCTAAAATCAAACAAATCTGCGCGAAAATCGGTCGGTAGGTTACAGTTAGTTTCTGATATTTTTTTTGAAATAATATCAAAAAAGAATTCATACCGGCACCCCTGCTTGTATCCCTTCTTTTACCTAAAATTTGCCTTTGGCCCAGTTTACCACTTTCATAATTTTAGTTCAAAAGTGCCTTTGGCCCAGTTTACCATTTTCTAAATTTGGCCCAGTTTACATTCACCCCCTTAAAGCAAAAGATCTTGATTGACTTGTCAATGCCTTTAAGCTTCATTTGTAATCTCAAAATTAAATGAATTCGGGGGGAGAATCACTGGGGAAATCTGATATACAAGTGAAAACTGAAAAAATCTGAGGAAATCTTAGAAAATTAAGAAATATTGGAATTACCATAGATGACCTTTTGTTAGTTTCTCAACTTTTTCGAAAATAAATCTTTTCTCGCCTTTGACTCGCATATAAATATCAATAATTAATTGAAATATTATTCAAATAATATTTGAAAATTGTAAATAAATCTTCACAAGCAGTTAATTTTGATAAATTCACTATAATTTGAGAAGTGAAATAAAATCACAAATGTTTAAAAATAATAAAAAACAAAAGAGAGAAATTGTATATACAACCCCTGTAAGGTAAATTAGCCAATATTTTTTAATTCCTGTGGTAGTCCGTAACGTGTTTATAATTTGAGTGTCGAGTTAAACGTTAACATTTATAACATAACAAAACATTTAAACCGGGCGTAGCCGCGTACAAAACCTAGTGACACATAAAAGGATTTCTGATTAATTAAATTTGAATTAGAAGTGTAAACTTTAAAATTAGATAAATTAATATAAGAGTATTATTTATGTGGCTAGGTAATCCAGGTGTAAACAATAATAGCGATTGATATCGATAAATATTAACAATTTTATTGTAATTAAATAAAGGTTTGTACAACTATTGACGATCACTCGCAATGAAATTAAGTGCCACTTATGCAGGAATTAAAATAACCATTAAAGTAATTAATAATAATTGGCTTGGTAATTTTATAATATTTTCATTTAAAGCGTTTTATACGTTTAAAGCATAAATTATTTTACATAATAAGGCTTATATTGTAGTAGTAGCTGAAATGTACAGTAGCTTTCGACTTTTTTGGGCAATTAAATTAAAAATATATTTCTCGTGACATTAATATTTATTATAGTCGAGCGATATTATTTATAACGGCAAAGGTTATAATTAATGAAAGACATTTCTTATTCTAGATATATTTGGTAATAACAAAAAATTATTTTAAACTGATATACCTAATTGAAAAGTTAGATTACCCCTGAACCAATTTCAAATTTAACGTGTGTCAAATCGTTTAAAATAAATCAACCAAATATAATGATGGCGGTCAATTTAGTCCCCTAACTAATTGCCAATATGTGATTATAACGAACGCAGCATCAATGTTTCCACATACATCATCGACCTGAACGGATATATGTCTGTATGTATCTACGGTGTTCATTATTATTAAAAAATATAAAGGTAAATTTATGCACCTTGGAGGTTCGTTAGAAATGTGAAACTGCCGGCAAAAACTTAATTTTTTTCTACAAAAGCACACATCAATTTTACGTTTCTATAACGAGCAAAATTTAGCAAACAAGCTGCTGCAACTGATGGCTAAACGCTTGGCAGTATTGTCATGGGCAGTTTCTAATTAAAATGCTATTATAGCTATCCGAGCATCTATGTTTAATCATTGCATGCAAAAACTTTAATTTGAGCTGTAATCAATTTGCTCAAGACAACAGAGTGTAATTATGCCACACTAATGTACTTCGATATTGGGATAGGAAGAGAATAGATTTTGTTAATTGTCATGTCCTTATAAAAAGGTTTGATGTAAATTGAAGGTGGATAAAAAATTTACGTTATCATTACCGCCTCTATTAGTCAATACTTTTAAATTGTAAAAAATCATCAAATACTCGTTATTGCACAATAAAACACCGAAAACGATCACAATTCTCACTATATTACTTATCGATTCTCCGTTATTAACTTGGCTGTCAAAAAAATTGGAAAATTTCACACAATATTAATAATAATGGGCCATACCTTCACTCAAAGTAGCTGCTGCTGCTTCTTCGTATATTAGTTTCTTCTAAC
Organism: Cantharis nigra; assembly: GCA_958510845.1. NCBI lineage: Eukaryota > Metazoa > Arthropoda > Insecta > Coleoptera > Cantharidae > Cantharis > Cantharis nigra. The sequence continues at coordinate 78,988,059 of OY294028.1, forward strand.
GTCTTCCCTGCAACAAAACGAAAATTAGTTTAGCCCCAACATTATTAGACACAACAAAGTGGAAAAAATTGTTTAATACTAAAAATATTGCGGCAATATTCAAGGTTGTCCCAAGTACAACGACCAGTTAAATATCCATTCACGAACGGACAAAATAGCAACTGTAAGGTTAAACAGTCTCATCATTTAACAGTGGGTTACGTGCAACACATCGCTTACCGCAAAATGTTGTTAGTTTCATATTTCATGGCTTTTATGGCTAATTCCAAAACCAGTACATACCACCTCATCATAACATGCACGATAATACATACATATATAAATATAAGCGCTTTTCCCCCCAAAAGGTGTTAGTTAGATAGGTACTTAGTTACAACGTGATGTGATTTTTGATAAAGTACAAGAGCAAATTGGGTTTAAAATTAAAGACATACATCAAAACGGTTATTAAATCGGAAATAATGTTATGTTACTTTATATTCTCCGCGTGTACCGGTATCGTCTGGTAGTTAAAAAAATCACTACCAAAGACAATTAAAAACAAATAAATATTAATCGTCCCGACTATAAAACGACAATATATTTATAGGTAATTTGTCGATGCAGTTTTTTTTCTAAAACGGTACAACGATTGGCCATTGGCATATTAATGTGCAAATTAAAAGAAAAATTACTACGATTAGAATTTCCTACTAAGCATAAATATTCGAAATACCGTTTTAAAATGCAACATTTATCTAATAAATAAAGGATGAGCTAGAACTATTTATGGTGAAGCTTGGAATGTTTATATATCATTAGAGAAGGTATCCACGAGATTGTACACGAAATTTCAATTTATGAGGTTGCATAGTATTAGTTGCCTGTCAGGTGTAATTAAATGAACTTAATTACCTTAGGGATAGTTTGGCAAAGAATTTCATACACATATATCAATAAGGTATCCTGATAATATAATTAACCTTATAGTGCAAGAGTGTAATGGAAACATTACATGAAGACCTGCTAGTTTTCTTTCTCTTTCACTCCGATAAACTCAGATGGTGTCAGTCAAACTCCAGTAAATGGTTTATTTGAAACATAATTGGCCCGTGAAATTGACAAAGTTTTTACATTAACGCGCACAACACGCTATTCTATACACATAAGAGAACTGCCATCATCCCAATTACAATGTGCAACCTCTTAATGGGGAAAAATTTCATACTCGAACCAACTTAGCTACATTATAAACGATTTGGCTTAAACACTATAAATCAATCACAAAATATAGGTGGGTAGGTAGTCGTTCCTATAAACGCGAATAAATAATTAACATTACATTAAAAATCGATAACTTCTTCAACAAAACTTATTAAATAAATATGTTTTTTATAATACTTATTTACTTGCAAGTTGCGTGGTAGCATACAGAGATTACCATAATATATTGGTAATTGAAAAATCGGTCCACATGGTATATGAAGCGGATGCCAATTAATACTTTTCCCTACTACACCAGCAAACCCAATCTACCTAATTTAGTTATATGAACTATTTAATTATATTTAACTCATTTGCTTCCGAAGACCACTTGGTCATCATCGTGGTAAGTCATACATATTACATTATTTCAAACCGCAAAATATTCTACAATATCTAAATCAATGTCGGGGCGTACAGATGTCTCCGCAGTTGATTTTGACATACAATAATTAAATTCCTATGTGTAAATGTTTCCATTTCAAATTATTAAAAAGGATAATCTAAGTGTTAATTATAAAGATATTCTTTTATAATATATTTGGATAAATAAAGCAACGAAAACTATTGTAAAATTTTGAATTTTCTAATTTTCCCACCGACTACTTGAGGTTGCGACAACTAGGTGGGGAAACCAGGACTTTTGATTTGAGAATAAGTTAATTTGATTTTTCCCAACGTTCCCATTTTATATCAGTAATTTTATTTAAAATTAATTTCTAATTTCGAATTAGAGTTTTGGAATTTTGAGATTTGGAATTTAGATCCGGAGTTTAGTATTTTAAATTTCCACCCAAATTACATTGCATTGCGTTACAGGCATCATAGGCGCAAGGTTGTGTGGTATTTAAACATTTCCAGGACACCAAATTATCTTGAATAGCCTAGGGGCGAAAACCATTCCAAAGTAGGAGATTTTAATTATTAAATACAAAAATTCTTTGTAAAATAAATACTATGTATAAACTAAAAACATTTTTGTGACGCGAAAAAGTACCTGTACGCCTTAAAAGTCATGTTATTTTAGAAGTTATTGAGTTTTTTCTGAAAATGACCTCTGCAACATATCCTGGATATCATAGGAAATATCTTGGAATTTGGATTCATAAAGTGAGATAAAATACCAAATATTAAGATAATTACAAAATTTGCAGTTTTCGCCAATTTTTCAACTTTGCCGAAGAGCCAAAACATACGGTTTTGTGTTATAGTACAATTTATTAATGGTTATGTGTTTTAATATCCGTAAGCTTATAATAAAATATATTTTAAAAAATCGAAAAATGCATTAATTCTACCTACTTACCTACTTGAATAAATTTTACCTAAATTTTGGCTGCTTGAAATAGTTTAAAATAAATGAAAACTGGAAATCTTAATATTTAGTATTTTAACTTCCATTTATGAATCTAAAATATTAATTTTCTTACATAAGTATTATTTTCAAGAAAAAAAAGTATTTTATTATTTTCAGCTTCTGAAAAAACGTGATGTTTAAGACCTACGAATATTTTTTCATATATTTATAATATACCTAAGAAAAAAATTCAACCATCTAAGATCTAGGTAATAAGCCTATATTTTTCAAATTTCCAAATTCTGTAAAAAATACTGCAAATTAACAACAGTCATCTTTTCTGTCACCAGATCAGAAAACCTGTATGTTATCTATGACATTATAATGTATTATATTGTGATTATTCCTTTACCAAGCTGACCCAGCTTGATTGAAATGTAAAATTTGTACTTTTAGAAAATTTATTCGTAAATTTTATATTTGTCCAGTTTTGAATTTTGCAAAAGGTTATTTTGTATTGGTACTTTTGTTTGAGAAAGCGTGAAAGTTTTGTTTCATTAAAATTAAAATATTAAAAACCAGCATACAAAAAGAAAGAAATTCAATTAAATTGTAATTAATAAAGCAAAAATAATTTACATATTTTGAATTATAAAATTCAAATTTAACGAAGGTTTCTTTAACTATATTATGTTGATAAACATAAAAATTACAGTGCAATTACAATGTATAAGGGTGAGTGAGACATTGGTCTTCTGTTGACACAGCAGTTTTCCATGACTAAAAACTATATTTTCTCTAATTCAACCAATATTTTAATTTTAATCACTTCCTGATATCTTATTTGCGATAAATAACCTCCATCACTCCCTTGTTCGTGCGATACTATTTATTATGTCTGATAAATAAATTATCATAATAATTAACTGTTGTAGTAAAAGATACAAAGAATAAAAGTACTCACAATAACCTTCACGCAGACTTTGTTGCTTTAATTGTTTTAAAAATCGCCTATGGCGCAATTTATAGTGTTACGCCCTTTTACTTTCAAAATAACATACTTATTAGTAGTATTTATTCGAATGATTTTTTTAAATTTTCTACAAATTAATATTGAATTGCAATATCAATTTTTTACTCTTTATTTACAGAAATATATAATGATCTTACAAAAAAAACAGATAATAACACAGTTATTACGAAAACTGCCTACCGCAATAACGATAAATTGAAATATTATTCAAGAAAATCACTTGTGGCGCTATTTATTTTAATTTAATTAATTCTTAATTTAAATTTTAATTTATTCAATAATTTAAGGCAGATACAATTTTATGTTTATGGATTTAATTAATGGCAATATTTCATTATTTTCCTACTTTTTCTGCACTGGATAAATAATATATTTTTTACTAATTTATTTAAATGTTGCTTTCTTTTTGTTTGTAATGTCAAACAAATCTCCAAAACTTTCTCTATAAACTGCACTAAGATACTGATATTCCAAATGCATAATTTCACCGTATTTACAACAACAAAAAATTTCCAAAAGTCCCCAAGAGTTATTTCTAGGTTTAATATTTTTTTTCTGTAATTGGGTTCGCCTTATTATTATTATTTACCGAAATTAACCGAAAAATTCGGAAATTATAGTCATAATAATTAATAAAAGTTATAATTAGTTGAAGATGAGCGTGGGAAAAACATACAAATATTTCATTTTAATGAGGAGTGGAACCTGCATTTTGTGGATAAACAACCCATTAATTAACTCATCTGAAACTTTCGTGTCTATAAATAGCAATTATTACATTAATAATACATTTTGGAGTAGGTAGGTATTTTGGTGTTAAATATCAAAAATGCGTACCTAATTCAATTTTTGTGTTTGCACTATGGGTAGGAACGATATGTATACTACACTTTGGTAAACAAAGTAAGGTTGTCAGGGAAGAAATTGTAAACTACAATTGCTCAAAAAAAAATTATCCTGCAGAAGGGTAAATGAAATAAGTTGGCGTGTTTATTACAACAAACGATGAAGAGATATTTCACACTAAGAACCAGTTAAGGACGGTGATAGATATACCTTTATTTGTAAAAAAATCATCAACAGCTACGAGTCATTGTAAATTCACTTATGCATGTTTTTAATTAGATGAAAATCTCCACTTAATTTTAGTATTTAATTAAGTTACATCCTTATAAAAATTCCTACTTCACGTGATAGGATAAATCCACGTATATGTATTTTAATTGGAATTTCTATTTAATTACTATAAGTAACTCCTCGACAGTTGTATAATTTAAATCTTGGCACAGTTACATACCTATTTATATTAAAATAGATTCAACTAAATATAATATAACCTATTTATATAACGAAAATGAAATAGCATTTATTATGGAATCCACAAGCGCAATTTTGAGTCTTACGTCATAATTTATTTAAAAGAAGTTTATTTAATTTATATAAATAAAAGTAACTCTTCGACCTTTTAAATTATAAAAGCAAAGTGGTATCACAAATAAACCCATAAAAAATATAAAGAATCTGTGTTGATACCTCGCGAAAAGAAAAGGTATCACGTGGCGGTTGAATAGAAGAGAGCCAAGAATTGCTCTAGCTAAGGAAAAATAAAAATATGTCGTGTCGTCCTGCCAGCATTCAACAAGGCTTGCCGCCACGGCTCTTTATGTTTACATGGTCGCTTAAGAACCATTTCTGAGTAATTCGTTTCTTTTGGACGTGTAAACAATGCCTGCTTTGTTCCACTCGTATGCCTCGACTCTCTCTCCAACTTATTTCCTAGAGCTAAGTTCACGAACTTGTCAGAATAGATTTCTCAGCAATTATAGACGTAAGAAAAAATTAACTTAATCGTGATTGAATAACAATAAATATATTAGAACTCGTTTCTAATAACTGGAATTTCAAAATAATTGCAACATAAAGAACTTTTACGTTATTAAAAATAATTAGCTCCACCGATTAATTAGGAAAAAATTTTTAAGTTTCAGCTGCAAACTTTTATACCAGACCGAACCTACGGGGTATTTTCAGAAATTATTTTAAAATTTCTACCTTCCAGTTTTGCCTGCCTTTGATCAACAGGTGTCTCATCTACAAATAACCGATAGGTGTTTAGAATTTATGAAAAATTTATTGAATGCACTTCTTGGAGCCGCTTCTTCCCTTGGTGCTTGTCCTAAATTTACATATTTCAGAAGACAGCTGATAGACGCAAGCTAAGCCGACTCTCGATCTCGGAACAAAATTTTGATAATCAACTTCACCAAAAATCGAGAAAAATAATAGAATATATAGCATTGCCTGTAATAGAAAATACCACTTTTTCTGGAACCACCATCTTGTTAATTAAAAATTAGAATAAAAAGCAGATTTAATTTTCTTAACCATAAAATACCAATTAAAATTCAGATGTTGGACACGTGTGCCATAAAAACATTAAAACTAAAACATACTAATGAATATTCATTCGATAGTGTAAGAATCTGTAGAATATCACAAAATGGTATAACGTAACAAATTGCACGTGACAAATAGATGCAAAAATGTATAAAATCCTTATTATTTAAATATTTAAACAAGTTGAATGTACCTATACTTGATTGTTACTATGATAGTTTGTAAAGTCATTCAACTAATCGTAACTTTTTTTTAGAATTTATTGGCAAGGATTGGAGTAGCGGGACTGGGTCGGGTCCCTTATTGAGTAGCTGTTCGAGTCATTGTCCCTTCGCCCAATCAATATTTAGACACCAGAAAGTCCAAAAAGAAAGAATGAAAGAGGATCTCCAAGATGTTCAAATAAAACCGTTTTTAATTGAAAAGCATGTAGCGGTCTGAAAGACTACCCAGTCCTCTTAGTTTTAGGATTACCTTCGTCCAAGCAACATTGCAAAGTTCTGATTTACCTGGCTTACATCTTTTTTTATATCTGACTGAATTTTATGAAAAAAAAAGGATTTCAAATCGCTCATCCATTTCTTGGTTTGAATAATGCAGTTCTTTATAATTTTTGTTTCTTTTACCTCCACAATATGACAATTATTTTTTTGAATACATTTTGCAATTTTGTGTAGAGACAATTTGTTAATAATAATAATAAATATTTTTGTGCAAAAATTTAACAATACACATTGATCTAATGTTTAGAAAATAAACCTTTGCTCAGGTGGTTTTTCAAATACGGAAATCGGTTTGTTTGATGGTCAACAGCATTGGTGCAATTGTTTTGCGTCATCCCTGGGGATATTTATTGAGTTGAGAGTCTTTTTCAAGTCGATATCGTTGGTGATGTTGATGTTGTATCACTGAACTTCGGTAACTTGGCTGCAGTTCTGACAAAACTGTTAACATTTGTTATGCAGTACAAATTGTATTAATGCAATTTGGACATTTTATTGTTTCAAGCTTAAACAGAATAGATAACTTCTCAGGATCCTAAGGCTCAAAGAACATCAAATTATTAAAAATACAAATTAAAGAAAATGGAAGTCAGGTGACCCCAGTTTCTAGGGTTTTGTTATACTTCTACCCTTTTTTACTTCATTAAGTTTGCAGATATGGATTATAAGATCAATAAGAATTGGCTTAACAGATTAATAAATTTTCATTCTGTCATTTCTAAATTTCAAATCTGATAATCCAAATTTGACATTTATGGTTGATAAAAATCACAAATATTATAAACTGTTCCATATTTTAACAGTTATTTATGTTCCTACTACCAAAAAAGTGAACAAAATTGCACACTCTATGATGTGTGGAGTTACTGTTTAAAGTTATTTGTCTATTTCTGCCATCGTAAGGAAGAAGGCAGTAAGTCCACTTTTTTATTTTTGAGTAAAACACAAAAAACTAATTGCTGTTTGTGCACACAAGTAATAATGACAATATAATATTGTTATTCATTGAAGGGACAATATAGATTCCGTTTTTGCATTTTACTCAAAACTACAAGTTAGTGTAGTTACTTTCTTCTTTCTTACAATGGCAGATTTGTCATGACAGTGTAGAAATAGTACTCAATAAAGCCCTATGGATCACTCAATGGGAAAAATCTAAATTTAAATATATAAATTGCGCAATATCAAATAATGTAAGTTTGAGAGCTGACGTCCATGAGGTAGCCTGTGATCATGTAGTTGATCTTGATATTTGTAGCAAACACCAATCAAAAATTGAAAAGAAAAACAAATATCTAAGAATGTACCAAGAGTTGAGAGTCTATAGAGATAACGGAGTAGGTTACATTAGGTAATTTTAACAGTAAAGTTAATTTCGGAATGTTATTTGTAAGTCCTCCTTTTATAATTATTGCCGTGCAACTTGGAGCTGTCCGTTGCGAATTCATTTAGAATTGCTGCTGGGTTTTTCCTTCAAAGCATTTAACACACTGACAAAACAGAAGTTTTGAATCAAAACTTTTTATGCATTGTAAATAGGCAAAGCATAACAATTTTTGAATCAAAATTTTTCGATTTGAAGAAAAAGCTAATCTTTTTGAACCAAAACGAAAATTTTTGATTCAAAAGCTTTTATGCATTGTATATGGGCAAAGCATAAAAAGTTTTTGTTCAAAACTCTTTTTTTATCAGTGCAGTTATTTGTTTTCATTTTGTTTGCTGTTGAATATTTTGTATTTAAAATTTAAGTTCTGGAATTCCACCTCTTACTTTTGGTGAGAGAAAATTTCGCAGTGGCGTCCCAGAACTTCTTTATGAAACAGGGTATAAACAAAGCTCCTAAACATGTAGATTAACCCTCCATAAGACGAGTGGTCTACAAACCGCACTTTAAACTGTGGTTTGGCGATTTTATTACGATATTATTAAATATTTCAAAGTTCCTTTGGTGCTAAAAGAAATTAACTTAGTCGAGAAATGTTTTATTGTCAATTTAACAAATAATTGTATATAAACAAGCGTTGCACGATGCATATCCTCATCAGAACAAAAAATATTATTTCCGATTCTATATAATTAAGTAAAGTTTTTCTTCATCTACAAACGATTAACAAGTCTTTTAATAAAATATAATCATAAACACACATTCTACATTAGCGGGGAGTCGCAAAATGCCGTCTAGCTGACACTATCAAGGGATCTGCAATATGCATTACCGAGCCTGGGAGGAAATACACTTGCAGCAAACTTGTTAGAGATGGAAGATAAGCCTTTCAAATGACGATATCGTGTACTTTTCTAAATATGCAGCCAATTAAGTGGCTTATAAATTTAATTTAATTCGAGTTATGCCAATATTATAAAAAAAATTGAGAAATGAGTTCAACGGGAAAATTATCGACATCTTCCTTTCAAGTAAACACCTTTATTGACATGTAAAAATCGTCATTCAGGTTCTTGAAGTTGTCTTTTTACTTTTTCTTATAAGACCGAGAATGTGTAAACACACAAGTTGGAGATTAAATTTTAATTCGATCACATACCAAATGAAATAAGTCGGACATGTTCTGATTAAATTGTTTAAAACGATTCAAGTTTTATTATTTATGAGTTATGACTTTTGTTCACAAATTATGAATTGATGGATTGTTATGGTTCAATATTATCCGGGGAGCCAAAAAGAACTCCAACGAAATTAAATTTCACAAACACTCCAATAATTACAAGTTATAAATATTATATCATAATTGCAAATAATGAGCTTGCTCCAAATTTAAATTTAATTTTACAGGGTGGGTGCACTGTCCCGAATTAAGTTTTACTGTTGCTTTTTTATGTTAAGCGCTGGAATTCAAATGAAGGAAAAGCTGTAAAGTAACTTATTTAGAAAATCTTTTTTTGGAGTTCCCTTCCTGCAAACGCGTGTGATTTTGTACAACTTTTTTACAAAATCTTTGAGAAAAGAAAGATCATTTTTGAACTGCCTACCAACTTGGAAAAATTAGTCTCGCTTATTAATTATTCAAAATCGCAGGAAGTGCGTTTCCTGATTTTGTAATATTTTTTAGCTGGTAGGTACTTTAAAATTATTTTTTAATAAAGCCTCCTTGTGTAAGTCTCAATGACGCCCTTTGTTTATTGTAAAAAGAGAATTCGGAAGCTTAGTGTACTTCCTGGGGTTGGGGTGTTTCTTGATTTCAAAGCAAAATATTAGAAAGGTTTCTTTTTCCAAAAATTTAGATTTGTCAGAAAATGATTGCATAAAGAACAATAATGACAATAAGTGAGGAAAAAATAGTACATTAGTAGTTTGATATATCAAACGTGATACCCATAAACTGCGGTAAAAAAAAGTTAATAACTCGTTTTATACGTTCAACTTATTTATCTCTGTAGGTGGTAATTTAATTTTATCATTATACTGTATTCGTTTTTTGTGCTAACATGATTATTTTATCAACTTCCGCTATTTTCCTTAACAAAACTCATTCATATTTAAATACACATAGGTATCGTGCTCTACCTCGTAATAAACAGCTAAATTTTGTAAACTTGAAAAATTATAAAAAAAAACTAGAACTATATAGAATAATAAATGATGGAATTATAAAATAATCGGATCTTAAAAGGAAATTCAGAAGTGTAAATTACAACAGCCCAGCGAGTACTTTGATAAGTTAGCCATTTAGTGACATGGCTTGTCCCATGACGTCCTTTAACCCGAGGATTTGCGGTTTGTGACTTGAGACTGTGGTTCCGCCAGACAATTTTACTCGTACTTGACCACAAACGTAAATTTACATCGGTCTAACTACGACCTCAACAGTCACAACAGCAATAAAATACACTGTACCATAGCTAATTCGGATAAAATTTAGAAGGACTTTGCTTTAAAGGGGTGAAAATGTTGCTCTAAACCAAAGGATTCAATTCAGGAAAATATTGTCTTTCGACAATGGACCATGCATCTACAAATAATATATCACAATGTTAAGTGCTTTCAGCATCAGAAAATACCCATGAATCATAAGTAATGTCGTTTAAACGAACTTTTGGCGAATTTGAAACAGTGCAGGTCTATAACACTTTATTCGAATACAAATAAATCTATGAAAATGGCTAAAAGACTTGGACTAGAGAGACAGGTACTTCTTGAGCACGCCATAAATGAATACGAACCTACTTTTCTGAAAGCTCGACAGGAAACAATTTATATGTAAAATATAGCTATAATTACAACATTATACTTAATTATTTTACCAAAAAAATTTTAAAGTAAGGCAAATCAAGTGCTTTAAACACACGTCTTGAAATATTATTTTACACGCTTGTCAGCGTATTTCATTTTAATTAATTCATACCCCATTATGATAAATATAATTATACTTGTAAAATACTCGCTTGGCTTTTATTATGGGAATTCATAATAAAATTTGAACAGTTAAAATCATAAACAAATTAATTTTCGCTAGCTCATTTGAAAAATAATATATGAATTTGTTGTGTACATACAATATTTATAAATATAATAGCTAAAGCGTATCGTGTGAACAATTAATGTAATAAGACGTATAATTTGTAATAATTACAAATAAACTTATTTATTATGCTTACGAATTTTTATAAAACTAATATTGGTTTTAACTTATTGGAGAACAGGTGGTATAGGAACGCTGTAAATTTTATATTACGTAATTGAATTCTTATACACAAAAGCATCATTTTTATTGCATAACAACATTTTGACTGTGATTAGCAATATACCAAAAAATCAATGGATATACAAAAATAATATTTTTAAATTGGAGCAATTTTTTTATCCTCCTCAAAATGGTGGCTTTATTTTTGCTCCAACACAAAAATAATTGTAACAAGAAATATTCATCTTGTAATATTCTTAGTTTTCGAATTTTTATGGTGGTTGAAATATTTTGAATACAATACTTATATATCTGCGTGTTTTGTACCCTATATATTTGAGTTATATGTTGCTGATAGCAGCATAGAAATAATATTCATACACTATTTTGATCCAAGATAAAAACCCAAACTACATAATTATTTCTTTAATTTTGTTTCTGCTCCAAATAAAAATAAATTAAAGTAATTAAATATAAATTAAATTGTAAAATTTAATGTAAAATCAATTGTCTGTAGAAAATACCACCAAAATTGTTGTTGAATTTGAAAAATAAATTTGAAATTGAATTAGAAAAAATATTGATTTTTTACATAAGAATCGGTGCTTGTGAACATTCTGTTAATGGTACGTGTACGAAATGTAAATATTTAATAGGCGGAGACGACCGCAGTTGCCTTCTAGAAGTGCAACAGTATTAAGATCATAAATCATATATTTATAACCGAATTTCACTTAAAAACAAAGATCCGTAATTCTAAAGTTAACTTAGGCAGCTCAGAGATTCACTATTGAACTAGATTTCCTATTGTCGAGTAAAATTTATGCCCAAAATTATACTTATATAACATAGGAATACGCCATTGGCGGTACTAACCTAATGGAAATAGCTAGCCAAATAATAGCATTTAATTTTGGCCATTTTTACCCAATTTATCAAATAATCCACTAAATTTTATGTTTATATGTTTAATTTACGCCATAAACTGTCATCATTTCATTAAATTGTAAAAAAAAAATTAACGTAAGAAGAACAACGAACTTTTGTAGTTACGACGGATAAGAGGGCTAGACCTCCTCAAGAGTGTCATCGCACTTCAACATTAATGATAATTACTTAAATGGTAACATAGGTAATATAATTTTCTTTATTTATCCGATACGGTTACCATTGCCCTTTCTATACCAACTAGTATATTTTGACACGAAGATTTCGGATTTAAAAGTATTTATTGCTTGATGCCGCTTCCAACCAAATCAAACTCTGAGGAAGCCACAAAACTATAAAACGTTTTATGCCTTCATCAAATAGCATCAAGCGATTGTCATGCAAAGAGTATCAAAAGTGAACTCATTATCGGTGTTTATCGACTTGATCATTTATTTGAAATGTAGATATTCTGTTTGAATTTGCAGGTTGTAAAATTATACAACAAATTATATACTTCTACACTTCAACACCTTGGCATTGGAATGTTGCCAATTCTGTGTCGAATTTATACGAAATTATTCAGAAAGAAGTTTTTTATAATACTCTTGAATGATTTAAGTTGATGTTGTCTGGATGTTTTGTTGTTATCCAAACATTGGGAGTTAATTTAGCTTCATCCGTGAAGAGATGTGTATGAAGTCATCTGTCAACTTGCCTTAGAAATCGAATTCGGGCAACAATTGCGAATTAACCCAAAGAAGTTTTCAATTTGGAGGTGATTTTTACTGAACTTCTGAGTTAAACGACTATCGCTCATGATCGAACAAAATATGCCGTAAATCAGCCAGTAGTGAAATTAAATTTACTAATTTTCACTTCTGTTTTGGATGGTGATAGCTGCCAATGTTTCACTCGACGGTGGAGTCACAATGCAAATTTTTGTACACTAGATTTTCTTTTACAAGATTTTTAAAAGATTGCTTTGGGTGGCATCAAGATTTTCATTCGAGATAGTTGAAAAATACGGTTGTTTGCTACAGTATTTCTAAGGTTTCCCAAGACTTTCTTAAACTTGAATTTCCAAAAAATTTTCTACATTTTCTCTGATTTCATATCTCTGAAAAGATAATGAAAATGCGGTGTCTTTCAAGCGAAAGATCATTAATAAATTTTACGGTTTAATCTGTTTAATCTGAGTTTTCTGGAAATCATCGGTAGTACAGAAAAACCTTGTTGTCCATGTGATGACTGCTACATCATTTGCATGTAGATGATAAGCTGAGAATTTTGCTTCTGCGGTAGCATACTATTTTTGGATAAGTGTTTTAGAAAGAGCATCTACCTTTTAATAGTTTTCATAATCTAAAATTTACGTTGTTATTTTTATGAAAATTTTATAAATTTAATTAGTAGTTCAGAATTTCAGAAGAAGCTAAGCCTTCCTTGCCTCTTCTGACGAGTCGCTGCTGATCTTGACTCCCTAGCCATAATTTTCAGGTTGAAAAGACTTAAAAATTGTAGGCACTTGAAAGTGAACTAAATATACTATCTCATTCACGACTTGGCTGATTATCTTTATCAACTTATAATACAATGCCAGGACGATAGAAGATTCACAATTTACTGTAGATAAGTGTATGTACATTGATATTTATAAGTACCAATTAATACAAATTAAAACTACAAAAAACTGTTGCTTTATAATTTGGAAACGTTTTCGTACAGATTGGGAAATATTTCCTATATTTATTTATTAAATAAATTTTTGAAAATAATTTCTTTAATTTTTTAATTATTTTGTTCTAAACAATTTCTAAGCTAATTTTTCATTATATTTTACCATCTTTTTAAATCAATATTTTAACTTCAATTTTAATTCTTTAATAAACTATTAAAATAATATTAGTAAATTAATTTATTTGAATATATTGCTATATAATCGATCATTGGCTGGATACAATATCCAATTAATAAAATGATTCTGATGATATAAAAAATATATAAAACCAAACATTAAATTTTGATTTCCAACGATTTCATTCCAAGTTAATAATTTAAACATTATAATAATATTACTACTTACATTTTGTCGAATGTATTATTCCAAAATCGAATACTTGTTTCGGAACATTTTAGAGAAATAAGCGATCGATTGGTCTACCAATAAATTAAAAAGTATTTTCATTTATTATTAATTTCTTACTTAAATTTTCAAATATTAGGTGGAATTCTTGATTGTCGCTATTTCGCCATATTTCTTTCGAAACCCTATGACCCCCAGTAACACCACTTGCACGTTTTCGCCAAGGTAAATTTCGTGTTACTAGAAACAGTTAATCTCATCAGTGCTTTAGCCGATTTTAATATTTTAAGTTGGTGTGGTGCGATGGGCGTAAAGTCAATCAAATCGAGTGCTGTTTAACGACTCTGAATTCCGCCCATAATTTCATAAAATTTAACCTAGGCAACAACAAAATAAAACCACGGGATATTGGTGTTGTATAAAACACTCAACAATTGCAAGATAATAAAACTCCAACACCAACGTGTATTTCTGATGTAAGCAATAAAAATCTATGCGTCCGTCAATAAATTAATAGCAATTGTTACTCTAGTATAGCTCACCGATTGTTGTTTCAACAAACAGACGACCTATAATGAGCCAGTGTCAATATTGAATCAGTTGGTTAAGATGTTTATTTTAAGCATCAAAAAATATTAACGAGTCGTCTAAAAATTGTATATATTCTACCTATAAACATGCCGCTTCAAGTTAATGCATTATTGAGTATCCATACAAGTCGTGTTAACTTTTTGTATTTGTACAAACACTTAAATAATTAAACAATACAAATGAACAATTTTAGCCAACAATAAATCATCTTAATTTTCATTAATTCACATACTAGTTAAACTGGCATAATATATCATACAAAAGAAGCATTATACACCTCTTTTTATTTCTGATGTGATATAATTACATTTTAATTTATTCATTATCACCTCATTATAGATTATAGTATAACAATTTCTCGGCAATCAATAAAAATAAATAAAACCATTTAGTACAACAATCGCACAGAAAACCCGACAAAACTGGATTTAATGGAAGATTTTGAATGCAATCACAGGTAAAGAGTTTGATTTAATTGCTTGATTTCTGTTTTTAATTTTGTTCCCATGGAACCATGGGATTCTCATAGGAAGCCACCTATGCTGTGGTCATCAATATCATTTATATCTACTCTGTACCTAATTTAGAAAGGATTTTCTATAAGTATAATGAAAAAATTAAATTTGAATATACATCAAACAATAAAGTTAAAATTCATAAAAGAAAAAAAATGAAGCAATAATTCGTAATCTTATGGCAATTTGGGCTCACAATATGCAAAACAGCCATAATAAATGCTCAAGAGTGAACAATCAACTTTAATAACACAATAAGAGTTAAAAAATATTTCCGTTGTACCCCTCGAGGTAAGAACATTAAATTAATGTACATTTTTCAAAACAATGGCCAAAATGATGAGGTTTTGTTAAAAATGTGCGCCAAATCTTTTTAGAGCTTTATCTATTTGTACATTATACCTATTAATAAAATTCAATTTGACTATTAAACAATAACGTATAATTAATAGATCAATATCTAACTACTTTCAAAATTCAATTGATTTTCCATCCTCTTGCTCGTAAAACAATTCCCTTAATATGTATTTCGCCGAAACAATACCCGATTTAATAAACTAATGCAAAACCGTAGTGGATGGGTGGAGATGAAATGAAATGAGGATGGTGCACACCCTCAGAATGCAAGGGGAGTGTAGGAAACAATTTCTCAACCCTTTTAAATCCCATGCAGCTAGAGTTATCCTTATCTGAAGCTATAACTAAGTATTTAATTATAAATTTAAATCCTGGAAGAATTTCAAAAAAAAATTACTTTTTAACGTCGTAATTCTTTAAGTGTGGTCGGAAATGGAAAGTTGTTTTATTTATTTTTCCGGGCTATCTGCATGTCTAGGTTAGCTATCCGTAACATCAGGTAGAGTGAAACAATTTACAGATATTTATGACACCCCAAATATGCTCATAATTCAACCCTTCGACTAACTAAAGGCATTCTGCAACCAAAAGGATGAAGGGGTTGAGGGAACAGTTTCGGTAAGCAGGGCGAGTTTAATCAATTGTGTGTACAGCCGTATCAAGAATTGACTTGGAAAGCGAGCCACTTGCTTTCGGTTTACCCTAATCTCGGATATTCCAATCGACAATACTTTTCGTCACTACAGTAAGAGGATACTAAACGGTCGAGTAGCGACTATTAAAACGCTATTAATCATTTTCAATTCCAATAATCGACTAAAAGGCGATAGGATGTAAAGGATTAAGGGTTACAATTGCTGATGTTACACTTCAATATCAATTGACCCAATTTGATGACATAGCTGCTCAAGATGGAATAATAGTTTTTACAGGATTCGTAATTAAACAGATTTATTTTCGATAGCATAAGAGTCGAAAATGAAATAATTTCCAGCCAGGAGAATAAAAGAAACAGGGGTGGTGGTTCTTCAAATTACTTTTTATTAATTTGGCACAGATGAGGTATATATATGAAATATATACTCGTTCGTTCGTTGTATGAGAGGATTTTTGTATTGCGTATTCTTGCTCGTATAAATTTGTCAGGTCGCATGTGCAACGTCGAGTTTGTAGTTTAATAAAATTTTAGTGATAAGAGTGTTTGGTTATCGAATTTATGAACAATTCCGTTACACTAAATATTGAGTGTGGGCCTGCATTTCAGCGTAATTACACTTGTTTCTTAGAGATAACTGAAAATTTAATTTAATTAAAACGTAATGTGTGTGCAGTGTAAATTCTTCACAGTTGTTAATTAAATTTCTAATTCCGTTCTCGGTCTATGACAGTCATCAAAGTAGATTAAATTGGAATGAGTTTTATTAAATTGCTCATATGTCTGTTTTATATTACGTTTCATCACAATTCCCTCTAGCCGGAAAATTAATTGGCGCAATGAAGTTCTAGTGCAATAACGGCATATCTCTTTATATATCTACTTTTTATTTTCTATTATAACATCTCCAATTTGAAGCTGGAAATAAATAATTTTCTACTATCTAGTCCAGCTCTGAATTGTGCTGATATTTAATCAGATGAAAGTCGACGGTAGATATCCTTCCATATAGCATAAGTTCTTTCTCTTGCTTGCTACAATGAACGAACGTATTTTGCTCTCGAATTACAAGAGGCCGTTTTAAAACAGGTTTGCTTCAGTTTACCCCGCTGTTCTCTATCCACGCTATCTTGAATTCTACAGGTAAACATTTTAAACAATGGTCCAAATATTCACTTAGTGACTATTATTAACCAACTTACAAACGACATTTCATATTAATTTTTTCCACTACGATAATTTTGTCGTCGTGTAATATTACAAACACAGCCATTGTATCAAATACTGTTTGTCTCTCTTTTATATATTAAATTTATTATTTTACTATTCCACTTAATTAAATTTTTTTAAAGGCTTTGCATTCTGCAATAAATGTGTACTCATCTCAAAGGAAGCATCTGCATTTCTTAAGTAGTTTAATTTACAACGAAAAACTCAAAAATAAAAGATTGATTCCTGGTAAAATGCAAGACTATTTAACATAGCAGACATCCAGGCGACCACACTTACAAGGGTATTAACAGGTTACCAAAGGTCTTCCCAAAAACCTATCGGTTATAAAAGGGCATTGAAGAAGAGATCTTTCGACCAGAAGTAGGTACTTCAATTAATAGTTGTTGTGTCCAAACATTTTTGCCCATTCTACACAGATTTCTATTCTAAGAATTCGCTCATTTCAATACTGAAGAAAATCTAAGAAAAAATTATGAATCTGATAGATACCAAATCCAGAAACCTTCTGTTCCAAAAAAACACAGCAAATATCCTTTGGAAATTGTTTAATATTTCTACTATCAGAAACACTGCCTCAAAATTGTAAATTTATACCTACACATTTTCAACAATATACTATATTATCAGGTATAAAATATAGAAAAATAAACATTTGGAAGATAATATTACAACCAAGAAAAGTATCATTTCTACTATTTGGATTTCATTAGTCACCTAAGATATTAATTTATAGATTCACGATAAAGTGTGTCCATATCAAATAAAGATAACGACGTTATCGACGAAACAACAGAAAATGTGAACTTATTTTTCAGAACATTAACTTATGGTAACTCGCTGAACACACTGTGGATAATTCTTTTCTATTAACATAGCTGTGAACTTTGTATGTCAGCTGTAGTGGAATTTGTGGTTGCAGTTTTTACTATGATGTTAATTTAATTTATTTTGAAATGATCTTTATTGAAACTGCAAGAGATTATTCTTGTTACACAATTTTAACCGACCGAATCGATGTGGTTATTAACAATGACGTGGATTTTAAACTTTCAATATTTTATTCTTCATATTCTTCATAACATAAATGCATCGGTTGAAACCTGATAAATGAAAAGTAATTGCCGAATCATGAAAATAGCTGTGACTGAGTTTTGGTATCTTGGTAAGTGTGGAAGGTTACTGTTACCAATTTTTGAAGCCCTGCCATTTATAAACCCTGTGATACAAAATTTGATTTAAATCCAGTAAGAGAAATAATAATTTCTCTATACAAAAAAATGTACCCCAATCTGACATTGTAAAGAAGCTATCGCTTATGAAAGTCAACAAAATATTGGTAAATAGAATTTTTTTACGATACAAGAAGATGGTGATGCTACTCCAGTCTAAAACTAAAACAGTTTTAAAAGAAGATTTAGGATTCAGACCACACAGAAAGCAGAAAGTTGCTGGACTTACTCTCAAAAACAAGGAGGAAAGAGTGAAGAGATGCCGAATGTTACTAAAGCGGGGTGGTCCTGATATTATTTTTTCAGATGAGAAAATGTTTACTTTAGCGTCTTGGAGCGATTTTATCGGACATTCCTAAAAATAGCACAGGCATTTCCCGCTACCAGAATGCCTTTGCAGTATAGGTAAAAAAGAGAAATTTTCATTCAAATTTATCGATAGGGGCGTTAAATCAATAAGGAATACTAATTGCAAGAAATAATCAACAATTTAATTGAACCCAGAGGCTAAGGAAATGTGTGGCGATCAAGATTTTGTCTTTCAGCAAAATTCTGCTCCTGCCCATAAGGCAATCATCGTCCAAAATTGTTGTAAGGCAAATTTTCCTCATTTATTCGACTTCTAGTTCGGACCTGCACCCACTATAGACTTTTATGTATGGGGCTACATGTTGCAAGAACTGGGCAAGTATAAGTTTAAGATTTGGACCATTTCAAGAAAGTGTTGCTGCAAATTTGGAATGATATACCGAAAAATCAAGTGCATGCTGCTTGTGGAAACTTTTCCAAGCGATGCAAAGCCTGTATCAAAGAAGAGGATGAGAAATTTGAATTACAGTAGAAAATCCTCAAGAAAACAAATTAAGTGTTATTTTAAAAATCAATTTAGATAATTAAATAAATTCTACTTCTCAGATATCTTATGTTTTATTGATAACAGTTTCAATCTTCCACATGTATTTCAAAGAAACCTCTATTATTTTACAATTCGTTCGGTAGGCTACATATTACTTTTTCGTACAATTGTCTTACCAAGTACACACTAGTAGTAAAAATCTTAATCTCCAACAAGTCAGTCGGAGTCTGTGTAAACCCCCGGGGGGTAAGTCACAGGAGAGTTATGATGTATATGATTCGAGATATGTATATAGGACATGTAAAGAAACTTTTGAAAGAAGTGATTGAGATCAGAATGAAAAATGGTACATATGGTGAGGTGTCCGAAAATCTGATAAGATTTTATCAAAAAGGATAAGTAGTGTATACATTTTTACAGTTTTTGTTTTACATCGATTAAGGTATAGACATGTATACCTACTGTTTGGAAGCACACGGTTGGAAGATTTACCCTTAGTTTCGAGAATAGATCGAGCAACATAATAAATATATCATAGAAGAGAGTGTGGAGAAGGTAAGAATAATTAGATCCCATAATATATGATTAAATGAAAAAGAGAAATACAAGATTTTCACAACCTTCGCAGTCAAAGGTAGCAGTTCCTGTTCCATTACACTACTTCTGATGTAAAAAAGTTAGTAAGAATGGATTAGTTAAGGAATTTGTTTGAGTTACAAGCACAGTCTTATTGCCACCTTGTAAAGGATTTGCATGATCGGATATGTAAGTAGTATGTCAAGTGATTTCCTTAGTTTAACAAGAAATACTCGACCACACTAGGAAGATGTGATAACAAGGACAGATCTACTAACCAATGCTCACAATTCTTTTTTACTTCACCGTTAGGAAATAATAGGAATGGCGAAAAGGAGTATATTACAGTTCTAGTGTAATATAAAAGGAACGGTAGGTTTCTTGTGAAGAAGCCCCAACCATACAACGAGGACACCACAGCCGCAGTTAACCAAATTAGAGGTGAGTGATCTCAATTCATATAATATAGAAATTCCTAATGATTGTACTGAGAAAATCATCTTCGGATGGTCTAGAAGAACAACTGGACGAACTATTATAATTTCCTTCTTTTTTTAAATTAATCTTCCTAATATTATTTTCTTTCAGCTATAAATATACTCATTCAGATCTCTATTGACAAACGACAAACAGTCGGAAATCAGATTTATTGCTATTTGGTATTTATAACTCCAGTGGAATACAGTAAATGACTTTCTTTTTGAGTCGAATTTTCTGACAAATTGCTTTTAGACCGAATATGAATGTTCATTGGTATTGGAATGTCTTAAAAATGACAATATCTCGAAACTTGAATTGGTAAGATCCGCCGAAGGTTGATGATGAATTACCATGGGTTTGATGATGTATTATTATACTATTCCGATGACCCGATAGGTATTTGATGGATTCGATTTTAACAGGTAGCCAAAAGTATGCTAACCATTTTTGAATATTCGAGTAGGATTTACATACTACTTCTATTTAATGAAAAACTACAAAAATGAAAAATTGGGAAACATTATAATATTTTTAACAGACGACTTAACCCTTTAATAATTGAATTTATTGTTCAATTAATAAAAACAATAAACTTACTAATTGATTGATGAAAGGCATACATGCAAAATTTATAATTAATTTTTAATAGCTTCCATGTAGGTACATATCACTCCAATTAACGCACAAACAAAATTATGTGGCGGGATTGGTGCATTCTATTTTAGTAAAATGTTATTCGAAAAAATGATAAACTTTTTAATAAAAAAATTCTCGATAATTGTGAGCCCTGGTGCATATCGCACCGGCTGCTCTGGCGGTTGTTACGCTACTGTGGCCACACTAAAAGATGATAATCTTTGTGCTACAACAATAAAGAATGGATATATTTTTCAATTTTCTCATAACTTACCGACAATTATTTATAAGTAAGACGGTACAAATATTCCAGTTTAGTGAATAAAAAATAAAATTTGTTCGCTTGAGTAATTACTCTGAATAGGTAATTAAACCTTGAAAAACAATTTTAAATGTTATAGAGGGAATGCAATCAATCAAACAGTGGAATTAATATAAATTGTAGATATCTCAATGTTCTTAAATTGTATATATTTTTCTTGCTTTGGTTACCTAAAGATCTCCAGCCGCGCGGTTTTGTGTCGGCTTTAAATTACAGTCGAGAAAATAATAGAGATTCGTTGGAATTCGTATATGACAACTTTTGGTAAAGATACGTATCTCCTCCACTTCTGAGAATTGTAATTTTTAAAGATCCTATAATTTACATTACGAAGGTGCTTATGAAATATCTCATCCATCTTGAATATGGAGCGGCGAGCGAGAAAGAGAGAGAATGAGCTTTGGACTGCTTAGCATACACAATCTTGCGATACTATAAAAGTTAGATTATCCTTAATTAATTCAACGAAAAATATAGGGAAAAGGAAATACGTAGTGCGGGAAGTGGAATTACACAGACACCGCAAATGAAAAATTATTCGATCTACAAAAGATTTCTCAGCAACAGGTTATTAGATTGAGCTGATGGAGAATATAAGAAATTATATATTTCTCGTTAGATGGAAGGATGGATAATTTCGATAAAAATGTGACGTCGTGGTTATGGTTAATGCTGGCCATCAAAATCCACCAAATGGAGTAAGCAAAAGCCAAGATTATAAATAACCCACGCTTTAGAAAAACCAAGCAAGGCGAACGAACAGACGATTTCTTCTTCGTCTATGGTCTATGCTAAAAGTTGGTTGTATCGTGGCGAATTTGAAAGTTATAAAACTCTTCATTTTAAACCAAAATAGCAAATGTCACGCCATATGTCACTCTTTTCGATATAAATCAGCTATAAACCTTTTCTCATATTTAATAAAACAAAAAAAAATTTGTTATGCAACCCCAGGTTTGTTTTCGTAAACATAAAACCCCAAAAAACAAGTCACATTTATGACCTAATATGGTACGATAAAGAATATTACAAAAACGAAAGCATTTTCTTATCAGTTCTTGACGATAAAAGGTCGGAAATGGCCAGGAGTAACAACAGTAAACAAAGCAACGTGCAATCAACGGAATCGTCCAAGTGATAGTGGTCCCATGTGGCAGCGGCCCGATTCAATCAGAGAAAGATATCGATCGCATATTACTTGAATGAGATGTCACATACGCACACGAGCTGGTTTCTAATACTACCTACCACAACGTTTCACGTTAAATATTTACTCACTTTTTCAGGATCATCTGGAAAATGCAGATCGTAAACAGTGCAGATCCTCCTGCTTGCCTCCGCAGAGAGAAGTTTCCCCGATTCTTTATTCTACTAAATTTTACCACGCGAACTTCTTGTTCACCTTGGATAGTCAGTCAATTATCCCAAGTAGTATATATTAAAAAGAGATGGTTCTATTTGATATTAATTCGTAAGTGTTCAAATTAATCCAGCAGGTTCAACGTTCTATCGAAATGCTTTAATTTTAAGAAAAATAATTCAAAAACAAAACCCACTTTTTCTTATTCCCTACAACACAACACGATGACCAGTGTTCACTCCTGGCATTAGAAATTTAAAATATATTTTTATAAACAACCGATAAGAAATTAAACTTTATATCATTTTACTGAATAGTTCTACATATTTATTACTGGCATATTAATTTATTTTAATTAATATGTTATGTACGCGCCGAAAATTACACACCAGGATTCGCAAACGCACGACGTATACAACCTACTTCGAACGAAACTGAACTGAAGTGCGGGTTGTGAGTTCACCACGTTCGTTTCCAGACAAAACTTCGTTCGGCGATCGTCGTTATATTTCGGCTCGACGTCCTCACCTGGTGACGGCGTCACCAAGCTCTGAACACAAAGTTTTATTCCAAGTCCTTGCAACGCCGCTCTTCGAACGCCCGCGGAATTTATCAGGTCGTGGATAGGCGGTACGGAATGCGCGATTGCGCGAAAACTTTACCAGTAGAATTTCATGATGAAGAACATTAAAACAGGAGGTTGGACTTGGTTGCCGGTGAACAGGACAGGTGACAAATCAGTAAGCTTTGATTGGGCATTACGCTGGGTTTTGCTAGGTATCGACTAGCCTTCTGGGCACCTCTTCATCGTGGTCACCTGGAGGCCACCAACGTTGGACACTCGTTTTCTATTTCTAATTCTATGTCAACTGTTACAGCTTCATAAATGATAGATACGGTCGACAGGGACGAATTTATCACTTATCTGCTAATGTTATATATTATTTCTATACAACTTTACCAACTCGGGCAGCCTTCATAAATTTTTCATTAATCAGGTTCACATGTCAGGATTTTATATCTTTCGGTATCTCTTCAAGAAACAAATTTCCAAAACTTATTTAGTATTTCAAACTTTCTACAGACTTAATATTTTAGGGAAAAATGTCTGTCAGTTACTAAACTAATGATAAAGTTTTGATGAAGCTTCCAAATTGAAAAGGTATCTATATATTATTAGGTGTCATCGGATAGTCTAATTCCTATCATTGTTCACGTCCAACCCCGGTCCGTTGTTTGTCGTTGAAACTGGATTCGGATAATGGATAACCACTAACCACAATAAGGAAGTCTTCACCGCTAAAAGAAATCTCGAAAGCTTTTATCCTTTTATCTCGACAATTACAGAAGTGAAACAATTTTTACAGTTGATGTTTGCATGTATTACATAGATGATAGATGTCAAAAATCCTCAAAGAAACCTTTGTATATGTTAATTTTCACATTTCATGTTCAAGAGCACAAAACAACAAATTCCCAAAATTTGTTCCCGCTAATTAAGTAATTAATTTAATTAAGTGAGAAGAACCGAAAAGCTTGGTAAATTGAATAACTGATGAAATAAAACAATAAATGCACGCAAATATGTTTTACTATCAACAGTATGATGGATTTCTTTTGGGATGGCACACGCCATCTGCCACTTGCAGTAATGCAATTATTATTTGGCAATTCTTTCTATTTAATAAAGCTTACTCCGACATATCCCTATTCTTGTACCGATCAAATGTGAATAAGCTGTTTGCAATACAAATATTGTCAAAGCAAAGCATACAAATACTTTGGTTCGTCAAGTACAAATAGAATGCTAAAAGCACTGTTCTCATAAGATTGTCATGAATTAAATAACAAACTTCTGTGAAATTATTCAATTTATCATTACTTAACCCATCATGTTAGTTTAGTCAAATTAATTGATGAATTAAAGAAACTCCACCCACACCACGTCAGCAAAAGTAAAATGTTTTTGGGGTAGATATGTGTAAATATTTAATAACCAGGTACAAACATTTCTAAGAAATTTAACATAAAGGTGATATATCGAAAAATAACGAAACACATTGATACCCTAAGGCAAAAGCGGTTCAGGTCCTGTATTTAGATGCAATGAATCAGATACAACAAGCAGGTGATTATTATCATTTCTTATCTTTTTCTACACCTCTCCAGCGACTCACGCCACGATTAACCACCATCCACCCACATCTTGAATATAGAAAAATTTTTATATTATTTGAAACTTTTACCCAGAAAACTGGCTAATAATAAAAAGGCAGAGTTAACTCAGCGTAAGAATGTTTAAAAGATGAAATAATGTAAATTGAATTGTTGTTTTGCTGTTAACTTTCTATTAGTTGTGATTGATGGTGCTTTCCGAATTTCATAAACTCAATTCAGTATGTTTCAGTAGTTTTTATTTCTGATCGAACATCAGTAAAATTTACAACTGAAGCGGTAGATATTGGAAATGCAAATTTTTGCATCAATAACATTGAGATAAGTTCAAATATTTAAATTTTATTGCAGTTGGTACATATGTTTCCATTTAATTATCACTATTACAAAAATATTTTGTCATATTAACAGAAAAATGTTAGTTCCCACAGGTTAGTTCTTATCTTTTAAATCTGCACCAACAAATCTTCAATTTCATGAAAATTTAAATTTTTTTTGTAAAATTCAATCAGGAATTAGACCTAGAAAAATATTGTAGGTAAGCCAGAAAATTGGCTTAAATAATCCACCAGAATAATATATTAAAACTCCGAAGACTTCAATCGTCCAGTGCCATTGAAAACAAGGAAGTATTGTAATCCAGATTTTTTTCGGTTATGTACGTACGTCTGTGTGTCGCATAACTCAAATACGGTAGGTCGTAGAAAGTTGAAATTTTGGATATGAGACACTTATAGCATCTAGTTGTGCACCTCTTATTTTTGGTTGCGCTTGTCCGTGCCAAAAGTCGTAATTCATGACACGCATAAATAAATTAACGAGATTCTTGTACAATCATTATAAAAATTACAAGGAGGTTATGTGGTGTCCACATAAGATTTTTTATAGTAATAAATACGTAATTTACATGAATATAAATATAATATAATATAATGTGAAGATTAGCTCAAATACCTCCGGGTTTACAGAATAATAAAATTTGTTCAATTTGATCCAAAAAATTTTTTTTAAATATTTAATATTATTTTTAATAATTTTATTATTTAGTTGTTTTTGGCCACTATTTTTTGCAATATATGCTTACAAGATAAGGGCTTTACACAAAAATGATAAACAACATAAATCTATAATTTAATTCTATATAATTTTATTTTTTCTTTA
The DNA here is from genome assembly GCA_958510845.1 of Cantharis nigra. Taxonomy (NCBI): domain Eukaryota; kingdom Metazoa; phylum Arthropoda; class Insecta; order Coleoptera; family Cantharidae; genus Cantharis; species Cantharis nigra. The sequence continues at coordinate 79,014,330 of OY294028.1, forward strand.
TTTCTTTAATCTATACAAAATATGTTATCGCTATTTGTTTTAAATAAATAATGTGCATTTTCGTAAAAATCAAAATTATCAATTTTGTTTGTAGTTATCTAAATTGCATGTTAACCCAAAATTCAGCAACCATTTTGACATTTTTTGGGAAGACAAATAAATATAATTAAACAGGTATTATAATTATTTAGTATATTATGTTATCGTTGATATTTGGTATTAAGTAGAACCCCCATTATTCGACACCCCCTTATTCGACAATTCCGAGAATTTCTCATGCGAATGGACAGATAATTATGAGCTGATGACGCACAAGTTGTGAGCTTATCTCGCCACGACTGGCGTTCAGGACGTAGGCAGACAGATTGATTACCTACGTTATAATGCTTGAAACATAATAATAGCAAAGTAATAGCATTTTCAATGCTAAAATAAAGAGTATTTAAATTTGAAAGAGGTTATTAGAAATTAATAAAAATAAAATATTTACATTCTAATAGTATAAATCTCGTAAAATCCTCACAGGTTCTACAATGCTAGAAATGTGAGAATGTCTAATCATTTCGTTTAGGGCTGTATGTCTGGATAACCTACCTGCGAGACTGAAAGGACACGATGACCAAACCGATCGATTAATACGCCGCAAATACAAGTATGTTCAGGGCATAAACTGGATCTAATTCTAAGACATAGAGATCTGCAGAGAGTGTTTGTATATTAATCTGTCCAGGTGGGAAGAAGGATATGCCTCAAACTAATCCCCGGACTTTTTTTGGGACAAAAAATACTTTTTTGGAAAAAGAGTACCTATGTTAGCTTCGAGATAGGTAGATCCCATTTTGCCTGAGAACCTGCTTTTGATGGCAAAACTTCTAAAGAACATATTGTCAGCCAAACCATAACTGTTTCTTTTAGGTAAGAGACCTCAAAATCAGTTAATCAAGGGCTAATGATAGAACCGATGAGTGTCTCAGTACTATATAGAGAAGGAATAAAAGCTGGAAGAAGCATATCTGCCGTTTGAAGATTAATTTCTATCAAACGATCACAAAATTGTGATATATTTTGATGTTTCAAAGCAATCAAAGGGAGAACCGCTTGATCCATAATAACTGGACACTTAGAAGAATTAAATGTTTTACTATTTTATTTATAATTCATAATTTCTTGCTTTCTTTCCAAATACAACATTTCGTGAAGATGATGCAACTCACATTTGAAAGGTAAGGTTTGGAATAAAATTGGTTGTTTGGAATAAATGATAAATGGAGGTAAGTATAATATACTAATTAGATAATTTCCAGTTAAAAAAATATTAATAGTAGAATTGCATAGACGATTGGATTATGATTAAAGTAAATTTGGATCTTGGTAAAAAGTTTTGTAAGAATTTTAACTTAAAATTGTTAAAGGAACGATAAAATTACAATTGATACACAGACAAATGGATATGCTTATCTATTTAATTTACCTTTTCCATTTGAATAAAATTTGTTAGAAGTTAAATTTTCAATTTTCTTAAATAATCAAAGAATTCATGAATTCTTATGAGAATATCTATCAAATGAAATCAATCGTTCTCATCTATTTTAATTATAGGTATACCTAGCTGTTGATATAGCCACTTGAATATCATTATTTTAAAAAAATATCGAAATTTTGAAAGTAGTGTAAAATATTATTAATTTAATTATATATATTTTTTTCTTAAATTTTTTGATTTTGATATCTGGTTTTGAAAATAATAAAAAAATATTTGTTTCCAAGAATACACCACTTTATTTACATATTATTTAAACATACGAGGGTTGTATGATAAGTACCTGGCCTTGACAAGAAAAAATATTTTTATGTGTAAAATTTGGTTTTAGTTTTCAATGTAAACATCTTTTAGCTCGATACACTTAGTCCAACGCAAATCTATCTTTTGTATCCCCTCTAAAATATTCAATTGCCGAAACCCTTCAAAATCAGTGTTTGCTTCAGCAATTTTTTCGCCGAGCCATTTTTTCATATTTTGAAATAGGAAATAATCACTGGGTGCTATATCTGGCGAATATGGTGGTTGCTAAACTAAACAACGCAGCAACTTAACCGTTGGACAGTATAGCTGAAAAAGATTATATTTACGAAAAATATTATTTTTACAATTATAATAGCGTTATTTCTTGCCTAGGCCAGGTACTTATCATACAACCCTCGTACTTATGTTTATGTTATGTATTTATTTATCGAACATTGAAGATTGACGCATCTGTAATTTTGTTTGGTTAAATCAACGGTTCCCAAAGTGATCCCCGGTCACCGAGATCATTCAAAAGGATCGTTGAAATTTAAAATTGATTTGGTGATCCCTGAACAACGTTTGGAGGTCCGAGCAAGGTTTAATAAACTTAAAAAATAATTTTTATTTTTTAGTTTTGGATAAAAAAAGTATAATTTTTTGTATTGTTACGCAAATAGCGTACTTTTGTTACGTAAGTATATTTGAATAAAATTGAATACTACCAAATTAGTTGAGTAAGAAAATGAGTAGGTACCTTTTTTTTCAATCTCTTTCATTGGAAGATCCGTGGGCAAGTTGTAGCTATGAAAAGGGGTCCTTATAGGCCAAAAAAGTCTGGGAACCAATGAGATAAATGGTATGCAGCCAAAAAAAAATCTAGCCATCACATAACTTTCCGAATATTAAAAGTAACTCCCAATTACTGAACTAAATTATTAAATCTTATCCGAGCATCAGCAATAATCGTCAAAAACATTCAGCAAATCGAAATAATAAGCAAAGGCAAAAATACAAATAAAAAAAATATACTTATCACAAATAACTAAAATTTTATGTAAAAAAAATTTGCTTATTTATAGACAATTTAGAAATTAAAAAAAAATTTTTTTAATTTTTAATTTTTTTTTATAATTTTTTTTTTATTTTAGAAAAAATTTTGTAAAACAGAAGTTGTAGGTAATTTTATACGGAAAATTTTTGTCATAATAAACTTTTACCTATTTCATTGCGTTTCGGAGTTATGCTGGATTATGTTTTATCGCTTCAAGTAAACCCCCCGTTCCCCCCTTACGATTTCGTCCATTTTCAATAGGCTTTGTGCCACAACAGATGAAAACTTAAATTTAAAATTTGGAGTGATTTCGTTACTTCGTTTGGTTGCTATCGTGTTCACAGACATGTTTTCGTGTTCAAAAAAATGGGGGGTCAATTTTATTTTTTAATTTCAGATTACAATACTTTCCTTACTAAGGAGTTCGGAAAGTAAAAACGTAAATTTATCAGGTTTAAAAAATATTTGTTCATTTTTTATCGAAAAATCCGTCATTTTAAAAATATTTGATAAATTTAGAAACTTTTACATGTTTGTCGAAATTTTTTTTAAATACGCGTATGTGCAGAAATGGTATAATTTCCCGGTCAATAATTGTATAATGTCGGTTTGCGCAATATTAAAATTAAAATTTTTCTTAAATCTTATGCTAAATTTGGAGGATATTCGCCATTCGGCACTTCGTGTATGAAAGCCTAAGAACCCCCGTTTAAAAATTCTTGTCCTTGCCCCCAGATCAAACCCGGTACTCAGCAGAATTTCTTAACTCAACCCTCTGGTGAACATCAAGCTGTGGATCGAAATACTCATATCTTTTCTTAACAACTAAATGGAAAAACGGGGTACACCAGGAGCTTTAGTGTAAAATGGACCTTGAACCTACACCCGTACAGCGATTTACATTTACATTTACATCATGCACAACGTAATACCTATACTGATTACATATTTAGAACTTCCTTCGTCCATTGTAAATGATTATCTTGTAAAAGTAAATTCGCTTACATAAAAAGGATTTTTGTATATTGACCCACTCTAAAAATAAAAAAATTATAAATGATTAGAGAGGCTCCGACCACCTAGCCGCCTTCGGCTTATAACTAAACCGATTTTTAATCATTGTATAATATGGAATCTTTTCCATCATTTTTCTCCCAAATTTCCCTTCACTTGGTTGTATCATATAGGGTTTAATTGTTCTCTTGTACGGTTCTCTATTGACGTTCAACCAGCAATTCTTCTTAGTACACTGTTTAAAATTTATGAAAAATTACAATAATTTTTATTGTAAAATTTACGTTGAAAATCTATGTAAATAAATAATTACGGTAAAGTTTGTGTAAAATTAAAAAATTTGTGTAAAAATAATAGCACAAAGCAAATTTGCTGGTTTCGATAATGTAAAATTAATTTCTGTTCTGTAAATTTTGTGAAATCACAATTATATAACTAGTGTTTTTACAGTTCCCATAGAGTAGATACATATTACTTGATTATGTAAAATTTCATCCTTATGTATATTTACATAGATTATCATAGGTCACAAAGTTGCCAATGATTTTCTATGTAAATTTACATAAAATTTTTTTACAGTGTATCGCACTGTTTTCTCTCCTCATCACATATTATACATCAAGCCACCCTAGTCTGCTTCACTTTATTACTTTTACTATGTCTTCGTTATTCTTCACAAATCATCTGTTTTTTAACCATCTTTTACTGGTTCTAATGTACTTCTCATAATTTTTCTATCGAACATTCTCGTTACCTTCTCTTTCCTTTGCTGAGCAAATCGTTATATGACAACTTATATAAGAATAATTACATATAATATTCGCTTCGGCACAATTCGCCGCGGCACGATTCGCCGGGAGTTTTTTGTTTTTATCCGTTCAGTAACCCCATCTCTCGATAATCTTTGATATATTTTTAACCCATAAAAATTAATTAAGTAAATTAAACAAATTAAATAAATTTCTCAAAAGTTAGAAAAAACAACAGTAGTTCTTTATATTTTCGCTTATTTTCAAATTTTCAATTTTATTTAGATTAAGCCTCCAATATTTCGAAATTGTAAAAATCGAAAATTATTGACTACTGTCAAGACTCTTTGATCTGCTAGGATAAACTTTTTATGTTTTTTTGCAGTATGGTTCCCGGCAACTAGGCTTTCATATAACATGTCTCTGTTTTTTTGAACTTTTTTTAATTCGTTTATGGAACGTCAAAAATAATTTTCTTCTTGTTTAATGCCGAAGATTATTGATATATGGCGCTAGAAGCTTTCGGCGAATCGTGCCGCGGCGAATCGTGCGCGGCGAACCGTGCGCGGCAAATCGTGCGCGGAGAGTGATATCCAACCCTAATACACTCTATTTCCTTGTTGCAGTCTTCTTTTTATCTCTTGTTCTTCCAAATATCTCCCCAATAGCTGAAGTCTTGGACTACTTTATCTTTTCTTGATTTATTTTTAATCCAATTGGTTTTGCTTAGTCTTTTACCTTTGGAACTTTCTTAATTTAGCATTCATGAAGCGAATAAACAAGAAAAAAAAACCAAAAAATCAAAAATAGATGAATATAAATTCTGATAGTAATATAAACAATTTTATGAATCATACAACAATTAATTACAACAATGTAAAAGTTCTTTAAATTAATAGTGTTATTAGCATGTTAAATTCTAGATTTGCCTGTAAGATTTATATGTAAGAAGTAGGCGGTAATTTCAGTATTTTATTTAGATTATGTTGATAATAAGTTCTATGCACACGAATAATAATTAATTTGTTATATAATATTATTCAATAAAATTACCTCAAAAAATAAGTGATAATAAAAAAGTAGATGGATCAGTAAGTAGATTAAATTCACAAAAAGAATTTTTATTATAGTACAGGGTATAATAAAGCTTTATTTTACTTAAATTTACTTTATAAAATAAAATTTTTATAAAAACTCTAAAGGTATGTAGCGGTTGCAGTGGCGTAAATAAGGGGGGTGATCAGAGTGATGAATCACCCCCCAAAGGCGCTAAAACCATGTTTTTAAGAGTAAACATTTCCAAAATTTTCCGTGGAGAACCCCGGACCCCCATTTTCCTGGGGGTATCCCCAGCCTCCGGTGGTATCTCCTACCAGATTTATCACCCCCTAAATTCAAATCTTATTTACGCTACTGAGCGGTTGTGACAGCATTGGTGCACAGCATATATTTACTGATATAAATTTAGATGGCGACGAGAGTGCACACCACAGGAATGATCTCTTGATAACACAATTTACCAAGAGACTTGTTATGCAAGACATAAACAGAGTTCCTATAACCATTTTCCACACTGAGAGAAAAGAGATGGTAAATTGAGCGAATCTGAAATGTTGAATCTTTTCTTATTGAATTAAACGAAATTTCGTTGAATGAAACAATTTTTAGTTGTTACAATAAATTCAAAAATGTTGTTTCAATGCATTAGTTTTGTTAAATAAATATTAGTTGATTTAATGTTTATAATGGGTTCAAATAAGCTTATATACGATATTATCGTTGAATTAATAAAATAGTTAGATTCGAAGAAAACCAATGAAATTTTTGAACGAAACTATTATTTTGTCTTGTTGTAGCATTTTAGTATGTCATTTCAATGCAACCGAAATGTTAATCAGCTAAACTGAACACAATAAAATTGTTGAATAGAAGCTTGAAAAATATGCGAGCCACTGCGCAAGTTTATTGTCATATATTTCAGTTTGATCTTTGATGCATAATAACCTTGATGTGTTCATGAAATGTGCGTTTGCAAAGTGCTAGAAAAATGGATACTACAGTTATGAATAATTGTTTAAAAGTTAATACCTTTGAGGATTATTTGTTTAAATTTATTTATTCATAAAATGCACTACTGTTAATACAGTAATACACCTATTGTGATGGTTCAACATTGGATATACGCATTCAATTTAGAGTGCTTGATTTAATACCATCATAAGTTAGTGTAATGTTTACTCGAGAAATAATGCTACGCTTTATATTAACGAAATTACACATAATATGTTTTACAACGACAACCATATTTCTTGCTCAGCGTCACCTGGTACATGACCAACGCCCCACCAACCCATAATTCCCCATATACTACAATAGGTAACATCAAAAACCTAAAATAATTCAAACAATAGAATAAATTGTTTAATTTAATGCACAGAAATGGTTGATACAATATACCTACTTGGTTAGTTCGAAAAGTGCGGAATGTTGAATCAACCTTTTACTACATCCTATTAAAGAAACTGATAGCTTTAGTGTAGTAAATTTTGATTCAATTAACACAACGAGAACGTTCAAGGAAATACTTCTCATGTTAAAATAACGCAAAAAAGTTAACATTTTATTTGCATTAGTTTAATGCACGTTTTGCATTCGCCACCCGCAATGCAAAAAATTTGTTGGTTGAATCGTTTATCGTTTGATTAATCAATTTATTTCTCTCAGTGCAGAGACCATACGTATTTACGTTGGCTCTCCATTAACACTACTTTATCAATTTGTATCCAATTATTTCATGTAACAACTTTTCGTAAACCAACAAATAAACCAGATTATTATTGTAATAAATTTATTAAAAGATTTATCAAGGGAATCCTCTAAAAAGTTACGACTAGGTATGACAACTTAACTTAACTGTACCTAGTCCGTAGGTACAACGGCTCAGTTCTGGTTGCGTTGAATAACCCAATATCAATCTGTAGGTTATTGGGAGAATAAGTAATGGGAAACAGCCTCATTAATTATATTTTAGAGTAGTAGGCATCTTGGCTTCGGTAAAGTTGATTAACTACACACTGCATAGTGTATGGACTTGAAGAAGAAAAAGTATCGACGTTAGGATATACTTGAAAGTCAATATTTGCAATAAACATAGTAGTAATGTTGTACCAATATTCGCACTAGATTGTGTAAACTTGAAAAATTGATTTTAAGTTTATGTTTCCAATTAAAACTTAATGTTTAGTTGATTATTAATTATTACAATACATTTTTGTAACATCCTATATGCTAGGTTAATAAAATTGATAGTATTGGTATTTTGATGCTGAAATTTTATAAATGTTAAGTTGACAGATTTTACAAAATGAGGATTATCTTGGCAAGTGTAAGATATCATAAATAAGAAACCCCTTGAGGCTATTAGATAAAAGATATAAGTACACTTCCCTCAAGATTTTATGTCAATTTTATGAACTAGTTTCGGCTAATATGCCTTCATCAGCGTATTCGTCAACACACAAAACCAACAATAACATTCAATTTTAAAACATTTTAAAACTTTTTACAGTTCTAATAGTCAAGCAATAAAATAAGTTAACCGAAACTAGTAAAATTGAAATAAAATCTTGAGAAAAGTGTACTTTTATTTTTTAAGTGTAAGATAAGAACACTAGCCTAATTAACATACCGAAAAGCATGAAATGCTGGTTAACCCTGGCAAAAATATTACAGTCATTCCTCCTATCCGCCCTCGTATAGTATTATATAGAAACCCAAAATTTCGTATTACAAGACCCCTTATATGAAAAAATATCTCTTCGCCGAAAGCTTAAAAATAATATTGATTATTATTAATGTTTAATTAACTTGTTGCATTGAAGTTTCAATTTATTATATTTTACAAATTAAGAATTTTAACAATATTTAAACAAGGAAAAATATATCGTTTAATATTGAAACTGCATGGAAATATGGTAATTGGGAGTTGGTATTCCAACAAAACGTTAGTTAAATTCAAAATGGCTACATCTGAAAAGCTGATAATTTAATTAAAGTAGAATGTGTTTTTAACGTTGTATTTTGTTAAAGTAAGTAAGTCACAATATAATAATACAAATAATATATAAGAACCATTGGTACGGTGTTTTTCGTTGGAATCTTCTTGTAATAAAACACATTATATCGAAACTTCTCGATAATAAGAAGAAATGTCATAAAACTTGAACCGCATTATGAGAACACCGCGTACTAGGAGAATTTACTGAATATATTCCTACAATAATAGTACCTACTTGTATAAATAATATTATAATAATTCGCAAACTATAAGAAATTCTTATAGGAGAACAAAATATTATTAATATTGTCGATAATAATAAGAACAAGATAGGGTCGTAGTGATAACTCTGCGGAACGCCAGAACTCACTACAATCTACAATCACAAAAAAAATGGAAGTTATCAATTCTGACTCTTTACGTTCTGACCTCCGTTTAACTGATAAGCTATTTTTGGCGATTGAACTGAAGCCGAGAAACCTAAAATTTTGCTATGAAAGCTGATTAGACCATACGATCAAAAATTTTTGCAAAATCTGTTTTGATTAAATGAACCTGTAAGTGATTCTCAAATGCATCTAAGAAAAGAACGACAATAAATTAGAAATTAATTTATTGTAGATTAACTAGGAAAGAATTGATACTGGGGTGATTCATATGCTTAATTAATGAATCAAGCATTTTGGGAATTATCGATTGAATCGAAATGCTTTGAAATTTAATGATGTTAATTATAAATGCCAGCGACCGGTCAACTCGGTGATCAGTCATCTGGGCGCCGTTCAACTTGGCGTTCAGTCAACTCGGCGATGTCGGCAATAAATTCGGAGTTGTGTGGGCCCAGAGACTCCTGTCTTTCTAGATTCACTTTTTAAAATGTCTGCAGGAAATTACTGCCTTCTTCAATAATTTATTATTGATTGAAATTACTAGTTTTCCTTAAGTTGCAAAAAGTAAATGACTTTTTAATACCTAATTGATTTGATTAAAATTAACTATTTTTCGATAACTAATAAACGTAGTTGTTTATTCATTTCACAATAATGTCAATCTTTGATATATCGTTTGACTTTTGACTCTGGATCGTAAAATTAATATTAGATTAAATATTTGAAAAGAGGGAAAAAGGCAATAAAAAATAACACTTCTACCTCACACGCGAAGTCTTGTATGATTGACTTAAATGGATTATAAACATTTGAAACTTTCTGATGACTTGAGTTAAAAGGATGCATACCTAAGGAGGTCTTTAGAGAAAACGTTCTAGTCTGGATCTAAATAATGTGTGCTTTTGCAACTTTACACCACTTGTCTAGCAACTGTCTCATAAAATGTTCAACCGCTTGCACATAAGTATTGCATAGTTTTAAATATTAGAGTTACGAGAAATGTTATAAATTTTTAAAATGGTGTAAAAACAATTTAAAAAGATATAAAAATTTTAAAAGTTTGAGACACATTTGAAGACTATGTAAACCATTCGCTTGTCAATATTAATAATATATAAGGACGTAACCAAACAGGCGTGATGTCAAAAGTAACACATTTTTACACGAAATGTGAATATAATCTCGATAATAGTTAGGGATGTTCTGAAAACGAACTTCAAGCAGAAAGCTTTTAAGACATTTAATAAAGCAACCCTCAAAGCTTTTTAATAGAGCTTCTCTTTTAACAAAAATATTAAAAAGATTATGTTTATACCTTTTAAACAAAGCTACGTATAAAATTTATTTTGATTATCATATACAAGTGTAATCTTAGCTTTGTATTAATATGCAAATGCACCCCAATTATTTTAAAAGCAACTTTTAAGGTTGTATACGAGAGTAAATGGGTGCTTCCATTATTAATACCATGCATAGGTATTTACGTACGACTTTTAAGACTAATCTATTCAAAAATTTAAATATTCTCTTAAATTAAGCTAGTGCGAATTATCAGAGTAGGTTTAACGGGTTCCGATTTTCCAGCAGAATTTTTATTGCTGCTTATACTTAATAAAGTTCTTAAATCTCAAAACCATTCAATTTTCGATACTTAATATCATATAATAGGTAGGCAAGTAGAGGATTTAACAAACTCACAGTAACAACTTCCATGCACAAGAGAATCGTTTTGAATTCAACTTAGAAACACCTGGCGGTTTCACATAGGCGACCTTTGAAAAGAGAAATCGCGAAATACAGATGTGAATGCAACGGTGGAAATGTTCTATTTTCATCTTCTCATATATGTAATCCCATTCAATCGTGTTTTGATTAGAATTTTCCTTGCAAAAACTTACTAAACGCTTGAGTCCCTTGTAAATTACCTTACAATAAAAATATTTTCATATTTTTTATTTATTTAAATATTTTGAATAACATTTTTTGTGCATTTTTTGATATAGATAAATTGAATTAAATCTGCCGAATATTGTCCTATGAGTCCACAGAAAAGCACTGATAGTCTTTTTATGGACGCCTTGTATAAAAACATTAAAATTTGCCCACTCTGTACATATTATAAATTACGATAAAATAATTGAACCTCTTTTATGAGTTTCAAGGATCTATTAATTTATTATCATTTCTATTTTGTTAAAAATACGAAATTTACAGTGATCATTAGTTGTTGCTGTGGTTTATGAAAATGAAAGATCCGACTGCATGTTTTGCAGGTTGGAGTAATGTTGCATGTCCGGTTACCAATATGATATTTGGTACACATTTGGAAAACTCGATTAGAATATCAATTCCGCCGTAAGATAAGCTTTGCCTGCCTCTTCTTAACCCTCCCCACTATTATATTTTACTTTATGTTGAAGGTTCCAGTCAATAAAATGCTAAAATAAATTTAATTTTAACAGTTAATAATTTGGAAAGTTTTTCAGAAGAAATCGGGTTTAATAAATTTTTCAGGTAAGTTGAAAACAGAAACAATGTTAATGCCTGATTTAAAGCAAAACATAAATGCTGTTTATTTGAGAAAATATATATTTTGATAAATTTTGGTAACTTGGAAGGAACAGAGAAAGTAATCCTAAACGACGATTACCTACAAGTGACTGAAGCAACAAGAGATTGAAAGGACAATCTAACTAAAACATATTCTTGACTGGAGGGATTATCTGTTCGGTCAAGTATAACCGTAGATGTTTGCAAATTGTGATAGCTTAAACCTATTTAAATATCCTAATCCTTTAGAGTTATTTAAAGCAATTTTTTACTTTAAAGTTTAAAACAACAATAATTCAAATATGTAAATCCATAGAGAGCAAAAACATTAATGTGATTCGAAAACGGTACCACTGTAAAAAAAGACATGAAATTATTAATGCGTGGATATATCCGTAAGGAATCTAAACTGGATTTTCAGATTTCAACAGGTTAAACGTAAACGTATGAATATAAAACGTTATGTATGTATGTAACCTGACTTTAAGCCTACTAATAAATTGTGGGATCTCTGTTACAATAATTGTTTACATTCCATTACGCTATATCTTTACCTATCCTGTGTGCAACTGAGTATATTTACAATGTCCTGTAGATTCTAAGTAAATAGTATCAGCTTTGACCGCTGTTTGTTTTCGCATAAAAGGGAGTTATATACATCTGTTCGAGTTTATGTTAGCAAAACCAAAGGGAACTAAGATGTTATACGTAATGATTGAATATTTACTTTCCAATTTTTTATAACATTAAACAAATTATTAAACAAATAAAATACTTTATTTAGGTATACCTAGCACAGTTTATTTTTACTTTGGGCAGAATTGGATTGGGGCTACAAATTGATTAGGGATTTCTATGTGATTCCTTATATCAATAAAATTATAAATATCAAACGTATTATTGATGATAACTATTTGTTTAATTCTTATAGAAACATCACATACATTTTTTAAAGTTAACTTACAATTTATTCTCAATAACTCAGAATGAATTGGATAACTAAAGATATCTATAAGTTTATAATATGCAGTTACTGTTTATACTCGTATTATTCTGTATCAGCAAACAAACAAAAGGTTTTCTAAGTACAAAAGTAGAGTTAGTATCAATGCAAATAGTTTAAATTCATTTAAGATCATGATATTTCTAAGTAAAGGAATATTGGGCTTTACGTTATCCCCTAGGCTAGGATACCCAGATAACAGAGTGACGTCGTAATGACGACATAAATTGGTCATTATTCGTCGGCGACGTCATATGACCAATCAATGACGTCATGGGTACGTTGGTAAAATGACCAAATATTGTCGTCGTTATTCTGACGTCTTTTGACGTTATTTGTGGGTTAGAATAATCACCAAAATGAAAAAAAAAATTTTAGGTTCAAGCCGTTCTGCATATCAATTTTTAAGTAGTACCGGTCATCAATGGTAGTACCTATCATGATGCCTACCTAATGTTGGCTCAGTCGCATATGTCGCAATATTATTACGTCCTATATAATATATACTTATATTTATTGGTTCCTACATATAATTATAATAATTATACTAATGACCTACCGGAAATTCAAGAACATTTGATTTTTTAAACGCGCCGTCAAACGGTCTACGTCGGGCGTCACGTATGTTCGTTCATCGTTGGTGCTTGTTAAGTCACTCACGTTGTGCGTGTTTTGCTGCGCTGGCGCTGTATGGTGTAGTGTGCGGTTCTCTGTTTGTGCGAGTCTCGTTCCCTTGTTCCCGCCATAAATCTCTTCTTCTATCTATCTTGCATCTACTCAACGTATTTACCAAGGTAAGTTTATATGCATGCCTATTATCAGTGCTATTAGTTCCCTGTTGATTTCAATTATTATTATTCTTTACAAAAACCAGTAGTTAGTAAAAGAACAATATTATCTCATAACCTCAATAATTTTCATTCCTTCAGTTCAATTTTTTATTCACATACATGTCGTCAGTAGTTGATGAAGTTCCTCATAATTCAGCCTATCCATTATACCTACCTACTTCATAATTAATATTAATTTATCCTTATAGCTCCTGCCGTAATGACTTACGTTGGGCTTTCCCTTGGTGGTAGAGGTGAGGGTGGCTTAGTACTGGTGCATGAGAACTGGCTTAATACCAAGAAAGATGAAGTATTTTATCCGCCCTACAAGGCGAGAACCACATTTAAACAGGCACTTAAAGATGGGGAGGAAGTAAATGAAGAAACGTGGGAATTATACCCAGTTGAACGTATATTTTTCGAAGATGGTTTGTAGATGTTATTTTAACGATTACTTATTTAGAAATTTATAGTCAACCAACTAGATACCTATTATATACCTTGCATGATTAACCTTATACCTACAGTATTAGATACCAAAATGCACATTGTACAACTTCATCAATCCCTGTTCAATATTCCATTCTTCGGAGTAGGTATTATTAGAAAGCGAGTTTTTGTTAAAGAATTAATGGAATAGCTAAGAATGAGATATAAAATGTGTATCAAATTGAAATGTATACAGGGTGGTCCAGGTTATAATACCTAACAGTAATTCACCATTTGATGATGCATTGAAAAATAAGTTTTGTTTTATTATTTTGAAGATCGTTTCTTTGGTCATTACTCACATCATTCTATTCACAAATTGTATTTATAGATGAATACGACAAGGCCAACAAAAAATTGAAGCTGGCAGAGACTACCTCTGACCTTGCAACTGATGATTGCGATGATAAAGAGGGAAGTGCAAGTCGGCCAAGAAGACATCGGTTGCCACCAAAACGCACATTTTTTGAAGACGACGACGCCAGCGTCAGCTCTGATGACAATAAAATCTCATCACAAAAATCAACTTTGAAGAGGCCACCAAAAGTGAAACTTGCGTTGCAGTCTCATAAACTGGGTAATATTATTTATTAATGATTTTAGTTGACTATTTAATTCCGTATACAAAGAACCAATGACAAACCTTAAAATGCAAATCGACAGCCAATGAGCTTGTACCACCCCGGCAGTATGAGTAGCCTAGAGCTCCTATTGTCAGTGTGGTATTGTGAGTTGCCCCTTTTCCTGCTGCTTATTCCACAGTAGTTTCTCCTGCCTGCTAGGAAAATTTCTTATCTGCTGGTACCACCTGTAGTAACACTACATCGGCACCAAACAACCAAGCAAACAAGTAATTAGTAAACGATACAGTACCTGCAAAAATATCATCGATGTTAATCAAAACACACATGTCACATGTCAAGGCATAATATGTACGGCTGATAATTAATAGAAATACCCAATAATTTTTCTTAAAAGAGTTGTGTTCCTTGAGTGTGTCATGTATTATGACAAGCCAGTTCCACCAAGCCTCAATCAGACTCAATTCCCAACTAACAAGGCCCCGAACATTTACACGTATAAGCTGAATGCTACCAATAATATTACAATGTTTTAATTTACGTGTCTTTCTAGTTCCAATAAGTTCTGATGCTTACTCAAGTCAACGTTCATGCACAAATTATCCACCGAGTGGATGGTCTTCTGGGGAAGTCCATCAAGAATTAGGTGAGTGAGTCTACCTTTCTCCTTTTTGCCATCACCTGAATGATGATTATTTCCTACGAAATTATTCATTTTTATCTAGCTGGTCTTTCACCAACACTGTTCTGTTTTTTTAGTCGCACCTTCACCGTCAGTTTCATGCTCCTGCAATAAGTTAGGTAGGTGCTCATTTGCTCATTGACCGACAGTACCCTAACTTTAAATATTTTAGAAATTCAACAGCTGAAGGCAATAGTGCTGTTCATTAAGGAACAAAATATCCAAATCTTGGCGTGCCTGCAATTACAAGAGAACAACACATCAAATTTGGAAGACCTTCCAATCGGTCTTCCAATTAAAAGTGAAAAAGACTTCCAGACATTTGAATTATATCTCTCTAAAGCTACCAGTTTGACAAGTGTGGTGTGTAATTCTTTTCTCATTATTACCTTTAAATTTTTTGGATAATACATTACTTTTATTCTTAGGCTAAATATTTCTCAACAAGAGGAGGAAAAGATTTGACCAATCGTGTGAATGAGATTTTGAGAAAACTGTTGAGTGATGACATAGCTCAAGACTTCAGTTATTTTGGAACAAGAAACCAAAAAAGGGCCTTCAAAAATACTCTTTTAAAGGATGTCATTATTCGTGAGTGTATTTAATAAACTTTTTCTAGATGTAATATTTATATTGAATATTGTTTTTCTAGAGGCAATCCAAATTACAAGTAACGCCATAACCGAAGCTGAAATCTCAGCCATAGTCAAGGTGTGGCTCAAACATGCACCTCAAAGGCTGAAGAAAGCTGCGAAAACAGCTGAAAAGTGAGACGTTTTCATGTTCTATGTTACATTTAAGTTTTGAATTGAAATTTTTTCAATTGAAGGTTTTAATTTTGTTTTGTACTAATTTAGCTATGCTATTTTTTAAATTTTAAGTTCGATTTTTAAGTTTCATGCTAAAAAATTAATCACTTTTTTGAACATACTCTGGGACCAACCTTTCCATGTCATTTAAACTTTAAACAGTTCAAGAAAATCAGTTATACGAATTTTATCTTGACCACTCATTCTTACTCGAGCTGTGATTCGTACTGCCTGATTGGAAAGAAAGTTATCCAAATCCATAATTTTATTTTGAATTCTGCAAGTAACATAGTAATTATTGGTAAGCAATTCAACCTACATATGTCATTATATAACTATCCATTCGATTCCAGTATTTTGAATATTTACAAGGTAATAGATTTATCTGAGAAATACGACATGTGGTCGCTTAATAATATTGATGCTAAATGTATTCTTCTACCTGATTTTGAGAACAGTTTTGCCGCCTTTCCATTATTGCATACATTATTGTAATCAAAATTATATGTATCTTTGTGTTCTTGTTATTTCCATTTTATGAATTTATTTTATTTTTTGTTAATAAACGTAATATACAATACAAATTTAGTTTTTATTAAAAGGGGTGTAATTTTTTCAAAATGCGGTCTAGAAAATCTGAAAAATGACGTCATACATTGACGTGTATCGACGTCACTTATTGACGTGTATCGACGTCACTTATTGACGTGTACGGACGTCACTTATTGTCGTCTCTGGGCTGTGACAAATTCACGTCATTGAGACGTTTCACTGACGTCTTTAATGCCCGATTTATGCCGTCTTTGATGACCGATTTATGTCGTCATAACAACGTCATTCTGTTATCTGGGTATGGATTGGAGTCTCATTGCTAACAAAACGTTGATATTAGCTTCTAGCGTTTGGCCATCTGAATTTCACCATCCTCGCAGTCTTTAGGAAGAACTTAATCTAATTAGAACTAATCAGTTTCGTACCAATTCTAGGTTACATACTACATAAGTGGAAACTGACTATATCTGAAAGTTGAGATTTTGGTGACCCCAGTCAAACAGTGAGTCACGTAATTGGTGTTTGCCTCTTGAAAAAATTTGTCAAGGACTTGAAAGAGCTACACTGCTTAATATCATCCAAAGTTCCAATGCAATCACTTGGCACTTGATTATATATGATATAGTGTAAAGACGTCTTCTATATACACAGCTTAGAGAAAAAACTATAATAAAAGGGCAAAAAAATTCTAGGGAAAGTTGTAACGTTTGCTTGAAAATTTGCAATAATTCGGTTATATTAGTAAGTCATTAGTTTTACAATTTTTGTAGATTAATTCTGGTGCATTTAAGATATTTCAAAAGATGTTCAGTTTATAATCTGTTTTTAAACATGTACCTCGCTTTTCAAAAATACATTTTTTTTTTATTATTCACCTACATTTCAAATTGAATATCTCCTTTCTTATCAGTTGCTTTGACTCGAAAAATAGTGGTAAGTAGTTATCCGGCGTAATATTTCCTTTCTTAGTTTTGTGACAGAATTACCTTCCCATCTTGATTAATGTAGAACGCAATGCCGATCATCGTACATTCAATGGTCTAACAACCCATACAACCCTTCAGTCTTAAATCAGCTAATAATTGTAACTGTGAACGCAGTACTTCAATTAAGGTAGTAAATTGTTGGTTTTGATTACGGCTCTTTTGAAAATGAAGATTCATTTGTGAATCCCAAAAACCAACCTATTTATCACAAATAATAGATGAAAATAACAGTGTAAGTTGTAATTCATTTGTGGGGTTCGTGAAGTTGACATATTTTGGGCATTGGATATTGGAATTATTTCTTCTTTGAATGCAGCTTCAAAGAATGGATTAAACATTGCAACCTCATTAGTGGCGTAGCTAGATGGAAGAGGGCCCCGGGACAGAGAATACACTAGGGCCTCTAACCATTGTACAAATACGACCTTATAAAAGCAATTCATTACGCCTTACATATCCCGTCAAAACAACCCCGGTCAAAACAGCCCCGTCAAAACAGCTCCGGCTAAATAGGCCAATAACAAAACAGCTTCGACAAAATAGTCGGATGACAAAATAGCTACAACAGAATAGCCCAATGGCTATTATGTCTCAGGCTATGACGTCGGGACTATTTTGGCGCGGGATATTATGTCTCATGCTATTACGTCGGGGATATTTTGTCGGGGCTATTTTGGTCGGGGCTATTTTGGTCGGGGCTATTTTGTTCGGGTTATTTTGAAGGGTCACCCTTTTGAAGACATGTTTTCTCATATAAAAATCGCTTTTACAGCAAAACTTATTAAACATTTTTTGTTAAAAATTTCATTCTCTTCAGTTTTGTTTATATACATTTTTCTGTTTAGAACCAGCGTTTTCGAGATACAGCGACTTAAAAGAATCTCTGTAAAAATTTTTTTACAAAAATAAATGTAAAATTTTTACAGAGATTTCTTTAAGTCACTGTATCTCGGCAATGGTGCGACAAAATAAAAAAATGAATATAAACAAAAATAAAGAGAATGAAATTTTCAACAAAAAATGTTTAATAAGTTTTACAAAAGACACAATTTTCATTGCTAGCATAGGAGTGTACGTTCAATTTTGTGTATGTTCAAACGTTTGTTTGAACGTGTTTTAATATTACAAATTTATCTATTACTTTTACTCTTTTACTTTTACTAACATTCAGTATTGTTATTATTATTATAGATTATAGTTACATCAAACTTATTATAATTAAATCAAAATTATTCAATTTTTTCATGAATTGATCGAGGATCCAGGGGGCCCATTGAGCTCGGGGGCCCCGGGGCACTGCCCCGGTTTGCCCTATGATAGCTACGCCACTACAACCTCTATTAGATGGATTTTGCATAATTAAAGATAAAAAGTAGACACTATGTTTCTGCTCTTCAATTTTTGTCTGTAGGTTCTCATAAAGCTTAGGTAATAGGTAAGTAGATACTACGTTTTTCCCATCTGTCCCTATCAACAAAAAGTGACTGGAGATGCCCAAAGTAATATCATCAAGTTACCACAACAACTGCAGTTGAGAGAACCATAGAGAAACAAGATAAATAAAAATTACCTAGATCAGATTTAAAATTCTAAAATTAGAAGAACAGTTTTACTTATGTCATATTTGTGATTTTTTGCCATTAAAAAACAAATTGTAAAATTTAATATTAAATTGTATAGGTAATTTAATATTTTTTAAAGTTAAACCAAAAGCATTTAGTCTTTGATCAGCAACCTAAGAAGTGTGGTTATTCCAGTTTTTTAAATTAAAATAATTTGCAAATTTTCATAATTTGAAATTAGAAGTTAAGTTAAACAAAATTTCTGATATAAAATGGAAATGTTAAATCTAATAAATAAACCGCTCATATGTCGCTGCATCAAATTTAAACTTAAAATTGTTTCGATTTTGCAAATTTTAATATTATAAATTTATCAAATACCTACCTAACTAATTATAATTATCAAATCTTTTAAAATTACTTTATCTTCTCAATCTTCAAATTTTCAATATTCAATCGTTAATCATCCAAATTTAAATAAATCGTAAATATAACCAAAGATATAACTCAACTTTGTCCAAGTTATGTTGAACAATTTCCAAATCAAGAGTAATTAAATCACTTAGGGGTTGTCCTTTAATCACGTGAGGTTCTAACAGGGGGGGAGGGGGTTAGAATAACATCACGATTGATCACGATAGGGGGGAGGGGATGATGTGACAATCTCGTGTATATTTTCTTGTTACCACATGAAATCCCGAGCGAGGAAATTTATGCATAAAAAGCAACATAACAACAATATTTAGCTCCCAGCTGGCTTCCGGCACAGAACCTTGTGACGCCACTCGTCGTCCCGCTGCCCGCGGCCTTTTGTCTCGCCGTCTCTACTTGAAAAAATTTTTCCAAAAAAATACACGTGATGTTGGGTAGGGGTAGCCTAAAACCTCACGACGTATTACCAAAGGGGAGAGGGGGGGTAAAAAAATGGCATAAAAATCCTCACGTGATTAAAGGACGGTCCCTTATGCAAAATCAAAATCACTTCTATTTCTCAAACATATAGTTAGTAAAACTCAAAATAAAATAGTAATTCGTCGGCGGCAAAAAACCCGGTTTTTCACCGACTTGTAGCAAACTCAACTAGTTGGCGTGAAAACTAGAAAATTCGATTACTTTAAATATTTACAAAATTTATAATATTAAATTTACGAAATAATCCTCAAAAATAATCAAATTTTATACTTAGCCAGATGAGCAAGTGAATTTTACAAGAAGGGCCCCCAAAAGAGAACTGCTTGAGTTGCACAGTGACAAAGTTTTGTTGTTTACAAATCATTACATAATTTCAGTAGTGATAGAGGACACTATTCTAAGAAAAATATTTAACAAAAATTTTATTCGAAATTCAAACCCTCTTCAGAGCATTTTTATTAATTTCAACCTTCATATGGCCATAGCTCGGAAAATATTGATTTTTCAGTAAAAATGGTTAAGTGCTTTTTTAAAAAGTGTGAAATAATCTACAAACTAGATTTTAACCTTTTATTGTCTAAATTCAACGGCTTTCGAGTTATGAAAAAAGTAAGCAAAAAAATTTGAAACTTTTTTTTTCTTGGCTTTCTTGGCTCTTGTAAACGAAACATTTTACAAAAAATCTGACGCCCCATTCCAGATAGGAAATTAAGAAAATTCTATTGTACTTAGATCTGTCTGACAAAACGACAAAAGTAAAAGTTTTAAAAAAGATTAGCAAATTTGCGTTTCCTGCTTTACAATCGTCTTGAAAATAGTCGTTTTGTTGGTCATTTATATTTAAAAATCTAAGAAAGAAATTTTAAGTAATGGAATAGTGGAACGAAACATGTCAACAGTTAAATTTAAAAAATATAAGAATAATACATAAGTAGAAATTCAAAATTCAAAAAATTTAAAAAGCAACATTATCACAAAACTTAAATGTTTTGTTTTGAATTTTGATTTTCTATGTACATATGTATTATTTTTTTATAATTTTTCAACAATTTTGTAGGAAATTTTCAACAATTTTGTGGGAAATTTTTCAATAATTTTGTGGAAAATTTTTCAACAATTTTGTGGAAAATTTTACAACAATTTTGTGAGAAATTTTTCAACAAATTTTTACAAATTTGTCGGAAATTTTCAAACAAAAGACCCCGCACCATTCTTATGGGAAAATTTCCTTAAGACATTTGTCTTTCTGTAGATTTGATTAATTTTTGGATTTGTTGTAGTTTTCATCATTTTGAACAAATGTTTTACAACTGTGCACTGTGCACAAATGTGCACAACTTGATCTTATGTACAATTTCCGAGTTACAAGTCCTTAAAGGTCCAGATTTAACATAAAAAAAATAAAATTTTGACTCGATATTATGTGATCGTCTGTCGAATATTTAATGTCAAAATAATTCATAGATGCAGAATCAATAAATTATTTTTCAGGATAATATATAACAAAACTGCATAACGAAACAAAACAAAACATAGCACAACAATATAAAACGATATATTTAAAATAATTAAACTGACTTTATATAATAATTAAATAATAAATTCGGTATCATTATTACTTATAATACAAATAATTATTACATTCTGACGTTTACTTGCAATTTCTACCAGTGCCTACCTATTAATTCGTTGGTAATGTAAATAATACATAAAATAAATAAAATAATATGTAGTAGTACATTTTTTATGTTAAATCTGGACATTTAACGACTTGTAACTCGGAAACTGTAGATAAGATTAAGTTGTGCCCATTGAACCATTTCTTCAGAATGATGAGAACTACAACATATCCAAAAATTAGCCAAATCTACAGAAAGACATTTTCCCATAAGAATGGTGCGGGGTCCTTTAATTAAAGGAACTAAAATTCTTGGTTAATGGTTAACTTCAATAAAATATATAACATTTTATTTTGATTTAAAGAAAATAGTTTTTTTGATTAAAAAAAAACTTTTTACTGTGTACCTTACCTATACCCGACGTTCTTTAGTTTGGGGGCGTCCATTAATTACGTGAGGTGTTTAGGGGGGGAGGGGGTCGAACCGAATCTCACCAAATCTCACGTGGGGGAGAGGGGAGTCTCGGCAAATATCACGTAATTTTTTGTCTTAACTAGTCCTAAATTAAAATAATTAAGCAAATTATGTTTTTTTAAGTAAGTCGAACGCAATCAAGCACAGATTAACGTATTTACATTAAAAATGCGCATTTAAAAAATTTCACGTGAAGTTAGAAGGGGGGAGGGGGTCCAACTAAATCTCACGACATCTCACCAGAGGGGGGGTCTAAAAATCGCCAAAATCACCTCACGTAATTAATGGACGCCCCCTTTTGTAGCAAAATTTAATTTATCATAAATATTGTTAGTCAAGAAGCATAAATTCGATTAATATTTACGTATTGGAGAAAACTAAAATAAATTAAAGAAGAAAAAAAGAGTTACTCCCAGTCGGGAGTCGAACCACTAACCCACCGTTCACTAGACTTACTTTTTTTTTTTTTTTATTAATAAATTAATCGTTACAAAACATTTGCTAGTCCAATGAGCAGTTACATAAGTGCCAATTGGCCAAACATTATAATTTTCTTACAAACTAGGAGCCCCTCGTGATAACACATATCTCCAGATTTCTTTGAGGTAACCAGATTGATTTAAGAATAATTAATCTTGATTGGTATAAAGGGTCTAAATTGTCGTTACCGTTTGAACCACGCTAGTTATTGTCACCTGCTTTACTTGCAGTCTTTATACCTACCTAGGAGTTAATATTTTAAAAGTCGATTTTCTCGAAAACTTCTGGCCATCTTCCTCTATAACTTTGGGAAATTGTTATTCGAAGGCTGACCTTTCAGCACGATAAGTGGCAAAATTTTCAAAAATGCCGCTGGTGTATCATCTCCTATAAGATTTACTTAACATATTAAAACACACTAGAATAACAATTACTTAACAATAAGTCTTCACGTCAAATCAGTCTGCTATTCTAGAAACTTCCGTAAACTTCTACAACCTCTAGAAAGATCCTGACTGCAAGCCAGCAGTATAATCAATAGATTTGAATGACAACTTAGTTTATCATATATGAGTCTTCATATATGCGTTACTCGATGAATCATTACGGATTGGTTATCAATTATCATGCATTAATCGCAAATATAATTAATCATAATTGTTTCGTAACACCATTTTAACTTAAAGGTTGTAATGTCAAAACGTCAAATCAAATCTCCCACGAATAACCCCACTTCCTAATCTGAACCTAGCCCTCCTAAGCGCAATTATGGTGGCCACCAAACCCGCAATGCCGTATTGTCTAATACTAGGACCCCCACGTTGTGTACATAACCTACCCCGACATTACCTCCAGACGTAGCACTTCTCTCATATCGAAGAATGAACTTGAGCAAAGCAAATGAATCGAAAGAAACGCAAAGCGAACACATAATTAAACACAGTAAATTTTGATGTTTATAATTTGTCAGTTGTCATTACATTTGTCTATTCAACCTTGTGGTTAGCTTTTGTTACCTTATAGGTTATCATATCAATCCTGTCATTTCGTTAGGTAAATTACATACATGTTAATATTCATAATATTGTCAATATTCATAATGGTTTTATCGTTTAAGTTTATCTGTTGCATTTTGCATAATTTGGTAATACATAAAATATATAGTGTGATTCAGAATATAAAGAGATTGACATCCTTAATCTCCCATAAACTGTTAAAACATATTCAGTAAGATTCCCACGTGGACCCAAAGAATCAAGTTTCGTGTCGTGCCTTTGATAACAAAATGGCTACCGCATAATACCCGAAATTTTAATGTTATTTCATCAAATCTTGAGATGTCTAAGGTTCTTGAGGTTCCTGGTATTTGGCTCTGTCTAGTAGTCCCACAGTGACCCACCATCATTCTTCGTCGTCATCGCTCCTCCCTCG
This sequence comes from Cantharis nigra, assembly GCA_958510845.1. NCBI lineage: Eukaryota > Metazoa > Arthropoda > Insecta > Coleoptera > Cantharidae > Cantharis > Cantharis nigra. Next base: position 79,038,336 of record OY294028.1, read on the forward strand.
GTTATGTCGAGCGCTGTAAAGCCATAGGTTGCCATCTCGTGCATTATTTCCAAAGTAATACGTATGCATTTGGTGGCAATTTCAAATGATTTAAAATCGTTCATTAAGCGCCAATTATAAACTACGTTTATAACATTACAAGGTTTTGGTGCTAAGTATAGAGACAGGTCACGATCAAAATTGTTACAATACTGGAGTTAATGTGAAAATAAAAAATCCTCAAGGTAGGCAAATGACGTGGACTTATATGAGATTAAAATTGGATTAAATTAAATTAAATATTATGGTATTAATATAATATCATAATATCTTATTTGTTTTTATAATACCTGTTTATGATAGTTAAGTAATAATAATAATCAAAAGTAGGTATATACAGGGTGTTGAATGACTTAGCCGAACATAGGAAATTAACATGTAAAAACTTATTTATGCAAATTTCTGCTTCCCTAATTATTTTAGAGAAAAAATGAAAGACACAAAATTAATACAGAAATATAAACTACGAATGATAAGAGTATTAGATTTTAACTAACTTTCACTTAAAAAGCCAAAAAATGCTTTTGAAATTGTTAAAAGTTTCGTTTATCGGACTGGCCATGAAAGTTTCCATGGTAATCAATTTGGAAAATATAAATTAAATTGAATTTATTACATGGCCAGTGCGATAAATGCAAATTTTAACAATTTCGAAAGCATTTTTTGACCTTTTAAGTAAAAGTTAGATGAAATCTAATGGTTTTATCATTGGCAGTTTATATTTTTGCATTATTTTTGTGTCTCTCATTTTTTTCTCTAAAATAATTAGGGAAGCAGAAATTTGCATAAATAAGTTTTTACATGTTAATTTCCTATGTTCGGCTAACTCATTCAGCACCCGGTATATAATATGTACATAGTAATAATTTTGCCGTTACATGTGAATAAAGATGAAATAAAAACAATACAAAAATAGTTGCTTTAACAAATACTTGCTTTGTTTTAACAAATAATATTTCAACAAACTTACTTTAACGAATAAACAATAGTATTTACTTCAACAAATGTTTTTTGTTCTAATTTTCATATATAGCAGAAAGAGATTTGTTGTGGCAACAAAAGATTTTAATGATGATACAGCGATTAAAATAATTCAAATCTTTGCATGGCAACAAATTCGTTTTCATACCGAATGTTAAGTTTTACCTGATGTTATAAATTGTGATTTCGCTGATTGTCATTAAGGATGTTCATCCTTGACTCTTTCTAAAAGTATATTACTTAATTAAGAAACGGAAAAAGTTAATGCCGATGCAACGCCCTATGTTTAATTTAAAAAAATCTTAATAAGTAAATTATACTTAGTAATTGTTTTTTTCTTATAATTTAAATATATAATAGTATTAAACCTTCGTCTTTATTAACATTGAACAATAACTAAATAAACGCTTAATTTAGCGTGTTTAAATGAGAAAGTTCTTTGTAAATTTAAAGGGTTGTGCAATCAATATATTCATTAACTGAACAAACTCAATTACAGTTCATTAGTAAAGTTTTAATATTTACTAACTTCTAATTAATACTTCTCAAGCGCATTGGTATTCAATAATGTAGTAATTAAAACAGGACTTTATTAAGGCCTTATTGCTGAATCCAAAATATTTTATTTGAAGAGTACACAATAAAAGATAGATGCATGATGTTATTAATGAAGTAGATATAACGAGGTATTTGCATGTGTAGATACATAAATTTTTAAAGCTATGTACTTTTATTTTACATAAAAGTATGCGTCATTTGTGCACTAGGTGGGTATGCAAATTTGCACAATTTGTAGTTGCCCCCGTTAACGCCGAACGTAAATTTGGTGCATTTGTAGCAATCTATGAAGCTGTTCGTGGTTTCCATACTAATGTGATACTAATCAGACGTGATCACTTGATTTCGGAATTTATATAACCGTTTTCTCAGATTGTAGCGACAAATCGCGCGCTAATGAGTCGCATTGAGAAAATTCCTCATTCTCGGTCTGTCTTAACAAGATGTAAAGATTTTCAATATCTTCAATTACGTACGTGACGAGTTTAAAAACGACAAATAATATAGATAATTCTTTAATTGTGTATGCTTCGTACAAGGAACAATTAACCATAACTACTACTGCTACACGTACTGAATTTATTACAATTTGTCATATACAGAAACCAGACTCGCGCTGATTACAATAATCATACCTTATTCTATTTTATTTTAAATTATTTTATTTACTTCTTTCTATTGTTTTACTCTATTTTAAATAACTATTTTAGCTTTTCTTTCTTATTCGATCGTAACATCTTCATTTGCAACATTCCATCTGATTATGCCTTTCATCCATACCAACAAGTATAGATTTTACCTAATACTTGGAATAAACTCAAAAAGTCAGCAAGTACTTTTTATTTATGTTTTATAATATAAGAATTTTATTCATCCTCCGTATCTACCGCTCATACAATAAATTTTAAGTCTATCTATCACTTCAAATATGTAATTTGAAGGCCGTAATTTAAAAATTAATGGAAGTAAGCATTGACGTTGACATTTACATAATCTAAAATCGTTAAATATGACCAACTCTAAACTTTATTTTTAACCAAAGTCACTACAATTAATAAAAATTTTGTTTTTTTACCTATAAAAGATTATAAAAAGGCATAATTGAATCACTGAGTGAGAGAACGGTGTAAGTCCAAAATGTATAGTTTTAAGAAATCATAAAAAAACTGTGTGGTTTTGTAATTGTTATTATTTTCATATTATCATCCATACAAAAGTTGTAGTACTATATTCAGGGAAACATATAGTAAGAATAAGAATTTGGTTGGTAACTCACACAACTACATTATGTAGTTATCGCAATTATAAAGTTTGATATCAGTATCAAATATCAATATTAACAACAATTTGATAATTCAATATAATATACAGATAATATATCTGATATATAAAATTATCAAATTGTTGTTAATACTGATATTTGATACTGATATCAAACTTTATAATTGCGATAACTCCATAAAATAGATGTGTGGGTTACTAACCTTTGGCTGTAAATTTTACTTTAAACATAAAAAAACGTCAACATTTATTTTTTTTAAATAATTTAAAAAAATAAAAAAAGCAAAAAAAAATGAGCAAAATAATAATATTTTATCAACTTATGTGAGTGCAAAAACAGTGTATGTCCTGGGACTTACACCGTTCTTTCACTCAACATTATTTAATTTCCATGCTGTGGTCTCAATATAACTGTTATTGCATTGATATTAGACTCAATGAACGGTCTGGTTACGTATTTCAAACAAATTTGCTATCTCAGTTGAAAATTTTATTTTTTGCACTTACACCCTTTTCTTACTCAGCGATTCAATTGAAGTTGTCAGTTGCGAATTAAACTTCAATATTACCAACATAAATTAAAACTTTTGTTTTAGTTGTAACATTATAAAATCAAGTTTAAAGTAATTTTAGTAACATTGAGAAAAACGTAGATCAATAATTTTAAACTTCCCAAGCAATTTTGTGTTCTTTTTTGGTAAAATTATAGTAAATGAGAAAGTCATTTGTTGTCATATCATATTATTTTAATTGGCTACAGATTCAATTATTTCACGGTGTTGGTTGCCGACAAATTTTTTCATGAATTCCTTCTGTTTTAGAAATCATACCAGCATCAGTATTATGAATTTATTGTAAATCATATTCAGCAAAAAATTAATGGTCGAACATAAAAAACTCTGAGCGGCATCTCCAATTATTAAATTATTACTAACTTGAATTTATTGTAATTATATTTTGCAACTACCAGTATGCTTTTAGTTGCAAGTAATTTTGCAGGTGTCCGAAAATTAGCTGTATCTTGAAAACATGCACAAGAGGACCAAAGACAAGAGGCACATTCCTTCCAGTGAGTAAGAACTCGATTAGTCTGCACTGTGCACACCTCAAATCAGTACTGGATTACTAATAAAGCAGAAAAGGCGGCTGCCTAGGGGCCCCGCTTAATTTAGGGGCCCTGTGAACGGAAAACATTTTATTTCAATTATAAATTTCATTTCTTTGTTTTTATCTTATACCGGGTGCTGAATGAGTTAGCCGAACATAGGAAATTAACATGTAAAAACCTATTTATGCAAATTCCTGCTTCCCTAATTATTTTAGAGAAAAAATGAATGACACAAAAATAATGCAGAAATATAAACTACAAATGATAACACCATTAGATTTCATCTAGCTTTTATTTAAAAGGTCAAAAAATGCTTTGGAAATTGTTAAAATTTTCATTTATCGCACTGGCCATGTAATAAATTCAATTTAATTTCTATTTTCAAATATAATTACCATGGAAACAATTTTAACAATTTTGAAAGCATATTTTGACCTTTCAAGTAAAAGTTAGATGAAATCTAATGCTATTATCATTCGTAGTTTTATTTCTGCATTATTTTTGTGTGGTTCATTTTTTCTCTAAAATAATTAGGGAAGCAGGAATTTGCATAAATAAGTTTTTACATGTTAATTTCCTATGTTTGTCTAATTCATTCAGCACCCGGTATACTGATTCAGCGTCTAGAAAATATAAAAATATTAATTAATTAATTAATTAATTTTTTGTGTAAATGAATAAGTTTTATTAATTTAATAAACATTGTTTTATTTTTTAAAACGAGTTGGTTATTGTTGAAATTGTTTATTTTAATTATTGAGTAGTAAAATTAAAAACATATTATGCAAGTAATAATTTTCTAGAGGGCCCCGAAAATTTAACTGCCTAGGGGCCCACAAATATTTAATCCGGCACTGCCTCGAATGGCGGACCACTAAATTAGAGCTCTGATTTATATGCACCAAAATACTTGAAAATATGCGCATAATATATTATATGCATCAAATTTCTCTAAAATATGCACTAAAATTGATAAAAAAAATATGTAAACTAAAAAATATTTTTTCTTCGAAATGATTAAACGTTTAACATATTCTTAAAAGTATAAAAAATATATCCAGCTAAAAATAAAAAATTCGATTTTTTGAAAATCTCAGGGTGGTGAAACTCCTTAATTCAAAAGGTTAGTTAAAGTTTGTTTTGATTGGAAGATAAGAAAAGTAGTATTAAATTTGCATGAAAGATTAAAAAACATAATTATTCAAATTAAATTAGATAATTACAAGAATTTATTAAAAATTATATTGGAAAATTATTATAGGAAGGGCTATTTAATTTAATAAGCGGACACCTGGATACCGGTATCAATTTAAGTTTTACTTGTTTATTTTTATAATTTATTTGAGTGAAATTTAAATTTATACGAACAAATTACCTAATTGAGAATTTATTCATTTTGTATTTGGACCTTTTGGACATTTTGAAGTTTGAAAAATAACACTTCAATGCATATAGTATGGATTTCATCAATATTAGCTTAGCAAAATGGAAAATCATATACCTTCTAGTTCTCAATGCGATATATGGCTTAGGAGAAGAAAGCAATTTAAGGCCGGAATGGCACATTTCGCCGTCACCATCTTGGCGTTTACATACAATTTATATTTGATTACAACAATAAAACTTATTCATTTTCTGTGTGTATGGTATACTGCACTACTGTACACAATAGCCCACCCGTTTTTTGAAAACTTGCTTTAATCTTTAACTAAATCTTGAAATACATAATTCAAAAAAATAACTTGTGAGAGGAGAATCTGTTTTTCGATAGCTATTCCAGTCCAGTTAAGATCCTTAGAATTACCCTGAGATTGACTCCAGACAGTTTCAAGTAATATTTTGGGTGCTTAACAGATGGCGTTTTAATCGCTGCCCTTGCTTGTCTACGTTCAGTTTCTTTTGTTCATCTACTAGAATGCAGTTCTAGGTTGTGTTGTTTTAGAAGAGTGTCGACAGTTCTGACAGCTGGCACAATCTAAGATCTGCATACGACCTATGGTTTCTCTCCTGTGATTCCACATCTCTGAGCTACGCAGCCTGAGAGCAGCCCTAACGGTCATCTTCTGCACATGAAAATCAAGCGATAAGAGAGGTAGAGAAGAGTCTCCAACGCCGCAGTGGGAGTTGTTTGTATCACTCCAGTTGCAGCCAGAAAGATGAATTTCTGAATCCTGTGCAAGAATGCCGCTGTTGTTACCTGTTTGGTTCTGGGCCATTAAGACAAGTGCGCCGTAGCAAAGCTTGAGAATTATTACGGTGTAGAGCCAGAGGGTAATTTTATGAGAAAAGTCCTATGACCGTCCCATTGTCCTTCGAAACTGCTAGAAAACCATCTCTACCTTTCTATGCTTAATTTTTAGATATTTTCGCCAGTTTAACTTCTTATCAAGTTCCAACTCTACACCTTTCCCACCAGTAATTCAAAAAACGTCAACTGTATTTCAGATTTGTTAACCGATATTCAGAAATCGTCAATTACAATTCAAATTTAGTCAATTAATATTCAGAAATCGTCAATTGTAATTCAGATTTGTTAAATGAAATTTAGAAGCCGTCTAACTTTAATTTTACGGTTTCTGAATTTCATTTGACGGTTTTCAAATACCATTTAACGATTTCTAAATATCAATTAACAAATCTGAATAACAGGTGACGATTTCTGAATATCAGTTGACAATTGACCATTTTCAGAATTAATGCTGAAAAAGGTGTAGTATAGAAACTACTTGCTGCATTGAAATTGAAAGATATCTTTGATCTGCCAGGTTCGTTGTTTGATTTCCCTTAAAGTAAGAAGCTGATTGTCTTGGAATAAACAGAAGAAGCTGAAGAAAAATAAGTTTTAATTAATATTCAAATTTAAAAAAAAACATTCAAACTGGTTTTAAGAAATACTTCTTCTCTTGCAGATCTTCAAAACTACCTAAACTAAATTAATGTTAAAATTAATATGCTATGCTTTTTTGATAGGTAATTAATTTTTGATAGGTCGTGATAACAGTGCAATTTCATATCGCCCAGTCACACCAAAATGTTGATGCTTGTTATGGTGAGTTTCAACATATTTCTGAAACCAATAACAGTAAAATTGTAATCATTGGATTCTCATCAAAGTTTTTAATTTAGAAATATTTAATTTTAATGATTTTTTTTTCTAGAAATGGTGTTAAGCTATCGGTTTCTTTAACGTAACTTAAAAAAAGAGTTTTGGAAGTACAGTAACCATCAATTTGTTCTGGAAATTTACTAAATAATTACCTATCTAATCGCCGATAAACAACGCTTTCCTTTTATTTTTAATTAACTTTGTATTAGTTATCATATACCGTGTCCTTTTCTAACAGCATTACTGTTAAAGACAACTTTCTAATAACTTGCGTAGCTATAATAAATGAATGCAATTAAAACATTTTATTAATTGTGTGATCACGTAGAACTTAACACAACTTTTATTGCTGAAAGTACAACAAAAAACTGAAAATTTAAAAATTTTATTTTAAAAAGTTTATATATTCAAATATATATAATAACAAAATAGAGTTTTCGCATAGTTAAAATCAGATCAATTTTAAAATGTCATGTACAAAACAATGTATATTATTTCTTTAAAAATTAATAAATTTTAACTTCTTTAAAATTTAAAATTACTATAGCCAATTTTAACAACACATGGGAAACTATAAATAAAACAATAATATTTAAAATTATCACTTTGTACAAAATTTCAGGTATCCTTATGTAGAAAAATAAGTACCTACGGTACATTATCTTGCGTTAATACTGATGTAAAAATTATTTACATATATTGAAAAAGGACAGAAATTTTTTTATTCGAGTACTTCATTTTGAAAAAGAATTGTCACCTATTTCTCTGGATTCCCTAAAAAAAACATTAAATAGCACTCATTTATGTATAATTTCAGAAGCGGTAACTTCATTCATCAAAGCTACATCCTCTTCCGCACGCATCCTATCTCGTATTTTTTTGGAAGCAGACCCCGAATTTTTTTTCGCTTCGGCTGGCAACATCCACTGGGCTACTGGAGATATCAGTTCAGGATCAATTTCGTTTACGTCATTTTTTCCTATAATAAAACTTGCAATAGTACCGACTAGAACTGTTGTTGTAATACCAATTGGTGTGATCCAGTGATAGGACAGTCGAAATAATGGAAATATATGTGATTGATCTGGATACGCCTAAGGTTAAACATCAAATATTTTCATATCTACTTTTGCCGTTTGAATCAGTGTGTTACTTACAATTGTAGTTATGTTAGCTATGAGTCCATACTTTTCAGCGCACTCGCTTATATCAATGGGTAATTTTGGCGAATAAACTTTCCCGGTGGCTGAACTATACTGGCTTCCAAAAGCTACCACACCAGACAAAATATAACCCGTAATTGCACCTATCACTGTCCCCATTGTGGTAGACCATGGAATTAACATTCCCAAAGTGAACATCCCAAAAGTCGTACCAGCTGCTATAGACGACAGCGATGTAGCCGCCTAAATAAATTTAAATTGATTACTGCTGCATTATTAGACTTCCTTACATACTTACTGCCAAAACACCTCCCATACGTTCAACAACAAATATAAAACCCATAGACAAGGCTCCCAAAGTCAAAACCACAGCTTTCACGAAAAAATGTGCTGTTTTTTCATTCATATGAATTCTCATACAACCTTTAACAAAATCTTCTAAAACTACAGCGGCAGTAGAATTAAGAATCACAGATAAAGAACTAAAATTAAATTGATGGTAAGCATACTTGATTTTTATAATGCTAGCTTTCTAACCTTAACGCAGCTCCAAATACTCCTGCAATAAATAATCCAGGAAGTCCTCGTGTTTGTCCTACTGTTTCCATCACATACAACGGTAACAGTTGATCTTCTCGCGTGATCCTTCCAGCAGACAAGGGATCACATTTAGCGTACGTGCCGTATACAAGAAGACCGCTGAACACACACAGCGTGACAAACGCTGATACTCCCAAAGTAAAAATTAAGACGGCACTAAAAAGAGAAATTTAAAAAATAATAATTAAGTCGAAGTGTAGCACACAAAAGCTTTCACTAAGCCTGAAATTAATAATAATCATACTAACATCTTTGATTCCCTTTCTGTGGGCACAGAAAGATATCTTTGTACCATGGTTTGATTAACGCTGTTGAAAGCAGTCCAATACATAACGCCTCCAGTAAGTACAGAAAAAAATGTGTGTCTTTCGTACATGCTAGGGTTGAAACTGAAGAAAAAAACTTTTTGTTAGTATAATAATAAAGCTGGTACGAAAAATTCTAACTTAAAAAATGCTAGTCGTTTTCCTTCTTCGGCTTTTTGAAAAATACCACTGAAACCATTCAAATCCACAGTTCCGCATATCACAATAATAATGACTGATAGAAACATCACGACTATCTGCCAAGCGTCAGTGTAAACAACAGCTTTCAATCCACCCTTGAAATAAACTATATTTAAAAATTAATAATAAACAAATTAATTAATAATAAAAACTGAAAATTGTGCGTAACGCTATGTGCAGTTTATCTGTATTTTGTAAAATAATATGGAAGTGGTTACAATTTAATTAAAATATAATTAGCTTATTTAGAAGCTAAATTGTTATGAAGCGGAAGTTTCCTAGACATAAAGAGAGCATCTCCGAAAGAAGACTTCGTTCGATAACGCAATCGAGCAGGCATCCAACCATAGTATTAACTTTTTTTTTATATTGTGAACATTGGAACAACCACTTTATATATTAATTTCCTTAATCAACAATATTGCAATGCATGCTATACTGTTAATTAATGAATCATTTAGGTCTATTAACATTAAAAGCAATAATTGTATGGTATTTTCTTCGTAAATAAACAAATTGTTTCCAAGTGTTTAATAAGACATTGGTTACTTACAAGCACCGTGTAAAAGATGCAAATAAAACAAACTATTGATCCTATTATGTGAACATTCATGCCAGTAACTGAAATAAATAATTTAATTTAAAATATGTACAAAATGCACCTCAACTTCACTCACCTTGATTGAACGCTAATGAAGGAACATAGATCACAATAGGAAGAAACATTATCTATTAAAAATCACTGATTTATTATTATTAAATGATGAATTATATAAGTGAGATTTAATTTACCTCGTCAAATACAAATAACACCGAAGCAACAGATCGAACTTCCCGACTAAATCGCATTTCCAAATACTGAAATAATTTTCAGTAAAAACTTGAGTTACCTAATACAAAATGCTTTAGCCAGTCTCACCTCATACGATGAATTTACTTGCAATCTAAAAAGAACGGGCAGATAGACAAACGCCACAATACAACTACTTATGCACACCGAAACTGCTATTAGTCCATATTGAGTACCATAATGGTAAATTTCTGTAGGAGTCCCCAAAATGGTCACACCGGAGATGTAACTGAAACAAAATATTTATTTTAAGAATATTTAATATTTATATTGATTTTTTAGTGTAGGTAAATGTTGAAGTGAATTTGTTAAAAGCGTAACATGATCTGAAAACACCAAGGATTCTAACTCTTAATTGTTCAAAATCAACGGCTTCCGAGTTATGCATTTAATTAAATACCTATCTACTAACAACATTTTAAATCTAAATTTTTATTAAAAAATCGGTAGTTTAAAATCAGAAATTAAAAAATATTTCTGAACCTCCCTGCTGGTTTGAATTTAGGCAAAAAAATTTCTAAGAAAGGTGTCTCTTATATTATGCCTACAAATACACTGTATATTTACTATAGTCCATAATCAATAGGTAGTTTTACCTTGCAAAAGGTAACAAAGTCGTTAGTAGCTATAGCCTCAACAGTTTTGTGCTGCTACAACAAATTTTATGCTGCCACAACAAAGTTTTCCTTGTTTGGGCAAAAAATTTGTTTCTGAACATAAAAAACTTTGTTGTAGCAGCAAAAACCTGTTGAGGCTATAGCTACTAACGACTTTGTTACGACGACAAGCATTTTTACAAAGTGTAAGTTTTGTTATACAAAATAGAAACAAAAAATCGCTTTTCCGGCTATATTTCGTTTCTAGTGATAGTTACGTCAAAAATACATACTTATTTATTATTATTTTTATTATTATAAAATTCTCTACAATTTTTGTTTAAAAGATTTTTTGTCAGATTAATAGATCCTGAGATGAAATACCTCAATATTATTATTCAATTAATTTTGAAATTTTTTAAAATTTTCTGAAAATTTTAAATATTTTCGAATTTTTCTGTTTACTCGTTTCCACACTACTACATATGCGGTAGAGTAAAAGGCAGATTTTTATATGGTATCCCCAGTAGACCTACTCTACGATATGCACACTAACAAATTTATTGCCAGCTATTGCCATTATTATTCTGACGTACCAACTAGATGTACATCGAGTTCATCGACAACTATCTGGGAATCGCATTCGTCCGTCTCATCTTCAGACTTCATTCGGAGTCCGAGAAAACTAGAGGAATGTTCTCGCATGATTCTCCGTTGCAATTCTCCGTTCTGCATTCACATGCTTGACCGCATCTTTCTTACATTTGCAAGATATAAACATTGAAAGTGTCTCTAGAGTATGGTTTTTCAGTGTGGCAATTAGGATAAAACCAAATGTACTCTTCTTCCATTCCCAGTCCTCAAGATTTAGAGATTTATCGCACCAAGATTGAACAATAAGATTGAATGAAATCGTGCAGAATCCCATTCTTATGGGAATGTCTTTCTGTAAATTTAGCTGATTTTTGGATATGTTGTACTTCTCATCATTCTGAACAAATGTCTCAATGGGCACAACTTGATGTTATGTGCAGTTTCCAAGTTAAAATTTCTAAAAGGTCCAGATTGGAAGGGAAGATTTGATTAGACCGTCAGAGAGTAAGGACGTTGTCAAATTTCGTAAAAGAAGTTGGTGCTATTTTGTTGTGGCCGAATATTTATAAAAGTAAGCCTATAACACCATCGTGATTCAACGTAAAGTCTGTTAGTTCACCGAATTTAAATGATTCGCGCTATACTTCCTTTTACCATCAACACCAGGTGCTTCCCTGAGGATTTTGCAAACCTGAACCTGAATCCATATCAGCCATATTGCCAACAAGTTTTTCATTACGAGTTTCAAGTACGATGGGTGTATTAGTCGTATCCAGTACCTTTTCTGTACCTACAATCAACAATCCACGACCATCGTGTAGTTAGTGCATTCAAGTTCGTGTTACTGAGTAGTGTTGGGTAGCCAACATCCTGTTCAGGTCCGGATCAGCATTCCACCAACTACAGTTGTGCAACGAGCCGCTGTCATCTTTACCAGCAAGCAGAAAAGCAGTCGACTACTAGCAAGGCTTCTATTCGAGGGAAACAACAGCTGGGTAGAAAGCGACCATTGTCGTAATAAAGTTTATAAACGAGCCGAGTACTTGGTGAGTGAATTTCGACTTTTTTTTCGTGCTGTTTGCAAGGCCGGCATTTTTGAGATTTGCCGTGTGGTGCTCATATTATAAGTAATATTATATGACTAGCATTTTTAGCGGTATAATATTTTAACATTTAATTTTGTTTCCCGCTACTGGGGGATTCCCCGCTTTTCTATATTTTCAAAGTAACGCAAAAAGTTACTGCTAAATTCTGAGCTTCCAAGCTTTAATATTTTCTAGCCAAAGGTTTAAATTTCCCACACTTTTGCTTAAAAATTCAAATTTCCGGGTTTTTTCTGGCAAAATTTGAAAAAAAAATCTAAGAGTGGAAATCCTGCGATATGTACTGGAGGGTGTTCCACACCTCCCAGACCCCCCGGTTCACAATTTTGACTTTATATTTTTAACTTTTAAAGTAACACAGAAAGTTGCTGCTAAACTCCGTGAGCAGTAAGGTAATTAAATAAATATGCTTTCCAAGTTTTAATTTTTTCTAACCGAAGCGAAGGTTAAATTTCTCTCATTTTTGCTTAAAACTTCAAATTCCCCGGTTTGGATTAATATTGGACAAATATTTTTAGTCCTAATCTTAGTTTAATATATTTATCCAATACCTGCTAGTAAAATAACTTTTTAGTGAGCGAAAGTGATTTTTCGCTCACTAGTGGATAAAAGTCCACTTTGACGTTTGAAAATGTCAATGTAAAATTATATAATGTAATTTCAAATTTTATTTGATTTTGAAATTTTAATTTTACTTGCAGGTTTTGGATAAAATGTTATATGCGACTCTTGAGTAAAGATATTTGTATCCACTTATGGAAGATAGCACACTCGGCATTGCCTCGTGCGCTAAACTTTCCGTTCGTGGATAAAATGTATCTTTACTCACTAGTCCCATAAATTACTATTTTCGGTTGGTAAAAAATCAACCAATCAGAGGGATTTTTTTCACCAAAAAATGGCACGCTGTAGCAGGAGCAGCGTGCTGGGATTTTATAGATTAGGATGTGCAAATTATAATTAGGTATAATTTTTTCAAGTGTTTAGTGTTTTCTTTTCCAAATTATTTACTATTTTGTATTTTCCCGTGTTGTGCTCAAAATCCGTAGTATGGTGCTCGAGCACTCAAGCAACTCAACTGTTGCCGGTCCTGGCTGTTTGGTTTCGTGGGGACGCTAGAGTTCCTTTTGTATTGTATTGTTACATCTTGTGCTGCCGATTTCAATTTTTATTCTTTTGGAAATTGTTGTATATAGGTATTTCAAGTTTAATATGCCGTTATTTGTTAAACGAGTTTCAATTATTAAAATAGGAAGCAATTTCATTTATTTTCAGAACCTCGCTCTTGCCAACCGATTAATTAAAGAACTAGTTAATATCTGGGCTTCACCGCACAAAAGGATAATAATTTACTGGAAGTCACCTATTCCAGGTGTGGTGAGAAATTGCCATTTAGGTAAATTTCATTACAGAATCATTCGAAAAAAATTTGCCTCGTCAGCCGAAATTGCTTTCTTGATCGTCGATATCTTTCTACACTTTTCATGCTCTTGTTCGTCAGATCAGTAGGGTATCTGTCAAAAACCACGACTGAATTGGGAACACAGTGCCGTACGTACTGCACGTAATTAGAGCAAATCGACGTATATTGAGTATTGAATAAAAATATTTTAAATAAAAAATGTAAGAAATTTTATAACAAATAAAATTGATTATATGCATTTCTGACGCAACTAGCACCAGAAGCGAAACATAGCCGGAAAAGCGATTTTTTGCCCTTATTTTCCAGGATAGCGGCGCGAGCGGCATAGGCTCAATGACGAAAACTTAGGGTTTTCATCAGGTCGCCGAAATGTAAATTTTTACATTTTTATGTAAATTTTATCCACCAATTTTTATCTGTCCATGACTTTTTGCAAGGTAAACTCCCTTATTAAGTCCCTATTTCTTGGACTACTATATTATTATACCTAATTAATTAGGGGGCGTCCATTAATTACGTGAGGCGTTTAGTGGGAAAGGGGGTCAAGCCAAATCTCACGTGGGAGAAAGGGGGGTCTTGGCAAATATCATGTAATTTTTTTGTCTTAACTAGTCCTTAATCAAAATTATTAAGCAAATTATGTTTTTCCAATAAATACACTAAAAATACGCATTTTTTAAAAATCTGAGGTGACATTAGGTATGACATCTCACCATCAAGGGAGGAGGGGGGGTCTAAAAATCGCCAAAATCTTATAATTCTTATAATATAACAATTACAATTCCGAAATTCCCGTTCCGAAGGCTCGCGGTCGATGATGCCCACAGAGGCATTTATGGACGAACTTTTACATCTTACCGAATACTTAGTTTTGTTATGTAGGTATAACTAATTATTCCTGTTATTATTATTAATTTATTAATTATTATTGTAAACCACAAGAGCATTGTATGTATAAATATGTTAAAAAATATTTAAAAAAATTACAATGACGAATTGAACAAGTTAAAATAATTAGTTATTGTATATAAAGTATATTTTGCATATTAATTTAAAACAAAACAATAGAGGAAAATACAACTCATTGTTTAAAGGTTTCGATATTCCTATATCAAACAAGTAAATCATTTACGGCCATTGTACATACAATTTATTTTTTGTGAAGAAGAATAGGTATACACGTTTCATAAAAATAACAATACAAGTACAAATAGGTAAAATCGCCAATAAAATCAAATTATAAATTCTATTAGTCGGGCAATAAATAAATTATTATTATTACCATACATTTTGGATTTATTAACGATTTCTTTTCGAGCACATCAATTAATTTATTGCAACATTTTTTGATTTGAAAGCACCTCCGTGTCGAGGTAAATGTAGAAAATACAAATTATATTTCAGCCAACAAGTTTTCCTGTTCACCCGAGGGCTTAGATAAGGGCTCTTTCACACGGAGCGGACGCGCCAGCCCTGCAGGAAGCTTTATTTATGATTGACTATTTGCTACTAGCATTCATTTAGTTTTTAGTAGCCAATCATAATTGAGGCTTCATGCAGGCCCGTGTGAAAGAGCTCTAGAAAAATCGATCAAGTTTGATTCAAATCTACAAGTGTAAGTTATGGAACAAGAGCTCCTTGAGTAGTCGACAACTGAGTATGTATAAACTGCGGTTCTACTGACATTTGGCATGTAATACCACTAGTGATCGGATGTATCAGTATCTACTTAGGTACTAAAGAGCCTTGTTTTCCAGTTTTACAGGGGTAAGATCGCGAGCGCTGAGAGAATAATTTTGATTGGGTCTTAAATCATGGTTGATGTGAATAGGTCTAGAAAAAATGATTTATAAAATCTAAAGGACTGCATAGTGTTATGCGGTGATTATTCGGCTGTTTGGTCCGCCACCCCCATTTGCACTTAAAAATTTCAAGATCCCCCCCCCCCGATTAATGATGGGTATGTATAGAAAAAAAACATCCCTGCGCCTGCGTGGGAGTTAAATTTAATTTCAGAAAAAGTTTATTTCTTTCTAACCGTCATCAATTTTTCTGCAACCCCCCAAATATTTTTCGCAACCCCCACTTTGAGAATCACTAGTCTATATCAAAAGGATGAGAACCGCAGTTATCTCTCTGCCCATTTAATAGGATAAGACTCACAAAACTATTAACAATGTTAGTATAGTCAATTACTGATTTTATTGTTTGTATAATATTTTTGTCAATATAATTCTTCAAACCCCTCTTATATGCAGCCCTTCAAATAAAATTAAATGCATTGTATATTATAGATATAAATATGTCGTGGTATATTATAGAAGTATATAATATCATAAGACTTCTAAAAAGAAATTTTAAATTCGTCGAGTTTTAATTCAGCTGAACTATATTTATAGCTGCTACCGACTGCCTTGACCTTCTAGTGCGTAAATTACGTGAAAACTATTTTCGGTGCGGAAATTAAGAACTTACGAAACTAGTACTATTATTTTTTATATAAAACATAAAACAAGGAGAAAAGTGATTATTTACATCGTGCAAATAACGAGATCGTACGGTGTAAAATTGCAAGATCTCCGGAAACAATCATTCTGGTCGTCATTGTGTGAGGTGACACGGGCAGGACATTTTTTTGCAACAATAGGTGACAATGATAGTTGGTACTGGTCCCGTTCTGCTGGAACCATGTGTCCTTCAGATCCATGGCGTCCCACTGAGGCCACAAAAAATTTATTGTCATGTTACGACTCTGATGTTATCAAAATTATTTTTAAAATAATAATAATACGATATTCCTTCGTGTAGCGTTTCATGAACCATGACTTCCACAACCTAAACGCGCAATTAAAATCTGACGTTGTCAATGGAAGCTCTAACTTCGCTCTAACAATAAATTAATAAGGATTAAAATATTTAATTCAAAACATTTTTTCCATAGTCACAAAAAAGTTAATGTTATATTTGAACAATTCTTTTTTATAATTTTCTTTTACATTAAAAATAGATATTACTTTTTCCATTGTATTGCAATTTACTCGTATAACTGACGTCGCAAAGTGTTCATTGCATTATTTTAAGGATATTCAAAAGCATAGCCGTAACCTCTAAGTGCGTCCAAAGGTCGGCCGTTCCAGCTACGTTTATACTATTAACTATTATGTTTATCTAGTTGAACATTAATGGAACATAATATAAACAAAGTAGGTGTGTGCGTAACATACCTATATTGAAAATCTAAACTTACTGTTATAATTTTATTTTTAAGTTGTTGTTTTTCAATTTTGAGTATAGTATAGTAGTGACGCGCAAGAATAGATTAAAAAATGTTATATGAATGTAATCAGTTGTATATTGGATGAGGAGATCAGCAGCAAAAATAAAATTTTTAGAAAAATAAAAATTAAAATATGCTGCCATTCAAAATATTTTAAATTGTATTCGATATGTTTAAAATGTACATAAATTACACTTAGACTTACTATAACTTACCTTCCAACCAATGACATTGCAACGGGAAACGGTTTCATTTTTTTATTTCCTGTTAGATATTCCCTGAGATTTTGAGAGTGAACGGAATTGCAAACTCTACTACCGCATCCAAAATATAATCCAGTAAGTGCCGATATCAGTAACATCGTGGTAAAAACTGTATAGTCGATGGCGTCGAAATGATATTTGTTATCGGCAGTCATTTTGGCACTTTTCACTTCTGCAAGAATTCAAAGTCGAATTAGTAATACGTTGTCGCACCTGGCAAAATGATAAGTAACTGGCCTTGAGCCTATTAATGAAAAATGTTAAGAATCGATTTGGTAATTGAATGCATTACCATTCAAAACGGAATTTAAAATATTCTAAGTTATCGATACAATCAGTGAAATAAAATAGTGCTGGTCGCTATAAAATCACACTTGTAAATATTATAAAATACAATTGGCATTATAAAAATGTAACACAAACTGCAGTGACTAATAAAATGCTCCACCATTAGAAAGTAATGAATAAATAAATAAATAAATAAATAAAATATCTTAACTGCATTAATAAAGCAAAAACACTTACTTTAACATTCTTATTGGAAATAAGAATTGTAATTCTAAATAATATAATAAAACAGTACAGTGAACGTTCCACGTTTCTTTTTATTTGATGACATTTTCGATATTCAAATCTATTAATAAAACGATAATGCAAGGAAAAATATGCAATCGACGTAGGTAATTAATATGATAATTTTAACAATAATAAATTTAAATCTTTAACTTGAATAAAGCCGGGATACTTATTAATACTTAATTTAAAAAGTAAAATAGTTCTAATAAAATGATCGGTAGTTGATTGGTCGAAACAATGGAAAACTACTAGCCCCGCCCTCTTCAACCTTACGAGTTGGAACTAACTCTAGCTATATGATAAAAGAAAACCTTTTTTAACGATCAAAAATAAAAATATTCTCAATTACTAATTACGTTATTAATATTTCAAAATAAATAATTAGTGGATTTATGAGCATACCTGTAATTTGTATAATAATTAATAAATTAAATAATATATTGTCATACAATATAATAATTATCAAAATTAGCACTTATACTATACTATTCAATACTATATTAAATTTTACACATCGTAGATTTCTTACAATACAACAAGCATGATATTTTATGATACTACTTGGCAAAGAAATTAAAAAACTACATAAAAAATGTATCAACTAAATTCGGTCAACTAGCAATGCATCAAAATAAAACGAACGCATTGACTATATATAGCTGACGTACAACATTTCATTAATATCTGCTAAGTTAATAATTAAAACATAACTTCTCTATTGAAATTATAAAGATCATAGTACATAAACGTTAATAATGTAATAACTTATCAGCATCTAATTTTGTTAAGATTGACGTAAACATCAATTATTTTTAACTTTCCGCTTACTGTAGCCAAATGAAATACTTCAGGGTAACTTTCAGTACTGTTTTTTTTAATTGATGATTTTTATCAAAATCAATAAACATAAAAAGTATTACATTATTTAAATGCAGCTTCAAGGCGTCCTCAACTTATAAATTAGGAATTTCTTTTTAATTTTGGCTAATTTACACTTTTAATAAATAATTGTGTAATTAGGTACACTTACAAATGTCAATTTACACTGGCAGTCGTTACAATTGTCAATTTATATTTTACAAATCCCGATTTGATTAATAACTTCTACTTCCCTGCGTGTAACTTCATCAAATCTATTTATATATAATATTTAATTCATGATGTTCAAATATTATTGATTATTCTTATCAATTTATATTTAATTGCCACATAGCCACGGTAATGGATAATTAATTGACAATATTGAAAACCAATTTTTTTAAAACCAATTTGATTTACATTAACCGAACGCCACCACACGAAAAAATACTAAGTTAATCTAATAAGTATAGTTGGTATAGAAAGTTTTGTTTATAAACCAAACGTTTGCATTCTTTTGGTGTTTTATTTTGTGACTTATCATTTCGCCGCGTATTTACGATAAAGTAATTCAGAATCAAACTCAAAACAACATGTGAACGTAATATAGCCGCCATGTTGTTGACCTTTGGTAGCGTCACGAGCATAAGACAAATCGCGAATAGTCTCAATAGAGTCTTTTGCTGCTACTACGTAAAATTTTATACTGCCATTGAGGGAAAAACTGCTGGCGAAATTTGGTGTACAAGTGAAGAAAAATCCAATACAATTTTTCTTTTTCTAAAGAAAATTTTAGGAAATCCGGAGAAATTTTAGGAAATTCGGGGCAATGTAGGAAAATCCAAGAAAATCTAATAAAAGGAAATTTGGTGTACAAAAATTTGGTTTGCAATTTCCCCCTCGGCTGCCATAGAAAATATTCAATTTTTATATATAAGTACTTTTTATATTAACCTATACATGTTTTTATATTACGATTTTTTTAATCAATTGAAGCTACTAATTTTGTTTTTCTAAAAATTTGTTATAGCAACAAAAAAATGCTCTGCCGAGGCTATAGCTACTGAAAGCTTTCTTGGAGCGACAATCCCAGTTTAACAGTGTGGAGTATGATAAAACTAGAACTAGAGCAACAGGTTTTTATAGTTACAATAAAAATTGTTGTACAATTTGAAAGATACCACTTTAAACAGTTAATTTCGAAAATAATCAATTTTGAAGTTTAGATTTTCACATGTCGGTGATTTGCTCATTCTGTTGACGGTAAGTGTGCTTGACGTAAATAGGTGTAGCAGTGTGTTCAATCGGCCGTTGGGTAACCATCTCGACGAGGCTTAAAGCAATCCTACAGCCAAAACCTCCGCAACAACTATAATTTTTTTTGTTTTTTGTTACAACTGATGACGACAAAGGCAACTGCGGTTCTGATGACTGCCTGAAGATAGTTGGCTAACACTGTATTTACTATTGCTATGTACTAAGCTCAGTACTAAGCCATAGTACTTAAGAAATTATTCTGCGTATAAAAAGTGCTCTTTTCTTTTACAAACTACAATTTATAGAATTTCGAGTTCAAAAAATTTCGTGCTCATTAAATATAGTCTACTTATGTTAGCCCAAATATTGGCGTAATATTGGTGCAATATTAATTTCCAATATTGACGCATTATTTAGGTGTAATATTGCGTCAATATTGAGATATGAACTTTTTCAACATTGGTGCCATATTGATTTGTTGTTTAAATGTAGTTGTACTTATGTGTGTATATAAAGTTACAGATCTCAGTTTCGATGGTTTATAAATTATAATAATCATGTAGTTTTTTCAAATCTGATGTCAGTACAGATATTACTACTTCTTCAGAAAATGTGTCATAATTGGACTACAATGTCATAGTTAGATCATCCGTATCAGAAATTTTGTTCGACTAACAGTTATTCGACTGCATTTGTTCACTTAACATTATGCAACTGACCATTTGTTCAACTTTGAATATTATTCGACATACATTTGTTCGACTTAACATTTATACGAATAAACATTTGTTCGGCATGGAATTACAATGTCAAACTCTTTCCTTTGTAAGATTTTGATCCTCTTCATAGTTAAGTAAACAAGCTGAGGAAGTCTTCAATTTTTAAAATTTTTTTTAAATTTAAAATATCGAAATGTAATTAATAAATATACCAGTGAATGTATAAAATTCCCTGTCGAACAAATGTTTATTCGCATAAATGTTGAGTCGAACAAATGCAGTCGAGTAATAGTTAGTCGAACAAAATTCATAGAATCAGACTATTTTTCTCACTTTTTTCCGTAGATAGGTAGATGGCTTCATAAAAAGCAGGGTCAAATGATTTAACCAAATTCGCGACAGTATTTTAATTTACTTACACAAGTGTACAAATAAATAACAGTTTTATAATTTATTTTAATTAATTATATTATATGTATAACTATATTATTATAATACACGTAATAATAGCAAGTAGTAGGTATGTATTACATGACTATTTATTTTCAAAGTAAAATTGTGGCGAAAATTTTAGAGATATATTTTTAATAATTTACAAAATTATAATCCACCTCTTTTAAAACTTCACATGGTAAATTTACGTACGTACATGTCGATTTGAAGTCTGATAGAAATTTAATATTGATAGTTCACCATTTTCATTTTATGTGGAGGAAGCTTCACCAAATACTATCCAATCATTAGAGTTCACTAATCTACAATGTTGTCATTTTCTGAAAGAAAATTTTTATGCTGCCAAAAGTCTATAATTTTAAACAACGACAAATGTTTGTCGTTAAAAAAGTAGATAAAACCATTTATTTAGTTTTGTCTTTTGGTCATTTAGTCGTAGAAGTCATTCAATACAACTCACGGCTCGCACTTGGATGGGAGACCGCTTCGCGAACACTTTGTCATTGCTAGCTGTCCTCCTCTAATCGAGGAGTTGAGTTAAGATCTTTCAATGTCCATACAGAAAAACTCAACATATTTAACCCCTTTCATCCCAAAGAGACATTGAGAAATATGTGAAAACATATGTTACCCCTTTCGCCCGCCCCCTTCGAGCCGAATTGCCAAAATATTTTTCTTATAATAATATAATCCCCGATTTTCATATTTCTAGGTTCATGGGTTTGAGCGAAAAGGGAATCACTGGTGAAATTTGGTGTATAAAGTGAAGGAAAATCTGAGGAAAACTATGGAAATCTTAGGAGATCTAGAAAATCCGAGGAAATAGGAAATCTAAGGTAGTGTAGAAAATCCATGAAAATTTTAAGAAACCATAAAATCTTAGGAATACTATAGAATAGACAACCTTCCTTTATTACTTTTTCAACTTTTTCCAAAGGAAATCTTGAGACAATCCAGAAGGAAATATGGGGAAATCTATCAAAAAATCTATCAAGTTTGAGCTGGAAGTTGATGAGTGAGTTAGTCAGGACTTCGGCATTTATTTATCAATTAATAATAATAATTACTACCAATTAAGTTTTCTTTAAATTATTTTAATTGTGTATTAAAATGCAATAGTTTTGCCACAAAACTTTTTTACATTTTGATAAATTCAAAAAATTCTCAATTATATACAATTTTCTAATTAATTGCGATGTACTAATCAATTTTGCAAAATTTATGTATACAAAATCATAATTTCAATAATCTGGTGATCGCAAAACTGTTTAATCTAAATCACTGTCAGTTTTCTATGTGTGGTAGATGTGAAAATGACCCGCCTGTTGACATGTAAAATTGAAAAACTTACTTTAAAATTGAAAATAAAAAAAAATTATAAAAATGCAAATTTAAATAATTTTGTATGTAACGGAAGCGATATTCCCACATACTATAACAAATATTGTGAATACAGTTTGCACAATTTGGCGCTCAATATTTTTAAAATTAAATTTATATTTTTTCACACCTGTCTTCTGTCTTTGGTAGTGAAAGTTGCTAGCGGCTTTTTTAGTTTTTTATTATTAAATTGGTATCATATTGAATCTTCACTTTTTTTTCTGAACAAAATGTAATATGTAGATGCTTCGTAAGAAGTAAATTATACTATTTCACTTTCTCCATCTATGTTTCAACGCCCTGCCATGAACTTCGAAGGAGTCCATGTTAAGAATCGAATCCACCAAACACCCCTACAGCACCATTCACTAGTTGCGCCACTGGTGGTGAGTGAAAAATTCAATCTACTCTACTTCACGAAATTGGATTTTCGATTGAAAATTAAGTTTTTAGATTAGTTTACCGCAATATTCGTTCTGAACAATAAATTATATTAAAAAAAAAAATAATAGAAAATAAATAAAATTTGTACTGTAGTCGATGCTTTATTTCGACCTTGCGCAAAAACTCGTGAACGTAAGAATATTTCAAAATTCGCGCCAATAATTTTCGGCTCAATCGATAAAAGAATTCACGTGTAAATTGTACCCGTCAGTTTACGTTAAATGTCAATTACAAAAATAAATTTTATGAACTTATCGTAATTAATAGTTTCGCTGAATTAAGATGTTAAAGCAATGTTAATTATCAGAAGGTGATTACTTACAGTTACTTGTTTCTTTTTTTTGAAAAATGGCTGAATCTGTGCCGTCACAACAAACTGTTCCCGATACGCCTTCCACCACGATCACTATCGTTTCCACTGACACGCAGGTAATATATTATTTGTATTACGTAAGCGCGATAACAAAGTTTACTTAGGTTAAAATATCCTACTTAAAAATGTACTTTTTCAATAAATACGCTCGTTTTTGCACCACTAAAGTGGTTCGCTTTTGCGAAACCAAATCGATAAATTACAGTGTTCAATGTGAACCTAAATTTGACGACGCACCACTTGCCGGAATTAGAATAATTGATCTCACTCGCATAGTTGCTGGACCTTACTGCACAATGATACTGGGCGATTTGGGTGCAGAAGTTATTAAAATTGAACAACCTGGCACCGGCGACGAGGCAAGAAAGTGGGGCCCCCCTTTTATTGAGAACACCAACGAATCTTGTTACTTCGTTGCACTCAACCGCAACAAAAAAAGTGTATGTGTCAACTTGAAGACCGAAGGTGGTCGTAAGATAATCTATGATTTGGCTGCAAAGAGCGACGTTTTAGTCGAAAATTATGTTCCCGGTAAGTTGGACAAACTACAACTAGGTTACCATCAGTTGAAAACCATAGCACCTCACTTAATTTACTGTTCTATCACTGGTTACGGTTCGAAGGGTCCTTACAGCAAAAGACCTGGTTATGATGCAATTGCTGCTTCTATTGGCGGTTTAATGCACATAACTGGCCCTCAAGATGGAGCGCCTTGCAAAACGGGCGTTGCTTTAACCGACACTGCCACTGGTTTATATGCACATGGTGCCATTATGGCAGCATTGATTAAACGTGCTCGCACTGGTAAGGGACAAAAAATCGACTGCGATTTACTATCCACTCAAATTTCTAATTTAATTAATATCGGATCGAATTATCTAAACGCAGGGAAGGAAGCACAACGATGGGGGACTTCTCACGCAAGCATAATTCCTTACGAAGCATTTCCAACTAAAGATGGATATTTTACCGTGGGTGCAGGATCAGATAATCTTTTCCAAGATTTCTGCAATAGAATTGGTAAACCTGAACTAGCATTGAATGAAAAATATTTAACCAACAAAGACAGAATCAAAAATCGAAAGGAACTGATTGCACTATTGCACTCGATATTTATTAATAAAACTAATGCAGAATGGTCAATTATTTTTGAAAATTCTCAGTGTCCTTCGGGACCTGTGAATAATTTACAGCAAACTTTTGATGATGAACATGTCAAAAGTATAGATTTGGTACAAGAAATTCAGCATGCTGCAGGTGGTACCATTAAAGTTGTTGGACCTCCTGTAGTTTACAGCGAAGGAGGAAATATTATCAGATCACCTCCTCCAGTTCTAGGACAGCATACCGATGAAATTTTATACAACGTTTTAGGATATAAAAATGATAAGGTGGACGAATTGCGTAAAAAGAATGATATTCAGTAAGAAAATTAACATTTTTATTACAATCTACTATAGCCTCAGTTTATATACCAGTAAATTAAGTGTTCGGCTTGCTAAATCAGGTTGCTACTCACCAAAATTTAATTTTACAATTAAACCAAATTAGTGCTACATCCAATTTATCATCGAGCTGGGTATTCAATATTTTAACTTAATTTCAGAATCTACCTCAAATTTTGATTTCTAATAGCTGAAAAATAATAACACAAGTTTGTCATTATTAATGACAAATTATTGTTTGAGTCAGTGGCGTATCTAAGATTTTTATACGACAGGGAGGGAATCTTTCTTCGTCTTTATATTTTCTGAGAATAATTTTGCAATACAAGGAAAAATTGTAAGATCTTTCTTAGTCAATATGTTAATTTCTAAAATACTTCCCGACATGGACCGATTCAAATACGGTATGTTTTACAGTTTAGAGAAACTAACATTCGAAAAAATTGTTTCGGATGTCGGGAACATACAAGACAACTTGCGCCACTGTTAACTTTTCTTATCTTACTTTTATGACTTTTGAATTAATAGTCTTGCAACCTTCACATCGATGGTCCTTTGTTCTAAAACGTTTTCTAACTGATCTGGGATTCTCCAATTTTTTTTATCGTAATTGAATCTTTTTAGTTAAAAGATCTCTTATCAAACAAATTAACACCAAACAAGATATTGTTGGCCAATTTGTTTCATTTCACATTGAACTGTAAAATTCATAATATAATAGGACAATCCATTTAGTGCAGATCACAAACCGAAATTTATAGGCAGTTGGGAAATTGCAGTATGTGCCTTAATGTTATTGAGTGACGAGTTAGTTCAAATTAAATAAAATGTTTAGTTCGGTTTATTTAAAAAGCAAGAAAAATTCTACAATACACTGTGATAATCTGTGATTATACCTAAACAGCTCTTCAATGTTTGTTGAAAATTTGCCATAATTTTGTATAGGCTAATAGAAGTGATTATTATCTTGACCTACCTACCAAAAAAACATAACAAATGCAAGTGCCTTGAAAATGTCAGAAAAAATATGGAAATTTCAAGATTCGGTTCAGCTTCACATTGTATTTGAGTCAGGGTACTTTATGTTGGAGCTGGGACATTGTCGCTTTTATCAGTTATCTCTAATAAGTTTTAAATATAAGACCAATTTCTTATCCAAAATATTAATTAAATAGAAAGGAATAACAGGTTGATTGGATACAAATTCAAATATTTTTAATTAATTTATTATTGTTGTGAAATCCAGCAGAAATTTCATCTGGATCTATTCAGAAAATATCAACTGCTATTCAGAAATTATTAACTGTAATTCAGATTTGTCAATTCAATATACAGAAATCGTCAATTGTAATTCAGAAAGCGTCAAATGTAACTAAAAAAGCATCAATTTTGTGACTTGAATTGTTTTTTGTTGTAATCTGTAATTCAAACTAACCTGAATCTCCAAATCCGAATCATATAAAACACACACTTAATATGAACAATGAAAGTTTTAATTGATCCAGATTAACGAAACTTTACTGTACTTTAATGTTATAATTTTCTTAATGCCCCCCCATTTTACAGTATATAAAATTTCAGTTAAGATACAATTTTATCCTATGTAATTTATAAGCAATCTGAATTAAATGATTATGCTTTACAAATAACAATTGACAAATCTGAATTACAGTTGACGTTTCTGAATTACTGATAAAAAAGGTGTAGACGATTCACGCTAGTTTGCACCGTAGAATTTCTTAGTTTTAGATTCAGCCAATGATGAAACCATTTGTTGTTTTACTATTGACTGCATATCGTACCACCAATGCAATACAGCCGTTAGTGCAATACCTAATGGGAGGTGCTGCGCTTCAATAATTGTATTGTCTACCAAGCCACATACCAGATATTGCTTATCGTCATTGAAGATGTGACACCTCGTATCTGCATATTTTAATACATGGTTACACTACTTTTCACATAAGGGTTTTCACAGGAATTAGAGGGTACAAATCTCATACGAAAAATTTCTTTCGTCTAAAATACTGCACGAAGAAAGTTTTATCAGTTACGAGATATCACCAGACAAACAGCAAATTTTTCTCCATATTTTCTATTAATAAAGTTATTTTCGTCAAATATGCAGATACGAGGTGTCACATCTTCAACGACGATATGAGCAGTTACCTAAGGTTATGTGGTGCTGCTAGTGCAGTTGCTTGCAAATCGTACCTTTATTGTTATCTTTGCATGTCTAAGGGTGGTATGCATTCTATGCAAAAGCAATACAGCTCAAAATTGAACAGAGGGCGATATATTATGTTTTATAACAATATTGAGTAATTGGATAATGAATATTACTCAAAATTTAAACGCGTTTATCTCGAAACAAGAGATTTTGAGTTGTGTTGGTATTGCATTGATGATGCAATATGTAACTTAAATAATTCTTAAGTATTGTTGGCAAACCGGCATTAGACAATAAAAATTATTAGATATCAACCAAAAAATAATAAAATATGATGTTTGTAAATTAATGCCAGCATCCTATTTGTGCACATTTTACCAACCGGTGTTAATACTGATAATTTGAATACCTAATGGAATTCTGAATCAAAAAATCTAAATACATGTAATATGTTCTAGGGTACTAGCAAGCTTGTTGCACACCACGTTGAATTGGAGAAATAAAAGATTTATTCATATTTTATGTTCCAAGTAATTTGTATTTAACCCTTCTTTTCATATTGTAGCAAATTTGCAACAGGTATTTAAATTCCAAAAATTGCTGTTATAAAGCAGTTTTTCATGGTGTAACTAATTTGGAGCACACTAGATAACATATTGACTGCTATATTTTATTGTTAGACAGCAATGCTAAGCATAAAATTGCAGATAATTAAAATAGTTTGTGTTTAGTTGTGACCAGTGAATAATCGTTCAAAACGTGGTTTACAGAAATATTATTTTTTACTGGGTTTATTCAATTTAATTATTAATTTTTTATGTTGCAGTTTTTATTTATTCAATTTTTAATTAGAATTCAATGAGAAAATTAAATTATAATTATTTACTAATAGTCCGGGAGCTAGCGACACAAAATTTTGTCAGATTTTATAAAGATTAATTTTAGTTTATTTGTGTCATATTCGAGATACAGAAACCTGAAATCGACTCCTGCCGAGGCACCAGTGGGGCAGCGATCGACAGCGGTCTTCTGATTATGTTAAAAAAAAAAGGTAAATGTTGAAAATTATAAAAGCTGAAACTTTTTCTAATATTTAATAATATTTCAATAGGGTATAAAATGACATCCTGCCACTTCTGCTGTGGAACGGTCTACTCCTGCCATAGCCATATTTATGTGAAAATAAAATATCAATTGTTAGAAATATTAAAAGCTGACATTTTTTTGTCATTTCTGTAATAATTAAAGCAATTAAAAAAACGTATCCTATATGAGCTATATGATGGGACCTGGCTTCGGCAGGAGTTAGGAAATAGTAAGGTAATATCACTTGAAACAAAAGCGTTTGTTTCAACGCACAAGGTTTACAAGGTTTTGTAAAGTATCACAGCACTAAGTATGCAAACTGACAATATTAATTATTATTTATTATCATTATCAGTATAAATAGCGGATTATATGCAAAATGGAATATTTAGTAAAGTGCAAAACTAGTTGCAACGTGCAATTGTTATTATTACTTATAAAAAAAAAACAATTACCGTGGATTTTTTTTTTTTTGTTTATTTTTTAATTGCTTATTACAGAAATGACAAAAAAATTTCAGCTTTTAATATTTGTAACAATTGATTTTTTTTTTTCACATAAATATGGCTATGGCAGGAGTAGACCGTTCCACAGGAGAAGTGGCAGGATGTCATTTTATACCCTATTGAAATATTATTAAATATTAGAAAAAGTTTCAGCTTTTATAATTTTCAACATTTACCTTTTTTTTTAAACATAATCAGAAGACCGCTGTGAATCGCTGCCCCGCCAACGAGATGGCAGGAGTTCATTTTATTGATAAGTTTCATGAACATAATAAAATAAAAGATAAACCAAGGTTTATAAAATGTGACAATGAAAAATGTCGCTAGCTCCTGGACTATAATAGTGATTCTCATGGTGTTGCATATTTAAAATAGATTTATTTTGCTTGTTTAATTGAAAACTATTGAGCTTGGAGTTTTTTCATTATTTTCCCCATAATCTACAATACAAAATGACATCGAAGATATTTTTAAAATATCTTAATAATAAAATTGAAATTTAGAAAATTTTTGAAACAATAATAGCTATTTATGTCATGAGTACATAATGTAGGTCTTTATCGGACGATAAAGCCTATGGTTTATGGCAGAGCGAGCTTGCGAGCGAGGCCAATAAATAGGCCGAGTCCAAAAAGCCTAATTATGTGCAAATGACATACATAGTTTTATGTTCGACTTCACCGTAGAAGATTTTCTTTTATATTTTGACATAATATTAGAAAATTCACTTTGACATCTAAAAATTGTAAATTTTGATAGAGTGCTTTTTCTATTGCTCCTGGTTGATGCTTATTAATTTGTTTTAAAATTGTGTGAAATTGTTTCGAGTTAAATTAATTTCTTGGTGTAATAAATAATTGAAGAAATCGCTAAAATAGCGTCAACAGCTAAAGAATTGCTTCTTTAATAGTTTAATTTATAGATTTTCTGTTTCAGTTACATTAATATTTCAAATTTAAATAAATAAATAAAACATTAATTTTGACGTTTATATCATTGACATTACTTTATTAATAAAGTAAAACGGACTAGTACCATAAAATGGTACCTTACGGCCGCTAAATGATATTGTAATCATGTTATTATAATACAGTCAGACATAAAAATTATTATTGTATAATAATTTTTAGTTCAATAATTTTCTGTTTTTCTAAACAATTTCTTGTTTACATTTTATAATCAATCGTTTATATCTATGGATAAGCATAATTTATTATTAATATGTTTATAATTCAAGTTTATAACTTGAATGAAAATGTCATATAATATTTTAAATTACAAGTTAAGATAGGAAATACGATTAAAAACTTTTTTTAATTTTTTCAAAATTTTGATCCTAAAATTAATTGAATATTATATTTCGCTTTTATTGAAGCTTATTGGATGGGTGTAATGATTCTATAAAATCAAATGGTCTTGTTTTAATAATAATATATATATATATAGATCCATGGTGTATAGATCAGTTTTTTAACGTTCAACGTCTTCCGATTCCTTCTCACCCAGGGCTGAGGAGTATTTAGGCATTTAATACAACAAAGATGGTTCCAGCATCTTGTGAGGTAGACACGGTCGAGATAGTCAGATGTACTTAGTCGGGGATCGAACCCACGACTACGGCATAGCAATCTAGCATTCTAACACTAGCCTACGACCGCGCTCTTTAATAATAATAACGTACATATCCAACAGGTTTACAACCAATAACAGGAAAGACAATATTATAAGAAAATGCTCTCACCCGAATTAACTCGGGTAGAGTTACAGGTGAAACTGGGTGTTGATTGAAGAAGTCGTACTCACGTACGGCTAACCTGAGTGGTTTCGAAAATTATTATTTTGAAGAAACCATAGGTTTTAAATATTTCCTATCATAACTTACAATTTGGAAAACTTTTGGTTTAAAATATAAGTGTGTACCTTAAAAAATTATTCACCACCAAGCTGAAATTTTCACAATGAAAAATGTTCACTATTAATTCACTAATATAAGTGTGAGTTATCTTTATAGTTCTAGCTAAACGTAATTAGTATTAAGTGCAAGCATTTAATGATTCAATAAGTTTTTAATTATTGTGATATTTTTATAACCTACAGCGATGTTTAAACAATACATATAATTTTTATGAAACATTTGTCCAGTGGAGAGTATACATTTAATTTTATTATAATAAAAAAGGAGAGAAAATAAATTTATTTTAATGCCTTGAATATTAATTATGTAAACAGTGAAAACTTACTTGATAATGCTAAAAATATATAACGTTATTTTAATTAATTGTCTACTTGAACATGTGAGCTTGGTTGAATGAAAACTGGATTAATGAAATTGGTAATTTTATGTAAGGAAAGATTCGAGTCTTTAAATTTAAATCGAAGAATGATTTCAGAGTGAATCTAATAGTATATCATTCATTAAAAAAATTAATGACAAAAGAAATTGGGTTTCTAATTAGACTACCTTAAATAGTTCCAATACCTGAGATAGAAATGGTTATCCTAGAAAACGAAGGTACCGTCTGTACAATCATGGGTGTAGTCAGACTCTTAAATCTGGTGGTGTTGAAGACCTCACTCATGTAGGAAAAAAGAGATATTAAAATACAAAAAATCCCATTCCTTTTTTTTTAATAATAATAAAAAGTCTAAAAATTATTGGTCTATGATTATGACTAAGTACTCAGCAATAGAACATTGGGATTCCAGTTGGGATGATATAATAATTTAGTGCATCTAATAGCATCACATAAAAAAGTTTGATATTAGACTTCAGCATTTAGCCAACTGCCTTTGACCATCTTCACAGTCGTTGGATGAAAATTAATCAAATAGCCCACCCGCACATGAGCTGGCCTGGTCCGATCAACCTAGATCCAAAACAATTATCAACCGAAGCATTCTTGAAAGAACAGAGAATTTCATATAGCATGTCGTGAAATTAAGTTGATATTTAATCAAAGATGATAAACACAAGAAAAATTTATAAGTGGAACTCAGCCATATCCGAAATTTGCGTTTGCAGCAACTCAAACAGTGAGTAACATAAATAACTTTTACCCTTTGAGAGGCTCTGTTGGTGGCTTGGAAAGGCTAGACTCTTTAACATCTAATGCTATCAATTGGCTGAATGCTTTGGGTTATTTTATATATCTATATATAATATATTTTCTATAGCTGTATGGATAATATAGAAAACATTACAGCCTTGCTTAAAATACAAGTAAGAGGGTACTTGCTCAAAAATATTTTTATGTGAAATTAACCAATCATTGTTGTTACATTTTGAAGTATTCCAACCATGCTTATTTGGTAATTTTGATAATTTATTACAGTTTGAACTTTTCTTCTAATTTTAACTCCAAAAATGTAAAATTGTAGCATCTTCGTATCTTAGTTTAACCACGTGATTTTTTATTAATTGTGTATAATTTCTGTTTCAGGATGGCGAATTGCCAACTTTAAGGTTACGACTGAAAAAGCCAAAAAGTGATAAAAAGGTACAATGGACTTCTGAAACTGTAGATAATGAAGAAATGAACAAAAAGAAATCAAAATGTAAGTACTCTTAAGCTAATATGTTTGAAGCTCCGCCCCAATAAATTTCTAATTAAAATCGTATTTTAATCCAGGTTGTTGTATATTCAAAAAACCAAGAAAGTTTGACGAAAGCAGTTCGGAAGATTCCGATGACGAATGTGAGCATTGCCAGGGTCATGTCGAGAAGAAACGCCAAACAACCGAAGTTGTCAATGTTGCCAACCAAGATGAAGAGAATTCAAACGTCGTTGGCAACACTGAACCACCTAATTCTAATTTTGAATTACCTCCTTCGGATAATTAATGTGATAAATGCATTTTAATGTACTTTAAGTGTCTTAAGGTTTGTGATTTTATAATTTTTCAAATTATTTATTACGTTCTTCTATTCCTAGTAAGTTATAAAAAATATTTTAAATTTAAGTGTAATTCTTTTAAAAAATTATAAAAATTGTTCGCCCTAGTATATTACGCAAGTGTTGTTACAATTAAGCTCGCTGTTAATTTGTTCAATTATGCTAGATGTGATTTTAAAATAATTTATTTTGTCTCCTTATAACAACAGTAATAAATATTTATTAACAACTTTCACAAAGTATAAATATAAGTTTTGTTTTTTAAAATAACACTCTTATTATACAAAAACATTCCCATTAAAATGGACGGCTGAAGCCAATTAAAAATTTAATGTATTAAAATCCTAGTATTTCCTTGCTTACGACACTTCCGATTCTAGTATTTCTTTGCATTCGATACTTCCGTTTTTCTACACCTTCTTGAAACTGGGCAGTGTTCAAGGATAACTCCTTGGTTTTAGCTCGAGACCTCCATATTTTAATTGTGTTATCGTCGGAAGTTGTCACCAGCATTTCTGGATCTTTTGGATTGAAAGCAACAGAATTTACTACATCAGCATGGGGAAATTTTGCCAAACATATGCCGTAATGCCGATCCCATAAGTAACCATGCTTATCTTCTGCACCACTAAATTAAAACAAAAATGTGTGACCAAGTTTTGAACCAAACTTTAAATTTTTAATTTACCTTGCTACGTATTCGTTACATACATCTAAAAATATGAAAAAACATTCATTGTTGGGCGTGTAAGCTTTATGAGATCTCAACATAGTTCCCACTTGTTTCAAAGTTACTAAATCTATAACATGAATATCAATTTCTTGTGCAATGGGAGGAGGATCTAACGGATTAGTGATGACGTATCCTTGAGGCCATGGTCTACTATTCACATAAAGATATCTAAATCATAAGAAAGCTAATTAATACAATGAATTAATTTATAGTACCATTACTTGCCGATGATCGGGGCTTAAAGCCATACCAATTATGTGGCCATGCACATCAATTAAATGATCAATTTTATCAAATCTATCTGCCACGGCGTTAAAATCAAACCAATTTGGTTCAGGTGGAGGTGAATCAGATCTCAGAAGTTGCTTTTGACGTTCATGTAAAATCAGTCTTTCTTTTAATGAAAGTCCAGGATCCATACGCTTGGGAAACACAAACGGTTTGATTCGTTTGAAACCTTAAAATTTCATTAGTATTCCAGTGTCTGAAGAATTATTAAATTGTACTCACCAATTTGATGAGGAGTGTAGGTTTTAAAACCTGTGGTAAATATTAAGTACTTATCCTCTTTGACTTCATCATTATCATCGCAACTATCGCTTAACATTTCGAATGCTACATCATCCTCATCCGTACTACTTTTTCTACTTGGATCATCATCTTCGCTGTCATCGTCTTCGTCTGAATTTCTTTCTGTATCGCACGTTTCTAATTCTACTTTTCTGTAGTCTGTGCTGTATTGTATAGATGTAGCATATTCAAAACTGTCTGTATGTTTATTGCGATTGTGCATCGAAGGTGTGACATATTCTGTAAAAATAAAACAAAGAAGTGGCTAGCAGTTCACAGTTGTTTCGCTTCAAAGTCATAGTATTTATAGTATAAATTGAATTATGACAATAAATTAGATTGCTGCGTTTTTCAGAAAAGTAGATTGCCGGCTTAATAAAACCAAAGGTAAAAAATATGAGAAAACTACAGTAATTTTATTTATTAAAAGTAGGTATCTACCTTGATTTCTGCTGTTACATGGAACAGGATTGATATCACAATGACTGACCGGATTGCCACGCTCTATCGAATCCCCTTTGGAAGTCTCATCGTCCTTATTAATTTCCATTAAATTATCTACATTTTCTAGCCCAGAGAGACATTTTGCTATCATAATGGCTCGTATCGAACTGGCATTTCTATTGTAAAATTTGTACAAATTTTGTGTTACCGGAACATGCTCCGAACTAGTTTCTTGCGAAGCTTTGTTTATCGTAAGTACAGATGTGCTAACAAGATGCGCCAACCAATGTAAATCACCAGAAAGTAACTGCTGATCACTGTACCATGTTCCAAAAATATCATACGGTTTGTTAACCACACGACATTGTAATTCGAATCCCTCTAAATACATTTTTTAATATAAGACTTTTTGCATACAAAAGATACATACCTTGCAAGTTGAACACAGCTATTTCACCAGATGTACTATGAGGTGTTCCAAAATGTACACCAGAAACCAACAGTAGGGTATCAGATTGGTTGAATTGCGAATACTGTGTGTACTTCCACGAAAACGTTTTCATGTCCCTGTAGTACTTAATAAAAGCAGGATAAGCAGAACTCCAAACCTACATAAACATAGGTTATTTATGTAAACAATTCAAACCAAAAACTTACCAAAATGTAGCCATCTTTAGAACAGGTAGCAAAATATTCGCCATTGTGTGAAAAACTTACATGCAAAACTTGATGCATGTGATCGGTAAGCGTTTCAGTTTGAACTATAGGTATGTGATAACATAATCTTTTAAACTCTTCGAACCACAATTTACCTGTAACAACCTGTCTTTCGTAACAGATTAAAAGTTTAGCCTAATTAATTCACCTGCAATAATTGGAACGGATCTGTCAATTTTAAAATTTTTATAAAACAAATCTCTCCATAACAAATCATCTCGACTGACTTCGAACCACCTTCGACACACTTCACCTACTGTAAGTAACTCTTTATGATTTAAGTAACTAAATATTTGAAATAAAACTGGCTCGGGCAAGTAGAGCCAGAAACTAATATCTTCATTGTAAAACTCTTCCGTATTGGGTTCCATCGAAGATTTCTATTGTTTGTTTACACAACAGTCATCTCTCCACTATCGTAAACTTAACTTGTACTTGACTTGTCATTTGGCAGGTCACCTGACTCAGGTGTTTCGGGTTTGTCATCAAACTTACTTATACATAGGATGCAACAGAAGTTTTGTTATATCTTGTAGGTCATTTAAAGCCAAAAATTATTATTCTGGTCGACGACAAATATCAGAAAATTTCTGAAATGCCGTTTTAGAATTCATCATATTATTTCAAAATTTCAAAACAATATTTATTTTATTTATAGAAGTTTTTGTGTGGGCGAGAAAAAGAGGGGAAAGTCGAAATCGTTAACGATTATTGGAAATTATGAAAATTGGTAGCTTCGACAATTTTTTGACAACCATCGACGTTGTTGGCATATCGCTCTTATGGCATAACCAAAAAATTTATTATTTCTACAAGAAACAGTATTTTCGTTAAATGAAATATGCCGGTTAAACCAAAAGTGGATGATTTGGTGCAAAGTGTAACACTGTATAAAAATGTTCATATTTTACTTCATGGGTATATTTCACCTTTTATCATTCTGTATCTTGGGTGGATATATGTTTGGTGCTTTTCATATGGATTTTCCGAATTTTACGAAGGCGGTTTTGTAGGCATCGCAGTTTTAGGATGTATCCAAATATTATGTTGTTTATGCTGTCACTGGTCTGTACATATAAGATGCTTTTTCACTTGCAAAAAGGTAAGCACCATTATTTATTGATATTATTGATTGAAACGCTAGTTTTCTTTTAGGTAAAAGATATTTCCTTGGCAACTGTTGCAAAAGTAGTACCTACATCCAACAACGGATCTTCTGAACTATTACGATTGTTTCACACCAAGGTATTTATTGACAATTTTAATTACCATATGTGGATGTAACTATATGGAAAGAAACCAATCCATACCATTTCATAATGGTACTTATTGCATCGGATGACTTTATATACTCATTAAAAGATTTCACCCAAAAGTAATATTTTCAGAAATATCGTAAGGTCATCGGCCAAGTGAAATTTCTGTCAAATACAAATTTTATTATTTATTTGTGAGCTGTTTTGTAATTCATATTAATTATAATTTATTTGTTACTGACCAAGTTTGTCTAACATAATTATAAATTATCCTTGACTCTGAGTGATAACTGTAATAATTAAAAGTCTTATCTTATTAAGCATTTTTACAAACACGTAAAACCTGAAGACAGAAGTATAACAATGTTAGGATGATTTGGAATAATATTGTAAATTTGGTATTGTGGAATTTTGAAAATCTTTCACTTAAGAGAATATTTTAATATATTCAGGGCCGATATATTCATCTGCTCAGTAAGGTGTCTGTTAACTATGTGTTTAGTAAATTTATAAACCTCCTATTAGAATTGAAAGGTTGTCACCACTGAGAGGTGAATACACTTTACTGATAGCAATCTTCTCACTAACGCTACTGAACACTTTTCTGATAGGTGAATATATCGTCGCCATACAAGCTAAAGTGACCAACTGCATAAATGGCGAAAATAATATACTTGACTAATTGAGTTGATTAACGCTATAATAATAAAAGAATACTTAAAATTTTAACATAATAAGCTATATTAATTGTATTATGACTGAAATTATTGAAATTTAGCATTAATTGTCTGATTTTATAAGAGATATTTAACCTAAAAGCTGCGCTCCTGTAAAACTTGAGTTTTGCAGTTGGTCAATTTTGCTTGTATGCCGACGATATTGGCCTTCAAACTTGCAGTTTTAGTAGTGGCTGGTAAATTTGGGGCTCAGTTGAGCCCGCTTTTGGAATCCTGGTTAATGTTATCATTCTGGTATTGTTATCACTTTTGCGAGGAAAGGGCTGGACGTGTATGATTACACACAAAAAACATTGCTTATAGTAATCAAAATTCGGTTTATATTATCAAATTATTCTTAAGGTTATTTTCTCCCACGACCAAAGGAGTTGGTTTTCAGTTACAAGCATTTTTTTTTTCTATGTTGTGCATAAGCCACCCACATATTATATACAGTAGAACCCCTCTATAACGAGAGCTCAAGGAACCAGCTTACTTATTCGTTATAAGCAGATTTTCGCTATGAACAGTCAGTTTAGCATGTAAACAAAATTCAAGGGACCAAACTTTTACTCGTTATAGCCGATTTTTTGTTATAACAGGACTCCTTATAGAGGGGTTCTACTGTATATAGTTATAGTTTTCTTTTAATGTGTGATCTAATTTAGTCCTACTTGAAAATTTCGTAATGAATGGCTCAAAAAAGAGACTTGATTTAAGCGCTTGAAGTTTTGCTGTATGGTGTGCAGATGAGGTCCTCAGATTTTCAAATGAATTACGAGTATGACCTTTTTATAAACAATTTACTCCTCATACAACAGAGGCAAACAACTCGAGATGTGTTTTTTTTAATTCGGTTCTTTTCTTATTAATTAATTATTGTACTTATAAATAACCAATAAAAATTTTTTTCCTTTTTTGTTATCAGTCGGTTATTGTTATCAAAAACCCCAAGTCCCGATTTGATCACATTCAACGAGTTCCACTGTATTTAAATATTCAAAACTTCCAGCATTAGTTTTAAAGGTATCTCGAAAAAACTAGAAATTATAGTTTTCGTTTTACTTCTTTAAATTGAAAACTAATACATTTTTAACAGACATTATTAATATAGTTTGGAATAACAACAGCAGGATATGCTGGAAATGTATTTATTATACTTACTTAAAAATACAACAAATATGAAGTCATGAAAGAACAAAACAAAAAATTACAATAAATGCTGAAATAGTTGACTGCTCATTTCGAAACCCAACTCATTTTGTTTCTTGACATAATGAAGATCCCCTATGTCGAGGGTTGAAAATTTGGTACCCTGTATTATCACAATCAAGTGCCAAAGCAAAACATTGTAAGCGACTTAGTTCTATATCAATTTAGCAGACCCTCGGATCTAAATAAATTTAAAAAACACTGCCCACCGCAAAACGTTTTTAAAATACGCTTTTCTACAGTTTTTTTAACGTCCTGAATGAGCCCAACCCCTTAAACAAATTTAACAGAAAAATTGGTAGCTGATACAGCATCTCCCGATTACGGATAGGTACATGATAGAATCTCGTTAATCTATCGATCACTAAGCAGTTATATACGCTAATATCATAATTAGGTCCAATTTCATAATAAAACTTAATTTTGCATTAAAATAAGTTAAAATTTATGGCTTTCATTGGTTTATTTTTGACTCTAACTTCTATTAAACTTTATTGCCAGTTTAAATTTTATTATAAAATCAGATTAAATAAATAATACTGCCTGTGAGTTCTATAACATGCTATAAGAATTTAATCTCAAGTACCTACTTAAAACTTATGCTCGAAATTTTTAAAATTTTAATTCTATTCAAAATTACTATTTGTGAATACAAATTAGGTGTAGTCATAACTCATAATCAAATATGTACTTGAGTATGACTTAATATAGTTTTTCTAATTAGAAAACTATTAAGATATCAACTATCTTGTTTGGCTCTCTGTTGGACTCTTGCAGATTCTTCAACATTTTTCAACATATCTCACTGTTTTCCAATTATTTGAAGAAAACTAGGTTTAATCACTAATGAATTGTTTAATTATGATTATAATATGTTTTATATTTTAACAAATTCAGATAATTTTTTCAGAATTTCATTATATCATAAAACACAAATCTGGAAATTCTAGAATTGCTTTATCTCAAATCTACCTTTTGTAACTTTGATCGTTATTTCCGCCACTTTTTCTATAATGTGGCATAAAATGAGGAATTCTCATGCATTTTTAAAATTTTTTTTTGAAAGTTTGTGTTAAAAAATGAGATTGGTGTTTTTAATTTTTTTGTGCATTAATATTAAGTCCAAAATGAATTTTAAAAACCCAATGACGTCACTAGGAGGTTTTGCAAAACGTGACAATCCTGTAAACAAAATGAGTAAAATATATATCCGTATAGACAAGAAAACAAGAAAGCTTAAAAACTGTTTTACATCGATTTTCTAAGTTGGTTTCTTTTGTATAATTACGTCTACAATCAAGGGATACATATCTCAGAAAAAAATGTGTACACCGGACTCGGAACTCCAAAGGTTTCCACGGAATTTCAGTGATTTCCAAGAATTCTAGAGATTTCGAAGAGTTATAGAGTTTTCCAAATAAATCTCAAGATTTTCAATGAATTTACACGAAATTCCAAGATATTTCAGTTATTCCTAAGAAATTTCAAAGATTTTCCATGAATTCCAGTAATTTCCAAACAAGTTTCAATCTAAGGAATTTCAATGATTTCTAAGAGAATTCCAAACAACTGTACACAAAATTTTCGAGATATTTACCCCTTGGCGAAAATTTTGAAGTTGACTTACAGTTTTATTTTTTAGGTCAAAGATGAAATTACCATTTGGTTTATGTTCCAAAAAACTAAATACATATACTCACCTGATAAAAAAACATTCCAAGGATTAGAATTTCCAATCAATAAACTATATACCGAATATAGCAATTGCAAAGGTTATCAAGATGATAAAGAAATTGAGCAAGCGGTGCAATTGTACGGAAAAAATCGACTGGACATGGTTATACCAGAATTTATGGAATTGTTTAAAGAACGAGCCACCGCTCCTTTTTTTGTCTTTCAGGTTTTTTGTGTCGGATTGTGGTGTTTGGATAAATT
The DNA here is from genome assembly GCA_958510845.1 of Cantharis nigra. Lineage (NCBI taxonomy): Eukaryota > Metazoa > Arthropoda > Insecta > Coleoptera > Cantharidae > Cantharis > Cantharis nigra. Next base: position 79,078,527 of record OY294028.1, read on the forward strand.
TTGGTATTATTCCATTTTTACACTTGTAATGTTGATTATGTTCGAGTGCACGTTAGTTCAACAACAACTCAAGAATATGGCAGAAATTATGAAAATGGGAACTAAACCGTACGGAATTATGACATATAGAAATAGGCGTTGGAGAACACTAAACACAGATGAGCTCGTTCCCGGCGATATTGTTTCAATTACTCGATCTCAAAACGACGAATTGGTACCATGTGATATGTTACTACTGAGAGGACCGTGCATTGTAGATGAAAGTATGCTGACTGGAGAATCGGTTCCTCAAATGAAAGAGCCAATTGAATTTGTAGACCAAAAAAAGGACTTAGATTTAGAGACTGACGGAAAATTACATATTTTATTTGGAGGCACTAAGATGGTGCAGCACACACCGCCATCTAAAAATGCAACCGGTTTAAGATCTCAAGATAACGGATGTATTGCGTATGTTTTACGCACCGGTTTTAATACATCGCAAGGCAAACTTCTAAGGACTATTTTGTTTGGTGTAAAAAGAGTAACCGCTAATAATTGGGAAACTTTCGGTTTTATACTATTTCTGCTTATTTTCGCAGTTGCTGCTGCCATTTATGTTTGGCAAAAGGGTTCCGAAGATCCAGACCGTAATAAATACAAATTGTTTTTGGAATGCACGTTAATTATTACTTCAGTTATTCCTCCCGAATTACCTATTGAATTATCTTTGGCTGTTAACACTTCTCTACTTTCTTTAACAAAATTGGGAGTTTATTGTACCGAACCTTTCAGGATACCGTTTGCTGGAAAAGTTGAAATTTGTTGTTTTGATAAAACTGGAACGTTGACTAGCGACAATTTGGTGGTCGAAGGCATTGCTTTAGCAAAGCACGATTCTAAAGTCACGCCAATTTCGGAAGTTCCTATAGAATCGATACAAGTTCTAGCAACTTGTCATTCTTTAGCTCACGTCGACGAAGGATTGGTCGGAGATCCCTTGGAAAAAGCAACCTTAACAGCAATAGACTGGAGTTTAACTAAATCTGACGCCGTTATACCAAAAAAAGGGAAATCACCTGGTTTTAAAATATTTCAACGTCATCATTTTTCATCTGCACTTAAACGAATGTCGGTTATTGCCGGTTACACCACCGTCGGTTCTACCGAAACTATATACGTAGCTACTGTTAAAGGCGCACCCGAAACTCTTAAATCAATGTTATCTGAAGTTCCACCTAATTACGATCAAGTTTACTTGGAACTGTCGCGAAGAGGAGCAAGAGTTCTAGCTTTAGCGTGGAGGGAAATTGGCAAACTTACCACGCAAGAACTTCGCGATTTGAACCGAGACGACATTGAAACTGACTTAAAGTTTGCCGGTTTTGTTATCATTTCATGTCCGCTTAAAGTTGACTCGAAAAATGTAATTAAGGAAATTATTAATGCATCACATAAAGTTGTTATGATAACGGGAGATAATCCACTCACGGCTTGTCATGTTGCGAAGGAACTTAGGTTTTGTTCGAAACCGATTTTGATATTGACTCAACATAAAGATAAGTGGAATTGGGAAACAATTGATCAAAGTGATAAATTTGAAGTAAATGGTTTGAGTATTTTGAATAAATACGATTTGTGTATAACCGGGGATAGTTTGAATTACTTGAAGGAGCATTTAGGTCCTTTCCTTAAGAAAATATTACCACAGGTTACGGTTTTCGCTCGTTTTGCACCAAAACAAAAGGAATTTGTTATCGTAACGCTTAAAAGTTTAGGTTACACGACTTTGATGTGTGGCGACGGCACCAACGATGTGGGAGCATTAAAACACGCCGACGTAGGTGTTGCAATTTTAGCAAATGCACCCGAACGTATTCCAGATAGAAAGTTTACAAGAGAGAGGCTCGAACGAGAAAGAGAAAAGGAACGAAGATTAAGAGAGTTGCCAAACCCGAAACATCGCTCGAATCATTCGATAAGAAATGCCGAGAATAATTTGGCCACGGTTCAATCCAACCTTCAAAAAATTATGAAAGAAATTGAAGAACAGGAACAGGCGCAGATAGTTAAGTTGGGCGATGCTAGCATTGCAGCACCATTCACTAGTAAATTGTCATCTATTTTATGCAGTTAGTGCGAAAATCTTGTTTTTAATTTACTTTTTTTTAATTGAATTACTTTCAGTTTGTCACATAATCAAGCAGGGAAGGTGCACGTTAGTAACAACATTGCAAATGTTTAAAATTCTTGCATTGAATGCTCTCATTTTGGCGTACACTCAATCGGTGTTGTATTTAGATGGAATAAAATTACGGGATATGCAAGCAACACTGCAAGGTTTATTACTGGCAGCTTGTTTTCTGTTCATTTCAAGATCGAAGGTACAAAGTTTCAACTGACTGAAATATGACGATAAAAGTTATTTTTGTGTTGCAGCCTCTAAAAGTTCTATCAAAACAGAGACCTTTACCGAACATATTTAACCTGTACACGGTTATGACTGTTTTGCTTCAATTTGCTGTGCACTTTACGTGTCTTATTTATTTAGTGCAGCAAGCTAAGTTGCGTGGACCACCTATGTAAGTTATTATTTTTAAATCTTACAAAAGTTATCATTATTTTGTAGTCCCGAGGGCGAGAAGCCTGTAATAAGGCTCTCCGTGGAAGAAGAAGAGGAAGATGAACTATTTGAACCAAATATCATCAACAGTACGGTGTACATAATTTCCATGGCTTTACAAATAGCAACTTTTGCTATCAATTACAGGGTAAAATATTACTTTCTGTTTTTTTCTTTTCTTAACTTTTTTGTTGTATGGTTAGGGCTACCCCTACATGGAAAGTTTACGACAAAATCGAGCCTTGTTGTATAGTATATTTGGTTCGGCATCTGTAGTATTAATTTTAACACTAGGAATTGTACCAGAACTATCGGCTCAATTTGAACTTATAATTTTCCCATTTGAGGTAAGTCAAATTTTTTGGATTTTTTTTGGAGTCATTTTGGATTTATTAATAAATGCAATTTTTTCAGTTTCGTTTGATTCTCCTGCAAGTTTTATTTGCAGACTTCTTTTTCTCATATTTGGTAGATAAAGCATGTTTGTGGATATGTGGAGAAGGACAATTAAATCGCGAACTAGTATAATTTTTGCAAACTTTTAATGTTAGTTTTGTACAAATTGTGGTATTTAAATAAAATAAGAAGTATGGAAGTGAATTTGCATGGTTTTTATTTTTAAAGATGCGAAATTGTGATTGTGTTATTTATTTACATTTTTCAACTATTCGAGCACTAAATAAAGATTTTTATTTAATTTTATGCCTAAAACTTTTTTTTTGTTGGGAGTACCATGAGAAAGCTCTTAAATCTATTTAATACATATACCTCGAAGAAATGTAATCACTTGTAAAATTCAAAATTGTAAGTAACGGCTGAAGGAAATTTAAAGATCAGCTGAATGAAAATATATTTATTAGAAATATATTTAAATGCTTTTTAGCCCAAAACAAACTATAAAATAAATAAAAATTTTAACAGGAAAATTAATTATATTCTTATCATTATTTTGGCATTGTCGTGGGTTTAATAATGGGGCAGCTGATTGCCAACTTCAAATGGCCGGGCCAATTTACAACTTAGAATGGTATATATTGGAGCACGAAAACCTGTACAGGTAACACCAACGCATATTTCGCAACGTTCCATTAAAAACTTCCACTTCAAAGTCGATTTTTGTTCATCGGTCATTGCCAAAAACTGCTGTACCTAATAAATGGGCAATGTAAACTATGTTAAACTTACTTCTGCTGAATATAAAACTTACATTGCAATTTAAGACGGACTCTGCAAGCAATCCACTTAAAGAACAATTACTAATAGATCCAGAGTGATCGGATAAAGTTAGACGTAAGTCTAAGTTTGATATTGCTGGAACAATTTGTCCAACCGATTCAGCTAAGCAACTATCATTTGAGCAAGTTATTGCTGGTGAAAATATCGTGGTATTGCATTGAGAACTAAAATTTGAATTGTTCTATTACATGAAATACAAAAAATGTGCTTACCATTTCGTGGTAACACATCGTGAAACACCATCAAGATCCAAATGAGTTACAAAAACAAACAAAAGTGCACAAAATTGTTTGTCATCCCCATTTGTGGAATTTATTAAAGATTGAGCTTTACGTAGAATTTGTTTTATGTTCATGACGTTTCGTATAGTGGACGCTGAAATACAATAGAATTTACAAAATAGAAATTTCTAGACTTTTTTACATCCTTACGATTGGGAAAAGTTGCTATAACGTCTTGAAATCCATAAGGCTGCAAGGCAGCAGTTTCTTTGGCATGTTTTCTTAAACTCTTGGTTTCGTTTCCAATGGGATTTTCAGTTATAATGGAACTGGAAGTTACGGTAGCTACCGTAGCTCGGAAAAAGTCGGACCATTTGCACTGAACATTTGTAATAAATAGAACCGTTTCGAAAGCTTTCCACGTGTCGACCCTTTAAAAATACAGATTATTTCTGTTAGTTTCAATCTTAATTTGACATTTCACCTGTTGATTAGGTCAGGATCCCAAATGGATACTCGAAGCTCAGCGTTAGTTTGATCAAGAATGGTTACATCACGCACAGGTTTTGCTTGACCATCTTGGGTTGTAATGGTGCGTGTTTTACTAATCTGTCTTAAAACTCCAAATATATCAATGCCTTGTAATTTTTCTCGTTTACCCTGGATATCGACAATGGTGTAAGCTCCGGCTATGGGCTTAGTTGGAAGATGCATGAGTTCTTCGTATGCGCTGCATTTGCCTTCGAACTTGACAATATTGAGTTCGGGGTTGTCACTTAAAGTTAAATAATAAGGAGATGTAACGTTTGGACGAAACTGTTCTCCGTAATTGTTAGATTTGCGAATTTCGATCAGGGGGCGATGAATTTCAACTAAAACATGATCGTTCGTAAATAGCTGCTTATATATTGTTATTAAAACAATTAAACTTACTGACATCGCCTACATTAAATTTTTCGTTTAATTCTGTAATTCCTTGTGCTGAGCCCCAACAAGTTACATTAATGTACATTACACGGGAATCGCGTAAAGTGAAATTCCAAACTGCACGTTCCGTAGGCATACCATCAAAATTAACACCGTTCTTTAAAATGCGCGGCTGTTGCTTTGCAATAATAATGCCAATAATTAAGGCATTGGTAAGATCCGGTTGCAATTCACATAATGTAACTCTTTTTAGTAAACCAAACATTTTCAACCACTTTTTGACAAGATTCGCAATATATATTAATTAATTGGATTATGTGGATTATAGAGAGTGCGTTGTTTTCGCGAGCGCTTCAATTGTTTCACTTTTAAAAATACTTGGCGGTAAACGCCAACATTTTAAATATCACCTACTATGCTACTAATTTACTTACCGGTAAATAACCGGTTGTCGATTTTAGTTTGTTGCGAGATTGGGACATTGTTGAAAAAGTACGTACCATGAGTACACCGTGTGTTACGCCTATGACGACAATCCAAATTTATTAGTAAATTTGGTAAATGTAAGGTTATAAAATTGAACAACAATTTTGAAAATGTCCGAAATAGATTCATTATTGGAAAATAAGGAATTAAATGAAATGCTAGAGTTTGAAACACAACTATTTTTGGATGTGGTACACAATGATGGTCTAGTAGTGGTGGCGAAGTAATTTTTGAAAAAAGTTGCACCACAAAAACTAATTTCAAATTTTAGGGGTTTAAATTTGGACGTCGTCTTGCTTAATTTATTTCGTGTTTACTGTGATCCAGGAAATTTGGTCCTAGTTTTAAATTGTTCCGAAGTTGAGGAGAAACATTTTATTAGTAAGCTCAACGACAACGAAAATGTACGGAGTGTTACTTTTTCCACAAGCATCCCAGAAAGGTTAATTTTATACTTTTTCTGTATTTCTGTTAATTATTTACGAATTTTCTTCATTTAAGGGAAGATATGTACTTATCGGGAGGAATTAATTTTATTACCACTAGGATTTTGGTGGTGGATTTATTAAAAAATCGGATTCCGATAGATAAAATTACTGGTATTTTTGTCTTAAGAGCTCACTCTGTGTTGGAGAGCTGTCAGGAAGCGTTTGTTTTGCGATTATTCAGACAAAAAAATAAGGTTCATGCATTTTAATATTTGGTCATTATTGTATAACTCCATACCTACTTTCCAGACCGGTTTTATTAAAGCATTTTCGAATAATGTGCAAAGTTTTACGATAGGCTTCGGACATGTTGAAAGAGTAATGAGAGCTTTGTTCGTAAAAGAATTGTTTATATGGCCAAGGTTTCATTCTATTATTATTCAGAGCTTTCAGGACTGTCAGGTAAATAATCGTAAATTATGGTATAAATTTTGTATTGTCCTGGTTGCAGCCGCAAGTTATCGAACTTCATATACCACTTTCAGATACAATGTCCAAAATACAAACTTGTTTGTTAGATTTGATGAACCTAACTGTTAAGGAACTGAAAAGAATCAACAAAACATTGGAGTTACAGGTAACTTTCTGGATTTATATGAATGCCTTAGCCGGATAAGAATGAAAAATTTTAAGAATTTCTATCTTGATACTTATCTGACTGCGGCAATTGTCTTATTACACAAATTGAAACTCTCTCAACTAGGAAATAACAATCGAAAATTGCTTGACTAAGCAATTCCACAAAGTTCTTCAAAATCAATTAGATTGTGTGTGGCATCAACTCAGTGCAAAAAGTAAACAACTGATAGCTGATTTAAAAACACTCCGGCATCTTGTCACGTAAATAATTTAAATCGCTGTAAATTTCAGCTTATTTAATGCTAATCTTGCAGCACCATGTTATACACTGATGCGGTGACATTTTATCATGTTATTTGTGATTATCGAACTATGGAATACGCCCAAGTTAGCACTTGGGTGCTTTTGGAACCTGCTGACCATTTGTTTACGTATGCAAATTCTCTAGTGTTTACAGGCGATAAAGGTGGAATATATTATATAAAAAGAAGTCATAGATTAATAATGTATCAACATTTTTAGAACTCAATCCTCAATTTTGTCCTAAATGGAACTCGTTGACAGAAATTCTGAAAGTAGAAATTCCAGCAGAAAACAAAAAAGATAATATTACCGATTGTAAGATCCTCATACTCTGCCAAGATACCAAAACTTGTTATCAGTTAAATCATGTAAGTCGGATGTAGTTTTCCTTTTAGGTTTTAAAACGGGTTTTTAGTTTCTGACTCACGGTCCCCGACATTATTTATTTTTGATGGCACTAAAACGTGGCATAAAATTCAAAACAATCAACAAAAGTTTTAAAGATTTGGAAGATTTACCGGAATTTTCTCAATCAGGAAATTCTACCAAAGCAACTAAGCAGTCTCCAGGTTTTTCAAAATTTACTAAACGGACAAAGGTAGCTCCCAAAAGTGAAGAAACAGAAAAAGCTGAAGAAAAAGATTTATTCGAAGATGATTTGGAGAATTTAAAAAATTCGTATTGTCTCATGATGTCACAATCAATTTGTGAGGGATTTGATGATGAGGAAGTCACCAATAAGGGAAAAGGAACAGCAGATTTCGTTTTTGAATCATTCACAGAGGTTAGATTGTACAAGTCATAAATAAATTGTGAATTACTAATTGAGCTTTTATAAAAAATTGCGTTTGCGTTTTTAGATGGAAAATATGAATTTAACTCAATTCTGTGAAGCACAAAAACCTAACATCGATTCTAAAATTATAATTCAAACTTTTAAAAATACTGATAACTTTTTGGAATTACAAAATATTTTTGAAGAAGTTGAGCCAAACTACATTGTTATGTATCACAGCAACATGACTGCAGTTCGCAACATTGAGGTAAATTTTCAAATTTAACTAAAACTAGTTTTGCTTTATTTTTCTAGTTTTTAGTTATACGAAGCGCGAAGAACCAAAAAGTTTCCTCTCAAGGTATATTTTTTGATTCATGCTGGGACAGTGGAAGAACAAAGTTACCTGACCACTTTAAGGAGGGAAAAAGAAGCATTTGAATTTTTAATTCAAACTAAATCGGTACAAAGACATCTTTTTTTGGATTTTTTTAAATAATTTAAGTTTTCAGAAAATGGTAGTTCCAGAAGATCAAGATGGAAAATCGGATATTTGTGTGACTTTGCAACGCAATACGTCTACAGTTGAAATAAGTAGCAGGCAGGGCGGCGACTCGAATGTAGAAACAAATAAACAAACTATAATTGTTGATATGAGAGAATTTCGTAGCGAATTGCCCGCTTTAATTCATAAGCGTGGAATAGAAATTGAACCTGTTACAATTAGTGTAAGTTCCAAGGGGTAAATAAATATTTCGAAAATTTTGTGTACACTTTGGAATTCACTTGAAAACATTAGAATTCCGAGTTCTTTGTACAAATGCTTTTCGAGATATTTACCCCTTGGCAAGTTCCGAGTGAAAAATAAATAGTTTTTTGCATTTTTTCCTCACTTTTAGGTCGGCGATTATATTTTAACACCAGAAATTTGTGTTGAAAGAAAAAGTTTATCTGACTTAATTGGCTCTCTCAATTCTGGACGTTTGTACCAACAATGTACTCAAATGAGCCGTTATTATACGAAGCCGATGTTGCTAATCGAATTTGATCAAAATAAACCATTCTCGTGGCAGGTAATTATAAAGTAGACTTGACTCATTCTAAATTATTGTTTTATTGGTTTAATCGCTCGGGCTAAGTGGATGAGGTACCACTATTAAAAACCTTCCTATTCCCAAGGTAGGTGTATGCCAAAGGGATGCAAGGCTGAGGGGAAACTCGGTCGCTAATCACCAAACCTTGAGGCACAGACGAATCTCGTTGTATTTTGCCACCCATCGCGCATGGGGCGTTGTGCGACGTGGTACCCAATATTTCCCCTTTACTCGTGGAAACTCTATGGAACCATCTAAAAACAAAACGAAGAAAGAGGAGGGTGGAGACTCCGAAAGGAGGGCTCCACCAAGAATAAAACTATCCGGGACAGCCAGGAGGCGTCTGCAGAAGCAGCGCCGAGGCTCCTGCACTTAGATTTTTCTCGGCACTGCCACCAAAGGTTGCAGGGGAGGGTACTTTGACCGGGGGTCAAAAGCGTAAACGGTCAGAAGGAAGGAAGAAGGCTAAGGGCAAGGAAGCTATTCTTTCATATAAAGCCGTATTGACGGATATCTGGATAGCCATTAGGCCTGAAGGGTATCCGAGTGTCGTCCTCAGCACTGAGCAAAGCGACCTCATCAGAGAGATGCGGCTCAGAGCGATGGACGGCATCAAAATAGGAGATTAAAAGATGGCCTCCTGCGCCGACCAAGGACATCCCCAAACCCATCAGAACCATGACGTGGATTCCGGGACCCAGTGAGGAACCTGACAAAGTTATGAAAAGATTTGCGGTTTAAAACCCAGGTGTTAATATCAGCATTTGGAATGTAGTGAGCCAAAAACAAGACCCCAAGAGCCAGCAACTGACCATCCTAATGGATGAGGCTTCTTGGAAGCAGTTACAGGAGCTAGATTATAAACCATTCCTAAACTTTTCCAGGGTAATTTCGAAGCCCTAGGAAAGAAGAAGACGTGGCGATGGAAGTGGAGACAGCAGAGAGGGAGCAGATGCACCCATCGAAACAGTATCGCCGGTTGTTCCCAGCAGCACGGAGAAGACAAATCAGGAGGGTAATCGCAAGACCCCCTTCAGATTCTAATAAACCTGCACCATTGCAGGGAAGCTTCAGCTGCCCTGCAAAGGTACAAATAAACAAAAATATTGATATTGCTCTGATACAAGAACCGTGGATAAACAGAGGACAAATCAGAGGTCTAAACATTGCATGGGACTGGTAACTAATAAGCCCGGTAAACAAAGAACCTAGAGTATGCATTATAGCAAAAAGGAAACATAATGTGCCCACAGGGGGAGTTCTCTCTCCTTTTTTTGTGGTGCCTGGTCGTTGACGGCCTTCTGTGGGAGGTGGAACAGATGGGCATACATGTGCAGGGATTTTCGGATGTTATCACAATCCTCATTGGCGAGAGGACCCTTCAATAACAAAAGAAAACTTGAAATCCTTAAGCTGAGGAAGACAGTAGGACTACTTACAGGACACTGCTGTCTGAATAGGCACCTCAAGGTAATTGGAGTTGTAGAAGACCCCACATTCAGAAAGTGCGGTAAGGAGGAAGAGTCTCTACACCACTTACTATGTGTGTCCAGCCCTAGCCCCGTTGAGGCTACGACACCTCGGTCGGCCATATTCGACAATCGAGAAAATAACTCCAGCACCCATCAGCTGTATACTTAATTTTATTGAGGAAACGAGGCTGATGGAGTAAAAATTTCAAATAATTATGCTAAGGGCTTTTGACAGTTTTGAATGTGACGAGTTTTTTTCCAAAAATAAACTGACTTTTTTTTTAGAACCACTACATGATATCGAACGATGATGATAATTTTGCAATACAACAGAAGTTATTACTGCTAACTTTACATTTTCCAAAATTAAAAATAGTATGGAGTGCAAGTCCGTATGCTTCTGCACAACTATTTGAAGAGCTAAAGGTAATCAATGAAAACTTGAATATTTTAAAATTAAAAGCGGAATTTTAGGGCGGAAAGGAGCAACCAAGCACTCAATATGCAGTTTCGATTGGCGATAAAGAGGATTTGGATTTGACAGAAGCTAAATACAATACTAACATCTATGATTTTGTTCAAAAATTACCAGGAGTAAACTCGAAAAACATTGATTCCTTTTTACGTAACTCGAAAAATTTAGATGAAGTAATCAAGCTGTCCGAGGTAAACAGTTAGAAACTTTCAAGTTATTGCTAATTTTCTACCATTCTGAAACATCAGTTTATGCAAAGAAATATTTATTAAAGGTTTAGATTTTTTCAGTTGACCCAGTGCTATGAGTAAATCGTAATCTTTTTTTAAATTTGCATGCAAGTAGGTTTTACGTTTGGTAGAAACTAACAATAATTATTTTAATTCTTATAAGTTATGACATTCTGAATATAGTCGACATAAAACACAAATTACATTGTCCTGCTAAGCAAGAAGTTTGAAATTTTCTAATAAAAATAGCAAAATTTTATGATATAATTTAATATAAATTTATAGAAATATCATAAGGCAAAATGTTTACTTACAAACTTGTCAATTTATTGTGCAGTTATGACCTTGCTTGGTAGAACAGAAAATTAGGCAGTGTTCTTAATAATATGTTGGATGTTACAGGAGGATCTTAAAAGCGTACTTGGGAATGCACCTGATGCACAATCTTTTTTTTCCATATTGCATAATGAACACCCAGCTGAAAAAGCTACCCAAGTTACAGCTCGTAAAGGCAAATCAAAAGAAAAATTTGTTAAACGTAAGCCAAAATAATTTGTAAATACTTGATAAAATTTTCTTTATTTTGTATATCACAATTTTACAATATAAAAATTTTACACAATGCAGTACCTATTCATCCTAACAGCAATAATACTTTTTTAAAGTTAAAATTAAAAGAACAGAACAGAAGTTCGCGCGCTTAGGCCACACAAATGCTATACTTTACCTCTGATTTCAAATTCAGCGTGTTGATGGACTCGACTCGCATCATTTTTTTAAATTACAAATCTGAAATAATATGAACTCGAACCTATTTTGTAGCACAATTTGAATTTTTAAGCCACAGTGTTCACATTTTCACAAAAGGCAGCATACACTTATTAATAATTTCGTATAATACCTAGGGACGTAGCAACAGGTGGTGCTAGTGGGCTATATTTCTATAAAATTTATAGAATCCGGCCCGTTTGCACCAGGGTCCGGCTTTGCCTTGCCACATCCCTGATAATACCCATATTTTGTAAAAAGATTAACCCTTTTCATTGGTTAATTTTCAAATATTAAAGGAAAGACATGCAACAATTAATATTTATTACTGGATTTTAAGGCCAGCTCTCATGCAGATGACTGCTTAAACTATTTAGCTTAAAATTCAAGAAAATACCGAGACTAGAGATAAAAATTACACAATGAATTTGACTCATTTCCGGATAGTGAAACCATATAATTTAAATTATATCGATAGTTTTTTAGGAAATTTTACTTTTGAAAACACGGAAAGGATTAATCTTTAACTTACTTAAATCAATATGATTCATTTTTTCTAAACCTACAGCAAAGTAGTAAAATAATAACTTACGAAATTTCATTCAAATGTAAAATTTTGTAAAAATGAGGATAATCACGATTGTGGTTAATTATAATGCATTTGTATTGGTCTGTATCTGGCAAAACCTTTCTATAAATAAAATGACCAGGATAAATTTATAAAAAACAGGCTTCCTTCCACAATAAAATTACCTAATCTGCACACAAAAACCACCATTCATTCAACTTTGGTAAAATTTCAAGATAAGAATTGAAAAGTTTGCACTTAGAATAATTAATATAAGACCTTGAAAAATTGGTTATCTAAAAAATTATTTTATTACTTTGCATAAATAAATTTCGGTGGATTAAGGCAAAGATTGTAAATCGTTTGAAGTATACAGAGCATCAATTCGATCGAAAACATTAGAGGTTATTTCTAACATTCTCGGTAAAAGGTCGAGCGTTTTTTTAATATCCTCCTCGTTGTCCGCACACATCTAAAAACATATTATTCATACTTTTACATTTTTCACTGCTGAAAAGAAACTTACTTTTTTGAGTAACTGTTCTCTGGTTGGCATTGTGTGCATGGCTAAACGAGCCCCATTTCTTATAACAAAGGTGTGATGATGTGATAGGGTTTGGTCGTATGCTGCACGACAGACGGTTGAAGTACTATCTGTAACGCCCAACTCCTGAACAGATTTTAAAAAAACACGTATAAAATCTAAGCCTCGATGCAGCCGTAATAAAGTACGGCTTCCGGACGTATAATCCTTTTTTTTTAGCAAATTATTCGCCATTTCATATTCCATCATCTTTTTAACGGATTCAAAATTTCCACTTACTTCTTCGTTCTTTAAAAAATCGTACAATATGTCCATTTTCGATCTCAAATCTTTACTTACAAAACTAAACACCAGGCCCATTAAGTTGCAAAACCTATGTTTAAAATACTTTTAGAATTGGGGTATTAGGTTGAACAAGCAACTTACTTATTTAATTCTTCGTATCCTTCCAAATATTCTTTTATCAAGACATCATCGTCTCCCGAAAGTGAGGTTAAATAGTGATCAACCACAATTTGAATATCGAATTTTTCACTCATTTTAATATATTTTTATGAACAAAAAAACTAATTTTTTGAAATTCTAAAAGTTGGAAATCAGGGCGAGGAGACTTTGCACTTGGCGAAACAACTTCACTTATTGAATGGCTAATTAACGTTCATACCGATAAACTATCGCTAACCCACTTCATTTTAAATTACACGAAATAAAAAAATAGTCAATTTATTGTTGTTAGATGATTCCTTCCTCCCCTCCCTCAAGTTTGATCATTACAACGTCATAACTTTCACTGACAGTAAATGTACTACAGGGTGTTGTCAAAAATTTTGCAAATTAACCTTCATAAACCCGAGCGGGGTACAGCTGTACTTACTTACAATGTAAGTTTTTGACCACGGGTTTATGAAAGTTAATAGGGGATTGCCAACGGGTGAGTAAAAATAAATAAAACAAATTTTGTGAACGAAAATCTTTTAGCCGAGATAAGATTGATATAAACAGTGGTGTCCGATTATATTGGAATCAGAAGTAATACGCAGATGTGAGTGAAACTTCAGTATATTTAAAATGTCTTTTATTAAAAAATACTTTTGTTAAAATCACAGATTACATTTCAGAATTTCTTAGTCATAAAAAAATATTTAGTCTAATAAATGTTGCTTAACAAGAAAATATACTTAAACTAATTAGGTGTAGATATGTCCAACTTACACTTGTAAAGGAGTTAACAGTTTTATAAAATTTTAAAATATCACTTATTTAAAATTTACTAATAATTTACTAAAAACAATTTATAGGGTGGTTGAAGTTACCGTGCTGACTCCATGCACGAAAACCAAAGGAGGCAAATTTTTACTAATATCGTCTAGTTTATTAAGGTATTCGGCTGCCGCATCATCAGAATTTGGAGGCTTTGGCAAATACACAAAAGTGATAGCAGTGTTAGCTGAATGCTGTATAATTAATTCGTTTACACTGTAAAAATAAATCAGGGTAAAAATTTGTAACAGATGTAATTTTTCAAGGGGTAAATATCTCGAAAAAATTTGTACAAAAGTGTACACAAGATTTTCAAAATATTTACCTCTTGTAATTTTTTCCAAGTAACTTACGCTGCTAAATATGATTCATTTCTTAATGCGTGTGACGTCACAACCGATCCAAACCCATTCACAGAATATAATTTTGCAGCAATGCGTAGAGTTTTCAGTAAACGTGACAATTTTTCGGTGTGAGAAGTAGTCGATGATGTCGAAGCTATTCTAAATGACGAATGAGGCATTTCATCACAAATGCATATCCGTAACGTTAGTTTACTCCATTTTGGCACCATGTTAACGATGCATGCTAACTGCATCATAAAAAGGGAGGTGGTATCAAATGCATCTTCTTCACTGGGATTAAGAAAATTGACTGGCCAAACATCGATATATCGTTTTTCATTGATTCTAAATAAAAAATATTAAAATTGATAGACGAGAATAACCACGTTGAACTTACTTATTTCGTTCATTTTTGAGACTGCTGAAATTTCTACAGAGGCAAATGTTTTTGTTCATTTTTAAAACGTCGCCTACCATTTGAACATATTCAACTGCATCAATGTTTTTCGATTCTTGTATCGGAAAAACAGAATTTGGGAATTCCTTAGTTTGATATGACGAATCGACACTAAAATATTTTCTTTCAAATTCATTCATTAAAAATGGGTAAATCAAAAATCACTTACCTAGTCAAAAAATCAATGGCTGGCTGTTTGTCAAAAAATCCAAACACCACAGTATTGGGCTTCATGGCGCCCATTCCTGAAAGGCGCATTAAATGCTGCAAACCATCCCGAACAGTGGAAGCCACAGTTAATTCAACAAATGCTTTAACCTTTAAATGATCGACAATATTTAACCAATTAGGAGTCATTTCTAAAGCAGGATCGGGCTGCGAGTAAGGATCTGCCTTAACCACATGTCCCAACACGTAAAGCCCACCTTTTTTCAGATCGTTGATAAAATCGATAAGAGGACAAGCCGTGCGTGGGCAATTGATTAACAACAAGACTTGCGGACGCCAAAACTTAACATGATCTTTTCGGGAATCTAGCATCAGTAAATATTTCCTCACTTGATGGAAAATTAAAGCTTGAGATATGCTACCCCACTGCGAAGCTTTTGTTGGAGAAAATAAATGTAGCATCACTACTAAAGTGAGACACAACAAAATACTACTGGCAGCGTAAATAGGGCTTATTATAAACATCATTACAAGAGTACCAATCAAGCCAAACAATGCCGTGTGCCAGGTAAAATATTTAAACGATGGACGAAAGTTGGGTGCACTTGCAAGTTCCAAACCCAAACAAGCCAAGTTGGTCGCTAAATAACTTAACAAAAAGAGGACGGAATTTAACTGTGCAATAAGATTGAGGGAGCCTATCAAGAGGACTAATTGAACTAAAAGACACGAAAGTATCACCGCTGCTATTGGATTGCTTCGCCACGTTCCTTTAGGTATAAAATCTAACAAGGGACCTAAAAAGAACCATAAAATATTTTTTAATTTCCAAAAACAGAAATACTCACCAAACACCCTATCCTTTGCTAAGGCTTCAATTACACGTGAAGCACCGATTACGTTACTCAAAGCTGCTGACCATGTAGCCGTAACCAAACCAATCACAATACTCACAGGCAATACACTAATTCCTGCCATAAATAGGTAATTATTCTGTAATAAAAATCGATCACATGCTCCCGAAGTTAATAATGACATACACAGATACACGATCAATGTAAAAGCAACTGCCGACAACGTCCCTCGAGGTATTGCTTTACCTGGACTTTTAAGTTCGCCTAAATATCACAATGTTTTATTTCAATTAAAAAAATGTTATTAAGAATTTACTTACCACTCATGTTTGCTCCAGCCATAATACCAGTAACACCCGAAAATAAAACTCCAAACACAGAAGCAAAGTTGACCAACTCTCCTTTGGCAGTGTAATCCAAAGTATAATTTGACCATAAATTCTCGTGGAATGTGTAGGACGACAAACCAGTGTAATTTGCTTTAAAAATTGTGCCGTTATGGTTTATTAAAGTATTAGCTGCCGGTATTGCAACCTATCGAAAAAGAATGGCGGATTTTAGGTAAATACAGATTATAAATTTGTAAACGAACCTGCATTGGTACTTGAATAAAGTAGCTGATGAATGTGATACTTATACAAGATACAACAATTGCTAACACAAATACCGTTGTTTTAGCAAACATTCCAGCTCCTATTAAACAAACCAATAAATTAAGTAAGTTGAGTCCCGAACAATATAGAAATCGATACCCAAGGCCGTCTGGAAAAAATCCAGCAGTATTATCTCCTACCAAATAACCTGAAAAATAAAAAATTGTTTCAAATAATATAAACACCTAACATAGCTCTTTCGAGCTAACTGAATAGGCCAATCAAATTAGGCTTTTGGCGGATAGCTGCTTGGCAGGTAAATTAGCTGCGGCAGTTAGTTAAAACAAAATATCGGCATCATTTTAGAATGTTACCTATGTCCGATGTTATGAATCAATAAGAAAAGTTTGTAAAATACAAAATTAAATAATCCCAATACTTATCCACATAAAATCTTTTATTTTTGGGACTTTATAAGATGATATTATGATAAGACAGGGGATAAAGTATTAAGAAATTGATCTAGTTTTTTAAATCATTTTTTCCCGACCGGAATTTCATCAAACTTATGTTTTTCTTCTGGTTAAAATTTATTTTTTATCGAATAAACTAGATTTAATTTAGTTAGTTGCATTTCAAGGCTAAAACTGTGGAGTTTGATTGGTCTAGAAGTTTATATAATATTAATTCTACTATTTCTACAAAAAAAAAGCGGAAATGGGTGAGAAATCGCAAAATTCACATTTGTAAACATTGTTTCAAGGTCAGAGGTGATTAATACTCAATGTTTAAATAACATAAATGATTTGATATTTTTAATTGAAAAATGTTGTTATCTTGTTTGTTTAAGAAATAAGGAAGAAAACTTTTGATAACAAAATTTAAAATATTTTGCATGAAATGTTTGTTTGTTTAATTTTTCATAACATAAAACAATTTAAAATTAATTTATTTTAATAAAACAGAACTCACCAGATGGTCCAAAATTTTCGACCAAGCCCTCCACACACCCAGAAATGCATAATGCACTTCCTACAATGTTTGCAAGAAAAAACAAGGTTCCTATTGAACCACCAAACTCAGGTCCTAAAGTACGACTAATCATGACTGTATGAAAGTAAAGAAAAATTATACCCTAAATATAAAAGTTTCGAAAATAACACAATATTCAAAGGATACAATAAGCACCACCTCCTTCGACAGCTCCATTTGTGGATATTGCACAAACACTTACAACAGTAAATATTAAAATTAAATAAGCTATCGTGAATTGTAAAAGTGTCACTAGTAAGCCAGCATTTCCAACTATGTATCCTGAAGAAAAACATGTTAGAAGTTACCAATATTTTAAGAAAACAATTTAACATACCCATACGAAGAAATATTAGCGCTGAAAACATGGACAACGTGACCGGACTGAAAACCCCAGCAAAAACTCCCAAAGTTCTGGATTCTGCTTCTTCTCTGATTGAACCAAATTCGATGTAGCCGTCCATATTTGCATTGGAATTCGATTTTCGTCCAAATAAGGTGGATAATCGCTGGAAAACACCCCGGTTTTCAACGAGGGGCGTTTTGTCATCTGCGTTAGTTGATCCAATTTCAGGTGCTAACATTTTGCTATCGTAGAAATCTCTTGATTAAAATTTGTAAACTAATGAAGAATAAGACTAGGTCTTATCTAAAAAAAATTTGTTTCGGTGTTCCACAATCCACTATTGCTAAATATCACGTCATCATTTCCTGCAGTTCCTGATTAACACTTTCAACGCTCAAAAGTAAATAAAATAAATAATGAGTAATTTCTATTTGTCAACAAAAATTGACATTAGATAGTGATATCACCACTGGTTAAAACTAAAATTCCTAAACAATAGATTAAAAATTTTAAATTCACAATTGAGTTGTGTTCACACCAACATATTTTATTGACATTTTAAAATGCCGCTACGCTAGTAAATAACAATGGAAAAATTAATATTATTAACCCAATTTTTTCTTTTATATTATTTTTTCCAATATCTTTCACCTGATCAAACAGTTATTATATTGGAATCAACTCTCAAACCTGCTGCTATTTTTTATTTGCGTAGGAAGAGGGAAATCTTAAACAAGACACTACCAGCCCGTGCTGGGTGTAGTAGTAGTTATCCATACTGCTATTATTTCCAAAGTAGCATTAAGTATATTTTCGAGTTCTTCTTCGGTTTTGGTAGTGACCCCCTATGGACAAGTCGTCTGTGAAGCCAATAATCTCAACCTCTTCCGGCATGAAGCCACCTGAAAACTTAACCTTGCAGGACCTTACTCGAAATCGAGATTTGTTCATGCATAAACCTTTTCCTTCTATTAGCAGCATTATGGCCTTGATATAGGATATAGCTCTTATCATTTTGATTAGATAGGGAGCAATCAATCTGTTTACATATTATGTTCACATCCAAAAGTTGTGACCAGATAAAGGCTCGTAAGTAACAGTCAGGTGGCACAATAAATTCTCAGAATCATCAGATAACCAAGCGTTTACTATATTATTATCAAAACAAAATTTTACACATCCCAAGGACTCGTTAGCAAAAGTTTTACGTTTCCTACAACAGATTCAAACCGGAACAGGGACAAATTTGTTAAGGAAGATCCCAAAAATCGCCAACTCTTAAATTGGCCATTTTCTGTTTATCCTACACCCAAAATAGGTCATATTAAAATTAAAAAGTAGGTAAAATTGAGATATTTTTTGTTGTAAATTGTATTTATTTCATTTTAAGCTTCCATACGAAATAGTAAGAAGCCTTATATTCTGGTCCCGTGTCCGTCAGTCCGTCTGCATGTTTCAAATTCTAATTCGTTAAGCTGATAATAATTCTTCAAGTTTCTTCTTTATGTAAAATTTGTGATTTACCAATCACAAATACATATTTGTTCGAATTATTCAAAATGAAATTATTATAAAACACTACAGTACAATGAGGACGGCTACAGTCTGATGCTTAAGTGCGTCGACTACTAAGCAGAGAACCTTGGTTCGAGCCCGAGTGGGGCAAGAACTGTATTCTAGTCGTTCTCCCCTCCTCCCGCGGTGGGCAATGGCAAACCACCGAGGTAATCTGCCTTGAAAAACCCTTCATAAAATGAAGTAGTTAGCCAAAACCCACACTGGGTTGTAGCGCTACTTTGTAAATAACAATACAATAGTTTTATGTTCTTTTGTTTTTGATATTTTTGTCCTTGATCCCAGTGATTGAGTCGGATAAGTCGATAATAAATAAGATAAGATAATAATCGGATTTAAAATATAGCGGATAAACTGCTCAAATAATTTTAAAATAAATAATAGTAAAATATCCACTGTAAAAAAATTGTAATTAATATTTTTCTTATATAATAAAATTATATTACATCACCAACCTACAGAATATAATAAATTATCTAATGTATTAATTCGGGCTTTATTTGCAATTTTTAACCAAACAGATAGCAGTATGAAAACCTAAGAACTGCCGTAATCCGAGTTCCACCTTGTTTGTTTATACAGCCGTGCTCAAATGTAATCTGTGGTAGTTTAGAATTTTTTTGAATTTATAAAGGAATGTTACCGGTACATAGGTATATTATGAACCTACAACCTCTAAAAATATTTCCATTCAAATTAGAACCAAAGGGCAGTTAGATAGGCAATTTTTGAAATAATCTATATTTTTAATATTACAGTTACCTGTTGATAACGGTATTTTTATTCATTATAAAAAGTCACATTTTTACAATTTTAGTTCAGTATTGTGAAGCGTTAGCAACAATATCATGCCAAAACGACCAAAAATTAAGTTTCGCTATTCGGATCAGAGAGGAGGTAATGTATGCAATTATCGCTCCCTAAGCCAAGCAAAACCAAAAAATTTTTATTATTTAGAACATTTTTTTTGGAAAATAAGTAAAATCGAGCAGAAATCCCCCCCCCCCTACTAGTAAGCAAAATCTTGTATCAGCGCTTGATTCGGAATCACATAGTCTTTTTGGATTAAAACCATGCACCCTAAAGCGAGAGACTGATACTGGTTCTTTAGCAAATAAACCAAAATGTAAAAGAAAATGTGTGATAACTCCCAACCAGGATCGAATTTTCGAAAGAAAAATCGAAAAATATCAAAGAATTTAAAAAAAGCTTTAGAAGAGTAATGTGGCGCCCAAATATTTCCACAAACAGTTAAACATCGGTTGAAAGAAAACAAGGAACTACACCAACCAGTGATAGAAAATCACTGGATTATATGGTAGCATTATTAATTATATGGTACATCTGACCATATCAATATTTTCGAAAACCCAAAAAATGCACGAAGCAATTTTCAGAACTAAAATGTTTTTAAGTTATCAGTTATCACATATAAAATACACTGTAAGTATAAATTATCGTAAACGTTTTCACCATACTTGGCATCATCAGGCGATGAAATAGGACTTTCTGAAAAGTGCTTCTTGCATTTTTTGGGATTTCTAAAATATTGATATGGTCAATATCGGGTTACATTACTTAAACCACTGATCAATTGACTACTCCATTTGAGTTCGGCTGTACATATTTTTCTATTTCGTTGCACCGTCTGAGATACAGATGGCAATTTTTTATTGGATCGTTCGGAAACGGTGGGAATTTTTGAAAGGTACAATTTACACTGTGCGAAAACTTTTGTGAGTCACTGTAATAAATTATATATCAACTTTTAATTTATTATTACTCATGATAAATAATTTCAAGTAAATTTATAAATCCACCATAAATTCGATGTCTAACGCGAAATGTATTTCCGAGTATGGTATAAACATACCT
The DNA here is from genome assembly GCA_958510845.1 of Cantharis nigra. Taxonomy (NCBI): domain Eukaryota; kingdom Metazoa; phylum Arthropoda; class Insecta; order Coleoptera; family Cantharidae; genus Cantharis; species Cantharis nigra. The sequence goes on from OY294028.1 coordinate 79,099,799, forward strand.
CAATCCTTAAATTTTAAATGTGGTATCACTGATTTTAGTCAGCTGACTGCACTCATTAAAGGACTACACAAAACGTAAATCGAAGTCGAGCTGTTCAGACGATTCAGAATTTTATGAAAAAGTTATATTTCTAAAAGTTTAGAAACTAGTAATTAAGAAGTGCATATATTTTAACTTCGAATATAAACAGTAAAGTGTTATTTGTGTGCAGTACTGTAATTTGATTCGGGTTATATTCTAATTATAACTACATAAATACATTTGCAATGGGGAAAAAAAAGAGTAAGTACACTATTTTTTAATGCATACTCAGCACTTGCATGCTATTGCAAGATTGCATCATATTGTAGTATTGCAACACAAATATTTTTTATAAGTACTTTTTTCTTTTCATAATTATTGTGGAATTCCTTCAATTTTTAATATCAACAAATAAACTATATATTTATTTAGTTCATCTACTATATTTTTGATAAGGAAGCTCAAGTAGCGTCTGGAATGTTTCTATTACTGCGTATTGATTGACCTTCAAAATACGATCGGTAAATCCCACAGTTCTGAATATTTGTTTAACTGTTTTTTGATAAAAGTTTCATAATGCTAATAATCACAAAAAAATGTGGAAAGTGAAAACATTTTTTAATTTTATTAAGTTTGTATACTATTTTGTTTAAAACATTAGTAATATTATTTTTATTTAAAACTACTTATTATTTTAAATAGGTACTACAAATTTGTAGTAATTATAAGAAATCTCAATTTTAAACATAATATGCTGGTTAGGGAGGGTTGTAATGTTGACAGTTAACCATATTCCTCGATTGTCACCTAGTCAAAATGTTAGTAACAAAAAAAATGTTATATTACTTACAACACATTTTGACTAGGTGACATTCGGGGGGATAAGGTTTGTAACAGTCAATATTACAACCCTCATTAACCAGCTTATGTAATAAATTGGGATTTCTTATAATATTATGATAATAAAATATTATTTTTGGCTGAAACCACAAATCTTATGAAGGTATTTAAAATTATAATAATAAGGAGTTTTGAATAAAAACAATATTGCTAATCGTTTTAAACAAAATAAGGACTGCATCCAAACTTTCTATCGGTATTGTACCTACAGCGGTACAGGTCAGCGGTCAATCTTTTATCAACGACAGCCGACACATCTGGAAACTTATTATTTTTCTTTAAATACCTACTAGTATACATATAGAAAAATAAAATCTGTATCTAATTTTTTTATTGGAAAAATTTCAATTTCTTAAAATTAAAAAAAAAATACTACTTGAAGTCCAGAGAAAGCGAATCAATTTTAGTAGATTTTAATTTATGTGGTGACGCATGAGCTGCGGAGTGAATCACACACATTTTCGGGGAATACCCTACTTTTCTGTAGTAGTAGTACTACATATTTATTTGGTGATTTTAGAAACCTTGCAGTTTTTCAGAAGGCATAAAATCGTGAAACTAAAACTGCTATTTTAACAAAATCGGTATTGCCTTGTATTCAATAATTCCCCTTTAGGCATATAGATGCCAACCGAGGGGCCGCAGAGATGTCGGAAAACAGAGGAAAAGATGGGCCGGAACAGGTCAAAGACCTAATCCATAATCGTTATTTGTTAATTGAAAATTTATGAACCCAGCACTTTCAAAATAATTTACAGCATTCACCAGCACCTAGAAATGATGCCAAAAAATTCCAAAATGAAGGAACCAACTTGATGGAGTTCTTTTTTAAGGTTGACCCCCCCCCCCTTGTTCGTTAAGATTAAACTCGACAAAATGTGAATTACTGACACAAATTAAAAACATTTTCTATGTAATCACAGAAAATACTTGATTTCGCCTTTAGCATTATTATCAATTATTTGTTCATTTGCTTTATTTTTCTACAAAAGTATCAATCTAAATCAACTATAATTTGACAAATCAAAAAATGTAAGTGGCTTTAGTCGAATTAGTAAGTCATTTAGATAGATACCTCTTTTGTAAACATATTCAAAGCTTTTAATACCCAGCAGTAGCAGTATAGCAACCTTTCCTACAAGATACAAATAATGCAAATGGTTTGAGAAAAACAAAGATTGTATTAACCTAGCCCAAAACTTGATTTTTGACATTACTCTTACGAAATATATCATCTTCAGTTGGATTTTAGGTAATTACGATGCTAAGTTTCGTTAAAATCGAAGCTACCAGCTTCGAGCAACAAATACTGTTTGATGTCGAAAGCTTTGGATGGACACAAAATGTGTCGCAGCTACCTACATTTCTGGGCTTAAGAGAAGAACCTCTCAAACCGGGAGTGAGTTACAAGGCAAATTTTTGTACACTAGATTTCCTTTTACAAGATTTTTGAAAGATTTAACCGGATTTCCTCTTGGATTGCCTCAAGATTTCCTTTCGAAAAAGATTTCCAAATTTCCTTGGATTGATTTTCTTCACTTGTACACAAGATTTCCTCAGCGATGCCCTTCTCGCCCTGAAGTGTAATTCGAAGATCGGAACAAGCTTTATTAGATCGAAAGAACACTAAAGTGAAACTAACACTAGTTTTTTCAACAACCAATTTTGAGAAAATAACTTAAAAATTTTAATGCAATACTAGGCTAGTTTATGCAACAATAATCCAAATATGTTCTCCAGATGATGGTCAAGTTGAAATGCGAGTTAACCACGAATGTAATATCAGTAGATGTTATAATCTTGCTGTACAGGAAAAGCCATTAGAAATTTTATTTAATAAAAAGGGGTTAATATTTCCAACTTAATACTTAATCCATCTGAGGTGGCAATTAATTTATTGTAGAATATAAATATTTAATTAATTTCAAGTTCTAGAAATTATCGATATTTTAATTATTGCAAACTGCAACAATTGTATAAAGTATAATATTATAATAATGTTTTAACCGGAAACCTTGAACCACCACCTCAAAGAGAGACTCCCACAAATAAAGGTATGGAATTAGCGATACCACATTAGATCAAAATTGAATAAAACAGCACAATAGGTTGACCTATTCAAATTAACACAAATTATTTACCATTAGAAATTAGGGATCTCTTGAAATCAATTATACATTATGATGTTACAATATTGGTCTCGATAAACCAAAAAAACTTTTAAGAGGTGTGAAGATGGTAGTAAGTTTTATATAGCTCTTCGCTTTTACCTTTTGGTAAACATCGGAGTGATGAAATTAGATTAATGGAAAATGAGCAAAAATAACGTTTTCAAGTGACCTTGAAACAAGTTAAAACCATCGACTTAAATATATTAAAGAAATATTTTACAGTAAGTTTAATAAATCTTGAAAGTGTTGTGGAATTTATGAAAAATAGAGCCTTTGATTCAAGAATCAAACAATCTCCTTACAAGGCCATGTTGGAATTGAACCAAGTGTAAGACTGACAACAACAATATTATCATCTAATATTCTTACAAATATCCATGAAGAAGATGATCGTCTACAGCTGACGGAGAAGCAGAGGAGAAAGAGAAGGCTGCTAATTGATACTTCGTCAAACATTTCTTAAGTCAGAAAGGAAGCGCAAGAAATTTAGCAATCTATGCGAACCTATTCTGCGGTTGATATTGAGCTAAGGTGGACTTACGAAACATCATAGGAGTCGTACTCAAAAGAAATGTGAATGGCTTGTACAAAAGATGGAGTTTTGAATAAACTATATTACAAAGAGGTTTACAGAATCATTAGTTAGTATTAGTATATTTTTCATAATTAATTAGTATTTCTTTCAGATCCGAATTCGATATATTATCTTCTGAAGTTTTATTTTAAATCTAGTTTTAACAGTGAAAAATTTTACTTACAACGCGAATTAACTAGAGAGGTTTGTTAGAACTAGAATTTCATCTTTAGATCAGGTTTTAACTGATTTCGGAAATAAAGCTAAACTCAAACGTATAATTTTCTTCCGGGATGGCGTATCTGGGTGCGATAATGGGTGCCGATGTTACTCATTCAAGTCCAGAAAGCAGAGGTATAAAGCCAAGTGTGGCATCCGTAGCGACCAGCCATGATCCCAAAGCTTTTCAATATAATATTTCTTGGCGTTTACAACCTCCAACGCAGGAAATAATTACTGATTTGGCAAACATTGTTAAGGAACATTTGTTATCTTTCTACAGAAAAAATAAAGCTAAACCCGATCGCATAATTTTCTTCCGTGATGGCGAAATCACAGATATACGCAATGCATACTTAATGTTACAAAGAGATGGGTCGCATCAACCCAAAGTCACATTCCTTGTGGTACAGAAACGCCATCATACTCGTTTCTTCCCACAAAATTCACGCGATAGTAAAGATAGAAATAGTAATGTTCCAGCTGGTACAATTGTGGACACCGATATAACTCATCCTACGGATGTAGATTTTTATTTAGTGTCGCATGCAAGTATACAAGGTACAGCTCGGCCAACTAGATATCGAAAATTGTGGGATGATTGCGGCATGGATGAAGATGAATTAGAAGAATTGACTTATCATTTGTGCCACATGTTCACATGCTGTACACGTTCTGTCAGCTATCCTGCACCAACTTATTACTAATTTCGATTTAATCGACGCAGGAAATAATTACTGATTTGGCAAACATTGTTAAGGAACACTTGTTATTTTTCTACTGAAAAAATAAAGCTAAACCCGAACGCATAATTTTCTTCTGGGATGGCGAAGTCACAGCTATATGCAATGCATACTTAATGTTACAAAGAGATGGGTCGTATCAACCCAAAGTCACATTCCTTGTGGTACAGAATCGCCATCATACTCGTTTCTTCCCATAGAATTCACGCGATAGTGAAGATAGAAATAGTAATGTTCCAGCTGGTACAATTGTGGACACCGATATAACTCATCCTACGGATGTAGATTTTTATTTAGTGTCGCATGCAAGTATACAAGGTACAGCTCGGCCAACTAGATATCGAAAATTGTGGGATGATTGCGGCATGGATGAAGATGAATTAGAAGAATTGACTTATCATTTGTGCCACATGTTCACATGCTGTACACGTTCTGTCAGCTATCCTGCACCAACTTATTACTAATTTCGATTTAATCGACGCAGGAAATAATTACTGATTTGGCAAACATTGTTAAGGAACACTTGTTATTTTTCTACTGAAAAAATAAAGCTAAACCCGAACGCATAATTTTCTTCTGGGATGGCGAAGTCACAGCTATATGCAATGCATACTTAATGTTACAAAGAGATGGGTCGTATCAACCCAAAGTCACATTCCTTGTGGTACAGAATCGCCATCATACTCGTTTCTTCCCATAGAATTCACGCGATAGTGAAGATAGAAATAGTAATGTTCCAGCTGGTACAATTGTGGACACAGATATAACTCATCCTACAGATGTAGATTTTTGTTTAGTGTCTCATGCAAGTATACAAGGTACAGCTCGGCCAACTAGATATCGAAAATTGTGGGATGATTGCGACATGGATGAAGATGAATTAGAAGAATTGACTTATCATTTGTGCCACATGTTCACACGCTTTACACATTCTGTCAGCTATCCTGCACCAACTTATTACTAATTTTTAATTAATTTTATTAATAATTAATTTCGATTTTAACTGGAACAAATATATATTTATACTTTTTTTGTAGAGTCAACTCAACAACAGCAACAAGGGACTTCCCAACAAGCATCCCAAGGAGCACAACAACCAGCTTCTCAGGGAGCACAACAGCAGTCTAGACCGCCTTCGCAAGAGTCACAATCATCTCAAAGAACGCAGCATTCAGCTCCACAAGGTCAACAACAAGAACAACAAAGAGTTCCTCCACAACAAGAAAATCGACGTGGTCAAGCTCCGCAACAACAGTGGAGACAACCTGCTGGGCAACAACAATCTCAGCAACAACAGCAAAGGCAAGGACAGCAACAACAACCTAGGCAAGCACAGCAACAACAAGGACAACCAAGAGCTCCTGCACAGCAAGGTCCCCAACAGCAGCCTAAACAAGCTTGGCAAGCCCCTTCGCAACCTCAGCAACAACAGCAAGGAAGACATCAAACTCAGCAACCTAGACAAGGACAACCTCGGCAGGGACAACAAGGTCAACATGGTCCACCTTCTCAACAGCAGCAACAACCCTTGCAAGGGCAACCGCAACCTCGACAGGGACAACAAGGTCAGCAGGGTCCACTTTTTCAACAGCAGCAACAACCCATTCAAGGACAACCTCCAGCTTGGCGGGGACAACAAGGAGCTCCTGCACAAGGTCAGCATGGTCCATCTCAACAACAGTTTAGACAACCAGCACAGCAGCAGCAACAAGTTGCACAACCTGCACAGCAGCAACAAGTTGCACAACTGCAACCACAGCAGGCACCTCCTCAGCAACCATCACAACAAAAACCAGGTTGGAAACAACCATCACAACCTTCGTCACGAGACGTTTCACATTCTCCATCTCCAGTTCATGAATTAAAACGTCTTCAAGTAAGCGGGGTGCAAGAAACATCTTCTCAAGGTGGTGGAGATGCAGTAGTAAGTTATCAATTACATAAGCATGGTATTTCAAAACTTTGCATAAAATAAATTAAAAATTTTTATAGCGTCCAACCGAAGGACCCTCTAGTGTACAAGAGGCTAAACCAGCACCTCAAGGCCCACCAGCGAGTAAAGGTACGGAATTAGCGATACCACATAGATCAAAATTGAACAAAACAGGCACGAAAGGTCGACCTATACCGATCGAAACAAATCATTTGTCATTGCAAATTAGTGATCTCTTAAAATCAGTCATACATTACGATGTTGCAATTGATCCTGACAAACCCAAAAAACTTTTACGAGTTGTGATGGAGGAATGTCGAAAAAAAAATTACAAAGCACGTTTTCCCGCTTACGATGGAAGCAAGAGTTTATATAGCTCTTCGCTTTTACCTTTTGGCAAACATCTGAGTGATGAAATTCGAATAATGGAAAATGATCGAGAAAAACTTTTTAAAGTGACCATTCAACAAGCAACAACCATCGATCTAAATATCTTGAAGAAATATTTCACAGTAAGTTTAATAAATCTTTAAATTGTTATGCATTATTGAATGTATTTTCAGTCTGCAGGTACTGGGAAGACCATCGAAATTCCACAAGACGCTATTCAATGCTTAGATGTAGTACTTAGAAGTGCACCCTCTCTGCGTTGCATTCCAGTAGGTCGATCATTTTTCACCAGACCAGACAGATTTTTGGATTTAGGTGAAGGTATGGAAATGTACCATGGTTTTTTCCAATCGGCCATTCTTGGTTGGAAACCATTTCTTAATGTGGACGTAGCACACAAGGCATTTCCTAAAAGTCTTGGAATTGTTGATTTAATTGCTGAACTTTGTGAAGGCCAACCACTAAACCGCGAAAATACACCTAAAATTGATAAATTTTTGAGAAACTTAAAAGTGCGCTACGAAATCCCCAACCAGCCTTCTTCAAAACGAATAAGTAGAGTGAATCAACTGGATCATTCTGCAAATGATGCGCGTTTTAAGGATGAAAATGGAAGAGAAATGACAGTTGCCGATTATTACACGAAGAATAAAAACTACAAACTAAAGTATCCACATTTACCTTGTTTGTGGATTGGCAGTCGAGACAGAAAAATTTTGTATCCTGCAGAGCTATGCACCTTACTCGAAGGACAAGTAAGTGATATTAACTATCTTTATACAGTTATAATATACTATTTTATCTGTTTCTAAAAAATTTTTCAAATTAAATGAATTTGAATAAAAAATATAACGAGAAGAGATTACAATTAAAATCTCTTGAATTAAAAGTAATCAGTCACATGTTTATCAACGAAAGCTGATTCATTATACACCATTGCAAGTGTCACGTGATGTCATACTGCAGTGTTAGTGTTGTTAATAATATCTACTGCTATTATAAGTATATGCTAGGTCAATTCAGCCTTACTTAAGTAAGATGTTGGCAAAGCAGTTATCTGTCCATTATATGTTAGAAACAGATAAAAGATTTTATTATACCAGGTTGAATTAATGGTAATGTAAAAAATATCTTGGGGTAATTTGAACAGTAAAGAGGCTATCAACAGAGATGGATTTACCATCTAGAAAGGTTTTAATTAATTTGTGTGGATATTTGTTTAATATAAAATAAACGTATCTCGCTATCTTTAGTACCCGACCCTTGGCCATTGGGGTTGGTTACCCAATCTTCATATTATAGGGTTGCTCGGGTTTCAGTTACTAGCCACGGAGGCAAGAGTCGGAATTGGGTAGGTTAAGCTATGGGACGCTAACAGAAAACAGCGCCATTGTATTACCCACTTCACTCCTTTACCACAAAAATAGAAATACTTTTTCTTGGCTGACTAATTTTGGCAGCATTTGCAATCTAAAACAGAACGGATACTTTAAAACAATATAACATTATCTTTTGTAATTTTACCTCTCGAACTAATATTCCCTTTTAGTTTATATACAACAAAACTGCAGAATTCTTTATTTGTTATATGTAATAAATAAATGCTTCACGTTAATGATCCTTCGTCTTTGTATAACATCCACATTATTTGCCAGTGGGTCTCTAAAAGAATTTTAAAATCGGATACATTGTTTTCAAAACTGTAAAAATTTATTATCATTTTATTATAATATAATTAATAGAGCAATAGTGAATTAGTAGTTGGAGTACTAAATTACTATGCCACAGTTACCTTACCAAACTTACCTATTTAACTTTCTTTTGTTAGATCATAATAAGGGATCTCACAGACTAACACGATATTGCGAAAGAAAAAAATGTGTTTTATTTGGAGTAAAAGTGAAATTTTGTTGCTCATCTGTAACCGTACAGATACCCAACAAAGAGTTTCATTTTTGTTCCTTATAAAACAGTAATTTTTGTGAAACTAAAATTTCTTGATAAATAAATCCGGATTCAATTTCGAAGTTAATAAAGGTATTCTCTGAAATTCCGTATACAATATGGTGGACAGCAACAAAATACTATCTGCTCAATCAGGCATGTGGATTGCGGTTGTCCAAATCATTTCATTGGGCAGTTATTTTGCTGCAATCGTGCATATCATAAGTAGAATTTTCGAGAATAGCCCTATAAATATCATTTATTAACTTGGAAATATTGCAACTAGCTTAACCGAACAACAGTATTATCAGTCATGACATGATTATTATCGTACTCTTCCACATTGTGATGGCCTTATACCATGTGCATACAATATACATCATAATGTATTTGGTGGATTAAACTAACCTTTTAAGTTTATGATGACTTCCCAAGTTCTAGGAATATTCTGTGCACATAAAACGACGATAATTCAACATAAAGAACAAAATTTGTACAATGGGAAGTAGATTTGAACACATTTGTAAAAAAATTGACCACTACAGGTCATTTCACATAAAAAATTGTAATCAGTAAACTTCATCTCACCTAAAAATCATATTAATAAAATTCGTTTCACATAAAGCATAAAGTGAAGTAGTATTTTTCAATGAGGGAGTTTGGTAAGGGATGCCAACTTGCAGGGGCGTATCCATGGGGGGGGGGGGGGGCAGCAAAACATGCGAATATTAAGGGAGGCCACCATCAACTTAAATAAATATTTACTTCAATAAACTTAAATAAAAAATGTTTATTTAAGGAAACAAAAAAATGTACCTATTAAACTATTACAGAGTGTTGAAAAATTAGTTTTGTTTGCAATAAATCATTTTTACCTATTTTTTCAGGAAAGCGATTTTTTAGTTTTGAAAAGTACATCCATATAGTCGTAATCACGAAAAATGAAGCCTGCATAATTTTCGATGTGTCAAAACTGAAACAATTACGACACATTCATGTAAGTGTGTCTTTGTTGTATACTGTGTTGTTGATTAAACATTTGGGAGGGCAGTTATCGATGCTTGATTCTGATGGTTGTGACGTAAGCTTCATTTTTCGTAATGACAACTTTAGGAGATACAACTTTATTTCACTGAATATCTTCGGAATCGTCACGCATGTAAGGGTGCTGTTGGACCCGGGGGTCGTTTGGGGGGGGGTTGAATTTTCGAATTTTGTTTATTATTAGAATGTTTCGAAATGAAATGTTCTGAAATACAGTACAGTCTCAGTAATCCGAACACACGCTAATCCGACCATCCAGTAATCCGAACAAAAGAAGAAAAATTCAGTAGTCCACACAAATAGTCATAATCCGAACACAACTAATAAAATTTTCGGATTATAGAAAAATGTTCGGATTACAGAAAACAAAATAAGGTGAAAGATAAGTATGTAATGCAATACATAAACACTACTAACTACAAAAAGCTGTCGATTGTTTTAATGTTTGTTTAAGATTGGCATGTGAAAGTGATGTCCCATCTCATAAAATTTTTTGTAAGATTAATTTAAAGAGGTAATCAAAAAGGAAATGGTTGTGAAGAAATAAATCATAATTACAATCTATTTTTCTAAAAAATAATTTTATTTTTTCTAAGCACAATAGAATATGAATGTATGCAGTATTTATTTTAAAATTTGTTTATCTCTAACATAAAAATTGTTCTAAAAATTTCGATTTTTAACTTTTTTCAGTAATCCGAACTTCTCTGTAATCCGAATGAGGCCAGGTTTTTATTAGTTCGGATTACCGAGAGTGTACTGTAATATATTATTTTATTGTTTAATGGAGGGGGCATGCATTTGTGACGTAATATTTGGAGAGGTTTAGTTTGACAATCTCTGATTGTCAGCCAGTAGATCAAACTCAGCGTACTGGCCCAGTAAAGGTAAAAAAAATTTCCCTTAAAACTAGCTCAGAGCAAGAGATTCCCAAACGTAGAAGGAAATACTGCTCTAATCCTTATTGGTGGTGAATACGGAGTGTTGCTATAAGGAATTGCTACAAGAGCAAGCCAAAGATGGTGAGTTTGAGCGCCACGCAGTTAATGACACTCCGTAAACAATTACAATAAAACCACCTGAACTGCAAAGGTAGGTTAAGGGAAAAATAAGGGAACAGGAGTAACACCCAGAGTAATTAAAATTGATAGTAGATGTTGCAGATTTAAAAAAAAACCAAATGGGTAAAACAAGTATGAGCAATATATTGGGCTACCCTCGAATCTCACTGAACGCAAAATTATACCAAATATATAATAATGAAGATTTAAATACCCTGTATACGTATATTAGGCGCACACAAAATAATGCACGCCTCTGGAATAAACCCAGGATAAGACAATTATTATGATTGATATGATTATAGTGATAAAGCAACGAGTTGTAGTGATCCATAATTAATTAATCCTTTCAAAAGGAATTGTAGTAACAATTAATAATAGGGATAACTATCCCTAAATTGGTGACCTCGTCGAAAAAAAAATATATGAACACAAAACAGCAATATATGGTTACAAAAAACTCCGACGATTTAAGAACGAACACAAAGTTACAAAGTGGCCAACGACAATAAACTAACCAATGGTGATGAGCTGATCTACTACACACACGACCACAACTGTTAACCCAACCGCAAACGTTAACCAGAATTCATTTAACATGAAGCAACCGTTAACCCGACCGCAACTGTTAACCCGACCGCAAACGTTAACCAGAATTCATTTAACACGAAGCAACCGTTAACCCGACCGCAACTGTTAACTCGATCGCAAACGTTAACTCAACCGATCCCGAAATCCATCTCGAACCGCTCTCAACACATCATTGGATCCCGCAATCTCACTAGGAAGGGGGTAATGTAGTGATCCATAATTAATTAATCCTTTCGAAAGGAAATGTAGTAAAAATTAATAATAGGGATAACTATCCCTAAAGAGTAATAAAAAAGTAAGAGTAAGCACGGCCCAATATTATATGTTTTGAGTGAAATACAAGGATCTTAAAATAAAATATCATAATAAATCTGACGAACAAAACAGATCTTATCTTAATATCCTGGTAGATCAAAACTGGAGTCTGGAATTTTAATGGCTGTTGATGGAGAATGGTAACTGGAGCGGCAGAAGGTGTTGCAGCAATATAAGACGGGTTACAACTGGCCTTCAAGACGGTAAATTGCAAGCAATTGGCAGAACCTCAAATCGGTAATAGGTAAAACGGAGTAACAAAACTATACGACAAAAACCCTTAAAAAAATAGATATAAACACTTGATCGAAAATTTGATAAAAACATTACCTTTGATGTTCGAGGGCCCAAAAGTGAAAATTAGAGTTATGGTGTGAATCTTCGATGTAACAAAATTGGAGCAGATGAATCCTTCAAACTGAAGATTGGATTGGACGAAATGCTTAAAAACCGGTAATTCCAATCCAAAATCGTCGACAATAAAAAATTCCGATAATAATCGTCAACCGATAAGCTCGTCGAAAGATGAGAATAATATCTAAACTAACTTAGTAGCGAATTCACAAAACCAAAATGAAATCTAATGCAAAAATTATCTGCGAGCAGATAACCGGGAAAAATGTGTTCTAATCAAATAAATCCAATAATAACATTGCAATGCCGCCTATGCAAATTTAATATAAATTCAAGTAGAAAACCTTAAATACACGCAAAAATTCGCCTTGAAAATCCAGGACCGTAACACGATCTTTTTGGAAGACTTCTAAATGGCACCCTGAGCTTAAGATGAATGCTGCCATTAATCTGTGGTCACTACCACATTCTGCTTTGGGTAAAGTCTTCACCTTCTTTATTGATGATCTCCATCGAGCGCGTATTATGATATAGTCAATTTGGTTTCTACTTCTTCCATTCGGTGAATGCCAGGTATATAAACGTCGTTTATGTTGCTGGTAAACCGTGGTTGTTATGGTTAAACTGTTTTCTATGCAGAAGTCCATAAGCATCTCTCCCTCTCATTCCTACTTCCCATTCCATATCTTCCTATGATGTTTTTTATATGGGAATCTTCTTGTTTTTCCCCACTTTTGTATTAAAATTCCCCATTATGACGGTCATTTCTCTGCTTGGTATATTGTTTATAGTTTCTTCCAGTGTTGTATAGAACTGCTCAGCCTCCTCATCACTGACCCACTAGTGGGTACCTGTGCAATATTAATGATTATAGGTCTACCGTGTAGTCTGATTGTCATAACCCTATCACTTATTGCGTCATATCACAAGAGGCTTTTTGCGATTGACCTATTTAATATAAAAGCAACTCCATGCCTGTTCTTATCTTCGCCAGAGAACAAGATCGTATTCTTATTAGTTGTAGTGAAATTGCCCTTTCCCTTATTTTATCTTACTCAAACGAATATCGAAAAGTTGGACTTTTTCAAACAGCAATGGAAAACTGTAATTCCTTAATGATTCTTTTGTAAATTAATACTGCATAAATGCTTTCCTTTAGATCATTACAATTCATAAATAATCTTGAATTACATATTTGTAAATTAACTTTTCAAACAAACAAGTTGCCATTAATGGGCGCCTATTGAATTTGAGCCTTTATCCAATCCAAGCAAAACACCTGGTAAAGCATGATTGTACATGATGGTCATTGAATTTTATCGTTCAAAATCTCACGAGATGAGACTTTATGCCCCAAGACTAAAATAAAGAGTAATAATAATACTATAATTATATTTTTGTATGAAATTTGAAACTGTAATTTAATAACTCTTGATTGATCTCATATGATCTTTAGGTTACTAATAGACAAATGACACCAAACCAAACTAGCAAAATGATAAGACATGCTGCAACGCCATGCGATGAAAGAAAAAGAAAGATCATGGCTTCGGTGACTGCTGCTAGTTTCAATACCGATGCTTGTGTTCGTGAATTTGGTATTTCCGTTGGCAGTCAATTTACTAAAATAGACGCACGTGTCTTAACTTCGCCAAAGCTTATGTACTCACAAAGAGCTGTTCAACCAGCAAAGGGTATTTGGCGCGCCGATAGGTTTCAAGTTGGTAAACCTTTAACTAAATGGGGTATTCTCTGTGTAGATGGACGCACTCGTGAGCAAGCACTACAAATTTTTGCAGAAAAGGTAGTCTCAGTAGGAACTAATTTTAATTATTACCTTTAATTGCACTTTTTTTACAGATGATGAGTCAAGGAAAAATGGTGGGCATGACAATTGAAAAACCTTCTAGCATAATTGCAAGAAGATTGTCTTTCAGATCACCAAAAGAGGAATTGAAAAGTGAATTTATGAAATTGAAAGACTTTGAATTGGTAGTGGTTGTTATCCCTGACGATAAAGATACTTATGGTTATGTTAAACAAGTAGCAGAGTTAAATATGGGGACGCTCACACAATGTGTGCGTGGTCGTAACGTTTATAAGTAAGTATTTATATAACGCCAGTTAGTTCACTTATTAAGAACTTTTACAAGGAAATATCGTGGAATTGCGATTTTTATGCTTAAAGTCATTGATTTTGTACCGGAAAAAAGTCTTAAAATTATCTTTATCGGGCTTTATCACTTTGTCAAAGAAGGTTTCAAAAATCGTAAAGACATGTGACCTTGTGATTTCTAGAACCTTCCTCAACAAGTATTCTGATCTGAGTTACAAACTAAAACGTTCAGGCTAACAAAATCCATTTTCGCGTCATAACAGCTAGATTAAATATGTTATTATTATTTTTATTTTTAGCCCAAAAGATGCGACAGTTGCGAATATCTTGCTGAAAGTAAATGCCAAACTGAATGGTGTCAACCATAGCCTTTATGTCACACCTGCTTGTCTGAAGAAGCCATGTATGATAATGGGTGCCGATGTTACTCATCCTAGTCCAGAAAGCAGAGGTACAACGCCAAGTGTGGCAGCCGTAACGGCCAGCCATGATCCCAAAGCTTTTCAATATAATATTTCTTGGCGTTTACAACCTCCAACTCAGGAAATAATTACTGATTTGGCAAACATTGTTAAGGAACATTTGTTATTTTTCTACAGAAAAAATAAAGCTAAACCTGAACGCATAATTTTCTTCCGGGATGGCGTCTCGGAAGGTCAATTTAGACAGGTACTTCAGAACGAAGTCACAGCTATACGCAATGCATGCTTAATGTTGCAAAGAGATGGGTCGTATCAACCCAAAGTCACATTCCTTGTGGTACAGAAACGCCATCATACTCGTTTCTTCCCACAGAATCCTCGCGATAGCGAAGACAGAAATAGTAATGTTCCAGCTGGTACAATCGTGGACACTGATATAACTCATCCTACTGATGTAGATTTTTATTTAGTGTCGCATGCAAGTATACAAGGTACGGCTCGTCCAACTAGGTATCGAAAATTGTGGGATGATTGTGACATGGATGAAGATGAATTAGAAGAATTGACATATCATTTGTGCCACATGTTCACGCGTTGTACACGTTCTGTCAGCTACCCTGCACCAACGTATTACGCTCACTTAGCAGCTGCTCGTGCCAAAGTATATTGCGAGCATATGAACATAGATGTCAATAACTTAGGGCGTTCGCAAGCGCAATTAGTAATTCGACCAGAAATTATTACTGAAATGCCAATGTTTTTCGTCTAATCATAAAATTTTTATATTTATTTCAAATTTTTTTTTACAATTATCAAATATTTGTGTTAAGGTTTTCTTATAATTTTTAATGTTGTCGTTTATAATATTTTAAATTTAATCATTAATAATAATGTTTATTACCAAATAAATTTGCTTTAAGCAAGCCTAAAATACTTTCTGATTTATGCCTGTTCAAAGTTTTGAACTATTGCAAAGGTGGCGGATCCAGGATTAGTAATTTTTGGGAGGACTAAGGTTTAAAAAAAACACTTCTGTGCACTATATCAATCAATAGTAAAAGTGGGAGTAGTAAAATACTTCTGATTACTATCAATTTGGAAGGGGGGGAACTAAAGCCCCTTAATCTGCTAGTGCTTTCAAACAATGAATTCTAGAATATCTGGTTACAATATTTACTCTCCTCCCAAGATCTATCAAACCAACAAAATAAACTAATTTTTATTAAAATTCGCATTTAACCCCTCCATGAAGTTTTCTTGAATCTGATGCCTGATATATAACCACAAAACAGAAATTCAAGTTTTTGTCGCATTCTCTGTTGTTTTCTGAGTCCTGATCAAAAGTAGTAACATCCAAGAGTTTCCAACTATTTACAAACATAACTTCCAAAGGGAAGGTAAGTCTTTTGACTATTCGTAGTTACCTGGGATTAGCAGATATATTAAAACTAGGTTTAGATATTGTATAGAACAATAATCGATATTTTTGACCTAGTCTGGAGTTTGGACAATCAAGAAACCAACTTTAAAATTTTAATTTAAAGAGGAAGTTCTGTATGGGACAATACACCGCAAAAATATGTTTAGTTTTTATTCAGAAAATTGTAACATTATCTTGAAAATTCCTCGGCCAAAGCAATTAATTATATAGTTAACCAGATCTGATAAGGGGTCACGTAATTTTGTCCATCTTTTTACCTCAACGAGAGATTGTAATTCCTTCACAGCCTAACGACATGCAAGAGCTGAAGCAGATGATGAAGAACATAATGGAACAAATGGGGGCAATGATAAACCTCCTAACATTACTCATGACTCAAAAACAAAGTGGCAGAATAAATTAAAATACCCGCTAATGGCCTAGCGCAACACGGCCAAGCCATAAAAGCATTTATTGCTGAGAACAATATAGGCGTATTCTTAATATCTGAGAATCACTGTTCCCGATTGAACAGTCCACGGTGGCACGGCTGTAATCGTGAAAAACTATAAAACACAACAACCTTGTCAACAAATACCAACATGAACACCTACAGGCCACCATTATCTCCGTAAAAAAATATCATTGATTTACTGCCCTCCAAAACATGCAACAAGAAAGAATAGTTTGAACATTTTTACAAAGGTCTTGGTTCCAGATTCATTGCTGGAGGAGATTATAATGCCAAGCATATCCAAAGAGGCTTAAGAATAACTACAACAAAGAACAGAGAGCTGCGGAAGCTAATAATCTTACACACATCTCAACAGGAAAACCTACCTACTGGTCCATGGACAGAAGAAAACTCCCGGATGTCATTGATTTTTGTGTAGTAAAGAGCATACCAGTTAACCGTTTTATGACCGAGTCCTATTTGTATCTATCGTCGGACCACTCCCCAGTAATAATAAAACTCAGCACCAACTGGGAAAGGTTCAGATACCTTCTGGATGAAAACTTATTACTGGAAATTCCTTTGAAAACCGAACAAGATATTGATTAAGCAACTGAAAATCTGACTCGAGTCATCCAAAGCGCAGCCTGGAATTCAACACCAATGCCTAAGAGAACTCAAGAAATAGAAAAGTACCCAACAAATATTAAACAAAAACTATAGGAAAAACGAAAGATTTCCACATGACAAAAATAAATTAAACAAAGCTGTAAAAGAAATTAAACGACTACAAAAATTAGAATAGTATTCAAAACTATTTAAAAAATTTAACTGCAACTGAGGCCACCAACTACTTACTCTGGAAGGCAACAAAAAAGTTAAAACACCCTCAAGACAACCATCCACCACTCCGAATTGAGAACGGAGATTGGGCAAGAAGTGATAGAGAAAAAGCTGAATTGTTTACAAAATACGTATCAAACGTTTTTACACCATTCGAAACAAATGCCCACGGCAAGAAAACTCCTAGGCTCGCCTGATGAACTGGACCTGCCAATTAATCGATTCAAAATATCAGAAAGCTTACAGTTAGAAATGACTTGAACTCAAAAAAGCTCTAGGGTCATTCCATATCAAGTGGTCCAACCCTATGGTTTGACCATTCAAAAAAAAATTGATTTTTTTTGTGTAAACATCCTAACATATTAGTAGTACTAAATGACCATTATTTCAATTTTATTGTATTTTGTTTTTGTGTGAGAGCCATTTTTGCTTTGCAATATGCGGCATATTTTGCAATTTTAAGGGTTTACGGCAACCGAAATATTTCAGCTATTATTTGTCCTATCAAGATGAAACAAAAAAGAAATTGTTTAAAAAGAAACAGACTACAATATTCCTTATTACATATTTTTACCTAAAAGCAATCCTAAAGGGTAAAATTGCAGCCTCAATTCTTATCTAGTTTTATAAAAAAATGATATTTTTAAAGAGAAGTTTATGCATGAAGGGAGAATATCTCAAAGTTAAATTTTTTTTTACAAAGAGATGATAAGTAGTTGAAATCACACACCAAATATTAACTCTAAGATTTACTCCATTTTTCTTCTAAAAATTTTCAAACCTAGATAGGTTACGACTTGATAACATGAAATATAATAAAAGAACTTTCAGAAAAAGGATTTAAATACGTAACCCAATTATTTAATGCAATACTAAGATTAGAATACTTCCCAATGCAATGGAAAGCCGCTCTAACGATTCCAGTTCTAAAACCCGGAAAGCCATCTGAAGAAGTTACTAGCAGTTCTTTCTAAGCTGTTGGAGAAAATGCTCCCGAAAAGGCTAAAACCAATATTAGCAGAACAAAATTTAATTCCTAACCACCAGTTTGGCTTCAGACAAGGGCATCGTAGAGCAGGTCCACAGGATTGTCACTAAAATAAACCACGCATTAGAAAACAATTGCTATTGGACTGCAGCATTTCTTGATGTCTCCCAGGCTTTTATAGTTTCTATAGTTATCACATAACTACTATAGGATTCTAAAATCATACCTAACTGACGGATATTTCCTGGTAAAATTTCAAAGTAAACATACACCATTAGTACCCATAAAATTGGGAGTGCCGCAGGGTAGCGTAATTGGACCAGTTTTATATATTCTGTACACGGCTGATTTACCTAGTACATCGAAGTCTACCACTACAGCTACCTTCGCGGTCGATACAGCTGAGATAGCCATTCATAAACATCCTAAAATTGTATCTGAAATGTTACAAAATAGTCTCAATAAAATACAAAGCTGGCTGGAAAAATGGAAAATCAGAGTAAATGAAACTAAATCAGTGCAGGTAACGTTCACTCTTAACAGAGATATGTGTCGACTAGTATCTTTAAATAATAACCAACTCCCTCGGGCAAATGAAGTTAGATACTTGGGTATCCACCTGGATAGGCGATTGACGTGACAGAAGCATATTTTTAATAAAAGGAAGCAGCTGGGTCATAAACTCCGAAAAATGTACTGGTTTTTGGGGAGAAAATCAGAACTTACAATTCAAAATAAGCTGCTGCTTTACAAAATTGTTATGAAACCGGTATGGACATACGGAATACAACTCTGGGGATCTGCGTCCAACTCTAATATAGAAATCCTGCAGCGCTTCCAATCCAAGGTTCTACGACTGATCGTCAATGCTCCTTGGTATGTCCCAAATCAGGTAATCCAGTGTGACCTAGAGATGCCCACAGTTAGGGAAGAAATTTCAAAATATAGTCAAACATACTACGAAAGGCTTACTGATCATCAACCCCAAGCAGAGAAACTTAACCAAAACGAAGTCAGGGAAGTGTGTAGGCTAAAGAGGTTTAAGCCCTCTGATCTTAAAACAAGATTTGATGACTAAATTCAAACCATATGTAACGAGACATAACTAATATATTGGCATTATGACTTTACAAGGGGGTAACACTGGATATACCCTCACAAGTTAATATTAATTTTTCATAAATTATGTCTTAATATTTACTCAATGTTGTAAACTAGATTGTAAATTATTAGTGGTCAAATAAAAAAAAATCTTTTTACCCCCACATATCCTTGCATTCTCCACCTTTTCCCCACGTAAGACTGCAGTCATCCATCATATTTAACGTCAACAATGAAAAAAAAGTATGAGGCAAAAGAAGGTTTATGTCCATGATATTAGCAAATTAATCAGAAAATAAATAATTTTGGCTTCAGTCTGGTATTTCACTCAAAGAATCAAATTAAATTTGTATTGTATTTTTTGGAATTAAATGGTTTGACATAATAAAAACAGAACTTCTGCTTAAAAATTTAATTAATAAGAATACCTTTACAAATTTTGGACAGCTCTGACGTTCCTTTGTTTTTGTAAATCTTGATAAGCTTGTAATGCAAGTTCCAATGAACTTTTCTTGTGAGCAAATTGTAAAATAAAATGCTTAATACCATCCAAACTTGATAAGTCTTCGATATTCAACGATACTTTATGCATTTTTTCATACAATCTTAATAAATTATTAGCCTCTTCGATGTGAGAGGTTTCAATTAATTCGAGTAACAAATTATCTACATTATTAAACCAAACTAAATAAAAGGTCAATGGACCAAAGTGTCTAGTCGATCGTAATTTTTCAAATGCATTGTGTTCATTTATATGTTGGTATGTTGTGCTGGTTACCCTATGATATTCCGCATCATCGGGCTCGTATTGAGCACAGGCTCGATTTAAAATAAATTCGTATTCGCCCCGGTTTAAAAGATCCTGTAAAAATTCTCCATGGAACATACGAGGTGCCTAAAATTAGGTTATTTTAAATACAAGAAATAAATAAAACAAACAACCGTCTACCTTTAATAATCGACCTGATTTAGGATAATAGAGCTGATTAATGCGATCTCTTACGTCCCAATCAGCTTCTTTTAAGGTACCATCTATATCCCGAACAACTATCAATCTGTCTTGATCTTTTACGCCGTAGGTTATATCGGTAAATACAAATTTATTTCTTTGATATCCTTGAAGAGCAGGATCTTTAGTTAACACTCTCTCGATTGGTTTCCGTATTTGTATAACAGGTGGCATCTGTAATAACATGTCGGCACGTCTTTGGGCATTTTTGTACATATCCTCTAATTCTTCGTTAGTCATAAATTTATAAACAGGCGCCGCTACGACAGGTTCTTCTAATTTCTTCGATCTAAATATTTTATTAAGATCAGCTCGCGTTAGTAACTTGAGTAATTTTTGGACATCCGAATTAAAAAACATTGGTGCAGGATCTCGGTCATGTTCTGAAAACTTTAAAATTATTGAAGTTTAATAAAAAAACTTTTAATCGTACCGTATTGTGAAGATGGACTATTTAGCAATCTGATAAAATTATGACTTATGCCTTGATGTTTATAAATTTGCAAATTCAAAAATTTTTGTAAATTACGAAAAGCTGACATTTTAGAAACTTTTAGGTTATAAAAACACACGGTGAATGTAATTTTACTACAAAAAACCAGATGGCTTTTGACTGCGTTCAGCATTCGTATGTATGGGGTGAAGCAGAAGTTGTTTTCACAATCAATCTTATAATTTTTGCACTGTCAATTTATGGGGCCCCTACACGTCTAAATTCATCAAAATCTCAACATTTTTCGGCACAAATACTTATTCAAACTACATAAGATAAAGAAAAAATTAATTCAATTTATTGTAAATTAATAATTATTAGTACAAAAAACTATTTTTTAATTTTATTTAATACACTAATATTAATAACACCGGGAGTGGTGGTAAATTCTGAATTTTTTCCAGTTAGGGCTACGAATTGTTCGGCAACTTCTACAGCTACGCGAATTTGGGCTTCCGTAGTGCTTGCTCCTAAATGAGGGGTTGCAACAACTTTAGGATGTTGAATCAATTTTAAAGTGATGGGATCTTTAGGCGGTTCCTCTTCGAACACATCTAAACCGGCTCCTCCGCACTGACCATTTTGTAAAGCTTCCAGAAGAGCTCCTTCATCTATTATACCACCTCTAG
This sequence comes from Cantharis nigra, assembly GCA_958510845.1. NCBI lineage: Eukaryota > Metazoa > Arthropoda > Insecta > Coleoptera > Cantharidae > Cantharis > Cantharis nigra. The sequence continues at coordinate 79,121,534 of OY294028.1, forward strand.
CTACGTTTACTACGCGAACTCCTTTCTTGCAAGTATTAAATACATTGTTGTTTATTAAATCTAAAATAAAAACATTACTTTTGTGCATTTTGATTAAGTAAAAACATACTTCTGGTTTGTGGAATTAGAGGAACGTGTAACGTAATATAATCGGCGATTGGCCAAATTTCCTCAGGTTGTAAAAATTTCACATTAAATTTGGCTGCTTCTTCTGCAGATACAAGTGGATCGTAGCCTACAGTCTGCAAAAATATTTATGTAATCTGCAAGTTACAGAACTTAAATTAGCTTTTTACCTTCATTCCCCATGCTTGTAAACGTATCGCTACTTCACGTCCTATGCGACCTAGTCCTATGATTCCCAAAACTTTACCATAAATTTCGTGACCGGCATAAATCTTTCGATCCCATCTTCCTTCTTTTAAAGAAGCTGCCGCTGGTACAACGTTTCTAGCTAAACTTGTAATTAAGGTGCAGGTCAACTCGCATGCGCTAATTGCATTTCCCCCAGGTGTGCTGAAAACAAAAGCTTGCGATTATTCCTTTCCTGTTGCTTTTCAGGTTTCTAAAAAATAATTCCCATTTTTTATAAATAAAAATTTAAATAGAATTGCTCTATTGTTTTCAAATTAAAACTTTAATTATGTGTAGATTGATTCATATAAATAAATTATCAGTTTGCGTTACTTCTTATCACATAATACAAAGTCTATAAGTAAAAATGTCTTACTTGAGCACAATGACATCTTTTTTTGTAGCAGCATCAACGTCGATGTTATCTACTCCTGCTCCAGCTCTCCCGATTACTTTCAATTTATCTGCAGCATTTATAACGTCTGCTGTTACTTTTGTATCGGATCGAACAATTATTCCGTCATATTCCTAAAATAAAAGTTAAATTTAAAGGAACATTTTTAAAATGAAATTTTATTTACCTTAATTTCTTTGATTAACTGTTCTTTGGTTAATTTATATTTACATGTTACGTTGATCGAATTCTTTTTAAGCAAATTCACGCAAGCTTCGTCTACTGCATCAGCAACCAAAACGTTCTTTATATCCATCACGAATTTATTTATGTGCACAATGAGAAATTATACTTTTAAAATTTCCTGTTTATATATTACTTTCCCCACCCTTCTCGCTCAATAGTGATAATGGTTATTAGAAAAAAAAATAGAAAGGGATAACAACATTTTTTAAATTCTTATTTGTAGTTTTATGAGTGGTCTGAACTGTTAAGAGATTTTGTTTAGATAAAGTAAAGCTTGTTTTTCTGTACTAATTATTGCAAAGCATTTTAAGATAAAAAAATAATTAACTGCCCCCCTGCAAAGTTTATCAAGCACTAGTGATAAGATTCTGATTGTTTAAAAACAAGTTTCTCAATATAATAAAATAAAATTATTCCACATAAACTACAATTTTATAACAAAACAAATTCTTTTTTGAATAAAATAGAATTTGTAAAAAATAAAAACAAATACATAGTATTTCCAATCAGGTTTACATATAAATAAGAGAAATGGAAAGGCTGGTTTCAAAATAGATAAGTTATCTATTAGCAGTCCTAAACTTAGAATTACCTGGTAACAAATATCTATGTATATAACAGATTACGAATCATAAAACTAATTTTTTGGGTAGCACAATTAGTTACTGTTCATAGCCACAGCTCTATAGCTTCAAATCCAGTTCAAAAATATATTTTTCCATATATTATAGTACTATTGTACGTCAAAATGGTGACTCCTGCAGAACTTCTGGAAATACCAAGAGTTAATTTCTTGGAAGAATCACGTGTAACTCATTGAATCCTTACGATCATTCAAAGTACAAGTGAACAACCACAACAGCTACTACTTGCAACAGTTTCTAGAGGAACAATGATTTATTATCAGTTCAAAAATTAGAAACAACAATAAAATAACAGTTTTTACAACTACATTTTCGCAAGTTTTTTAGTTTGTTACTGTTTCAAATGACAAGCCAAGGGGAAAGAAAATCTATTTATTAAACCAGTCCCCTGAGATCGACATTTAACATTTTCCTTAACAACTGGCGCCCACCATGGGGCGTTGTAAAAATTCTACTGACTTAAAATAAGAACTGGCCAAGAGACCCGAGTAGAAAACTACAGTTGGTACAAAGGAAGCCATTCTCAGATGTTGACTCCCTGAGAGATCTTTGGTACGAATATTGGCCATCTGAAACTGTCATCTTCGAGTTTATTCAACAAAAAGAATAAATAGAATCTTAAAAATAGTGCTAGCATTCTATATGTTAAAAATAATTATAAAGGCTGTCGGTTGACGAAAGCTTAAAAAATCGAAACAGCAGTATAATCTTAATCGTTCAACAGTTAACATTAGATCGAATAATTGATATGCTAGCAATTTATTACAATTTCATGCGGTGTCCAGATACTGCTCTTACTAACTGTTAGGCTTTTAGATTTTGAATGAAAAGTTCAAATTATCATCAAGAACGTAAATTTATTCAATAACTTCGTTCATTTTCTACTTGAAATTTAAAAATTACATAAATAATCATCTAAGTATTTACAATTTGTCTCCTTCTAATCCCAATGATGTATTTGGCCAGGTTTCGCTAATTTCTTGCAAGACGACGAATCTTTCCCATCTTCTAATTGAAGTTGAGCATCTACGACAACAACTGGAGGACAGACTTCCCTTCGTCCATCTCTTGAATAGTAGTAATTAGTGTGTAACAAATGTGAAGGTCCGTCAGGTAAATTTGGTGGATCAGGCGATCGAGTTGCTAAATCCTGTTGGAACCGTAAAGCCATAGTATGCTTACGACCCAGAAGAAAATCGCGAAACTTTTGCAGAAAGGGCGAAACGTCTCGAACTCGAATCTTCTTACTCATTTTCAATTATTATATCGGATAAATTTTCTTCCGATTATTGACTTTTAAATAATTTTACTCCAATTTGACAGACAACTGACTGAACCTAAAAATTATATAATGCAGTGTTGCCATAATTCGTAAGTTAAATGAAAAAATTGGCCAAGTTCGTAAATAAAATAATAAACTTTTAAAGATTTGCACTTTATTATAATTAAACCTTAAAATTTAACGCTAATATTAATAAAGACCTGATTTAATTTAATTTAAATATGTCAACGTTGCATAATTTCATAAACAAAATAACTAACCTATAAATTAAATTAAAATTTTTTATGCTCTCAAACTTCAACATTTTATTGTGTAGTTGTGAGAATTAAAATAAAAATGTCGTTATATGATGAAATAGACGTAAAAGCTCGATCAACGGATAATGTATCTGGATGGTCGTCTGGTATAAAACTTCTTCAATCGCAGCTTCAGCTAAAAAGAGCGACAGTAACGCAACCACGACGCGATCATACCAGAAAGGCTAGTTTGGCTCCCGTTATAGACTTGAAAAGCAAGAAAGACGAAGAAGACATATTTTCGGCTGCCGTTCAAATACCAGCTAAGGTGAAGATTATTGACCCAGCTCCGGTGGTATCGATCGCTCCTCCAGTTAACACTTACAAATCAGAATATGATTGGAACGTAGACAATGAATATGATCCTTTGTGGCCAAACGAATACGAAAAAATTGTGAAGGAATTGCGTGACAACAGAGATCGTGAAAACGAAAAGGAAGAAAAGAGAAGAGATAAAAAGCGTAAAAGTAGATTTAATGATCCCGAAGAGGAAGTTGTGACCCCACAAGTTAGCTTGCCACCAATTGCAAGTGGTTTTGCTGGTAAGATATTTATAATTGTTTATGTTTATATGGAATGACCGCACACTATAGCAAAAAAAATTATTCCATTTTAAATACTTAAATGTTGTAGGTCGTTGGGAAGAAGATGAAGAGCCTGTTATAAAAATTTCTCGTACGCTGGGTAGCAGTGGTGGTGGTGGTGGTGTTGCTATTGCACCACCTCCAAGTTTACAAGAGCCACCTGAACCAATTTTAGCACCGATAATAAAAGTGCAATCAAATACGTACGATGGTAGTTCAGTTGCTGCCAAAATTATGGCTAAATATGGTTTTAAAGAAGGGCAAGGTTTGGGTAAACAGGAGCAAGGAATGTCAATGGCTTTACAGGTTGAGAAAACTTCGAAGCGAGGTGGTCGTATTATACACGAAAAAGAAATTAATTCTGCACCTCCAGTTCTAGAACCACTTCTGGGAAGTGATCAAAATATTACGGAAATTATGAAATCACCTAGCAAGGTATGTGTTGTAATTTTTTTTAAATTGGGATTATAGAGAAAATAAGTAGATATCTTTAGCTGAAATTTAAAAAATCTAATTTTTGTGGATGTACAGGTTGTGTTACTTCGTAACATGGTGGGTCCGGGCGAAGTAGATGATGATTTGGAACCAGAAGTTAAAGACGAATGTAATACTAAATATGGGGAAGTTGGTAGTGTAATTATACACGAATTACCTGATGCTTTTCATGAAGAAGCGGTTCGCATTTTTGTGGAGTTTCGCCGAATTGAGAGTGCGATTAAAGCTGTGGTTGATCTTAATGGTCGATTTTTTGGAGGACGGCAAGTCAAAGCTACGTTTTTTGATACAGACAGATTTGATAATTTACAGTTGACCGATTGATTTACTGAGTTTGTTTTGTAAATATGTATTGGTGAATGGAGGAGTATTTTGTAAATATACGATTATCTATATCTACTCTATAATATAAAAAGATAAGGCTCTTTATGCAACACTAAAATGCAACGCTCAGTGGCGTGGGGTAAGAGGGCAATTGCCCCCCAAGGATGACTCGGATTATATCCCTGAAATAATGTTTTAAATAATGGATTAACGAGATTCTCCATGCCGTGGATCGAAGGAATCGAAACGTGAGGGTTCCTAATTGCTTTTACCATCTGCCACGTTGAATTATTTTCGATCGACAGGTTTACCAATTTCTCAGTCCATCTTTCATTGCGGAAGGTATTCGATGCGATCTTCACTTGGTTCTTCAATTGGTTGGCATGATTTCGGTCTTCAGGAAGCCATATTCTTCTCACGCTACCGCGGGCGCACCTTCTCTCTCTAATTAAAATTTTAATATGGGGTGGGAGAGGGACATGTAAGTCAGGAATGGGTTTAGGATTGTTTGCAAACTGCAGGGAAGAACTAATCTGATTTTTAAAGGCACTTACATAACTTTCCAGTTCTTTCGTTGTCTTGTTATCTTGTTTTGTTATTGGGATTTTGCTCATGTTCTGCAGGAAGTCATCTTTAAAAACAGGCCAAGCGATTTTGTCTGTAATTCTTTGTTCGACTTTTTGTTGGTTCTATTCGCCAAGATGGAAGAGGATTCATGATGATCGGAATCCAGTAGACCACTGACTTGGTACTGGAAGTTGATGTTCTTGAACAGTACGATGTCGAGAACATCATCTTGATGAGGATCGCCTATGGTTTTGTGTGTTGGTTCCGATGGATTTTCGACCACAAAGTTTAGGCGTGAAAATAGGGAGACGAGTGTAGTAAGTTGGACAGAGTAAGACAAGTTATGTTCTGCTATGTGTTAGAATTCCGTAGTAATATTTTACAAAATAAAGACCAGTGCATACTTTTAATTTTCATGCTTATATTTACTATAGGAGTGTATATTAACAACATAATCACAAATGAAAAATTGTATGTACAAAACATGTAAAATTAGGTAAATTCTTATACATAGGAAAATCGAACTGCTAAATTACTTTTCCTTATTTAAAGCTTGTATGAATTCTTCTAACCTATCCTGAATTAGTCTAACACGTTCTGCAACAAAAATAAGAAAACATAAAAAGTGAGACCTACAGGTAATAAATTTTGTGAGCATACTTAATTCTTCAGCTAATGTCACACGACGGCCAGTCAGCAACTTTTCTTTCTTTTCCAAATCCTGGCTGTAATCATCTAAAACTTCTTTAATTTCTTTATCTAATCTCCTAGCTGTAAAATTTATGGGTTAATTAGAATACTACATCTAAATTGCATATAGAATACCTTCACGATTCATAATTTGTTGTCTCAATGCATTAGAAGTTACTTTCATCATCTGTTGTACTCGATGGAATAAAATAACATCTGTACATTCAGTTTCAGCACCTTGATGATAGAGATAAAAAGATTTTCTACAATCGTATGCACGGTTGAGAGCCTGTTTAAGAAAATGGCGCCTGTAAATTTGACGCCACACTTCTCGTACAAACTCAGAATCAACGTTAACAGTTTTATGTTGCAAATTCTTTCGTATGGTTGTAAGCTCATCGTAAGTCAACGTAGGTGGATGTTTCTACAAAAATTAGCGTGAATTTAAAACTTGCTCTGGTAATTTCAAGGTAAAAATCCAAAACCAACATTGAGTTGGAGAGAGTTGACAAGGAGATGAGGGATAACGGAAAGACTTGATAGTTATAACCTGGTAATTATAAAATATTAACTTACATCATCTGCATACAATATCTTATCAAGTTCTCCTTTAACCGCACAGCGCTTGTTTTGTTCATCTGTTGTGTTTTTCCAGTACATCCAACGTTCCCTGGTAGAAGGACCTAACAATTCATGTAACACAGCCTCAGTTTGCTTTAACTTGTCTTTAACGCTAGTTTCAAGAAAATTCACCGCCGAATCCCACTCTCTCTTTTCAGTTACAGTGCGATCTTCCAATGTATTTAATTGAATTACCCTCAAAACATCCAAAGCTTTATCTTCCCACGAATGTCTCTTCAAAGCTTCATCAACCACACAATGTTTCAAATTGTCAAAAATATTGTCGTGATCTGCAGCTTGTGCAGCTTTCTGTAGAAAGTTTTTAAATTCAGTCTCCAATGTTTCCCAACCAGATTCCACCGATTTGGCAGGTAAAGCATGTTCTGCCCACTGTCTTAATTTAATATCTACACTAGTATTAAAAGTACCTAAAATAACGGAATAATTAAATATTTACTCAAATAACTTATGTGATTATGATACCTTGGGTATCGCTTTGTGCGGCCGGTAAATAAATATTTTCAAAAACGTGTCCAGATACTTTTTCCCACAATTTATCCAACAAACTATCTTCCCATTTTTTAGGACTAACTTGCGACAAATTAACGACCTCATCCAAAATTTCCCCACGGGCCCTCTCGAACAACTCGTCTCTATCTTGTTCTCTAAGATGAGGAAAGTTATTCTTCCATTCCGTTTCTAAATTAAATCTGGTAGCTTTAAAAACATCGGATTGTTGTTCTACCGTCTCTCGCACCATTTTCCAAAAACAATTAGCAACTGCCGAACTTAAATTGCGAGTTGTTACTTGTGCCAGCATTCTGCTCTCTCTACAAATCAAATGTCATTAAAAATTACAGGTTTTAATTCTAATAGAATACTTGAAGAGTTTGGAGTTTTTAAAGAAGTTTTCTTCGAAATCTCGAATTGTTTGTATTGAATCGTCTTTACGACCACGACCTGTCACTACAGCAAAATATCCTAACGCTTTCATAGGGAAAAGTTTACCTTGTAAAATTTTACGAATCTAAGAAATGAGAATTAAAATGTAATTAAAACGTAAAAACCAATTATTTACCCTATTTGGATCAGCTAAATTTTCTTCAGCCATATCGACCTTTGTTAAGACAAAAATAGTGCGTTTGCCATTTGGATCACACTGGGAAACTAAATCTGTGACGTTGCTTCTTTCGGCATCCACGGAACCGTCCTAACAAATTTATTTGATAAGATTAGGTTTGAGTAAATTTGTAGTGAAATATACCTGTATGCAAAGAATAATGGCGTTCGGATTGTTCATATAAGCCTGAGTCATTGTTCGGATAGAATCTCTGGTGTCTGCCGCCATATCAGTGGTTACGGTCTAAAAAATTATAAAATTGTAACTTTTATCAGAATACAAGAAATTCCCCGATTTTGCTGATTAAAATGTTTCTCGACTTTAAAAATCAGTTATCATTTTAGAAAAATTGCAATCTTGTCTTATTAATAATTTCACATCTTACCGATATTATTCCTGGTAGGTCCACAAGAACCATCCTTTGAAGACCCGGACCTTCAAAATTAAAAATTGTGTATTCATATTCTAATCATAACAAACATTCTGAATGTGATTTACCTCTAACACTCATCGAAATAACTTCATTTGAAACAGTTTTACCACCTTTCACGCTTCTACGCATGCGCAATTCAACTTCCCTCCTGAGTTCAGCCAAATCTGACTCTTTGGTGAGGTCAAATTCTCGAGAAGAATCACGAAATTGAGCTATGTGGTATGGTCCTTCCGAAAGAGTCACTTTTACTGGAGCCCGTGTCATCATTTCACCTGCACCTCTTGGAAAAATTCTAGCCTGAGCAATCATTTCTAAAACGGAAGTTTTACCGCTGCTCTGATCTCCCACAACAACTACTCTCGGCAATTGATCGGCTGCATTATAAGTTGTTGTGTCATAATCGGATAATTCGTCTAAAACTTCACTGTACATATCAATTAAACTGCGCTTTATTTGACGTATGATCGGTTTTTTTCGGTCCTGCTTCAATAATAAATTTTCTTTTCTGAGTTCCTTATTTTCTCGCTCCAGCCTCTCTAGCTCACGCTGATATTTTATTTGAATTTCCATAACATCATTGTTCGATTCCACCTTTGTGGCAGCATGTAACACTGCTGTTTTGGATATTTGTGTTTTAGCGTCTAAAATAGCTACAAATTAATCCTGTTTTTACATAGAAGATGAAAATTCTTACATGCAAATTAATTTAAAAAAATAGTAGGTTAATACAGTAAACCTTAACTTAATGGACCAATAGAAGGGAAGTCAGTGGCAAGAAGTTAATGCAGCACACTGTATTAAGTAATAATACAAAATAAGAAATGCTTTTTCTGATATCAACATCTTTAAAACAAAAATTTCACTAAATTGAGGTTTTACTGTAACTATGAAAAAATTTAATACAGTGTGCATCATACCTGAGTACATTCTTTCTATAAAATCCAAAAGCCTTGCATAAGCACCTATGGAGAAAACAATAAAAAAGAAAATGAAACATTTTAATTTCAACAAAATAAATTCAAATTGAATTACTTTCATTGTAAATTGGGGATAAATTATATTAAAAAAATAATAATAACAGAGTATACCCAGTGATACACACTCGTGTTGACTTACCATTAATTTCAGTAGAAACAGCCACTTTTCCATTGTTGGTTTCTTCGGCTGCAGCAATTGCGTCGTCCAGTCGCTGATCAAACCAATTTCTAAATTCTTTGTATTTTGCATCACTTAAAGCTTTTAAACGAGGATCTAAGTACAAAAATAAAACAAACAGTAAATTTTAATCAAAAAGCTGTTGTGATGTGTTTACCAATTTCAATATTGCCTTTAACGTTATCACGCATTTCTATAAGAGAAGTTCGCCACTGATTCCAACGTTCGTTGTCTGGCATAACTTCTTCCAACCATTTTAAATCCGGTAAGCCTTCCTTCCAATCTTGATATTTCTAAAATTATTGTAAAGTGAGTTTACCAATCACAATATTTTAATTTCTGGATTGCAAAATTAAAACTTGTTTCCGTTATCAAAAAGTCTGAAATCTAAAAAAGGCTAAGTCAATTGATTTTCTCCAGAGTGGAAAGAAAATGAAATAAATTCTTTGCAAGAACCCATAGGAGCATTATTTCAACTTCAATTTAGGAACGGGAACTTTTCTAATTGCAAGTTTATGTAATTTGATTATTAAAAAATCAGTTTACATTGTTTGGTCTTACCTTTTGTAAAGTAACTCCACCTCCTACAGCTCCTCCTAATAAAAGATACCTGATTTTAAGTACACCACGCAGAGCTCGAGCAACTAGAAAACCGTACTCTCTGCGCTGCTGCTGATATTGATTCCTAAGTAAAGGGCGAGATCTATCTAAGGCTCGACCACCCCACATAGCACAAATTCCTCTTTTAGATTGGTATTTTAAAGGTATATACGAATTTATTACTATTCGCCTAAAAATTATAAAACATAACCTAAACGTAAAAAATATAAATTCGACTGGAATTACCCAAATTTGCCTTTAATTAAATGTTCCATGATTAAAGTAATTCCGCTTATTTTCTATAATGTTATAAATAATTCGCGACTTATGTAAAATAAAACTTCTCAATATAAATGTCAAAATTTCAAATCACAATCGTATGGTTAATTTAATTATGTACAGAGTGTTTCAGAAGGTTTTTCAAAAAGCGTTTATTTTTCAAGCGTCGCGTCACCGTCGTTGCCAAATTATGGGTTTTATGCTTACAATGAGACGAAGCTACTTAAAAATATGAAATCAGCAACATCAGAAACATGTGAATTTAAACTTCACCGATTTTTATTATTTTGTCAGATTTTAATTTGACATAATACTTTTTTTGAAATTACTTCTAATTGATTAAATAATAAACTAATGTCGATTTTCATTCATAATTTAAATTGTTTTTTTTGAGTAACTGTCAACCCCCTTATAGTCCTATATGGGGTTAATTCGTACCGCATTATAAGAAACACGGAATTAGTATTACAAATATACACTCCTTCGGATTTTCTTTTTCCTTAGATTTTACTTTACTTGTACACCAGATTTCCCCAGCGATTTTTCCCTCGGCTAAAACTACCGGAGTAACTAGGAACAAAAACTCTCCAGGGCGGATATTTATTTATAAATAAAACACTTCTGCATGTAATTATAGGTAATACAAATTCCACTTGGATTCCACAAATTTAATATTTGCTACTTAAAATTTATGTTTACAATAAAAATTAATGTTTGAACTTAAAATTAATATTAGCACTAAAAATTAATATTTGCCCTTTAAAATTATTATTTACTACTTTGATTTAATTTTTTTGTCACTTACAATTGAGTCACCTAGACACCAAAGTGATATTTTTAAATTTTCCAAAAATTTACATTAAAATTTGATATATGGAATGAACTCCAGAAAATTTGAGAAATTTTGTTATAACTTGTTTCCTTTATTATTACTTTCTTCTATTCAGATTTCCGATTTCGGACCTTATCTGTTGTAATATATCTACCACTGACGCGTATGAATGGATTAACAAGAAATATTTTAATAAAAAAAATCACTAGGTAAGATGTAATCTAAGAGCCCCAGAGAACTTGAAGCGGAAAGTCTTTGAAGTAAGTAGGTTTCTAAGCCCACGTACTTGGTAAAAACTAGAAAAGAATATGAGATCGGAAAAATCTCGTCCCAGCTTACCCCTTGCACGGTATGGGACAAAGTTATTTGTCTCGTGGTACCAATGTCATCCCTCTCTAGATAGGATGCCAATGCAGATTACTTTAATTGAGAGAAGATGAATACAAATTTTTACTAAGTAGTAACACTTCCCGTGGTTAGGAGCCTGCATTATCAGATCAGATGTGTTACAGATCCCCTGTGTCTATAAATACTATAACACTATGGACATAGGAGAGAACGATTAGGCAAAGCAAGCCGTTTAAAAATAAACCACATACTGTCCCTACCCTGAAAAACATCAATTAATATCATACTTCGTTACATCCCTGCGTTTCTGATAATAAAACTACAAAATCCACCAAAATTAATTTTATTTAGATAGGCAGATAATTTAGTAATTTAAAGATCTAAAACTTAACATTAAGACATCAGACATTGTTTATAAAATAGTAAAAAATGTTACGTACAAGCAAGTCTTTAAAATAAGTAGTTTAAGTAAATAAATAGGGAACACAATTTACGGATCAATAAAGGAAATCATAATATATCGTGTGCCTTTTGTCACAAGAAGGCCTTCGTGGTAGTGAGTAAGTCGTCCAGGATGCATAAGCATCCATCCTGGCTTAGTATCAGTTACGCTGCAATTGTATCGAATGAATCTGCATCCTCCACCTTCATAATCAACGCCGACTTCGTTTAATGCTACATTAATTGTATAAGTGGAACTATCGTGGTGTGGTCTTAACCGTGGTTGTTCTCCAGGTTTGTAACGAACAACAAAATTCATAAGAGATTGTGGTGGATCGTGAAAATATCCGGTGAATACGCGCTCTTGAACAGGTCTTACAAATTTTTGTAAAAATTGTAACCAGTGAGGTTCCCAACCGACTTGGTTCATGTGAATATCTCGAGTGGGGACTGCTTCGTAACCACCTGTAAGGCGCTCGTCTGTGTTTTTACCATCAGACCATTGACCGAAACTTTCCATCATGTACACCAAGTCGTTACAGAAACGTCTAGTTACGATCGGAGCCCAGTAAACGTCAGGGCAAGGCTACAAAATAATAAAAAGAAATAAGTAAACAAAAATTTCGACAGAAAAATTATACTCACTTGTGAAACATTTTTGTCTGGATTGAAGTTTTCGGGGTACTCTTGATGAATGTATCGTTCTTGCCAGTCCCTTTCATTATCAAAAATTTGATACATATCGGGGGCGGTGCGTGTTGTATCGAATGATTCTGGATTTATCAAGTGGCCAAAATCCAGACGGTTTGATACAAACATAAATATGTCCAAATCCCGAAGACTGGCACAAAGTGCCATGTCAGCATCCACATTATCACGTGTATGACTTATTGCAGTTCGATCGTATTTATGTAAAATAGTTGCGTTTATTAGATAGCAGGTGCTAATGTATGGAACATTCCACAAACCCCTAAAACACAATAAAAAAATTTAGTTAAAATATAGAAAAACGGCTAAAATATAACATTTTATGGATATGAAACTTTAATTTAGCTAATAGATTGAAAATCTAATTTTTGTATAAATTTTTGGCAATAATATTATTTAAAACAGAATAATTATAAAGTTTATAGTTATCAGTGTGAAGTAAGCCTCCAGAAAGCGTTCCAAGTAATTTTCTTTAATTAAAGAGTTAAGAAATTTGATTATATCAATCGAGCAGAAAATGTGTGTATGGAACGGCCAATAAACGAATCCTTTAAACCCTCACTGTATAAAAAAGTTAATGTAAACTAATCGACACCTATTAAACGTCACAAATTTGTTTTAAGCCGTCAACAACCTCAACAAGCAATTATTTTGTTTCCTGGTTTCAATTACATTCAAAAACAAGGGAAGGAAATTTTGATACGCACATTACTTATTAATTCATTTTATGGGCCAAGGCACTGGAAGTGTTAAATATACAATTTGAAACTCGAGTTATCATTAATTTAAGTAAGATTGAAAGATGAAAATGTATGTTCTCTTCAGTGTAATATTTTTCAGTTGTATGTTGAATCTAGAGACAGCAAGAACAGGTGCACGTGGTTTTGGCGGTATGTTAACTTATTGATTTAAGTCAAATGTAATGAAAGAAATCCACAATAGGTAGGCATAACAGAGGCAATCGTTTATACCATTCTCGGATGCCTGTCATAATACAACATCGAAATTCAAATTTAGAACCCGATAACGACCACAAAGATGTAAGTAGAAATTAACTGAATATTATTCAACTTGAACATTATTACATTTTAACCAGGGTGCTCGGATAATCCAGTCGAGTCACTTTGAGCAAGATTATATGTTAGGTCGTAAAATTTCATTTTTCTGCATGGCTCAAGGTAACGTCAAAGCAGTTTTGGAAATTTTATTTTAATTTTAAAAATTTTAGGTTTACCTAGACCTGAAATTACATGGTTTAAAGACGGAGTCGAATTGTATTACCATAAATTTTTCCAGGTAAAAGTTTCCACCAAAATACAATTATTCAAGAACACAACATAATAATTGAAGTAATAGAAAAATTGTTTGATGTGTTATTTATTTAATTAAAAAAAATTGCTTTGTTAAATCTTGGTCTAACTTATACATCCTGGTAAAGCAATAATAGCACAAAAATAATTTTGAAATAAATTTTTTTTTGTTATTTCTTTCAGAATCCTTAAGATGATTTGAGGTGTCGAGTTTGCGGCTTTGGCTATTAAGAAATTAATTTTTTTTTTTTTTCAGTACTTACAACATGAAAGTTGATTTTTAAAGTTTTTCTAATTTTCTCATTTTCAGTTCCAAAGCAAATGTTACAAAAAATATTTTTAGGTGCACGAATGGCCAGTTGGCAATGACACGATGAAAAGTAAGATGGAAATAGATCCGACAACACAACAAGACGCTGGATATTATGAATGCCAAGCCAACAATCAATATGCAATCGATATCAGAGGGTTTAGAACCGATTACGACGAAACTTACTACTAACTTTAAGAAAAAATTGTGAAGTATTGAAAAACTTTATGCTGTCTATTTTTTAAGTACCTAATCCAAATTTTGTAATTAAATTTTTTTAAGTTGCGAAAAATTTTTAATTTCGAATTTGTTTTGATGACATAATATTATTTATGAATCGAAATTTTTATTAAATAAGCATCAACAAATGGGTGAGCATGAACAATTGAATGTATTTCCATAAAAGTTATTTTAATTGCAGTTTGAACTGCAAGAAAGTCACAAAGATAAAGAAAAGACATGCAGATGCTGTTAGTCCAAAATTTCCCATTATTTAATAGTTTTTCTTAATTATTATACCGTAGTCAGGCTTGATAGTAGTAAAAGGCGTAGCCGGTAAATTGGCCCCTGGTAATTTCACCCCCGGTAATTTGGTCACCAGGTGATTTCATCTTCAGGTAATTTGGTCCGCGGTAATTTTGACCGAATTACTTAAAATTACTATTTGAACACTATTCACTATTATTTACTATTTTATAAAATTGTTCCTATTCATGTTTGTAATTTGACCTTAGTTATATTGTCCCTAAAAAAGAGATATCCACGCAAAGATATGCATCGGTTATATAGGTTAGTTATAGTTTATGATTTTTCTTTAATGTTTCTTTAAGAGTAAAGAGACATTGCCGGGGTGAAATTACCGGAGACCAATTTGCTGGAGAGATCTAATTACTAGGGCGTGAAATTACCGGGGACCAAATTACCGGAGACCAAATCACCTAGCGCCAGTAAAAGGGTATAAATCAAAAATTTTACAAGAGCGCCAATAAACCGTTCTGTTGAAGATTTGAATAATTTTAATAATTATATAAAACATGTTGACTAAAGATGCACGCATCTCCTAGTTATTAAGCTGCAAATAAACGTGCAACTTGGTTGACAACCTAAGTTGTCAACTTGCCATGTTGACAACCAAGTTGACCTTGTGTAGGCTAGTTGAAGGTTGAAAGGATAAGTTGATGCTCAGATTGAAGAAAATCAAATGCATTAGATTTTTTGTGAGTGGCCTGTTGTTAGCAACCGAGTTGAAACGTGTGTAGGTATGTTGCCTATATGTTAAATTAAAGTAACGTATACTATAGAATCATACACAACGGGAGATAGTAAAAAGTGATGTTGATGACTAGGTTGTCAACCAAGTTGAAAAGTGTGTAGTGAAACGTTCAACTTGGTTGTTAACTTAAGTTGTCAACCAAGTTGCACGTTTATTTGCAGCTTTATAGTTATTAATCAATTGTTTAGTAAAACTGCATAAGTCGGTCGATTTCATTTCGAAAATTTGTTATTATGAAAACGGATTTACTTAAAAGTTACTAATAAAATGAAAGCTAATGGCAGGAGGAGGAGGAAAAATATTTAAAATATACAGGTATTTACTGACGACATTGGTCTGATGTCTATTTCCTCTAGGTCCCTACTATAATCACGCAGTGTCTCCCATCCAAAGCCTCGTTGATGTCTGCTTCTCAGTTAAGTCTGTTGCAAGATATGGCTCAAGGCTTACCTTCAGAGATCGTATTATGTTACATACTATATTATTATAGTACCATAATTTTTTTAAATTTAGGTTCTCTATAACTATTTTTTATTTCTGATGTACGGGATTCCCTGGAAAAGCAAACTATTTCCATAAAACTAAATTTTACAATTTTCAACAACAATAATAATTGGAGTTTATTGGAAAACGCTTTCTTTAAAACTATGCAAGTTCAGGAAAACTTATCCGTTCTTGGATTATCCATTAGTTAATTTTATCCAAGATCGAAAATTTTACACATAAAATTCCATGATTGTATAAATTAGTGGAAGGAGCCAAATTAATTGAATTTAATTCATTTTATGGTGGGTGGATCCATGATTTACCGTGGTTGCGCCACCCAAAACTGATCCTATGCAGCTCTCCGGGCCATTTTGGCTGGTGCTTAACTTGCTAAAAACATCTCCGAACTCAATGCACCTCGACTGGGTAGCCCGCACTCGGCGAGGTATGACACGCGTATAAAAGCAAAGCAGAAGTGGCTAGAATATATCATGCGGCAGCACGCAAGTGCTGCCTTAATCTCCTAAAACTGACGAAGAAAAAAGTGGCGTGGGTAATATTTTAGGAAAATACTTAACCCGAAGGAAAATTTGAATAAGTTTGTGACGGAATTTGGGAAGGAGGGAGGGGTGGAGGATTAGAGGAAAAGGGAGGGGTGGAGGATTAGAGGAAAAGGGAGGGGTGCAGGTTTTGGAATGACACACGTGTGACGACTATCAGTAAGACTAGTTCAGAGTACCCGTACCGTCAACAGAAAATCCGTTACTTGCAATTTCTATGTACTCCCATGTTGAACATGGAAAATTTCGATTGTCAAATGCCGTTTTCTCGAAAACTAATGGATAATCAAAAAAAAATTTTTTTTAATACACTTAGATCCAGTATTTCAGTTGCTAGTTAAAATACGTTCAAAGATTAACCTACGTTTATGGCTACCTGATTGGTCAGATATCAATATAAACGGAGTTTAAACTCGGAACGTAGTTTAAACCACCACTGAAATACCGGCATTTAAAAAATAATTGTCCTCTTTCCAATGATATAGGTATAGGAAACAGTGAAATTCGTGGAATTAATTCCCTGACAGTATCCAAAAAAATCACTAGGTAACATGCAACCTAAGAGCCCCAGAGGACTTCAAACAATTCAAAGTAACAATTACTTCAAACTAGAAAATTCCGTCCGAATTCTGCAAAGAAAGTTCGACAATATACTAAAAGGTCATTTTCGCTGCGAATAAAAAGTGCTATTTCTTCAAAAATAGGTAATGTAAGAGAAAGAGATGCTTTTTTGCAGTGAATAAATCGTAGACTAATCAGTAATCAGTGTGAGTAGTAAGAAATGATCATGAAATGGGTAAAGTAACAAGAGGAAAATTAAGAAAGAAATCACAAACAATCTACTCAGTTGGTAAGTTAGGAATATGTATTTTCTAACCAACGATAGCCAGAGAGATTTCTCTTTTGTGATGTCATAACAGTACCTACATATCTCTGACTTATCGTTGATTGGAAAATATTTATGAATTGGTGGGAACATAATTGGAAAGAAGCTGTTAGGAAAGCCACGAGGGGACAACCTGCATTAGTACAACGGTAAACTTAAAAATGTCCTTAGAGAGAGGGAGACGATAGAAAGCACTCTCTTCCCAACGGTTTTTTATAGTTGAAATTTCTGAAATTTGGCTGGTTTTTTCCATAAACCAAAATATTTCCACAATAGATTAAAAATAACCAACACGTATAATAAATCATTTAGAAAATAGCAATCTTATTAAATAAATCAAAATCATGAATGCAAATTGTCGCGACCTCAATTTTAACATTCAATTTAAAATAAAAAATACTCATTACAAATAATGCCCTATAAAATAAAACCGGAGGGGATTGCTTTGCAATTGAAACGAATTAATATTAATCTTTGCTTTAGAGGGGAATTTAGTGAATAAAACGCACTGAAAAAAAATTGCACAGCATATAAACAATCCTCTTTGAGATGAATATCAAAGTTTTTCTATTATTTTCCGCTGTACTTTTTCTGACAAATCAGCATGTTAACGCTAGAAGAGGTAGGAACAGACCAAGAACGAAATCTAAGGTAATAAAAATTTGTTTGTCTAATATAAGCGTTGAAATAAAAAAATTGCGTTTCAGTTTCAAATTGGATTACCTATCACCGGAAAGTATCGAGACCCGGAATCAGATCAATACTACAACAATAATAACGTAAGGTATTAATTTAAACCGATTTCGAGTTATTAATGTTTAATTTTAGGGTGCAAAAATTACTTTAGGTTCGCATTTCGATTATGAATACGTTTTGGGACATAAAATTGCGTTTTTGTGTGTCGCTCGTGGAAATCCTCGACCCCACATTACTTGGTACAAAGATGGCAGTGAAATTTTTGCGCACCAATATTTAAATGTACAACCTAATTTATTCTACCAATTTGCTTAATTTTCAATTAACTTTGCTTTTAGATTCACGAGTGGAGGATAGGAAATGATCAAATTAAAAGCAAAATAGAAATTGATCCGGCAACGCAAATGGATGCTGGTGTTTATGAATGTACGGCCGACAATATGTACTCCATCGACAGACGATCGTTTAAAACTGACTTCAGTATTGCGTTTGATTAAGTATATCACATGCTGTGATACAAAAGAATTATGTAATATTTACATTTTAATAAAATTTGGAAAATTTTTTGTTTTCTAATTACCTTTTTTCGCTGTGCACAATATCTAAATAGTCGTATGAACGTGCATAGAATCCATCTGTGGTTAATCCACCCCAGAAGTTACTCCAGGCTTTTCCAGGTCGGACCAATAGAGGCGCCACCACTGTTCTATTTTGTTCGACGAGTAAACGCAAAGTAAAAGGGTTATCGAGGTGCGCAATGGAATCCACCGCAAAGTATAAGTCGCAGTTCTTCAACAGGCAATGATCTCTGAAAAGGGACGGTAAAAAAGAGGGGTTGTTATGTTTTCAAAAACTTACAGTGACAAATCTCTTGCAACCCATTCGGTTGTTCCATCATTAGGAGTTATTTGTTTCACACTTACGTATTCTTTGCCGTGGTCTTCTATAAAATTAGTTACGTGTTGCACATGGAATTTAGCCTAAAATATAATAATCTTAATATTTATGCCTTTTGCTGTGAGTTAGTTAGCAATTGAGTTATTGGAAAGCCAATCAGAAATGGAGGTGATTAGAAAAAGTAGAAGTAAAAAGAGGAGTAAAGCGTTGGTTTTGAGTGCGTCACGTGGGAATCACCTAAAATAATGGATATCCAATAATTGAAACATTTAAAAATCCATATCCATCTCTCTTCCAGTTATAGCGATAATTAGAAAACAAGAATTTAGTTGATGGATGAAAATGAATAAATGGAAAATTTGGCTTCTTAAATTATCTACGTTAGTTTGTTAGTAAGAAGTGTTATTTTTCAAAAATTAATGCACTTACAGCATTATGTATGAACAAATGAATGCGTTCTTTTGGATACTCCAAATCGTGAACTTTCTGTAACTGTTCTTCCAAAAATGGCGTTGGACTTTCAATGAATATTGCAATTAAAACGGACGGATAGTTTGCATTAGATCTACTTTGTAAATCGATATGACCCCATTTACAATGAAGGCAACCCTCTTCCGGTGTCCAAGAATGGGCTAAATAATTACCTAAAGAATTCAATTTAAGCTTAGAATGACCATTGCCGTGAATTATTAACGGTCGAGTATGAGAGATCACATTTCTTAGACGCAGTTCGGTCGACTCTTTCTCTTCCAATGGATAAAGTTCAACTTCGCCTGTAAAATTTAGAAAATTAAACCCAATCGCCAGCCCACAAAAAGCTAACTTACTAAAAGCTCCATATAGATTTTGGAATATTTGACTGTCGTGATCCAATTTAAACTGTAAACGAGTCCTAATCGTTTCGTCCAAATACGCCTGTGTGAAGAACAACTGGTCGTCACCGGTATCTGCTATTGGAACCCTTTCCAATAATTCCAGTATTTCGGGAATGTAACCCATAAAAACACCAGAATTAAGAAATCTTTTGCCATTCTTTGGAATTGGATAGAGAGATTCCAAAGTGGCATCAGGCCAACACGTTCCTTCGGCGGCAAACAATACTCGTGATTCTGTTTTTTTAAACTCGTCGATGATTGAATTTAAATTATTTAAGAAAATGACATCGTAACTGCGTGATAAAAAAAAGTTAATTTTATTCTAAAAAAAATTACAAAAATGTATTACCCATCAGTAAAAAGCATTAAACGATCTTTATCTTCTGCGTACGGTTTTAAGGCTTCCTTGAGTAATTTTACTTTCCAACCACCCCCAGCACCGCGCATATCTCCACCTTTCCATTCTTTACCCCATCCTAAAATATTGGGTTTAATTCCATATTCTAATGCTGAACGAAGATATCTTTGAAATCCATCTGTTTCGGATGTTGCTACCGTATATACGAGAATATCGTCTGAAAAAATTGAAAATTTTAATTAGTATCCATGTTTCCATTATTATTCCTATAAAAATGAAGAAAATGCGGAACTAAATGTTCTTTCGTTTCGTTATTTGTTTTTGGTTCCCGCTTATTCTATAAATAACGAAATGCTCTTTGAACGATTTCATGAAGATGACCTTTCAAATTTCTTTATCGCAAATAGTTCGGCAATTGAATTCAAAATTTTATTAAACTTTCGTAAACAAAATTTGGCTAATTATATATTTTTTATTGCCCAACAAGACAAAATTATCGCATAATATAATTATTTATACTTAAATTATCGTATTTTTAGTTTTGATAACAATTTTAGTTGTTCCATTTTAAAATTGGAAAAAAAATTATTATTCTCTTTATCTTAATTTATTTTTCTAGAAAATCAAAAATTAACTGTGAAAAAATTAATATGTAGAAAATATAAAAATGCCGGTCGTTCGCATTTCTTTTTCCACATTTAAAAAATATACCTAAACAATTTAATTACTTCGCTAATGCGTGTAATTCTACACTCACAATAGTTAATTTAACTTTAAAAGTAATTTTATGCTTCAAGTTCAATGAACCTGTCGTGATTGATTGCCAATCTCTTCGTAAGTCGTATACCAAGTCAAGAATTTAAGCAAAACCAGTTTGATCAATAAGAAATAAAACAAAAGTAATTAAAAAAATTCGGCAAATTAAGGAAATAATAAGATAGGGGATGATAAAATGAATTAAAGTTCATTGATGCTATGAATTCTACTGATTTTCCTGTAAAATCAGAAACGGCAGTTTCTGGTAAGTCTAAGGTCTCCCAAACTGACCCCAGCAAAAAAATGGCTAGAAGATGATGGGACAGTGGCAAAACATTTTCTAAATGACGAAGAAGGTAAGCATCTAGAAGAGGGGGGGGGGGAATCTTCTGATTTATAGTTAGAAATGCAGAAGTACTCTTATGGTTCTTCTATATCAACTCATTTGTACAATCGTTGCTCTCATTCTACTAGTATTAACATTACTCCATATTCTTCAAGTATCTGATGAATGCTTATCTACAATAATTGTGCAATTATGGCGGTTAAATGACAACATAGATAAGAAGCGTCCTGCTAAGATTTAAATTACTTGGAATGCATTCGTTATTTAAAAAAATATCAAAAGTTAAGTTTTTAAAATCAAATTAAATAGATCTAAACTGAAAACGACGTCAAAAAGAGAAACGTTAACATTAAACTTAATCCATTTATTACATAGGCGTAGTAAAAAAGGAGTATGCATGAAAAATGAAATTGTTTTTCCTTAAACCATTTATTTTATTCATAAAAAAAGACCTTACATTTTCTGCAACAGATTCAAATCAAAAACTCCTACGAATCCCGTTCCCCCCCCCCATTAAACGATGTTACGCTACCAGGTCTCAGCAATAATAAAATTCATGAAATACAGAGTCATCCACAGGTCTTCTTAGAAAAAAAGTTACTTTTTTCCCTTGCCGTTAAGATACTATTATTTGGTATTACAATATTTTTATTTCTTTTATTCTTTAATTTCAATTTTATTAAATCAAATTGGCAATTTGAAGGTAAAAAATTGTATTAATTGCTTTATAGTTTGTAGGATTCCCAAAATTCATTTAATATCAATGATTAAATCAATCAGATTCCTCTGGGTTTCCTTGGATTTATCTTCACTCCTCGCCTCTCGCGGTGAAGAAGCTACGCCGCATTTGAAGCTAGGTCGCTGCCGTCAACACTGATTTTTTATTAGATAAATTGGCTACAGATTATTGAAAACCTGACTGTGGACTAAGTCCATGCCACCGGTTTCTCAGGTATGTCAACATTATAATTTCAATAAAGCTTTATGATATTCAGAAATAGTCGGAAGTGTTTTAATTAACCAACTAGAAAAGACACTGGAAGTTTTCGAGAAGACAATATTACACATCCGATGAAACAATAATGAAAGTTAGACTGACTTGGTCCCAAGCATTCACCAATTTTGTATTACAATCATTGTGTAAATTTCCGTGTTTAATTACTTTAATTAAACTTGTTCTTGTTTAAGCAGCGTAAAAATTGTTTAACAAATTTATAAATTAATAATTAGCTTAGAACAGCAAAAATATTCAATTCCTTCAAGCTTCTAATTATAAAAGAAGTGTGATTGGTAAAAGGGTGCTTAACTGATGCAATGTTTATCCTAGGTCAACTAAAAATAGAAAGCTTGGTTTAATTAATGGGAAACGCACCTCGCAGTTGATTTTGAACACATGAGGATAATATACAATATTGGCAATAAAAAGTTATTATGATTTGATTATGATGATTAAATCTGAACGAAGCAGTATCGAATCCAATGTCAACTATCAAAGAAGTTATCAAAAGGTTGTAGTTTATCTCCCACACTGTTTAATATATTATGAGTACGTAGTATGCATGTATGCATACTGCACACATAGACAACGCCATACATAAATGACGGAAAATTAACGCAAGAACCACATCTTAGTTTTATGTGGTGATGATGTCACATTCTGTATGAGAAATAATAAATTATACAATGAACAAACCAAAACCACCAAAACTATGCTTGTGACCTAGCTTAGTGTAAAAAGCAGGGGAGGCAGCATATTTTTTAATAAATGAACAGGAAGAGGCCTCAAAAGCCCCTGGCCTCAATGACGATACGCCACTGCATCCAACAAGTATAATTCCAATTTTTGGATGCATAGCTCCTAATATAGATAATACGACAATGACCTACTATACCAGAACAATTTTTAAAAATGAATATATAGTAGGTGAAACCATTAACAGACACCCAAAACAAAAAAAAAACGAAAGGAAACCCGCTTGAACTTCTAAAAAGCTATGGCGATGTATGGGGGCGAATGTTGAGCAATAAATAATAAATAATTCAAGCTGCAGAAAAAATAATTTTGGATATTAGAGGGCTGCAGGACATTTTTGAAAATTGAGAAAACCCACACGAAGAAAAAGAGCAACTAAATTTTGACGTGTTTCAACCACAAAGGTATCGTCAGACACAATAAATTAAATATTGCTAAAAATAATATTTTTTCAGAATTGATAACAAACTAATGATAGTAGATTGATATCAATTGATGTGGCAGACAGACGAAAAATAGAACTGTCAATCTGGCAGTCTTTTCTATTGCAGATTTAACAATGCAATTTTGATCTTCCCGCTAAAATGCATTGGATGAGGTTTTGGTTTTCAGTAGTAGCTGTATAATTTATTTTCGGGTAATTAAGTTTGGATTGAAAATATTTGAGATCATCGACTGCAATAATTAAAAGTCGTTAAATATGAAAATAAATATTAATAATCGTCAATTAATTATTTTGCATGTTGTTGTGGTCCAAATTAAAATGTGTTACTAGCTTTATTTATATAACCTTTCAACTTATTACTTAAATCTGTATAGCATTGATCATAACTATGAGGAAGGAGAAACGCATCTGGATATAACATCTCTTTTTAAATGCTCTAATATAGGGAAATGATCTCAATATCTACCACAGATGAACTTCCTTTCGAGATTAAATTATATCACCAAATGCACATTTTCAAATTTAAGCCAAAATTTAAATAATGAAAAATGACCGGAAATAATTGACCGCAATATAATTTTTAAAAATTCAAAAAATACACAATAATAAACAAATGAATAACCAAAATTTAACTTACCGTCTTGTTTACTGTTTATAACAGTAAGATATGTAAAAAGGACTATTACAATTTCGATTTTGATAAGCTTACATACATATTTTATTGCCATTCTTAAAATTTTCACGTAAAACTACCCACACCGTTCAAAAGCACATCTATCCCACCACCATCTTATAATACTACTGACGGTGCGATAACATCAAACGGCATCTGTATGGCAACGTTGCACCAAACAGAAGATTTTCATATACACAGTGCTTCATCCCAATCGGATATTTTTGAAGCGAAAAAATTGTAAAGTGGATTTATTACTAATAATTATTCCAAACTTGTTTTATTTGAAAAATTGAAAACACACCTGCAGATTTTTGAAATGTAGAAACTGTGGCGTCCTTTTCATTGCACAAACCGTCTCCCAAATCACACTGCGGAAAAATATCCTCCCCTATCAAAATAAAAATATTTGTTTAAAATTATTTTTTTAAATAAATTAAGTTTTGCATTTTTACCTCTAGCAATAGACAGAACAAAATAAAAACTTACAGCACCAACATACACCTGCATTATTTCACATTCAAATCTTAAATGACTTATTTTTCTACGTTAGGTTGTAAAAATTTCAATCAGCGTAAAAATCAATGAAGCGAAAATGTGTAAGAAAGTTTCAAATAATCGAAAATAAGAAGCGGAAAAAAGAACTAAATGCGATTTCACAAACCGCAAGTTATCAATAAATAAAGTTGCTGACTGAAAAATTGAATAGTACGCCAATTCCGTAATTTGCCGTAATTAAAAATTTTTAATAATTATTATTATTAGAAGAACTGAATACAATAAATAAATCAAAATATTATATTGACCTTTCCATTAATTATTATCATTCAATTATCGCAAAAAGTTTAAAGTTGAAGTAAAAACCATTTTCGAAAATGATTGGAATTCCCTTGGAAATCCCGGACACAGACTTCGTTTTAAGGCGGTATTTTATACTAGAAATAGGAAAAAATCAAAATATAGAAAATTAAAAAAAAATACAAAAAATTAATTTTTCACAATTCCGGGAGTAAAGTGCTCACTTTACTCCCGCTTTTGCGGGACTAAAGTAATACTTTTTTCCCCCGCCATTATTGCGCGCTATTGATCTGAAATTTTGCATATGGCTTCTTACGACAAATCGCTGGGGGACTACTGTAACGGGGAACCAAGGATGGTTTCAATAAATTTGTCATTTTCGACATAAAATCAAATTTAAAAAAATTTCTGTATTAAAAAAAATTGGATGTGGCCATACCCTTAACTTTATCATACTTTTAAATAACAAAAAAAACGGATATTTACACAATTATTTATTAACTAGCTGGAAAGCCCGTCCGCAGACGGGCAGCTAGACGGCGGATCTCTTTTTTAGCGGTAGTATAATATTTAAACATTTAATTTCGTGTCCCGCTACTGCAGTAGTAGTACTGAGGAATGTGTGATTCCCCGTTTTTCTATATTTTGCGTATTTTGATGCGCAAAAAGTTGCAGCTAAACTTGATGTGCCGTCGCGTCGGGCAATTAAATTTTTATTTATAATAATATAAAAACAAATATGTAAGTTTTTTATTATGAAGTACTTTCCTCCCCCAAAAGCGCTTTAAAATCCGTGACCCGCAGGACGAGTCCCCTCCTTGTTAGTTTAATATATTTCTCGGTTGGTAAAAAAATCGACTAACCAGAGTCTTTCTTTTTTTGCCAAAAAATGACACGCTGTAGCAGGAACAGCGTGCTGGGATTTTCTAGATTAGGATTTTGCAAATTAATCTAAGCAATGTCCAAAATATCTCCAAAATAGGGACTCAAATCTAAATCTCTGGAAACTCACAAAAATACGTCCGTCCAGTACGACGGACGACAATGGAAGGGGAGAATCGTACTTGTTCTCGTACCAACATTTAAAATTTTAACACTTCAAAAGCGCACAAATTCAAATTTTCACGAAATCTCTCAAAAATTACATATGTAAATCATTCATAAATCAAATCCAAATACAAAAATAAACAAAATGTTGCATTCACAAAAAATTTCAAATCCTAAAAAATTAAATTTAAACTATAAATATCATTTTACTAAAATCAAAAATTATTCAACTTTCCAAATTTTTTCAAAAGGTGATTTGGTAACACCATTCCAGACAGACAACTGCCCAAGATGAAATTTCAGAAGCTGAAGCACCACAATTTGAAGTCAAAGATTTGCGCGAGGCGAAGTCAACGATTAAGTATAACCAAAGAGTATGTATATATAGAGGGACAGCCATTAACAAATATTTGTCACAAGTTTTTGTTAATTACAGTGACTTACAGTGAATTAATGGCTCTGCTACGCCATCTAGTAGACGGTGTGATCTCTACGTTTTAATTTTTAATTTATGGCTGATCCTTTATATACAGGGGGGTATTTTTACAAAAATAAGTTTTTACATGTTAATTTCCTATGTTCAGCTAACTCATTCAGCACCCTGTATATAGAGGACCAAAAATAAAGACGTAGAGATAACCCCCTCCACTAGATGGCGTAGCAGATCCATCAAGAAATACTTGTGACAAGTATTCCCATAAGAGCTGTCCCTCTATATATACATACTCTTTGGTATAACGTAGCTCCAGAGCCCGAGTAAGTTCCGGATATACTGCTTAAAAAGCTGTAAAATATTGATTCGTGTATGCTGAGAACTGGAACTGGAAGAAAAAAAAGCAAACTTTCAAAAAACCCATGTGGACAAACTGTTTGAAAGGTTGTTACTCCAAAAACTAACTAAAGATATGGAAAAAAATGTATGGATTCCGAAAATCGTGGTATATTTTAAGTGGTCCAAAAAGGCCAGTGGAGCTGGCAGGGGCAGCATATGACAAACAAACAACAGTGATTACAAAGAAGATAACAAAAACGCATCCAACACAATCTCAGAAGAAAGGAAACCCGAAAGGGCAGAACACATAAAAAGTCCGAGAAGGTGGAAGCCTATTCGCAATTTTGAGTTATTTTATTGTAAAACCGCAGTGAAATGATAATAATTCACAAAATAGAACACCACCAGAATGCAAACGTTTGGTTTATAAACAAAACTTTCTATATCAACTATACGTATTAGATTAACTTAGTATTTTCCCGCGTGGTAGCGTTCGCTTAATGTAAATCGCGAATTAACAACTTGTCACACCTGGGAGGTAATACTCAGTGGAACCACGTGTTGCGCACATAAGGGCGGACGGCTTTAGGGGGTAGAACTCCACCCAAATACCCAGCACGAGGTGGTGGTGAGTTGTTTAAAATTTTCCGCTTTCCTACGCAAAAATGTTGATAATACAATTTTACTACCTATGTAAAAACAAGTAAAACAGATTTTTATATAGATACAATTACTTAATAATGATAAAGCACTAAAAGATCAAGATAGCTGAAAGTGTACCCGACCTTTTAATTATATTTATATTGCAATGCTCTACTCTTATAAATTTGGTTTAAATTTTAATATTTTTTAAAAATTATAGGAGTAATTAATTTTAAACAAAATCATTTCAGCAGTTTGTCCGTTTTATGTAAATTTTCTTTGTCCGATTATCAGATTATCCGACTACTCAGTTACTATAAAAGCTGAAGGAAAACGCAAAAAGCATATATCTTATATGCAAAAGTTTGAAAAATTCGAAAATTAAGTTTTTCATCCTATTTTTGGAAGACGATTCGTCTACCGTCTACTGGAACGAAAAAAATAGATATTTTATTTTTTAATGCTCTATAATAGATCCAAAATTTATCGATATCTATGATGGACACCGGGGATTTCTCATATTTACAGCACCAAGTCCCCATTAAGGGTTGCTTCTTTTTCTAAAATAAGGATATTTTAATATTTTTTCTTTTCCTTTTTATTTTTTTTCTTTTTCTTTTTCTTTTTCTTATTTTATTTATTTATTTATTTATTTAATTTTGTTGTGTCTAATTTAAATGGACCATCAACTGTGCCACTTACTGATCGATCAAATTTAATCGTTTTATAAGTGCAGCCAATAAAGCATGAAATTGAATATTTATTTATATCAGCTCAAGCTCACTTCCAAAACAACAACTTTTTTGTTTGAAATGCTTGAATAAGATTTTTGATTATTACACAACAAAACTTTCTCTTAACTCTTTTACCGTAACCAAGAGGCATTTCGTCTTTACGGAACTTCATCAGTAGGATCTTTAAAACATAATATAAACATTCAAGTTAAAAGCTTACCTACCTCTAATTTATGAAGGTATTTTAATATTCTTTCGTTAAACTATTCCAGTTTGTATTATTTAAATTAAAGTAAAAACTGCTACTTATACGGACTCTCCAGTTATTGCATACAATGGTTTATTAAATTAACAAATGAGATTAGTCGCTATCATCTGGCTTCCATACCTTCACCATATCTTTTTAGTCTGTTACGTTGTTTAGCGCTTGTATGTCTCCAAGATGCCTCCAAAAACAGATCCCGAATTAGATGCTTTGGTCAAAGAAGTAGAACAGCTGCGAGAAAAACTTAAGGTGATTTTTTCTATTTTACAAGTATTACCAAAAACTTTGTATATTTTTTCATTAGGAAGAACAAAAGAAAGTTGCTGATGTAACATTCGAAAGTGTCTGCAATGCAATTACTCCTGCGCCCAAAATTAAATTAGTTACACGTAAATATTTGAAAGGTCACATAAACAAAGTCAATTCTGTCCATTACAGTGGAGACAGTAGACATTGCGTAAGTGGTTCTTTAGATGGAAAACTTATTATATGGGACACTTTCACGGGAAATAAAATTCAAGTTATTCCTTTACGATCAGCATGGGTCATGAGTGTCGCTTATTCGCCCTCTGGCAATTTTGTGGGTAAATGCTTTTGATATTTAAAAATATCTTCTTCCATTCTTTCCTTTCTTCCACCTTTCTTGTATTTTTTAGCCTGCGGCGGAATGGATAACATGTGCACGGTTTATGATTTAAACAACAGAGATGCTTCTGGAGTAGTTAAAATGGTTCGAGAATTGGCAGGATACGAAGGATTTTTAAGCTCCTGCAGATTTCTAGAAGATAATAAAATTTTGACCGGTTCTGGTGATATGAAAATGTAAAGTTTTGAAATTATATTTTTAATTGCCAATTCGGATAAATGTCTTTTAGATGCATGTGGGATTTGGAAAGTGGTAAAAAAACTGTAGATTTTCCCGCTCACGATGGAGACGTTGTTTCGATTAGCTTGTCTCCCGATGGTAATACATACGTAACCGGTAGCGTAGATAAAACTTGCCGTTTGTGGGATATTCGAGAACAAAAACCAAAGCAAACATTTTTTGGCCACCAATCGGATGTAAATTCAGTTTGTGTAAGTTTTTGGAACAGTCATCACTATTTTTTATTTTAAATCAAACTTTTCAGTTCCACCCAAGTGGACAAGCATTTGTAACTGGATCGGAAGATAAATCGGCAAGATTATTTGACATTCGAAGTGATCAGCAAGTTGCACTTTATGAGCCGCCCAATAAAACTAGCGGATTTACTTCCTGTGGATTATCTTTAAGTGGGCGGCATTTGTTTTGTGGATCTGATGATAACAACGTGCATATGTGGGACACCCTCACCAATCAACACAATGGTATGAGATGTAGATAAAATATGTATGCAATATTTGAAACTTGACTGCTGCGGCATTTTCAGGACACTTAGCGGGACATGAAAATCGTGTAACATCTTTATCTGTTGCTCCAAGTGGATTAGCTCTCGCTACTTCAAGTTGGGATCAAGCAGTGCGTGTGTGGGGATAATTTAAAGTAAAACATAATAATGGAATATCTAAGGAATATTTGGAAAGACAGAAAAATTACTTGCTTTACACCATAATCATGCTAATACTTTTGCGATTGAAAATGCCGAAATTTATAGAATCTTACCGGAATCGTTCACGAAATCCAAACTTCGTTTTCGCTATTTTAGTTGGTTCGAATGTACAACAATTTCAAAATGTTATATTATTATATATTATTTCTTAATATTTTTAGAGATAATAAAAATATTACCTACAAAAATCGTTTAAAATTGTACAATTTTGTATTAAGACGGAATTATTGTCGCATAAATCATTAAAAATATCCCTAAAGTCGCCAGATCTCGAAAATTACTAATCTAGAAAGACTGGAAGTTAAATTTTGCTATGATTAACAAAATCCTATTTGAAATAAATTTATAGTAGCAGTAGCACGGCTAGAAGTCAACTACGGCTGGCTCTGTTCCAGTGGCGGCTCGTGGCTTTTTTATTTGAGGAGGCTATTTTTCGGTTTTTGGACCTTTTTATGTCGAATTTTAGGATGATCTGTAAATTTTGATATTTATATTTTGTATTTTACATGCAAAAAAAGTAAACTTCTTATTAATTTTCTTTTGAAAATAAACACTTTTTCTCATTTATCTCTTGCCTAGCATAAACATGACATGAAATCAAAATGATTGTTCTGTGGTAGGTAGGTAGGTACTATTGGAACTACTGGAATGCTGTACTGGAACTACTGATTTGCCCTATCACTACTCACACATTTTTAATCTTTTGCTTTTTGAAATTAGTATGTTTATATTTTTTAGAGATATTTTTGCTAAATCTCTGATGTTCCCCACCGCGTAATTCTGTTCTGTGATCACCGTTCTAGTCAGATAGAACGATAGAACTTATTCAATGTGATCTCAAATGACATTAAAATCACTTGAAAATTGCAATTTATTAACATGCACTTCGTCTTTTAAATAAATGGACTACAGACCCTACAGACTATGTAGATTTTTAAGTCAAATCAAAATCTCAGATCCTAATCTGATGCTGACTCCCACCACGTCATGTCACTTTAAATCGACATTTGACAGCTACAATAGTAGATAAATTTTAGGTGTAAATTTGTATTTAATTTAAAAATAAAGCAACAAAACTAAAGCAAAACTCATAATGCACAAAATTTTCGAAAGGCATACTTAAAGTTTTACAACTGTAAATTATTAAGGTATGGATGTACAGAATAAGGAACATGTCGCACTTAACCTGCCTATCGAAGTGGTTTCGGATTGGAAAAAATCAAAAAGTTGTTGGAGGGTATGAATTTTTACCGCTGTATTTACGAAATTCTAATAACAAATTTATTCTAGTCGTGGAATCAGCTGTCACGATTTCAAAGGAGTTTAATTTACATGCTGGTGGTTGCGATATTGTTCACTATTTTGTATTTTTTACCTGGTAATATAGACAGTGCGGTAGTTGACATAGACAAGGTCGAAGTTAATACGTTGAAGAAGGACGTCTTAGTTAATATTAGAAATGATCCTAGAGAAGTGGAAAATGACTTTAACGAAATAGAAAGCGAAAACCAGGTTTTGGAAGAACCTGGAGATGTTCAAATCGATGAAAATCTCAATATGAAACATGTGTTAGCTAAACCAAATATCGGGATGGTATTTTCGGGTATTTATCTAAACTTTTATTGTGGTACCGTTAGTTATGTTTAATTATTTTAGGACCAACTCACGAAAGGCAGAAGGCCGTTGTAGATGCTTTTAAACACGCTTGGAAGGGATACAAACAGTTTGCTTGGGGCCACGATCACTTAAAGCCAATTTCGGAAGGATATCACGATTGGTTTGGTTTAGGTCTCACGATAGTGGATTCTTTGGATACCATGTACATCATGGGCTTGAAAAATGGTATATATCAAGCAATCTCACCTCACTCTTTTTAAATTTAGCTTAAAATGATTACAGAATACATGGAAGCAAGAGAATGGATCGACAAGCATTTGAATTTTGATAAAAATCGTGATGTAAATTTATTCGAAGTAACAATTCGAGTTTTAGGTGGATTGTTGAGCATTTATCACTTGTCGGGTGATAAACTATTTTTAGATAAAGCTGTAAGTTTTCACTCGGGGCTTACATGAATTTTTTGTACAAATTAACATTTTTAAGGCTGATTTGGGTGAACGTTTACTCCCATGTTTTGAAACCGAATCCGGTGTGCCCTTTTCTGATGTAAATTTGTTTACAAGAAAAGCTCATGCTCCGAAATGGTCGGCAGATAGCAGCACTTCTGAAGTCACCACGATACAATTAGAGTTTAGAGATTTAAGCAGAAGTTTGGGAAATTCCAAATACGAAGTAAAATAGTTAAATTTATATTTAGAGTAATTGCTGACTTTGTATATTTTTTAGGACGTGGTCGCCAGGGTGTCTTCGCACATTCACAAACTAGAAAAAAAGGATGGTTTAGTTCCTATATTTATAAATGCAAATTCTGGAATGTTTAGATCTTATGCCACAATTACTCTCGGTGCACGTGGTGATAGTTACTATGAATATTTACTTAAGCAATGGCTACAAACAGGCAAAACTATTGATTACTTAAAGAATGATTACTTGGAGGGCATCGATGGAGTGGAAAAGCATTTGGTTCGTCGTACCAATCCAAACGGTTTGGTTTTTGTTGGTGAATTGTTGGGTGGTGCGAAGGATTTTAAGCCGAAAATGGATCACTTAACTTGTTATTTGCCTGGTACTTTAGCCTTAGGTGTTCATAATGGTATGCCCGAAAGCCATATGAAGTTGGCCGAACAACTTCTCGCAACTTGTTATCAGACTTACGCTCAACAGCCTACATTTTTAGCTCCAGAAATTACCTACTTTAATATACAAGTAAGTTAATTATTTATAAATTACTCATTAGAGGTTTAAAATATTCTTTTAATTTCTATTTTCAAGGGGTAAATAGCTAAAAAGTTCTTTGGAAATCATTGAAATTCCTTTTACCCCTTGTTTATCGTTATAAATACAATGCAGTCTCTTTTGCATGTGAATGTCTCGGAAATGCAACTGTTGCTGTTTAAACTTTTTAGAATCTTTTTAGCCCGATAAATCTAGGAATTTTATCTCAGCTAAATGAAGTATGAAAGTTTTTGAGACAGTTAAGTTCCAATCCCAGTTTTAGATTTTGGATTTTGTGTTTTATCAATGTATAGACGTATTTTGTATTTCTCGCTAAAAATGATGATAACCAAATTTATAGAGAATTGAATTCTCTACCTGTTTTATGTGGTCAATTTTGTTGTAAAATAATTATTTATTGCTAATAATACGCATAAGTATGAAAAATTAGGGAATTGGCCCTGTTTTTTCAACTTGTGAATCATTTTTATTAAAAATAAGTGACACATTCAAATAACAAAGTTATAGAGTACTGAATTCCTTACAACTTTTGTAGGAACAAGTTTTTCGTACGACGAATGAATCACAGCTGGGAACATGCTCAACACAGAGGCATGGGGGAACTCACAGGTATGGGTACCTGGAATTGGGGCAATAGCTACTGCTAGCGGTAGCTTGAAAACAAAATTTTTACCATGGCAGAGTGTTTTAAAGGGGCATGAAAAAGCGGTTATCAGTGAGTATCGAAAGAGGTGAGAAAGATTACGAAGAGAAACTGAAAGGATTACATTCAGTGACAATAAATTTAGCTTGCTGGCGTAATTACACGAAAGAGAAATTGATTTTGGCTGCTCGTCATCGAAACCCATCTACTTCGGAGCTTTCACCCTCAACATCATCAGAAGAACCCGTGTTTAATACTCAACTCAAAGTCTCAAATTTGGAACACAGGTCTCAGATCATATTTTACTCTTACATGCCTTTATTGGTTGCGATACAACCTTCTCCCTTTTCTACATCGGAAAAGGAAAGTTTGTGAAGCTTTTGAAGATTGCGAAGATTTGCAGGCCCGCACAAATACCTTCAAAGATAAAAGGTCGAATTAACAAACAATTCAGAAACAAATTTTCATAGCCCTTTACAGTGGGAAAAAACAGAAACATTACTCAAGGAAAGTTTGTGAAGCTTTTGAAAGATTGCGAAGATTTGCAGGCTCGCACAAATACCTTCAAAGATAAAAGGTCGAATTAACAAACAATTCAGAAACAAATTTTCGTAGCCCTTTACAGTGGGAAAAAACAGAAACATTACTCAACAATACAGAATACAATGAGTTTCCAACTGAGGAACTGTGGTCGTGATCTTTACAATCAAGATTGAAGAATTCGCCTATACTTAACCATGTGAGTCTACCTTCTCCAATTTGTGACTAAACGGATTTAATGGCAGCTGTTGGCACCAATAGTCACCTAAAAACAGCACTGTACTCAGGTCCATACTAACTCATGGCCATTAAAAACAAAAATAATATGTCGAAATTACCACCATCGAAATCATCGGCACATCAGCATTCATTGCGGGTGTTTTATTAAGTATTAAAGTGGCTGAGAGTAGAGTTGGAGCGAACAGAATGGAGGTGGAAAAACCCACGGTGCCTTCAACCTAGCAACAATGACACATCACCTGCACCAGAGTTACTATTATGAACAATTTCTTGCAAATGCAAAACGAGCTGTGGAATAGCTTGCGGCTGTCGAAAAGCTGACCTTAAATGCACGCTAATTTGTGAAATTTGTGGTGTTAATTCGTGCACAAATGCTCTGAACAACCAAATCGACGATGAAATTGTAGACCTTTTCTCTGTGCAATTAAAGAAACGCAATCTTCAGTCAATTCATCAAAAAAAGTCGTAAATATATAACCATTGAATAAAAATAGTTGGCTGTGGATTAGGCCTACTGGGGAAACCAGTTTAAAAAAACGCACCGAAAACTCTACCTCTACGGTGGTGTGGAAATGAGTTGAGCCGCTTCCGCCATGCCTCTGTGTTGAACGGGTTCCCGGCCGTGATCCATTCATCGTACGAGAAACTTGTTTTTACGAAAGTTGTAGGAAATTTAGTCCTCTACAACTTTAGGATTTGAATGTGTCACTTATTTTTAATTAAAATGGTCCAAAAGTTGGAAAAACTAAGCAAATCATCTAATTTTTCACATTTTTTGCTTATTATTAGTAATAAATAATTATTTTACAACAAAATTGTCCACATAGCAGAGGTCTAAAGCTGTGATTTCATATTCTACTCCATCATTGGAACCTAACTGCGTCAAAAAATTTGATACTTCATTTAACTGAGATAAATTCCTAGATTGATCGGGCTAAACTGAACTGCTTGCAAAACCATAAACTTTCTTGATTTGCAGGGTGAAAATTCAAATGACATATATGTAAAAACAAATGACGCCCACAATTTGTTGAGACCGGAATTTATTGAAAGTTTGTGGTACATGTATCAACTCACCAAAAACACGACATATCAAGATTGGGGCTGGCAAATATTTCAGGCTTTTGAAAAATATACCAAAGTAGTAAATGGGTATACGTCGATTGGAAATGTTCGTAATACCGGAAACGTACGTCCAAAGGATTTAATGGAATCGTTTTTCCTTAGCGAAACATTAAAATACCTATATTTATTGTTTAGCGATAATCCTAAACTTTTAGATGTTGACAAATATGTAGTAAATTCGGAGGCACATCCGTTGCCCATTTATTCATCGTGATTGTGAAAAATGCAAGTCATTAGTCATCTAGTCCTATAGAAATTAGAATTTAAAGACTTACTTTGTTTTGTTTCATTTGATTGTAACGATTAACGTCGTTTTTGTAGGTAATTGTGCATATAAGAGATTTTAAAATTACCGTAAATTGTCACTTTTATTTTCTCTTATAGATCGTCGATCAATGTACCTACTACCTTTTGTGAGATTTTTTATTTTAAAATTTTTTTAACTAATAAATAGGGCAATACTTTATAGGATAGAAAATTTTTAATTACACAAATAGTGGTTGTTACTAGTACTTGTTTTTTAATGGGGACTTCACAAATAAAAAAATGAAAAACCTCGATTGTTGAGTTGAAACTTTAACGCAATTGTTAGATCAATTTTATTTGTATGTATTTGGTTAAATAAACTAAATAATATAGGGCGTTCTAAATTGTTGATTTTTAAGCTGTAAATGAGAGGATTGCACTTGTGTTTAATTTTGTATGCTACATTTTTACACATGACACTGACTTATTAAATATTATATTATTATTTTACGTGTGAAATTTATGATCTAATTTTTACAAACCTAACATTTCCAATAATGCTATGCTAGGATTTTTTATATTTTTTCAAATAAGTAAAAAATATTATACAGTGTGGTTGAAAAGTTGGTCTTATCTCTAACCTGTGCAAGAGCTTCTTCACAATTTTTTATTCTAATAACTGCCAAATTGTACCACATTAAGAGACTTTTCAATCACCGTGCATATCAAACAAACAATATTTTTAAATAAACACACAAAGCCACATTTTTATTTATTGTACTATTTCAAGCAGTTCAAAATAATATAAACCAGAACAAATTTATTATGTAAAATTTATAACTTTGTTGATATTGTAAATATATTTAAGTACATACTTAGATTATAGACAAATAATGTGCCTTTATTGGTTTTATTTATTTTCAGTAGGTAGTTAAAACGTAATTAAGGGGTTTAACTACAGTAACCTGTCTTAAAAAATAGTGTTAACGTCTTCCAACAAAGGGAATTTCACAGCCTTCCCTTAAGTACTACTCCAATTAAGGTAGGTTTGAATTAAATTTAGTTCTTAACATTATTTATCCAAGTTTAGTTTGATTAGTTTAGATTTTTATCTAATCTAACTTCAAGCTAAGAGCGAGGCTGTAGACTAGCAGTTCGAGTGTTGGATTGCCATGTTGCCGTCGTGGAATTAGTTTTGATCTTCAAAATTGGCAGAAATAAAAACTTGAACTTTACTACTTCGATAAATGAATAACTATTTTAAAGATACAATAATTATTGAAGGACAAAACAGATGCTAATCAGCATAGCTGGTAATAATATTTTTATTATAGTAAATTATTCATAAATAAGTCATCATTTTAATTTAATGATAGAAATGGCATGACGTAAAAATCCAATACAATCTATATTGTTGCAACTTTGTAGGTAAATCATCTGAATGCACTTAAGATATGGTAACCCAATTATCAAAAGAAAAGCAAATGTACAATTAAAAATATTGATCTATTAATATATTTACGCAATATATACAGTACTCTTACATAATAAATTAATGAAATGTATGCAAAATGTAAAACGTAAATTTAAATAAACGAGTTTGGATAAAATAATTTAAAGAAGTTTCAGAATGCAGATTAAAAAATATTCAAATATCTATTAAAATATCAACTTCCCTATTTATATACATCATTAAGCACTTAAGTCTATTATCACAAGATATAATTATGCTTTGAATCACATTATGGTACATTCACAACACTGCAGAGTATAATACAAACACCTCACTGTACAATTATCATCTTGCTCCTCGTCTTGTTTTTTTAAATCCGTAGGAGGTACCCATTGCCCGTCCAACATATCTACTGCACCGTTTAACTTATGAGGTGGTGCATCTCCCTTATCACCTGCTTCATGGCGATCCCGATCATCTTCTTTTATACACTTGTCGTCTGTTTTTACTATATCGTCGTCGTTTTTTGAATCGGAACGAGCATCCAAAAAACCTATACAGTTCGTTGCAGGACCATGCTCTTTTAATGGCTCGGCTAAAACTGAAACTGCACCTGTGTCACTTTTAACTTCTGCGGCTGCAGTGGTGCTCTGTACTGCAATGTCTTTAGATGTAGTCGGAGGCGGTGTCGAACGACCTTCTTTAAAATCAAAAAATTCTTTACCATGCGAATTGGGCGAATCTCCCGACATCATAGCACTGCAAAATAAATTCAAAATTAATATAAGTAAATTAAATTTACTTGGGTATCTAATTTAAAATATTTGTTTCCTATGTCTAGGTCAAACCAATTAAGTATACTGACAATAACAATGAGCGTAATTTATTAACTATTAAGAATCGTAAAAAACCTGAGCCATTCTAATTTACCTATAGAAATATTTTTCTCTAATAAAAATTCCTAATAATTAATTTTTTTTCAATTTTAAAAGATCTCTTCCCCCAGTGCAATTTTCAATAAATAAAATTTGATCAAAGGAATGAACACACAGTTCGAAATTTATGCAAGGAGTTCGGTATCATATCAGCAGATATTTAAATAACAATTTATTGTGTAAACAGTCTTGATAGAAAATGGTGGGGAGGTTTCTTTAAAAATATTTTATATAGGAAAATAATTAAAAAGTTATGGTTTATTTTTAAAGTCACGAAACGACACCGAGATACATTAATATAAAAAATAAACGTTTTACCTATATATAAGTTGAATTTGTAGGAGGAAAATAATTTTAATCCAAAGTTAAGACGTTAACGATCATTGCTCAATTTTACTTAAAATTTAGAAAAATCGCACCAACACAAGAATACCTAACCATTTCGTATCCAACTTCTTTACTTGTTCATTAACTTTTAAAACTTGAAACCGTGAGATGCTACAGGTCATCGACTTGTCATTTCCATTACGTTTATTCAAGTCTAATAAGTAAAAATGAATAATATAAAAATGTTGAACAATATCTACCTTCTTACTAAGCAAAAGTGTTACTTGTTTCCTTGAAGAAAAAGACGTTTGTGGCAGTTTCTATCAAACGAAAATGAGATAACTTATTAACACTTGGGTCGGATGATAAATTTATATCTATAAATCTCGAAAGTAAAAAGTGTTCCATAAACACTTCGACCTCAAACCTTTAAAAATGCGACCTTTAAATATTAACATAAAAACGATTCAAAAATTCATAAATAATTTTTAATGCAACCACTTAATCAATCTAAATCTGTGTTTTACAAATTGAATTGTTTGCCAGACACATTATTTATTTAATTTTTGTAAATGTAAATTAAATAGTATAGAAGGACTTGGGTCAAATTATAATAAAGAATTATTCCTAAGTGTAGTTAATAAATATTTTATATAATTCCATTTTTCATCAGATATATTTTGTATTACAATAAACAAAAATTAACCGATTTCTGAGGGACGGTTAGCTTTTGAGCCACGAAATTGTAATCTCGCGAGCTTCGTCTTAACATATTCGGCAGGTTTACGTAATTGTGACAAACTCCTAGTTATGAATGAAAAAATGAACTCTATGAATGGAA
This sequence comes from Cantharis nigra, assembly GCA_958510845.1. Taxonomy (NCBI): domain Eukaryota; kingdom Metazoa; phylum Arthropoda; class Insecta; order Coleoptera; family Cantharidae; genus Cantharis; species Cantharis nigra. Next base: position 79,160,624 of record OY294028.1, read on the forward strand.
GACCGAACAATTGAGTAACAATCGCCACAACCAATGTAAGTGCACATAATTTTCCATAATTTACATGAAAAGTTTAAATACATTTACAGTTCATTCTTAATAAAATAATTACTAGAAACACTGGCGATGATGGAAAAAATGTTAAAAACCGTTTGTATTTTTCTTGTTTTTCATGCAAATAAATGTAAGGTATAAACAAGTTTGTGCCCGTTATTATGGTTATTGTTCAAAAATTACCTGGAACTTGTGAAGTTAACAAAGGTTACTCTAACTTACTCAAAAGTAATAATAAAAGTTAGTCATAAAACGGTTTTATTGTTTACCTTCATTTCAAAATATAAGTTCCATCATAAAGCTTGCTAACGATCGAAATTTTGAAAAGCGATTAATTTTCTAATTTTGTTATCTTCATTATATTACAGCACATTACTTAATGGAACAATGGAAAATATCGAGAAAAACCACACCACGTCATAACACCGAATGAAGATATGATAGGAAAAATTCTAACTTACAGAATTAATGTTAAAAAAATAATAATGCATAAAACTTACAGCGGATAATTTTGTTTGTCAATATCGATCATTATAAGCACAGAAACAAAAAAATTTTAAATACTGGAAATTTTAAAAATGTAAACAAAAACATGCACACAGCTAACGTCACAAAAACGTGCACTCTAATGCCAGATGAAAAGAATTTGCACCATCCAAAACACCCCCTCTAAATAAACGTTGGGGTAACAATAGACAAGAGCACAAATCGCTAGAGGGCGAATTTTCGTTAAAATTCCCTTTGTAGATGTACAAATTTATTTTTAAAAATTAAATTATTTATTATGTACTTTTAATTCATATAATAAAATTAATTGCAAAAAATATCGTCCCATCCAATAATGTGCAATTATTCAGTTCACTTTTTGATATGGAATACTGAAGAAACAAACCTTACTCTTACTCAACGGTTTAAAACCATTCCCATATCTAAGTTAGTGTTTAGGTAATTTGTTATTTCTGTTATTTACGAAATAAATAAATTTTTAGCTCTATCAGGGACGAAATGATAATATTCACTCAGCGTTCACCAAATTCACAAAGAATTGACATTGAATCAAAAGAAGATAATGATGCAGATGAAACTGTTTCCGATGCTAATATGGAATGCTTCGAACGAGGACATCAACAATATATAAATTTATAATTTTTATTTTATGTACCTATCTTAATTTTAAGAATAAAATTCAAATTATTTTTTATTGCATTCAGAATCAGTTTATTTATGTTGTACAATTGAGAATTAGAAACCTATCTTCATCACAAGAAAAGATCAATATGGAGAGAAAACATGTGTTTGTGTTACAGACGTCGTCGTGATTGCAATAGAATAAACAGATAATATTGCAGTGTCCCAGTGTCTATAATAATATTTTTAATTTAATTTTTTAATGCTAAGCACATAGCAAGGTTAGCTTCATACTAGAATATTAGTCGAGCACTCATAGAACCATGAGTGTGGTTCCTGGCAGGACCGCATTTAAGCGCAGGCTACCTAGGTTCCAGTCTAGGGGCCCGCACCACAAAAAAATGTTTAAAAATTTGAATCTTGAATAGACTAAAATAAAAAAAGTTACAAACATGACCGAGATCAAGTAAGTAAGTTAATTTTAGTATCGATGGTTGATGCTAAAAGAGGAATTCAAAAGCAGATGTGCCAAACGAAAGCTTGTAATACAAAACGAAAAAAAACATCATTTCGGAGGACAAAGAAGATTCAGGAAAATCACGTGTTACTGCTCTAAGTTTGTATAACAAAATGTTAAAGATAGAAACTGGGCTCTACACAGTATTTTGGGATGATATTTTAGGACAAGTAAATAAAACTAGTAAAACTATACAGAACCCTAGATTGGACGTGAACACAGCTTGCTCTGCACTAACATCGCTAAAAAGCTTCATCGGAACAAAACGGGATAGGTTTGAAGAATATGAGGTGACAGCTGCTGAGTTAGCTGATGTACTGAGTACGAGAGTGAAACGCAGCGTAAATGCAAAATAAACGTGCGTTTGGCACTTCTTGACTATGTCCAGAAGTTAAGCTGACTCCGTCAGAAATATTTCGAACCCAGAGCTTCCTTCCTGTCATAGATCAATTTGAATCTTTATTGCGGTAGAGGCTTGAGACATACAAACTATACCTTTTCCAGTATGATTTGGAACAAATGAAAACAGACATGAAACAAATGAAAAGATTTGGTGCAAATGAAATCACATTCGATGCAAACGAAAACAGATTTGGAGCAAACGAAAACAGATTCGGAACAAACGAAAACAAATTCGGAGCAAACGAAAACAGACCTGGAAGCAAGGAAAACAGACTTGGAGCAAATGAAAACAGATCTGAAACAAGCGAAAAGAAATTTGGAACATTTGGAACAAAATGAAAACAGATTTGGTGCAAATGAAAACAGACCTGAACCAAACGAAAACAGATTCGGAGCAAACAAAAACAGACTTGGAGCAAACGAAAACAGACCTGGATCGAACAAAAACAAACTTAGAGCACATGAAAACAGATCTGAAACCAGTGAAGAACATATTGAGCAAAAGGAAAACATATTAAGAAAATGAAATAGCCTATAGTCAGGAAAGGTGGATGTATAAACTTACTTATTCTATTCTTCCTTCTAGAAAAAAATGTAAAAGATTATTTTCCTAATATTGAGGTCGCTTTAAGAATCTATCATTTATGGTCACAAACAGCAGTGGGAAAAGGTCATTTTCAAAATTAAAGTTGATTAAAAACAGGTTTCGAATTCCATGTTAGAAGATAGGCTCAACGTTTTGGCTTTGTTTTGCTCGTAATACAACAACAAAAATTGTGAATCAGTAGTTTTCTTCTTCTTAAGGTGCCGTGCCTTCAATGGGCTTTGACGATCAAACTTGGCTAAAGCCATCAAGATGACATACTAGGGAATTTAATTAATGGGGAGTTTTCCCGTTGCCTTCCCCGCAGCCCACAGATCTATCTTAGGCTTTTAGATCACAGCAGTGTATTCGACGCGACCAAGATTTGAACAGCGGTTACCCGCTTCCCAGTCGGTCGGTGTAGGCTTTACGCCATACTGCTGATCGTAGTAGTTTTAACAGCAATGAAAGAAATTTACATATGCCTCTAAAGGCAATCGGACAGGAAGCGTCAGTTTAAAAACCGTTGTTTTGGTTGAGGTAGAAGAAGTTCCGTAAAAACGAAATTTCAGCCGAAGTCGAGATGCAAGCACTTCCAGTAGTTGAGGAAAAAGAACTAACTTTAGAACTACAAATGGAGGCTAAACTGGCGAGTCGTTCAAAATCTCAGCACAACATCCGTAAAGCTGGCGAAGGTAAGATCAAAGCCAGTGGAAGAAGTTAGAACTTAAAAACAAGAAGAAAAAAGAAAAAAACACTGGAGTGAAATTCGATGTTTCCCAAAATAATTTCCCTGGCGGACTGACCAGGGGTGCTGAACGCTAGAACATCCCGGGCTCTCTCAATTTCAACCAATCAAAAATAATCAAAAGCCGATTACGATCATCGATAAGTAATGAATTATTGGAATATATGGGATATGGAAAAAATTATGATGACGTCATAATAGATCAATTCGGTACAAGTTCAAAATAGCTCGAAAAAAAGCTGTTTAAAAATTTGTTTTGTGAATCATCTGTATATTTAACGATGGTCGTCGTTTGGGTGGTGCAGGCCATGGTCGTTGAAGTGGCAGCCGGAATGATATTAGAACTTAAAAATAAGGAGGAAGAAGAAAAAACATCAAAGGAAAATTCGATGTTTCCCAAAATACACAACATGTTTTAGGAATCATATATAAATTTAACGATGGTCGTCGTTTGAGGTTGCCCAAGAACAAATCGGGATCGTCGCACACAGGGAAAAAATGGCCAAATTACGGTGACAAAAATAGATTTAGGTATTTATTTTAAACTAATTTCAAATACCGTCAAAACGTTGTCCATAAGTCAGTCCATAATCGGGCATAAAAATTTTTTTAATTATCGAACCCAAACAGTTTGAGCGAGCGTGTAAAGTTGAGTTTCTCTCGCACGGCCGTTATTGTTATTTGCTATTGAATTATGTTCTAGTATCATTACGATCGTTCTTTTTGTGAATTTAAAAATATAAGTTTTACAATATGGATTTTGAAGCATCAGGTATGTACTTCACTATATATTATTATTGTATAATGTATTATATAGCAAGTTGTATGAAGAAGCATATATGGCTTTAAAAAAATATTGAAATGCTATCTTCAACTTGAGTTACACAAAAAGTTCCAAAAAGTACACCAATTTTTTTTTATGTTTGAAAATTTATCTTTAAAATAATGTAAACACGCAAAGTAGAAGTCCCCTTGTTTCCCCCTTTGTTAATGAGAGCGTTTTCTTTTTAGGTAGTCGCAGTGGTAGAATCCCTTTATAACGGATTCTCATATACTTCAATTTCATTTTTAACAACCTTATATCAAAATTGTAGATGTTTTATGTACTCACTGATTTAAATTAAGCAAATTATTTAATATAAAAATTAGTTTTTGTTTTTATTATACAATACTAGACCATCTTGACCCAACTTACCCTTTTTAGGCATTTTTGTGAAAAACAATTTAGTAGTCCCCATTTCCGATCTGAAAATCAACCAAAATCATATTTTATATTTTTGTCATCGTAATTTAATTATTTGTCCCTGTGTGCGTCGGCCTAATCGTGATGGACACCGTCCACAGAGACAGATAGTCAAAATGAAAAATCTACCGTGATGAGAATGACATAAAATTTGAAAACGAATGTGACTTTCCTTGTTTAATTTAAATTATTTATTATTGATTTGGAAATTTTTCAGGAATTAAAACATAAATAAATTTATTTGTAGATGCAGTTTCACATTTCAACAGGTGCAATCGTCACACCTACCACACATGGAAAGCCGCCAGTAGTAGTGCCATCTATTGACAATATTTTGAACAACCTGGGGGATTTCCAAAACCAACATTGGGTATATTTTACCAAACATATAGTAAATATCAGCAAGCAATAAGTAATTATTTACAATAATAATTATTATTAGTGAATTATAAGCAAGTGTACTTACACCGCATAATCAATGATATAACAAATTAAAATATATTCCAGCCACAAAGTCAACAACTCCATTTATAAATTTTTATAAAATTCAAGTAGAGCATCCTTAATGAACAAAATTAAATAATTAACACAAACTAAGAATATAATTATTTTTTAGTAGCAGCACATGCATTGTTCAAAAGGATCTACAACAAAAATGATACTATGTTAGTCAGTGGGCGTTATTATCGATAAATACCTTGGGCAATGCAATAACAAAGTGCATAAATAAATTTTTACAATGCAAACTTCGCAGTAGTACTAATAAAATTTAATAACTCGATCAAAAATATTATAAGACTTTTAAAATCATCCATAAACATAAACAAGCTCCAAAATATTACACTGAATAAATCCCGCACGCTTGTTTGTTATGAAGACGTAAGACATCAATTTTTGAATTAGATAAATAAGTTAATTTAAAAATTGATTCTTAAATGTATAATTCATATTCGCAAAAGGGTTAAACTGCAATAACTCGAGTCAATGAGGTTCGTAAATAAAAATATCACATAAACGCGTATAACCAATTAAGTTACAGGGTATGTTCACAAAAAAATAAGAAACTAAAAAATGTCAAGCCTGAGTAGTCAATTAAATAATTAAATCCACTTTATGGCTGATTATATACTCGAGCTTGAAATAATATTAATTGCTGATATTGGCATATTAATCTCGAACAACTGTGAGTTTAATAAAAAAAATTGTTTTTTATGAATAAATTTGAATTTAATTTAATTTCATACCAAAACGAACTACGTCTACCGACATTCGGCCTCCTTATTACGAAATAAATAGCAGGAAATTATATATTCAAAAAATTCTTCACTTGATAAATTTGTCACGTATCAGCCACTATCACAAATTTACACGACGAATACAAACGGTAATTGAAAATGTGCCGGAGCATGACAACACTAAAGTTTTTACATCACAAAAAAGAAATTATTAGATTTCTATTTGCATTGACGTTAAAAAAAGTCCTTGTCAAAATTTAGAAACCGATTTGACGGCTACCACACTGCTCGAACAAAAAACCAACCATAATCAAAAACTTAACCACCAAAACTCTTTTTATGGAAACTTACCAGTTACTGTAAGTTAAAGGCAAAGTTGGTTTCCATTAAACAAGTGTCCAGTTAAAAAAATACCTTCCAATTGTTAATTCACTGATTTGTAAAAACACGGACACCAATAATGATGTGAAACCGAGCGACAAGACAACGCGAGAGCCAAAGCTTATCTTAGCTCTATTATTATTATTCTGTAGCTTAAGTGGCCTGAGAACAATAATGCACAAATCAAGGTTGATTTACAACACAAAAATTTAACACAGCCCACTCGTGGCATTGCCTTATAAACTTTGAATTTTGAATGTTGTCTCGTCAACTGCTTCATCATCATAAATGTAGAACCGGTAGACGAGTTTTTTGTCCAACGAAAAATATCTATTTTTGTCTTTTCATTCCTAATTAAATTAAAATCTTAAATTAACAAATTAGCATGATTTATAAATTCAAATAAACAGTACCTTAAAGATTTAACCCCCCCCCCCCTTCAAAACATTTAGTTCCAATAAAAGGGGAAGAAAGTTGGAAAGCCATGCATATTATAGAAAGCATGTACCTAATTCCATTGGTACACAAACCAGTTTTAATACAAATTTTGGTATTTTTAATTTTCTGAACATTATCAAGAGCAGTGGCGGCTGATACGGGGAGGGCGAGAAGCAGCGTGGCGCTCGCTCTTATATTACTGTAATTTCCAACATCGAATAATATTTTTAATGTAGAAATATACTTTAACCCCCTCCCATGTTTGATTGTCACTCCCAAGTGTAACACTCCACGAGCCGCTACTGATCAAAAGTTATAATCACATTCCATTTGCGTAGAATATTGTGATATGTTTTTATCGTAAAGAATTTAATAATTCAAATGTAATACGTGATTCGCTTTTTTAATTGAACATTTTTTTTGTTTAACGGTTCAACACCCAAGCACATTGTATTCTTTCATTATGTGGACAAAACTTGCTTTAATATTCTCGAGAATGGATAAACATAAAAAAAGCAAGTAGGCTAAACCAAGCGAAAAAATTCACTTGTTTAAAAAATAGATTAAAGCCGAAAAAACAGAAAGATGCCTTTGCGTTAGTTCAAATGCGGCAAGACAAGGATTGCTAGTTCTACTTACAGGAAGCTATACAATAAAGTTCTGGTACACAGAAATACAAAACACAAAAGCAAGTCTTTCAAAAATAAATTCGAGCACTGATAAATAGCTCGCTAAATGTGGCTTATATAGTTAATATCATCAATAAATTGCGTAGCATGAAAATTGGAGATAAATTGCAGGCAAATCAATGACAAATTAAAAATTTAAAAAAAAACTTAGCTTGCTTGCTCTGTTGCGACAATTTTCAATCCTCCAATCAATCTTATTCTTAGATAATGATTTGTCCAACAAAATTACCAAACTAGAATAAAATCACAATTTCAACGACTTCCATTATATCCGTGATAAACAGGATTTTTCTCAAAAGAATACAGCAGGAGGTTCCCAAAAAATTCACTTTCCAAAAATTTTGCCACTCAGTCGAAACCAAAAAATCGTCCATTCAACTTTTATCATCACCTCTGTCTTTTTATCATCCAAATCGCGCAAACGCGTTGGTTCAAAGTTGAGAAAAATGAAATTGAGAAAATTTCATTACAAACAAAAACCTTGAAACCATAAATTTTTTTAATTAAGAAGTTAAAGTTAAAAGGAACCGTAAATTAGTACAAAAACTTCCGGTTGTTTTTATTAATTACGAGTCGTTCTCATCCAATTAACGCTACGTAAAATAATAAAAAATATTTGATTTCGAGTTAATTGTAACTTAATAATTATAGTTAGTAATAACTGTAAAATAATGTAATTAGTAAATAGTGTCATTAGAAAAAAAATATTGGAAGTCTGAAAATTGGCTTAAATGATCCTCAATCCTTACTGAACAACATACTACAAATCCCAAAACCTCCACCGTCGGCGTCATCAATTATTTATAGTAATAAGTCACATGCATATTAACAACATTTTGTTAAAATTCTGTCAAAAATATTGTTAATCGAAAATTAGCTCAAATCTAAGGCTTATCGAATTTTGATGAGAAAATTGATGGAGATATAATTTCTTTAAGAGGAATTTATTTTTTGCCTTCAAATTTCAATATGCTATTTTTGTGATTTACTCGAAAGGTAAGAGTCCTATAAAAAAAATGTAAAAGATAATTTAATTCTATTTGTTGTAGACAACATCTTTTAAACAAATAAAATGTACTTTTAAGTGTACTTATAGATATGTGAAATTTAAGTATTTTAAATTACGCTCGTCATCTTAATTAATTGCAGTTTTGGAATTAGCCTTTTAAATTTTGGTTAAAAAGTTTACATATTTTCTTAAATTACATTATTATAAGATTATAACTGTTTGATCACCAAGTGATTTTCATTTTAGTTGTTTAGCTTCTTATTAGATACACATACATAATATTTTAAAATCACTTTGTTTTCAGAAAAACTTCGATAAATCTGTAAAAGCTTTGGTATTTGACAAATATTTTATAAATAACAAAATTTTCAATAAAATAAGTAAAAAAATGTGTTTTCAAGTTGATACAATTATCCTTGTTTAATTTTTTCCTTGGCCACTTTAAAAAAATATGTTTACTTTTTTTTCTAACGTATAGTGTATCTATAAAAAAAATATTTTGCATTAAGGACTTTCAAAAAAAACAAATTAACAATTTAAATTTTCAAGAATGCACTTTTATAACAACAGATATTTATCTTTTATTATCTTTCACGTTATATGCCATTTTTTTGTAAGAATCTTACCTTTCGAGCAAATCATAAAAAATGCAAGTTAAAATTTGATTTTTACAAAAAGTTGAAAACCCACTTTTTAAAAAATCATATCTCGATAAATTTTGGACCAAATTTCGAAAATCGAAAAATTTCATCAAAAAATATGACGTAATTGCCAAAGCATAGATCGGGCGTAATTAAACCAAAAAATTCTGACAATTATTGGATCTCATCAGGATAAAAACCAATAATAAGGAACTCAAATTAAAATAAAATTAGGAATTAATTATATAATACTTTTCATAAACACAGACAATGAAAAGGTCAAGAGAAGTTAAATACGAATAATACTTTGAAATAATTTGTTAAACTTACATGAACTGCTTTAATTACACCGAGTAAAAACTTTGATTGAACCAATAAATATTTAAAAACTCCAAAAATAAGTATAGATATTACTGATTTATTTTCTTCAAATTTAATTAGAAATAATATGTTTAGCAAAATTGTTTAACTGAAAGCACCTGATATGTATTTTGCACGTCTTACTATTTCACACTCATTGCACATAATACTTATAGCAATAAATTATAAAATGGACTTTATTGTTTACCGAACTAATAAAGAATGATAACTTAATAAGCCTATTAGATGCAAAATAAAAATATATTATTTTGGCAAAACTGGTTCATTATTAAACTGAACCAAAGTAGTATAAAATAAAAAGATAATAAAATAAATTAAGATTACACTCTCTTCTTGTCTTAAAAACAGATTTGAGACGTGTTTCAGATTCAAGCAGCCATGATCAGCCAAAAGAAATTATTAATTAATGTAATTTGTACAACAATGTTTTTTTTATTTTGTTATTTAAATAAAATGGAGCAATTTTTATTGAATGTTTGCAATTTTTACGTCGACTATGAAATATCCATGAAATTACTCTTGCTTGAATATTTAAAATATATTCCGCTTTATTTTTAATTACAACATTGTATGCTAAATTTTATGGAAATTTGATTATGAATATTGAGCAAATTGTTGGAATTTAAAAATAAAGAATTGTATATGGTGTTTTAAGCAGATTTCCATATTTTGCAATATATTTATGCGGTCATCAAATACTATATTTGTATTTGTATAATTTAAATTTAAATACATATATTAAAATAAATTGCAAGGCTAACAAATTGTTATGATGTCAATCAATAAATAATATTTTGTAAAGTTATCACTTATCATAGTATAGTGAATCCAATATGAATTCATATTTGAATTAGTAAAAGGTTGCCGAAAAGCTTACGTCATCAAGAGAAAAGCGCAAGATTCTGTTAATATTCTTGTCAAGATAAGTTCGTAAAATGCAGGAAGCGCTATTTTTATCATAAGAAAGGAACTCGAATCTACAATGAATATCGGAAATGTTTACCACAGAATAAAACCTGAGATCAGTTTCAGGGATAAAATTGGGAATAAGATCGAAACATGTCGTTTTTTAAATTTAACACTTTTTTCTTGCTAGTTTTGTTTTCTTGCTAATCAGCTAGTCACTGATTCTAAAGATGAACAGATTTAAACAAAAGTTAAAAAGTAGGGATCGGTAGAAAGATTATCAATTGGTTATCAGTTGGTGAACGGGGAGGATTTTAAATTAAATAGTTGCAGAGTTCAAAGTCTTGGTTCAAAGTTGGCCACAAATTAAAATGCATTTATTCTGAAATAAGAAGAAAAAATTTTAGTAATACTTTTAAAGTAAAGAACTATGATATGGAAGGAACTCATAAAAGAAACTCCTGAAGTCCTATGTAGCGGTTTCGAACAGCATGTATTTACTGATCTAAATCTAGATAACGACGAGATTGTGCACACGCAGGAATGACACCTTGGCAACACAAGTTACCAGAAGACTTGTTATCAGGAATAAACAAGAGTTCCTATACAAACATTCACAGAGACCACATGTATTTATGTCGGCTCTCCATTTATATTAATATTTTGTATCCAATTATTATTTCAGGTAACAACCTTTCGTAATCAACAACATACTAAATTATTATCGTAATAAATTTATTAAAAGATTTACAAGTGAATTCTCAACGAAGTTCCAATCACAAGCAAAAAGCAAGTTACGACTAGGTATGGCAACTTAATATCGTTATTCCTAGCCCGTACACCTACATTCCCGAAGGTTACAATATCTTACTCGTTTGTGCATCAATTATAATTGCTCTTCATTTCTTCATGTTCTTCTCTTTTTCCTACCACCAGTCATCGACCCTCGTGCTGCTCAGATCCTACATCATCTCAAATCTGGTCTCCGTAATCAGCTTTATCATATCGTTCTCGTCCTTCCTCATGTGACGAAATCATCTCAATTTGCGATTGATTACCTGTACTATAGCTCATGCCAAGTAGAAATAGAACCGAAAATTATCTTTTTTCAGCAATAACTTTCTTAATTTTCGAGATACAGCAAAAATTGTAATATACAAATTTAAAGAACTAATAAAATTCTTTAAGTTCGTATATTACAAGTTTTGCTGTATTTCAAAAATCAAGAAAGTTATTGCAGAAAAACGACGATTGTCGGTTCTATTTCTACTTGGCACGAGCTCTATATAGGTATCTTCGTTCCCAGCCTCTCTCAATATTTCATGGTTCATCCATAGGTCTGCTTTCTCGTCATTGACTCCTAATGATCCCAATATTTTTCGCACATAATATATGTAATATATTATTATCGTTTTATTTTCGTTTATATTTCCAATCTCATCTGTTTTGCTGTCTTTCTTACTCCTTCAATTTTTATTATCAGTTTCCTTTTTGATTTGTTACAATAGCCGCATCATCTGCATACGTCACCACCTGCACTTCCTTGTTGATTATACAGTTTACCTTTATTTTTCTCATGATTTTCTCTAACATATTAAACAAGGTTGCCGATGCAGCACCTTCCTGTCTCATTCCACAGTTTATCACGAAATTACCTGTTTCTCCGTTTGCCGTTCTGTACAGGTACAGGCTGTTGTTTTTCAAATGTCATGCTGGTTAGTTTTATTAATTTTTTGTCTCCGTATCTTTTCCTTTTCTCCATATTTCTTTTTAATATGTTCCATCTCATTTTATGCATTGTTCGTATAATAGATAGATATTATGTTCTACTATTGCTCTGAGTCGGCGACATACAGAGGTGTCTCTGTAACAAGATTGGAAACTAAACGGACGCTATTAGAACTGACTAAATTAAGACTTCTTTAGAATCTCAATTTACATCTTCTTCATCTTCCGTTAGGTCGCGGTAATCTGTTTTTACGTGTTTTTACCAACAGCAACCTCGGTGGTGTTTCGAAGTCACTATTAGTGCTGTGAGCATATTAATTGTTTCACCTTCAAGGTAGCTTGCTAGGCTTGTTTTAGATGTGCTTGTAATCATAAATTTTTATTGTTGTTGAATGCAAGTTATCAACCCCGGGGAACCACCGACTTTACATGTCCTCCAAAGCACGAAGACGATCATATTAAGAAATTTTAAACTCTCTCCGGATTCTCTCTCTATTCGGCTAAAATACTAGGTTAACGACCGTCTCATCAGTTTACTTGTTTATTGCAATTCTTCGTGTATTGTAATGGAGATAGGCACTAATAGTTTACCTAATCATAATGCGGGTTTCCTTTAAAATCAATATTATTACAGTCATAATCACGTCAGTATAACTTTAGCAGCGAAAGGACATGCGAACATTTTGCAAGAACAATGATCCCTATAATCACACTATTATTTTGAAACACATTTTTCAAATTTTAGTCAATACAAAATTGAATTTTGACTAAAACTGATCCTGTCGAGATTATAGAAGCAACTTGGATTGTTTTTGTTCGACTAAAATATTATAGTTGTTTCTGCAGCAGTTTGAAACGTTTTAAAAGTGCCTTTCTCTTGCTACCTGAAGAAAATGATCTATCTTTAATCTTCTCCCAAATGAATTTTTATATAAAATCATAGCTTGCACACAGAGAGAAATAGTATGTGTTACTAATCCACACAATTTTGTAATTTTCCTGCGCAATTATCTGGATTAGTTCCACATATTTACTTGGTGCTGTACTGAAAATAACTTGAGAGCATAGGACCAACTAGGAGCCCTTCCCCTCAAATTAATTAACAGAAGCGAGTGTTGGTGACGTTTGAAAACAAGACGAAAAGAGCTAAAGAAAAAGGCATTCTTTGCCTGGTTGAGCCTATGCTCTAAAATCAAATAAAATTAAGTTCTCTACATAAAAAAAACAAAAGAACATTTAAATTTTGGAATCTGACACCTTTGTTTTGTTTGTGCTAAAATCTTTGTGCTTTGTATAAAATTTATGTTCTTTCAAGTTGGCGTGGTATACCATTATGGTATTATGGTAATGGCAGCAAAACCATGAGTGTGCATATAAATTCCAATTCAGGTGATGATTACATTTTTAATAAACTAAAAGGAATTCTTCTTGCAGATGTGATATGCTGATTTTTTGTATCGAGTATTCTTTGTTCAGACGAGAAAAATTTGTTCGTTGGTGGCGTACATTTTTGAAGTAAACTTGTTTTGTCTTTACCTTGAGGAGCATGACCCTTCAGGTGAGCACTAACAAAGAAGAATCTCGATCGGAGAGCTCAAACAATTATGTCGAAATGAAATAATTTTTTTTGAGATGTCTATATGTGAATAGTTTTCATCGTTTTAATTGCGGCTTAATTTTGTTAATATCATATAAGCTTTTTGTGTGCGCGATAGACGTCACTCAATTATACATTGGTGACCTTGCTTTATTATGGAGTTTCAATGAACATAATAATTATTTCCATTAAAAAATACAATTACCATTGTTATAACCGTATTATTAGAAAAAAATATATAAACCACCTACTTTGTGAAATCACGCATGAAAATGGTAACACTTGCGGCGAAAAATTCAAAATAACAACAAAAATTCTGACTTACACTTTTTGGGAGTCGTAGTTATCTCGAGGGTAGTATTTATTCGTCTTATGCTTGTGGTTCTTGTGGCGGGTTGGAATCCAAAAGAATCCACCGCTTTTCTTCTTTTGTTTTCCTAAAACTTGCGACATTCGTCGTTTTGATTAACAGGTGTTTTTCACTCACGCTCACTCAAAACTAAACGCCCAAACCTACGACAATGACCTATAATTTTAGGTATTTATCATTTATCCGATCATCTTTTTCGCGACCACTTCGTCTTCTGGATAAATACAATTCGTGAGCGCAACTTCCTATTCAAATTACGTAGTAGTACCGAGAAAGACGAAGCACTGTCACTGATCAGAATCACAAGCGTCAACTTCCGACAAGAATTTAACAACTCCTGTACGATACACCGCTTCAGTTGTCTACTACCAAATTTGCACGATATCTTCGGTTTGTAAACAGTAGAGAAAGTTTTCAAACAACTTTTGTGTCTACTTTACCAGCAAAGGAGAATAAAACAAAAACTTTTTCTTACACCGTTATCTTTTTGAAAATTACAATTTAAGACGAAATTTGTCAAAAATTAACAAACACTTTTTATGATTTTTTAAGTCTAGCGGTTTATGAGATGACACTTTTATGGCAGTGTCTCCCATCGCACGTCACTCGTTAGTTTTCTTGTTTACGATTCAAACGAAAAGTGAGGTTATAAAACTTTTACAACTAAAAGTAAATTCAGAATGACTGCATTACAAAGTCTTAACCATGGAAGTATACCCGATAAAATGTGGCAACCGCCTCTCGTTACATTTGAGACCACGTAAGTTACAATTTTATACCAAAAGCATGATTAATAATATCGTTTTTTCAGAATGGGCGAATTTACGGTAGAATTGTATTGGAAACATGCCCCGGCGACGTGTCGAAACTTTGCCGAACTTGCACGTCGCGGATATTATAACAACACGGTTTTCCATCGTATCATTCGTGACTTTATGATACAAGCGGGAGATCCAACCGGAACGGGTAAAGGTGGTACTTCGATATACGGCCCAAGTTTTAAAGACGAAATCCACCCCGAATTGAAACACACCGGTGCCGGAATTTTGTCCATGGCTAATTCGGGTCCGGATTCTAATGGTTCTCAATTTTTTATAACTTTGGCTCCCACTCAATGGTTAGATGGAAAACATGCAATCTTTGGCAGAATCGAATCCGGTATGACAGTTATTAAACGAATAGGCTTAGTTGAAACTGATAAAAGCGATCGACCAGTGGATGATGTTAAAATTGTGCGAGGTAAAATAGTTAAGCAATAATGTAAATATTTTTTCAATTTTTTACTGTTACCTTGTCAAGTGACAAAAAAAATGCTATTTAAAAATATGTAAAACTCTTTTTATTCACAATAATATAAATAACTTAAAATTTCCTAAACTATATAAATGTTAAAAATCCAGAATTCTAAAATTTGATACGGTTACGTATTGATTATGCGTTATTAAACTTTGGTATGTCCGTCCGGTATTGGAACGTCAAATACTACTGGCACATTGTTGGGTATGTAATTGATGTCACATGTAGAAGCATTAATAAATATTATTTTACCATCCGATGTTATACCGTAACCTACAAGGGTTTGAATTAGTAAACGGACAATAGTAACCTTCCAACAGGTTTTACCTTCATGTATGTGTCCAAACACGTGGTATTTGGGCTTCACACGCTTTTGGACAGTCGACAACAACTCCACACAGCCAGCACGAACACCAGAACAAGCCAAATCGCCATGTCCCAGAGGAGGAGTGTGTGTTATCAGCACATCCACACCTCCGGGGATTAATTCCCATTTTTTTAAACAAGGTTCTCCCCTTGGTACATTAAAAGCCCACTTACAAAATTCAGGTTGCCTACAAATTGCACATGTAATAAAAATGCAAAGCTAGGATCAAGTTAACCAACCAAGGAGTTCCATAAATTTTTACTCCACAAATTTCGATACCGCAGTCTTCCAAATATATACAATTTGTTAAATATTGTTTAATGTTAATGGCACTAACAGCTTCATTCAAAGCATTTTTCTCCATACCCAATGTTGGAATCTCTTCTTCTCCAATTCCACCATGTCTGTTGGAATGCTCGTTAATATTCTTAAACAAGTGAATAAAACTAGAATCGAAGCTTAATTCGTGATTGCCGGCAATTACAATTTTGTATTTGTGTGGTAAACCTTCTACAATTGAAAACGGTGTTGAGTGAGAAGCCAACTGAAATTTGAAGCAGATTCCTTACCCAACCACCTATTGAACTCCTTCACTTCTTCCATTTGACCACATTTTGTAAAATCACCAGCATGAATAAATACATCACCGTCGGGTACATCAAACTTGATGTTATGTGTCAGAGAGTGAGTATCGCTCATGCAAACAAACCTTAGTTTGGTATTATCAACAGGTTTCACGGGAGGCCTTACGTTGAGTTTGAATATTTTTTGAGTTTGGGAAATTTCTCTCCAGGCCGCTGTCGGATTGCTGGTCAGAGGATGAACCTCTACGGTTTGCATTGTTATTTTTTCGAAAACCTCACTTGTTCAAATAAAACGTTCATTTGAAATGAAGTTTAATTGAAGGAAACTTATTTTACGATAAGATTAGATTTATGGATTGCATCACGAACCAATAACAAAATGTTGTAGGTTATGTGCAAATTAGATTTTTATACGAGGGCTGACCAAATAATACCCATACGAAAGAGTTAAAATCGATAAAATACTACGTTTCTGTATTTTATTTCAAGATACCAGACGAATGTTTTTTAAAAATTTATTTTGTGTAAACAAATTATTTTAAACCTTGCAGGAACGGCCCAATTGGGGGGGGCATCCCACTCGTGGCTTTCCATGTGTGGTAGGTGTGACAATAATTGCACACCTGTAGAAATTCCACCACTGAAAAATTGAAATATCCAAAGTAAAAATTAATTAATTAATAAATACTTAATTTAAATTAAATTACAAAGAGTAGGGGATCGGTTCGAACGGGATATATCTTAAATAACAAATTTGTTAGAAAATGGACATTCAAAAGGGCTACTCAAAAATAAGCGTAAATATTTAATTATATTATTTGTTAGTTGTAGTAAAAGTTTGTTTTGTAATGCTTTGAAATCAGTTTTTAATAAACCAGTGTAAAAAGTAAAAAAATAATAATCTTGTGTATGATTTTACCGGGTGACTGATGACCTAACACCAAATCATAAGGAAGTAATATGGCAAATTGATTCTTTTCTCCATTATAACCGGATAAGAATGAAAAAAGTATCAATTTAAAGGGATTATTTTTCCACGTCTAAAGATACTAAATATTTTATAATTTGTTCTTTAATTACTGTTAAATATTCAATAATCAAATACCTTGGATTGACCAGCATATATATTTTATATTTAAAAATTTCTCTGTTTAATTAATAGAGTTTTCTTCTATTTTATTAAATTCCATCTGAGAGCTAAATTTTGTAAAAAAAATTTTTATGGATATTAAATTTTGCTATAACTAGGAAAAAGAATTTCTTTTCAATTATTCGACGTGTCATCTTGCGTCACAAGCGATAACTACCGAAGTCTACCAAGTGAGTCCTGTTTTTTGATAGGTCCATTGCAATGATGTGCCCTTCAACTCGGCTTTTAAAATTCAACATTTAGCGTAGATCAGCGGACGTGGTTCCAGAAATAGAAAATCTAAAATGAAGGTAAACATTTTTTTGTTGCATTCAAGTTAAATCAATATTGCTTGTAAATAGAAACATTTTTGGGAGAAAGTATTGATTTCCCTTTCCCTGTTATCTTGTTCTAGTAATATAATTAAATTGTTGCGTTAGTAGAATTATCACGAATATTTTAGATTATCTACCAATTAATTATGTTCGCTTTTGCACGCATTTTTAATTATGCATTAAACTTGAAAGCATTTTGCGCTAAAAATAGTATTTCAATTTTTAAAAACACTTGACAAAGAAAACGAAATAATCAAGCAACTTGTTAGTAAAATTTTCATTTCCTTATTTTGATCATAAAACATTCATCTCACTTCCATAATCATTTGATGCACACTTTTATGTTTTTATAGGCCTAAATTACACACAAACTAACACAATTCAAACATGGAAGAACTAAAAGTAACAGTTCACCCATTAACTAATAATCCATCGGCAGTTTGGAATTCTATATGGCAAAACCAAAAAGTAACTCCTGTCAATTTGGAAATACCACAAGAAGCAGTGAGTCCCAATAAAGTAAGATTTGTGTGTATGAGCGACACGCATTCCCTCACGCACAATCTCAATTTTAAAGTTCCATTTGGAGATGTCCTACTTCATGCCGGCGATTTTACAAGTTTCGGTAGAGATGAAGAAATAAAGACGTTTAATAAATGGTTAGGTAATTGAACTATAAAATACATTTGAAACATTAATAATTGTGCAATATAATTTTGTGTTTTAGGAACCTTACCACACAAATTCAAAATTGTCATTGCCGGAAATCACGAAATCAGTTTCGATCCGACATGCGAAAACATTTTACAAATATTTAATCCCAGCGCGAGAAATACGAGTTCCGCACAATCACACTTAGTTAGTTGTTTAGATATTATTAAGAAACCGTTTATTAGATTTGCGGAACGCAACACAGTACCTTCGAATGCTAGTCAATATTTAACAAATTGTATTTATTTGGAAGACTCGCCTGTGATTGTCTATGGTATCAAAATTTACGGTAGTCCATGGTAAATATTTTTATTTTATAAAACTGCATACTCGCGAAGAGAACCTTTTAAATATAACTAAGATCGGGACAAGCTTTGGTAGGTTGAAAGGGCAGTAAAAATCGCGTTTAAAAGTTTGAATGCAATACTTCAGCTAGTTTATGCAATAAAAATCTGAAGGCCTTCTAACTACGATGGTAACTCGTCCACAAGTGAATGGGAAAGTCCAGGTTGGCTTCCAAGCAGTAATAGTTTTTTTCGGTGTGCTATGTTGTAAGATATAAAAATATCAACAACAAAAATTGCTACAGGGAATAGAACCCTGGAACCTTCCCATTCCCTTGCAGACATGTTCATCACACAGATTAAAGTTGCATAAACTAGCTGAAATATTGCAACTAAAATTTTTTAAACGCTATTTTCTCAGAAACGGTTGTCACTTTAAAAGAAAACAGTTGTTCGCTTTTATTTTAATGCCCTTTCAACCTACCAAAGCTAGTCCCGATCCTAAAGTTACACATCCGACTTCTCGTCAGATAAAAGCATCTCCTCTTGTTGTCCAATTAACTAAATTATTTTAAACCTTCATATCTTATTTTTTAATGATTTAGTTGTTGATAGGCTCTCACAGAATTCCGTTTATTTATTGTTTTATAGTCACATGAAAATATTGTAAACTACTTTAAAACCGTAGGCAATTTTGCAGAAGATCATATGGTATATTTTATAAAATCTCCTACAGATCTTGATTCTACAGCTTATTTTTACATGTACATAATATACTCGGCTGACACCTCGTTGTGCAAATAACACACGCGTTTGTATAATCATTTCCTTTCAACACTCATCATAAATTTAAATAATTGGAGTGTATGTTATTTGTTGCTTTTAACTGTCTACTAGTGTGCGGATTTCTGCAAATAGGTGTATACAACTTTTAGCAGTGGTGTAATCATCGGTCTGCAATTATGAAAAAATGGTGTACCTAATAGTACGATAATTTTTCCCCAGAATTAAAGTTTTAAATTGAAATTATGGAAGTTTATTGCGGAAAATCACAAATATAAATATTAAAATTTATGGATCTTTCAAAAATTTGAGTAAAAAAGGACCAAAAACTGAAAAATTTAAAAGAAGCTACTGTATCGGCCGTTTCCATAAGTTTAGCCCTGAAGTCGCCCGAATTCGAAAAACAAGGGTCTAGATAGGCAGGAATCTGTTTTGAAACAATCCAATTTAAAATAAATTTATGAACAGTTGCACGGCTAGAAGACAATTGAAGCTGGCTTCACCCATTAAAACAACTTGTTTCAACCATTTACTTTGAGTACACGCACAGTCAACAGAATGTGCTAACCAGTGCTCACTTCTAACAAGTGGGTGTTATTTATGTGAAAAATCGAAACTTTAATATCAATAATTTTTTGTTGTAAATATCTATAAAATCTTCAATTAATGGTTAACGTACTAAAACCAGTTTTCACTCTAGTTAACTATACTATCATGTATACATACAAATCAATGGACAATACGATTCAGACATCCAAATTAACTTTTTTCTGGTTGCATTTTAAAAAGTTATATTTTTTGTTGTGTTGCCTTTCCATGTCAAAGTTAGCAAATTATAATTACTATTTTTTTTATTGCCATTAGGAAAGTTCTACTTTATAATCGCCATTTGAGTGACGAAAAGTACACTTTTCCGTACTCGGCAATAAAAATCTGGGAAATTTTTTGTAGGTGCTTTAGGAAGAATTCTTATGTGCAACACTTAGGAATAGTTAGGTACACAAATAGCTATTATGTTTTTTTCAAATTTGATTCTTATTACTTTCTTCTTTCGCTTACTTTTCACATTTTTGCTTAAAATATCATTTTTTAGATTTGTAGTTGATGTTGAAATTAGAGGTGATGTGCCCTGCTTCACTCAGGTGTGATTAAGTATTTCTCTGTAGAGAAGAAAAGTTAAAACCAAAGTTTAACTTTTTTTTTTAAATTAAACAGTAGAAATTAATCAAGTGAAGTCAACTCATAGGGCCATGATCCCCCTCTTCAAATCAGATATTTAATAGATTTAAAGTTTATCAATCTCTCGATTTTTTAAAAGAAATCTTTACTACATATTTAAGTGGAAATCAATAGGAGTTAGTTTAGTTTGTTAATAATTTCAGTTTCTTTAAAAAACCTACAAAACCATTAACGTTTCAGTGGTATGGCCTTTTCAACCCCCCAGTTCCTACAACACAAGGATTGGGATTTATCCAAAAAAAAATTCTTGGAAAATTATCTTCTATCACCAAAATAAAAATATTACCTCATATAATCTAAAAATTGTTCAAATTTGATTTAAAAAAATCCTAACAAAATGTTATTTTAATTTTCACTTCAGGCAACCCGAATTTGGAAAATGGGCATTTAATCTTCCCAGAGGGAAACCTTTACTGATGAAATGGAATCAAATACCTGAAGACACGGATATTTTAATGACTCACGGACCCCCTTTAGGACACGGGGATCTGGTAAGAACAGGTGATCACCAAGGATGTGTTGAGTTGCTTTCAACAATTCAACAACGTGTAAGACCGAAGTACCACGTTTTCGGACACATTCATGAAGGTATTTTTTGGAAACAAAACTTTTACAAACTTTAACCTGTTTTACAAAATTTAAGGCTATGGTGTGACCTCCGACGAGGACACAATCTACATAAATGCTTCTACATGTGATATTAATTATATACCAAAAAATTATCCCATGGTGTTCGATATGGATTTGCCAGAGGGCGTATCAAAATAAAAACGCAAATCATACATTAATTAGGTGTAAGGTTCGCTTAAATGCATAAGTCGTGAGTCGTTTTGTTATAACAAAAGAAACCCGGATTAATGTTAATGTGAAAGTAGTTGAGTGTTTAAAAAAACAGAAATTACGTACATAAAAATGTATTTGTCAAAAATAATATTAAATTTTGATCAACATCGGTAATAATCATTAGAATTTTTACATTACGACATTCGTAAAAAAATTTACAACAAAACTTGACAGTATTATAATTGAGTACACTAATACGTCAATATAAAAAAATTATTACAACAATAATTAGAAAGATTTTTCATTTTTTTAATAAGGAACGTTTGAAAAGAGGTATGACACTGATTCGCCATTATGGGTTCGACGTACAGCTTCAGCAAACATCATCGACACATCGATACACTGCAAATAAAAATAAATTATTTAATTTTTGTATTACTTATTTTTACATGTTCAATTCATGATAATAATTATCTGCCTAAAGAATAAAAAGAAGTATTTTGATAGGAATATGTAGCATGTTGTAAGATATAAATTATAAATAATTGTTAAAAGAATATTTCATGTGAAAAATAAATGTTTCTTTTTTAATAAACAAAGTTACCTGTATTTTGGGGCACTCTTTCATGTGTCCGTCCTGAGGGATTGTGTTTGTAACAACGACGGCTTCGAAGCAAGCATTATTGATCCTAGAAATAGCTGGCCCAGAGAATATCCCGTGAGTTAAAATTGCGTACACTTTTGTAGCGCCAGCTTCCATTAACTTTTCGGCTGCGTGACATATGGTGCCACAAGTATCTGCCATATCGTCGACTAGAATAGCTACCCTGTCTTTGACATCACCTACCAAGACCATCGAAGCCACTTCGTTTGCCTTCTTCCTTTCTTTATGAATAATGGCAAATTCGATGTTTAATCTGTCAGCAATCGAGGTAACCCTTTTTGCACCTCCAGCATCCGGCGATACAATAATGCTGTTCTTCCATTCGGGAATGTTTTCCTTGATCCATTTCAGCACAGCAGGTTCGGCGTATAAATTGTCTACCGGAATATCAAAGAAACCTTGAATTTGTGATGCGTGCAAATCCATCGTGATAATGTGGTCTGCTCCAGCAACCGACAACATATTGGCGACCAATTTAGCTGAGATAGGTGCCCGGCTCTGTTGACAAAAACATGTTATTACAATTATTGTACGACTTAGGTCCATTTGCAACAACATTAAAATTTCTATAAACTTAAATGTACTTCAGACGGACAACAAAAAGTCGAAAAAACAAAATTATTACGTAACAAAACCAACAAAAATAAAACGAGTGCCATGTTGCAAATGCACCTGAAATTTAGTTCAATAAAACAAACCAACAATAAAAAAAGCTTCCCGTTAAGAAATTTAGCAACTGTTAAAGCTGTAGGTATGACATTACACAATTTCCACAAAAAATTGTGTAATGTAATACAGACTTTTAGTTAGTAATGTGTACCATTAGTAAATTCATGCAAATTTTACACCTTAATGCAACGCCCATATAAAACTACAATTTTACGTCATAAAAATTCTAAGATTCTAGAAGATGTTATAGTAATAAATTATCCACAAAAATCAATATTAGTAAAAAAAGTGTAAACAAAATATAATATATTATAACAAATTAGTATTTAATTAGTGCGTCATGCTAATTTAAATTTGTTTGTATTACCTACCAACTCAGGATAAACATGCAAAAAATTTGGTGACATATTAAGGAATAAATGTAAGAATTATTTAACAAAATACGATTGGGATATTAAAATACCTAATGTATCTTATTTTGCAAGTTTTTGTTTCTATTTCAACAAATTCTAAATTAAAAATAAGCTTAAATAATTATTATAAAAATAATATTATTTACATTGCAATTACTATACTAGGGTAATCTACAAATTTCAGTGTCAGTGATGTAACCAAAACATTATATTTATAATAAATATTATATTCTTTCATGACTATTTAACCTTATAAATGCAACGTTGATTTATTTTTCTGCCGTCAGGAAAATTAGATTTTTCTTAACTCATTTTAGTTAGATAATGAGGTTCATTTCCGCACTCATTAGCTAACAAATTCATTACAGCACGGTTTTTCATTATTCAACTAAATGAACGTACCGAGTTTTGTAACCACAAGACTAAGATAAAAGGTAACCTCCATTGCTTTTATAAACTTCCTCTTGCAAGATATTAAAAAAAAAACTTTATTTGATTCCTCAGCTCTAATTTAGTGATTAAGGAATTAACTAACTAATTTAGTATTTGATTGTGGAATAGAAGTAGGAAGCCGAATGTAACGTAATAGATATAACCAAGATTAATTAAAATTAAATTAGTATGTGTAATAATAATTTATAAAAATAATAATTATTATTAAAGTATGAAACAGTTCAAAGTTTTCCCATTGCTGGTTTGTCCAATTAGCACCTGACAGTAATATTTACACAATTACATTTATTTCTGTGTAAGAGCAAAATAACGCGACCTGTCGCCAGTTAAAGACAAAATAGGATACATATTATAACGATTAGGACAGTATATCAATTTCATTTGCACAAAATCGAATAAAATTTACATGGAATATTTATAATTTTAAATTAAAATAAAATTATTGTATCTACCCAAAATTAGGATATCTCATAGCAATACAAGTATGTGTTTTGATACTTCAAGATTGAAGAAAATACTCTTCGAGAATAGAGGTTCATCAAATCTTATAATTATATTTATAAAACCAAAACTTTATCGAAGTAAACATGAGCTAAAATATTACTATTTCATGTAAACAATTGAATTTTTATTGCCAATTTACACAAATAAGAATTTGGCACCAGAGACTAGACTATCTACTACGAGTGTAATGTAATGGAAATTTTAGCTAATAGTAATTTTTCAGCAAGAAATTGCAATAGTAAACAGCTGGACTACTGATCTGAGGGTCACTAGTTCAAATCTTAAGCTGTGATTTATATTTCACGTTTAAATATAGGTTCTACTTGTGGACTTGGAATTATTTCTAAGTTTCCTATTAATTTTAATAATTATTACCCAATGTAATAATTTAGTAACATTAACAAACACTAAAATTTAGATTACCATTTAGCAAATAAATTCCTTAAATAAATAATTTCAAGTTTTAAATTAACAAATAAGATTACGCCATACTAAAATTAGATTAACAATTTATCATAATGAGGGTTCAATTACTGCAAGATGGGAAGATTCCTATCACATTCTACAAATACCACCATAACATTTACATCATTTACATTTGTATAATAAAATATTGATTGGAGATATTTTCTATAAATAATACAAAATTATCGTACCTACGTAAATGGGGGGAGGGAAAGATCAACAAGGTTGGAGAAATATGTTTTAAACTGTTGAACAAAA
This sequence comes from Cantharis nigra, assembly GCA_958510845.1. Taxonomy (NCBI): domain Eukaryota; kingdom Metazoa; phylum Arthropoda; class Insecta; order Coleoptera; family Cantharidae; genus Cantharis; species Cantharis nigra. The sequence goes on from OY294028.1 coordinate 79,185,611, forward strand.
AATATTGCAAAAGAAAGTTTCATTATTAACTAATCGAATGATAAAATTGATCTCTTTTCCATTTACCCCTGTAACGGCACGACAATTTTACATAATCAAGGATCGATGATGAATGAAAAGAAAATATCTCCATAAAAATATTAATTTTACAATTTCGTGATAAGTCAAAATTTGAACTCGACATTGAAAGTAATCAATCAAAGACTAATTTATTGACGTATTATAAATTTGTTTATTTGCGTAATAGTCGACGCAATTTCCAATAACAAATTCTTAAAATATTATGTAGCCGTAACAAAAATAATGCAAATTTATTACAAAATAAATTCTAAACAAGTGCAATAGTTTTCCATAAAAAAGCTAGAAACTACCACGTTAATCTACTTATTATTTGATGACCTTTTGTGATTGGCAACACAAGAAATTATTTTTTATCAAACAGTGTAAGGTTCATTAACTTAGACGTAAGGCAGAAATTTCGTAATTGTTACTAACTTGAAATAATGTAGTTAAATTAATTATAACAAAAATTGGTGATCTATTTTTCGAGATTAACTTGTCTACTCTTTTATATTGTACATCATGCACTTGTGTAAAATCTTGTATACCATAATATAGTAATATATAATTAAAATTATAATAAACTTAAAATACATGCTACACGTGTGCCCATTTAAATTCAAAATTATAAATAAGTACTATAAGTAGTTGTTGGTTGTATGTAGGTATTAATTGCTATAACAAAACATTAAGCAACCCTATTTGTAATATTTTTAAAATAAACGTTTACCCTGTATTTCCATTCGATAGATTTCCATTTTTCAACGCTTCGTTCTTTGTCATCTGCATTTCCACCCTAAAAGCATTGCCCGATGTTTTTTATTTGCATTGTAACAATAATTAAAATTTGTAACACATTTAAACATTTTCGCCTATACTGTAAATTTTGTTTAATAAAATATGTGAATTTTTTGAACAAGTGTTACATAAATGTGTCTCATTTCTGTGAAAATATCAAAAATCGCTAGAAAGAAAATGATTTCCTGCAGAGAAGAATAAAAACTAGGTGTTGCAAAGGCAAGGAAAGAGTTACTGTAATTTTTAAATTAATAAACTTTTACAGTTGGAACCCCCTCCCCTCCCTTATCGAGATAAGGTATTCGCAAAACTCAGATTAGTTTATACCAACTTTTCTGCAAAGCAATAGTTTCGTCGTTGGTAATCAAAATTGCAAAAATTATTGTAGATCGAACTTCACGCTTACTGGGTAAATTAACTTTTAATACCTAGTTACCAACGACAATATGACTTTTAGGACAAAAAACTTTGGGTGACTTATATTTCAAAAAATCCTCTGTAAGTCGATAGCCACTACCTTATAATTAATGACAAAACAGTTTTCTCCAGAATCGGTCCAACTAAATCAGCTAAATCGTGGAAAACTATGTATATTAACACATATCCAAAATTCTAGTAATTTCCCAAAATTTACACTATTTTAAGAGTGATGTATAGGCATCAGGATTTTCAGGCATTTGGATGGTATTTTTTGCGTACAGGCACGTGAAAAATTTTAAAAGGGAAACCTGTTTTACAGCTTTCTGAGTCGTTTTATGTAGTTTCTATTTTGCCTATAAATGCATATTTGCTTATATTGGCATATATTTTGCATATTTAGCTAATTAAATAATACATATTTTTGTTTTTGCAAGGGTTTGAATTGATTTAAGTGTTTTTTTTAAATTTTGAAATAACTGTTTAAAAATTGCAGTATTCAATTAACTTGTGCAAACGTCTGATAGCTTTAAACCGATACGTTTGTTACGCCCTGTACTATATATTATATTACTAACATTTTTAAATTATGTAGGGACGCTAGAATTGATTAACATTTTCAACTTTACCGGTCAAGATAAATAGAAAATAAATAAATAAAATATTCAAAAACCGAAGTGAGCCTCATCCTCAAAAATATTCCTTGAGATGTCGTATTTCTAAATATCTATTGAATAGTATTTTACATTTGTGTATTAAAAATTCCCAAAACTAAAGAAAGTTTGGGTGAAAATTTCAAAAATCTAAAGAATAAAAAATAAAACAATATTTTATTATTATTTTATTTATAAGGATGTACTCTTCCTGTAACCACAGTTCAACACCAACTAAACTTCCAACAAAAGTAGTTATTAATTCAATTATTTGCACAAATTGCAATCCAGCATTTTGAAACATAATAAAATTTTTTAGCGCATATTTAAGTGCTTATTTTTGTTTTGAGGGCATATTTGCCTGCTTATTTTCAAGTTTTTTAATGCCTATAAATCCGGATCCTCTGATGTAATCCCTTAAGTATCAAACTCCAGTATAGCTTCTTGGTCATTGTAATGCATTTAAAAAGGTAGTTTTTAACAAATTTGCAATCACGTAATATTAAATAATTACTTTATAATTAAAATAATAAAATTTAATTATTCAAAAAATTATTATTTGAAGTTTTTAGGGCACGATAGAATCTAAAGTAGTTGCAGAGGCTAAGGGAACTATGCTGATAACATGATGTCTTGTATATGTAGTATTACAATACACAGTAAGAGAAAAAAGTGAAAAATCATCCAAAAATAGAAAAGAATAAGCAAGTTTGAAGACTTGGCTTGAATAGAATAGATCGTTAAACTTGCATGTGTATGTGTAGTTGTAGTTTGAAGCTGAACCGAATAATAAAAAGAATTCTTTATATGATTTTTAAAAAAAAGTTTCAACTAACAAGGAAGGAATCCCCAGTGACCGTCACCGATTTGGATATGTGGTAGAACCTCATGACTTTAGAGGGTGTAATTGTCAAAAATAAGGCAAAAAATCGAATTTTCATGTAGGAGTATATTATAAAAATTATTTACATATATTGTTTAATTATAAAATTAAGTATTTTGGTGTTGATTTCATTCAAATTAAAAAACTCCTATATGAAAATTCAAAAATTCGATTTTTTGCCTGATTTTTGGAGGGCGATTACATCCTCTAAAACCGACCTTCTAAGTTGATATGCAAAGAGAAGCCAGCTAACAATTGATTTTTTCAACTGACTTACTTTCAAGCCAAGTCTGTCGATAGGTTTTTTCAGTCAGTACGAAATCCAGAGAGACCAGTGAGTTCCGTTCTGGGGCGCTCATCAGAATCCAAAAAGACAATCTCGTAACAAAACCAATTAATGAAAAAAAGTAGCCGTTTAAAGAAACATCTTGGATGGTAATTTCCAGACCCACAAACCCAGTTTAAGTTGAAATAAAAAGGTAAAATTTGTGAGAAATAAGACACATTGATGAAATACTTCATCCTAAAATTAGTTAGTAGTTTGTGCAGTTTTTACATTGCGGAGTAAAACGCCCTGTCCATTGATTAACATCATCAAGTAATTTTAAGACCTAATGTACACAAGGTAATTAAAATATTTAAAAATTTGCCTCTTTACAATCCACAATATACAGAGTATTTTTTAATTCGTACCGATTTTAATTTTAAAAATTATTTAGGCACACTAATAAGAAATGTACATCTAATAAAAAGCAAACAATCACCAATCTAAATACTCCCAAAAGATTGCATTTTGTTCAAAATAGAAAACACCCCCCAGTGTTTTGTAACAAAAAAAATTTTACTACATTAAAAAGAAGGAAGAAGAGTAGTTGTGGAATTAATAAAATTACACAAAAAGCATAGAAAGATTAACTGTTAACAGAAAATGTGCCTTCAAACTGGTTAAACTTAACAAAATTGATTTCAATGTAATTCTGTCTTACATAAACTTTCTCTACATTGAACAATTGCACTTAGTACGTAATTATCAATATAATACTTAGGAAGCTAAGCATGCCATAATAATACACAAATTAACTAATCACTCATTACAATAAGAAGAAAGCATAATTATATTGTAATAAAACGTTATCTTCACAAGATAAGATTATTTTCAATCTATCACTTAGTACGATGTGCCGATGTTCCTCCGGCACTACTTTTCAGTTTTGAAAAACAAAACAATGTGGAAAACATATAAGTAGTGAATTATGGCGACTCCATTAAATCCATTGGAATTAATTATTGAAATCGAAAGGTAAATTACCAATTTCACTTTTAGTGTGTTGATTGGTTTGTAATATCAATCAAAAATGACATCACTCATTTTATAAAAAAATGGATCCATAATAATTCAAACCAGTAAGACAGGTTGTTGCACTTAACCAAGAACAGACATGTGCCAAGTCAATTTAAACAAAAAAAAAAGTTGAAGTTATGAAGGCACCTGACACTACTAAATTTTGGCAAGAATCAGCTCGATAAATTTAAGTAGATGTGGGGGTGCAGTAATAAACTGTGTAATTTAAAAACCGGCGTTTTGTATTTAAAAATTTAAATGCTACAAATTTAGGTTAAATAAAAACATACCTTGTCCTTTTTGTCTTGTCGAGCATAAGGGAAACAGGGAATTACGGCTGTGACTCTACTGGCAGATGCGATTTTGCAAGCATTTATCATAATTAAAAGTTCCATTAAATTGTCGTTAACTTCACCACTACCCGATTGAACAATATAGACATCTTCCCCACGAACCGATTCGCCAATTTCCACGCTAAAAGTTCAATAGCAATAAAAATCAATGGATATACGAAAAAACAGAAAGAGCGATTAAGTTAATAAATCAAAATTAATTAAGCGGCAAAATTAAAAAAAAATATTTAAATACGCACCATGTTTCCAAATTACTAAACTTTTTCGTTACAACTTTTCCTAAATCGATACCAAGACGATCCACGATCCTTTGGGCAAGATCGGGATGAGAAGTTCCACTAAAGACTTTTATGTTTGGCATTCTGCTGTGTAATAACAGTCTGGGCTTCTCGAGATTTGCCCTCAGTAAAGTCTTTGCACGGAGAGGTTCCGATAAGATGGGCATTACTATGAAACCAGCAATTATTGCGCATGTTCTTAGTTATCATCATTAACCTTGAATTTTTGTCTACAGGATGAACGCAAATTGAAGATTAATTTAAATTTGAAAATTGATTTGTTTTGAACTTTGCACGAGCAGCATTATCCCCCCCAATAATTGAAAAGGGGGGATTTGTCAATTGTTATAGTGGATAGAACCAAAATAAAACTGAAGTACCTATTGATTTCTTTGAACTAATGATTATCCAATAGAATAACAGTCTTTGTTTACTGAATTTACCGTGATGTAAGGAACATCCGTTATACTAATACAAAATTATGTAATTTTTAATATTATAATTTAATCTTCTTAGTATCACATTCGGTAACCACATGAATGAAAAGTCATCAATTCTTTTGTTTTGCCCGAAACTCCCCTGAATATTGTTGAAGAGCAACAGAAGCAAGTAACAAAGGCAAATTTTTGTTTACTAGATTTCCTCTGCCTTACTGATTGTCTTTAGGGTTTAAAGATTTCCTTTTGAAAAAGTTGAAAAACAGAAAAAGAAGCGATTGAGATTTCCTCAATTTTTTTAAGATTTCCTAGTATTTTTTAAGATTTTCTAGAATTTCCATGGATTTCCCAAGATTGACTTGGATTTCCTAAGAATTACTTAAATTTCCTAAAATGTCATAAGATTTTCTACATTTCTTCGAAAGTACACTAAATTTCCCCTCGTATTAAACCTATTTCTGGTATCTCTGAGAAAATTACTTATGATGTGGTTATGCCTATACGACCTTCATATTTCGGCATTCGAGGAAAACATCATCTCATCATCACCCATCCGGGAAATTTGAGGAAATCTTGAGAAATAAAAAATCCGAAGAAATGTAAAAATCCAAGAAAATCTTAGAAAATTAGGGAATCCTAGGAATGAGCGTTTTTTTGCTTTTTCTATTTTTTTGGAAAGGAAATCTAAAAGGCAACATGAAGTAATTCTGGAAAATTAAAGAAAAATCTCATAAAAAGAAAATCTAGTGTATAAAAATTTGCTTTATGGCTCTAATCTAGGAATCTTAGAAAATCTAGGGAAATATTAGGAACTTTTAGAAAATCTACAATATCCCAAGAAATCTTAGAAATACTATAGATATAGATGACCTTTTTTTTTCTTTTGCAACTCTTTTCAAAGCTATCCAGGAAGAAATCTGGCCTTTCAAATATTTCGTAAAAGGAAATCTAGTATATATACAAATATTTACCTTCTGACTCCCCAAATGACAATCCTGACTTATAGAAAAAGTTTACTGATTATTCTTCTTCCAAAAGTCAACAATGATAAAAATTTTGATGATTTAGGGCTCATTATCATCTTATATGCACCCTAGGCTGGCGTAACCATGTCTGCCAACCTAGGCAAAAGACTACATTCGCCGTCTCTTCCATTACCAACCTCTTATCGACCTCCTAACGCAAACACAACTTATCCAAAACATTTAGTCTTTTTAAATTGATGATACCACTTTTAATATTCTCAGTTTGTTAAGTGAACTGCATATTTACAAAAAGTTTGATGTGAACACCACATGACTTCCATGTCATTTTTAGGATGATTGTTCAAAAATCTCGTTAATCTATTTGTGCGCGTCATGAATAAATGAATGCCCTATTGGCACGGTTTGTTAAGTGAACTGCATATTTACAAAAAGTTTGATGTGAACACCACATGACTTCCATGTCATTTTTAGGATGATTGTTCAAAAATCTCGTTAATCTATTTGTGCGCGTCATGAATAAATGAATGCCCTATTGGCACGGTTAATCGCAACAAAAACAGAAGGTGCACAACTAGATGCTATAAGTGTCTCAAATCCAAAATTTCAACTTTCTACGACCAACCGTATTTGAGTTATATGCGACATACATGCAGACGTCCGTACGTATACAAACGTTACAACAAAAATAATCTAAACGGATATTTCCATCAAAATCTGGAAACCGAAAAAAATCGGAATTACAATAAGTACTTCTTTTTTTCCTCTTTGCCGCTCTTAAAGCGTTTAGAGTGTTCTCGTCTGGTTTTTCTGGTTTTTGTTTGAGCTTCTGGGATAGGAACATGGTCTATGTTTAACTGAGTTGGGCCCTAGGCTTTAGCAAATTTTCGAGCCCCTTATATTCAAGTGTAACTAATAGCATCGAAGGCCCAATTTTTGGGTTATTTTATCTATTATTTTTAAGTATTTGATTTTTATTTTACGATTTTTTATTCTTTCTTTTTGAGCCCATCTGGTCATTGGGCTCTATGCACGTGTTTAATGGTAAAATAGGCCAAGAGTTTAATTTTAAGGTATTCCTAATTTCTTAAGATTTCCTGGGATTTCTTCAGTTTTTCCTTCACTTGTATACCAGATTTCCCCCTTGCCAAGCACTTTTTTCCATCTCAAATCAAGTGGAATTTAATACAAAACCTGGTAGTGTGTCATTTACATTACCGTTCTTCAGCCTACTATGATATGTTCTGTGACTATGACCAAGGAAGAATGCAAGATGGTAACTACCTCCCCAAGACTCTTTAAAGGTCAAAAAATAACTGTTAAATGTACTAACATTTTAAAATATTGAAGATAAAATTGGTTCTAAAAAAGTCTAAATGAGAAATATTGTAAAAAATACTTATGAGTTTTGTTTTCGAATTAGACATTTTTATAACATCATCTTCAGATCTAAACCCCCTCTTTCTACACCAAACACACGCCGTCTATGGATCGCCAAATTTCAAAATTATACAAAAATTAAAAGCTCTCTTGGCCTTGGTAGTTAAATTGGAAGTCACGAAAAAATTTATTTTCCAAATTGGAAGATAACACGATACTACACCAATTCGTATAAAATTCAAAGGTCTATCAAAATTTTTTCTCCGCCATTTTTGCAAAAATGAAATTCGTCCAAATTTTGCTTATTCAAAATTGACTCTGGTGATTGGCTAATGCCGCACTGCAACGTCAAAATTTTCGAAGAAGGGCGACAAAGCTGTTTTAAATGATTAAAATAAAAATAAATTACATAAGAAGCAGAATTAAATTATTAATAAAGTAAAATTTCTGAATATAAATCAATCGATGAAAAAAAAAGAAGAAATTTGCAATAACGGTTTTTAGTTTAGTAACTTTTTGCAATACGATTGGCTGCAATAAAAACAAACAAAGAGGGCGCATGTTATCAGATCTTTACCTAACTTCATAATAAATTAGAAGTGAGAGTTGCATATTATTATTAAAATCGTCAAAAATTAACAAATTTGTAAATTATTGTTTCTAGATAAATAATAAATTTTTCTTTAGTGTCATGTTATTTGCTCCTAGAATATATTAAATTAAGAAAATTATGGCAAATATTGCTGCGCAAAGAATAAAACGAGAATTTAAAGAGGTTATTAAAAGTGAGGAGGTAAGGTTTATTTACAAATATTTAATCCTGTCTCGAATGAAAATTCAAAAATTACTGATAAGGACTTAACCAAAATACGCACTTACCCGTTTCATTTGATTCTTCCTTTGACATTTTTATTTATCTCACTGTTTTATGAATTGACAATTTTGAAAAATTGTATATTGATTAGTCAAATTAATATTTTAATGTGACGAACGTGCACGTTACTCGAAAGGTTATCGTCTATTTAATTGTTAACCTTAGTTTAAAGGCGAACTAATCAAATTTTTTTTTGTTATCGTACATCATTTTATTAGGTTGCAAGATGTGCTATCAAAGTCGAACTGCTCAACGACAATTACACCGAATTGAAAGGTGAAATTGCAGGGCCGCCTGATACCCCTTACGAAGGTGGAAATTTCGTATTAGAAATTAAAGTACCCGAGACTTATCCTTTTAATCCACCCAAGGTGAGCTTCTTTTACGTTCGTTTCAAACCAACAAAATATTTTCTTAAATTTCTTTCTAGGTGCGTTTTATAACCAAAATATGGCATCCAAATATTTCATCTGTTACGGGGGCCATTTGTTTAGACATATTAAAAGATCAATGGTAAGTTTACTTTATTTTTATTTTACAATGTTACTGATTAAAAACTACGTTTCAAAGCTTTTAATTTCCAAAAATTCAAGATTGCTGCATGTCATAAATTTTTTTTCACTGAACCTCACTTGGAATCACAACTTTCAATTTTTTAACCCGCTGACCTAAGAAAGAGTGGTATTATAAGTTTGATGCATATGTCTGTCTGTGGCTTCATAACCGACGTTAGATTCAACGTTAAAAGGACTTATAAAATATTTAAAACTTGTTGGTATTGTAAATATCATATATGTTTCGGTTTTTATCTATGTTTCAATAACAAATATCAATTTTTGCTAGATACAGTAAAACCCCTCTATAACGAGAGCTCAAGGGACCAGCCTACTTACTCGTTATAAGCCGATTTCGCTATAAACAGTCAGTTTAGCATGTAAACAAAAGTCAAGGGACTAAACTTTTACTCGTTATAGAGGGGTTCTACTGTAGTTATTAATAAAAAATTTATTTTGTTAGGTTGGATTGAAGGGGTAGTCACTCACAAAATTTTTGTTATAATAAATTAAATATTCTTAATTTCAGTAAAACTAACCAATTTAAAGAAAAACAACATTTCTACATACATTTTATAACTTTGCTAATCGTTTATGACATTTAAAAATAAACACGCACAAGGCCAATCTTCGTGAAATTCAAATAACATCTACTTTTGTCTCCGATTGTACCTCCTATAAATCCTTAACAAATCTGATAAAAATTCAAAGGAACAATGTTGTAGGAAGTTAAATTTTCTACGAAAAAGTCTGCAAAAGCAAATAATTATCTTTAATAGTTTAGGTGCAAGAGGCATTCAAAGTCATAGATTATGTTATTTCTTAAATAAGAATCGCTGAGATAACTATAACAAATACTGTAAGATATACATTTAGCGAAGTATTTTTAATAAATATATATTGTAGAATGTACTATTTCTTCGCTAAAATATCTATAATATTATATTTATAGCAAATACAATAAAAATTCATAGAAGCAATGTTATAGGAAATTAAATTTTCTACAAGAAAATCCGCAAGAGCATATATTTATCTTAATTAGTTTAGACGCACAAGGCATTCTTCGACCCAAAATTCTTAGAAATAATAAAAATTTGAACAATTTCGGTGTTTTTCCATCAGGTGGAACTATATTTTCCGGACAAAAATGATAATCGTTATGTAGATCATGCAAACATTTCCAGATAATCTAAATTAATTTTTAAAGTATATCCTACACATGCAAGCCTTATTTATTAAAAAAATGGAATCTTTAACTGCCACATAAGGGGTGGTAGTTAAAGATCTAATCTATCGTAATCTCAAATTATTGAGAGTGGATTGGAAAAGTCATGTATTCAAGACCAAGATATTTACGAAATTATAACTCTTTTAACATATATAGTAAAACAAAACTATTCCTAATTTAATGAATCAATATAGTATTTCCAGCGAGATGATCTAGCTATGGGTTCTCCTATTTCTTCTTTTTCAGCTGGCATCTATGTGTACTATTGATACATTACAAGATAATTTATTTAAAATTGATTGTTTGAAATTGAATTTAAAATTTATAGTAAACCGACCTACACTGACTCATTACACCACCCGTTGACTTATGAAGTTAGCGACATTCAGATTCATGATCCATATGGCATTAATAATTGCAATGAAAGAAACGCATCTCAAGCAAGAATTAGATCTCGTTAAACACATTGTCAACAACGGCGGCTAAATCAAGTTTTATACAATCAAATATTGTATGCCTTTCTTCGGAATTCTTTGAAAATCATTTAAATACTTTATTTTAGAGATATTTACTCCTTGGCTATAATCATAACACTATTGACTCATTATGCGTTAGTTAGAAAAATCAGTAATAAAATACTTACAAACAAATACTGTAAATAAAATTTAATGTATGAAAAGCGTAAAAGATTAATTACACTGCCATATTATGTAGGAGAGTTAACTAACAATTTAGCGAACATTCCTTTAAAATAAACAGCACCCTCAGAACTTTGTTATCACATCCTAAAGACATTGATTGTATGTGGTCAGAAGTCAGAACGTATATGAATTAAAGTGCGGGACATACAATGCTATTTATATCTGTCAATCAGGTAGAAAATTAGAAGATAACACGTGAGCACAAATATGATCTAAATTGGTTACAGCAAAATTTCCAATATCTCCACCAAGAACTGCCGTTTCGTTGAATTTCGAAACTTGAAGAAGTAGACCAATATAACTAAGACCGATCTCTGTAAAAAAATACTAGCTTGTTAGAACCTTCAAAACTTGACCATAACGATGGCACTTTTGTAGAAAAGAAGTAAAAATTTAGGTTCTTTTTTCATCCTTAAGTCGAAGGACTTTTCGAAGGTTGATTAATGTTAATCAATTTTAAAACAATATACTTGGGTTCACCAATTTCAGTCTATTATATCATCATTGAGAATACCGCCGAGGTTACTGTTAGTAATAAAAACAGACACTTTTTTTAAAATAAGAGGAAAGGATAGATCAATTAGATTTGGAGATATGTCGAGGTAAAGAAGGAAATATGCTTTTTTGAAATATCAAACTATAGTCCATCCCAGATACTAAAAATGTAGGTGGCAGATCGAATGCTAAACCAGATTTACAAAAGGAAACGTCATTTAATAATTTGTTACGCGTGTTTCTAAATGTTTCTAAATTTCAATTCTAAGTTTACAAATCGTATTTTCACAAATTTATTTCAATTTTAATGTAACTTTGATAAAATAAATAAAGAAATACTGCATAGGAACTATTTAATATAATACAAAAAATTAAATGTAATCTGTCAATATCACGTAAATTTTGCTAGTGTGAAGCCGCCTAATTTCAAACCAATTTCATTGGTTAATATTTCGAGGTCATCGTTTTAGTGCAAATTCTAACTATTTTCTTAAATGAAATGGACTATAAATAAATAATTTCTGTTCTGAATAAAACCAAGACAATGTAACACGTACTGGTACTGAGGTGGAAAAATGCTTCTTTAGAGTTGAGTGCTGCTACTTGGTAACAAAAAAGATTGGAAGGAATCGGCTTCCCTGAATCTTCATGATATGCTAAATTGTCGTGATATCTGTTTAATTCTTCCTCCTTGCCACTTCTTTATTTTTTTATAATAATAATATAATTATTTTTTTATCAGAATAATTATTATTTACAATATTGGTAAAAGTATTTTGCCTTTACCTAACAAATATTTTTGTTGTAGTTATCTTTTAACGACTTTTAAATTTACACCTTAAGAGGTCGGGAAACATACCAATACAGCGTCATCATCGGCAGGTTAGAAAGTTACAAACCACAGTTTTATTTCCGGTCATGTCGGGTACACTGCTATGATGTTAAGCCCAACATCAATCTGTGGGTTATATGGATGACATTGCACTTTTCTATTATTTTTAGTTTTAGTATTTCTTCAAGCTGTTAAAAATATCTCGAGTTATATATTATATGAATTGCAAAGGTTATACCTTTTTTTATTCACTATATGGATGGTGTTAAGCAATAATAAGTTAAGCCACGCTGACTTGATTATGAGATAATTTGCTTTTAACTTTAGCATTCTGTAAAAACCCAATGCTAGATCAAGATGGTTTTCCATTGTAGTAGGCAGTATAATTAACAATTATTACTGAAAATTAACTCTTTTTTTTTTCAAAAATGTGGCTTAACAGTATCCATATGACTTTCATCGATTTAAGGTTGTAGGCACTAAAATGTACAAATAAATACTTTCAGGGCTGCAGCTATGACATTAAGGACCGTTTTGCTATCACTACAAGCTCTGCTGTCGGCTGCGGAACCAGATGACCCTCAAGATGCAGTAGTGGCTAAACAATTTAAAGAAAATTCAGAAATGTTTCAATTAACCGCTCGTCATTGGACAAATGCGTATGCTGGAGGTATGCTCGACATACGAAAATGTTTGTCGTTTGATGTAATAATTTGTTTTCTTACAGGGCCTCACCAAAATCAAGATTTTGATGATAAAATAAGAAAATTGATAGAAATGGGAATAGACGGACACGAATCTCGAGTGGCACTGTCATCTTACAATTGGGATTTAGAGCGTGCGACAGAACAGTTGTTTAGTTAGTAGACTTTATGATGCTCACTTACTTTTAACATCTTTTAATAAAATTTTTTTTTATTTCATTTTGGAAACGATGTTTTTGTATGTTATTATATTCTTTGTTATTAAATTTTAGGAACTCATTGTGAGCATTATGAATATTTTAGTTTGTATATAATTAAATTACTAACCATTAATTAAATTTCTAGTTAGGTAAATAATTAACCGGAATGTTTATGATGAGATTTTATAATGCTCTGAGGCTCTGTTTAATCAATCGATTGCATTCTTCCTTCTAATTTAGCGCAGTGAATTGTATTTATTGATGCATGCAGTTGGTTGGTTGCAATTGCCAGGTTTAAACTGTTTAAAATCTACTCTGATTTCTGTGAATATTTTTAACAATCATCAGAACCTTTTCCGTAATCTTAAACTTTGTTGAAAGATAAAAATAAAATGTAACTTTCATTATTTAATTCGATTTGATGTTTTCCTTTTAGATTTTGTTGACTTCATCGTAATTAATAATAATTGCACTGTAAAGTTATTACTGTCCTTAGATTATTTTTATTCATGTTAATGCGAAAAAAATTTAGTCAGAAAATACTATTTTGAACTATCGAGTAGTTTACAAAAAAATGTAAAATAGTCTTTTGAAGTTACAATAAATGGCTTATTTTTTAAATTTAATCTAATAATTTACAAACGTAAATTTCGTCGAAACAAAATTTATAAGGGAGGCGAACCTAAGATTACTTGCTGCTTTTTCACTTTAAATCAAATAATTTTTCTTCAAATAAAATTAATGAAAACTCTTTATTAAAACGTTTAATTAACACAAGTATGATATAATATTAAATAAAAAAAAAGTAATAGTATCGAGGCTAACAAATTATTGAATTTTATAAAAATCGATTTTAGAATCAGTCAATGAAAATAAATATGTAGAATTTGCAACCGTAACACTGCACAAGTCGAGAACAGCATTGTGTGCTGGTACTTGACCAGCTTTTTGACCAGTTTCGGTGCTCCAAAGATACACCATGTTATTAGATTCTTGATAAGCTGCGGCGTAACCATAACCTTGATGAGATAATAAACACGAACGCGATAAAAGTTTTGAAGTTGTACTTCCTGTGAGGCAATACGACACATTGACGATTAAATTATTTGCATCTTGGAGTTCTAAATTGGCAACATGATGTCTGGTGTGAGAAACTGCTGAATTTGGTCTGGTAGACACTAGCATTTGCGATTTAGTGTTATCATATGTCGCACATATAAACGGAGGGTCAATTGGTAAAAAGTGACGACTGCATTCGTCACTTGCTTTATTGCTAAACACCCATAACGAATTTAGTTTACATGCAATAATTCCACCATTATCCAGAGGACTTTTAGAACCAGCAGTTATCGATGCAACTGAAACTACAGGAGAACTATCACTGGGGACTGCGTAAGTGTCGACTGCTTGATTTGGTTGGCGAATATCAAACTTAACAGTAGATCCCTGTTGCTGTCCCACAAAAAAGGCGTTGGCATCATTTGTATCCCAGCAGCAGGACCATAATGGTACATCGTTGCTATTTTGTGTTGTGATGGGCAAATTTGAATTTGTGTCGACAATTTTAAATGTTTTATCTAGTGAAACACTAAGCAACCAGGGCTGTTCCGAATGAAACCGCATGTCACGTATGGAACTCGAATGCAGAGGAATGTAAGATGTAGGCTTAAAAGTGGGAAGATCAATTGTTCTGACACCAAATCCAGGAAATAAGATGTTTGGTGACTTTGTCGATGCAATTATTAAATTATTTTTCTTGTTATACGATAAAACCCGACAACCTTTAGCTTTACACAGTTCTAAAGACTTCTCTCTGTACACTTTAAGATTACTTACAATAAACTTATTATCTGACAAATTATTTTCCTTAATACTAGAGGTTAAAAAGCTTACATGGTTTTTCAACTCACGAATTTTGTTTACCAACAAATGTTCTCTACACACGGATTTCGTTAATTCAATTTGTAATCTGTCTCTTTCTTTCACTGTTTCTACGAGCTTTTGTTTGATTTCTTCTATCACTTTGGGATCTACAGGAACCAACTTGTTGGCATAAATCAATCGAAAGTCATACTTTGTGGCCTTTTCTTTACACGTTGGACAAACTTTATTTTTTAAAGTGGTTATCCACCTGGAAATGCAGCTTAAACCGAATAAATGTCCACACTTTAGAGCACATATGCGATGTTCTCCTAAATTCGTCCAGGTATCTAAACAAATAGGACAAGTCATACCATCATCTTCTTCGTGAGTTGACCTTCGAGAGGAAATGCTTGAATTATTAATATTATCTGTTGGAACGTCAATATCAGGCACTGTTGGAATGTCAATATTAGGCACATTGTCCATAGTATTCTCCGATACTGTAGAAACACTTGGAGACCCTACATTTGCAATAAGCGATATTGGTGATAATTCATCGCCGACTGGTGGGACAGTATTTTCTTCAAGATATATTAAATCTGGTGTAAGATCATCATCTTCTATGTCCATTTCGAAGCGATTATCTACATCTGGAAAGAAAACTTTGCGTTAATACGTATATACAAAGTAATTCATAAATTAAAACAACCTATTAAAACTGTACTAGCATCAGAATCGATTTCATCTTCAATAGGATAATCCATCTTTTATAATTTTAAGTAAATTACACAATAACGCACAATTCAAATTTATTTATCAACAAATTTAACCTAAAAACTGTTGTTTTCTATTTTCAGTGGCGTGCGATATAAGAATCAGGGCTGGAGAAAGATCACGAACCCATTCTTAAATTTTTTGCAAAAACGATAACTTTTAACCAGTGGCAGTTTCTTTTAAAATGTCAAAGGTACCAACTTATAAGAATCTAACATCAGGAATCTTATATTTTATCGTCAGTTGAATTCAACATGGGAGGGGGGGATTTTTGGCAAAGATGTGTTTTGCTTAGGACGTGTTTAGAAAGAAGGGGTGTGGTTAGGTAGAAAGCTATGCAAGACTACGCTGGAGAGAAGGGAGGTATCATCTTACCTCATCAACATTGTGTCGAACTATTTCCATCGAAGACAGCTACTGATCGAGAAGAAATTATGGAAGCAGATAATAACCAACGGAGTTCTACAAGGATTTGTATTAGACCCATTTCTGTGGAACGTAATGTATGACGGCGTCCTCAGACTCCCTATCCCGCCTGAGGTAACTATGACAGGGTTCGCTGATGACATCACGATAGTGGCTGAGTCTAGCGCGGAGGACAAACTGGAGATGCTCGTTAATAATACCATAACGGACATCTTTGATTGGATGACCACAAGACTTGGAGAAGCTTAAAAACATAGTGGAAGAAGCACGGGGGAGGCTGAGATTCCATTCTGATTAATTTAATGTGGTATTGCCATTTATCTAGTAATGTCGTAGTTGAGCTTCAGCCTGTGAATCGTACAGCTTCGTATACCAGTAAATAGCATCATCCAAGTTCATTGCGTCATAGCATCATTGCGATTTAAACAAATTTACATAATACAATCTCAAAAATATTTTATAAATTTGATAAAAAACGTCCATCGTGATACTAGGATATTGTAGAATTAGGACGAAAGAACCAAACTCGTGATTATAACAGTTATTAAAATAATATAATTATAATCAATGTACTAATCTAAATCATTATCTATTAAGGCAGCAAGTTATTATCCTGAGATGTGATGTCATGGTGCTGATTCCATGTTAAAACTGTGGGTATATACCAAAATTTCTTGCACAGGCTTCCACAGTTTACAAAATGCATAAATATAATACCAAACATATTTGTTATATATAATACCTCCCTTAAATTATTTAACCCCTTAAAAAAATATATAATAAAAATTGTAGTAATAACAAAAACATAACAAACTTTTAAACAAAATTAAACTACTTTGCTGTTTTATCAATTTTCTGGAACTCATCTATTGATAACCAAATATCGTCGGCTAATAAACCTGCTTCTTCGAAAGCAGCAAAATGTCCTCCATCTGACATATGCGTTGCTCGAATTAATTGTTTATATTTATATTTCAATAGAGATGGCGGCCAATAAATCAATTCGTGAGGAAATATTGCGCAAGAAGAGGGAATTTCTATTGGATAACTAAAAGCAAATTTTTAAAATTTAGATGACAATCATAAAAAGTTGTGCTTACCTTAATAGATCGTGCATAGATGCGTCCATTGTTTCTGCATATAATCTAACCGACGTTGTGATAGATCCGGTCACCCAATAAATCATTACGTTGTCCAATAAATCCATATAAGTATATTTCAGTTTCAAACCACCATCTAATCTTGTTGTCCACTCAGGATTGGTCCACGTCGTAAATTTCTCTATAATGTAAGCCGCTAAACCGACAGGAGAATCATTGAGGCCCAAGCCTAAATAAATCATAAGATAACGAAAAGATAAAATATGTTTGTGAAAAGATTGATAAAAATAGCTTACCTACAGTATCTGGCTTTGTGGCTTGAATATGTGAGTATCCAGATTCTAGTAAAATCATGTTACCAAGATTTTTTGAGATGGGATACAATTTGTTCTCATATTCTTTATCCACCACCAAACTAGGAATATATTGGCCAATAAATAATTTCAACATTGCCATCGGGCTGCTGACAATACATATATTGGAATGCAAGCCCAATACATTGTTAGGAAAAAATGATCCCATAGCAGCTCCAATAAGAGAACCCCAATCACCACCTTGTACATAATACATTTGAAAACCTAATCGTGACATCAGATTGTTAAATACGACAGCCATTTGTGCTGCTCCTAGACCGCGTTTTACGGCAGGATCTGAAAAACCATAACCAGGCAGTGATGGCACAATAACTTCGAAAACAAAGTTTTGATTTTTGCGTGGAGTCGTCAACATCGGAATGATTTCGTAAAACTCACGAACGGATCCAGGCCATCCATGCAACAACAACAAGGGAAGAACTTT